>OZ037905.1:658807-1292614 GCA_964035575.1 Rhynchopus sp. YZ270_cl-10
CAGCCAACCCGCCAGTCACTGAAAAGTGACCAGACAGTCCACTTGACAAACACAAAAGTGTCCGTCGCGTGGGGCATTCATGCACTGAGGAGATAATGATCCAACAATTCACAAGAAAACATTACTTAACCTACTGCTGGAAATTGCCAGGTCGTAGTAACACACAAAGTGTGCCTCCGTTCGGGAATATCGGAGTTATAGAGTCCTAAAAGGCCTCTGCCGCTAGTCAAGGTATAACCGAATGAACGGCCCAAGACCCCCGTGGAGAAGTTAAATGTTGTAATGATTTCAAGTAAAATGCGAGCACTGTCTTACCCTCCTCAATGCATGGTGGAAGATGTCTTTCACAACAAATATCCTGTACCCAGGTACCCAAATTCCCAAACCCACGCAGTGGCACATGACCGCAAGTGTGAGTGACCCACACATGAGGGAATGCGACACTACGCAAAATTTACCACCAGACCCTGTCTTCGTGCACCTGAAGTACAACGCCGCAGACAGGCCAAACATGCGTTGGACTCAGAGGAATGCCCGCTGTGCAGGTATCAAACGTGAGAACAACTCCCAGCAACAAGGGGCGCCTTTTGGCGGGCGTTGTTGAGGGTGTTTGGGGTGCAAAGTTTTCAAACGCCCAGGCGAATCCACTATGTTACGCTGTACGTTGTTAAATCCGAAGAAATAACGCTTTAGCAGCCGCAGGAAGTAAGTAGTGCCTCACGCTACACAAACCACCACCCGCAATTGACTTAGATGTTATAACAAAGAGAATTCAGAACAAAACAACACCCTGCCCCATACACACTAAATTGTCATGCTTTAAGAGCATGCCTGGGCCAAAATTACTATGACGAAAAGGCAACAAGACCACCCACAAGGAGTGTGAAATGTGCGCTGGTTTTCTGGGGGAACGCAATATTTTCTTGTGTCTAGTCCTCCGCGAGCAGAGGACAGACTTTCTGGAAGGTTTCCAAAGTCGAATTTCTTGCACTAGCTACGCTCCCTGGGTTAAATGGCAATAGCAGTGACTGACTTCTGAGAAAAATCGGGTGTGCGAAACCCAATTTCCATTTTTTTGTGTATAGTCCTGTAGGGGTGGGTGTGTGTGTGGGTAGGTGGGTAGGTGGGAGGCAACAGCCAGAAACCTGGCCAAATCCTGTGTACTGGGATTGTACATAAATTGTATAGATCTGACTATAAAAAAAGTTGGGATTGTACATCAAATAGTCAGATCTATACAATTTCTATACAATTGTATGTACAATTGACAATTGTATATACAATGAGTGTATAGATCTGACTATAACCCTGTGTATATGTGTATACATTTGACTTTCACCCAAAAAACAAAAAAAAACAAAAATTTAATAAAAACAAAATATGGTCTACAATAGAGAACAGACACTTTGAGTATGCTGAGTTTCCCCAAGATCATTTTTTTTTTTTAAAATTGTGTTGACTACCTACATCAACTGGGTAAAGATAGCAATGTCGGGCGAAGCCTACGTACAGAAGAATACGCACCATTTTCTTGTTTTTTTTTTGATAAATTGTCAGGAGTAGTGTAGTTGCCTCGGGTTGTGTTGCCACAGCTGTGCAATCTCCACTTTTTCCCACCACCCCCTGTGACATGGACAAATCATCATGCCAGACAGAAAGAATTATTCAAAAAAATGGTTAAGATTATTTAGCGACAGAAATATGGAGTTGCCCATCTGCATCTCCTTATAAAAAAAATGAGAGGTTTATAAGATGAATCTACACGGCGGGGTTGTGTCACATGTGACACTGTCACCGTCACACTGTCACAAGTCGTGTGACAGTGTCACACAGGTTTCTGAGAGGGTCACGGTGACACCCTCACAACATGTTGCATAGCATTGAAAGTTGCACACCCTCAGCTGTGTAACAGGTGTTCCACAGCCCCACCGTTTAAGCATCTCATGCTAAGTCACCTTTAAACAAAAAATCATGACATTGTCCTTGACCTTTATCTTGACCGCTTCTTGCGCCAAAGCGTCAAAGCGTCAAAACGGCCAACCATCCAATACTTTCTTTTTTTTTTGCCCGAACTCCTATCTGACCGACGGAAGAACAGCACACAACAGACTGTTGACAGATGAATATGGTAAGTTATCAAACAGTCTTTGTGCTCTACTTGTCTTTTCAAAAACTAAAACCTTGACCTATCGACACAAAGTTAAAAACGACTTGGCTTCTCTGTTTTTTTCGTTGCTTTTTATTTTGGGGTGTAGTCTCACATGATAGCGCATTTCTGATACAGTCTCCCTCATCGACTCCAGAAGACCCCAGAAACACATGCCTGCAGACCGCTCACTCACACACAAAAAAAAACAGAGAATCAACAAAACAGGTGGCATAAAATAGGAACTCTGATAGGTAAGTAAAAGGGGAAAAAAAAGGTTTTTTAGTTGATTGCACAATTCCCCTGTTGGAGGGGTGATTGGCGAACCGTATCTGAGGAACTATTTCTCCTTTAAGCTACGCTTGTAGGTATTTAAAAAAAAAAAAAAGTCTCAAAATTAAAGTAAAGGGGTTTGTCATAGATACAGAATGCGCATTCTCTAGCTATGGTTTGTTTGTTTTGTTTTTTTGTTTTTGCTACTCTGTTTGTTTTGTTTTGTATTTCATTGTACTTTGTAAGTTGATCTCAAAGTATTAAAGTAAACGGGGGGTGGTGAGTCATGAAGTGAAAAGTCAAAAAAAATAAAAATAACGCGGTGATGTTTATGTAATAAGGGGAAAGAAGGGGGAGGGGGGAGAGAGAGGGAGAGGGAGAGGGGGGGGTTCGAAAATATAAAAAAAGGGGACAAAAAAAAAAATGCGAAACATGGAACAGCACATATTTCATAATAATAATAAAAGGGGAGGGGGGGAGTTTCAAGGGGAGTGAATAACGTTTTCTGGATTTTTTTGTTTTTTTTTTTTTTTTGATCTTTTTTAGTGTAGCCGCCTTTCAGACAGTCTTGCACTATCACTTTGTTTTTTTGAACAATAGGTGCTATCGGGACAACGAAGCGAATATAAACATTGTTTCATATACTAACTATTCTACTGAATAGAAGGTATAATAGGCATAAACATAATAAAAAGTATTTCAACATATGGGTCCGTCCGGAAACCCTCCTGGTAAGATTCATCCTTTTGGGGTTTTTTGAGGTTTTTCTGCTCAAAACACCCAAACAACCCAATTTTTTGATACCCACCATACACCTACCACCCCAGAGGGCATATTTTGGGCATTTATTTTTGTTTATTTCCCCTCCCCCCCTTTTTACTTATATTTTTTTACGTATTTTTTGGAAGAAAAAAACGTGGCAATGACAGCAGTGAAGTTCACTTTTTTGTCGAGAAACACGGTAAGAATGGGTGCGACGCACACTTGGTGTCGTTTCGAACCCTCTCTCTGATGATTCTTGTTGTCAGGAGATCCTTACCGTAGGGGTCATTGTCGGTGCCCTGCGCGAGCTTCCCCACACAGAGGCCTTTGTTATCTCATTCCCTCGTACTCATACGTATCAGTGCACCCTTCTTTCCATCAATCTCTTTTCGTCTGTGTACTGCTACCCGAGCAACGGTCGTGTCATTTCAGCTAGCGTGTACTCTGACACGGAGGGAACCTGTATTTACTATGGAGTCTCCACATCCAAGGTGACCCGCAAAGCAAAAGTCCCTGGCATTGATCCAGTAGATTTGACAGAGGTCAATGAAACCTTGTCAAGGCGGCATGGCAGGATTAAGAGAAAGAGAGAAGAGATCCAGAAGAACGACAATAAAAGGCTGAAAATCTGATTTAAAAAGCGAAAATATAGCCTCAGACCCCCCAAAAAACCTATTTTCATATCAGAATATCACCTAGATGCACTTTTTGTGGGGGGCATCATCAAAAAAACCCAAAAATACCCAAAAGGATGAATCTTACCAGAGGGGTTTCCGGACGAGTCCATATGCATTCAATAAATTGATAGCACAGGAGGAAGGGATCAAAAAAAATGTTCCCAATTTTCTTTTTTTTTTTTTAATACGGGGCAATACAACATTACTTTTTTTTTTTGGAAAGGTCGGTGTTTTGTATTATATGATTGAACAACGGCGTGGGTGGATGGGTTTGTTTGGTGCGAATTTTTGGGGTTTTTTTTTTCTTCTGTGAATTCATACCTATTCTCCTCGAACGGCCTGGGTGGGGAAGAACGGAAACAAAACAAAAAAAAAAAAAAATTGAAACAACAATATTATGAAAGAGCACCGATCGACGTCATCTTTCAATGGGCAACAAATTATTTCAGATACCGTATTCGTACAAAAATTATCGACCGTAAAAAAAAAAGGGTTGAACTTCCAGGAAAAAAAATCCAGAAAAGGTCGAACAATTAGTACGGTCAATAATTTTTTTTTTGTATGAATACGGTATCTCACTATTCTACTGAATAGAAGGTATAATAGGGGCACTAAGGCAAAAAAACGCCCCATCCTACCCAAATGTCGCCTCAAATCCATCAAAGAACTTGCTTGCCTATTTTTTTTTTTGCACTCAATAGCACCCTTTTTTGAAGGAATTCATTTCGTTCAAATAATATCTAACACCACCCTTATTTTTTTTTCGTTTCTGAGGTACATTTGTTGTATGGTCTCTTAGGATACTTCTGCAAAAAAAACAAAAAAAAAAAAAAAGTTGAAAAAGTGCAAAAACGCCTCACCGTTCGTCGGGCAGACGCAGGGCACTGGTTCTCCGCGGGTTATCGAACCCCAGAGAGCACTTCATATAAAAAAAATGCAAAAAAAATACCATATTCCCCACAAAATCACATGAACACCGAATCGTGTTGAGGCATGGAACAACAGCCTCTGCCGTCTTTTTCCGAAGACAGCTGGAAACAGGGATATGAACTCTCTCCCTTTTCCCCCCACCCCAGCCCCTTTACCCCTCCCCCTTAACCCAATACGCTGTCTCTATCCTTAGAAACCCGCAAACCCAAAATGCATTGCGCACTTTTTTTTTTTTTTGTAGTCGGTTGTGCAATCTCCACTCTCTTTTTTGAAAAAAAAATTGGTTGTGTTTAGACACCGAATGGCGATGTCCACCTTTTTGTTGACCTCCGAATTCAAAATTATGAAGAGAGCAGGAGAGGGTCAAGCATCTTGGGGATCTGCAGCCCTTTCGACCTGTTGGGAAGTGAAAATATAATAAAAGTTATAACATTTAAGAGGACCCGAATCCTCTACTTAGTCACCTTATGTCGAAACGGTGCTCCGGTATTGATAAGCCATGTATAGGAGTACGTGACCCACACCGCGAAGGAACGCGGGCAATCAATCAGCGCGGGGAAAACGCGAAAGGTGCGGATGACCGGCAACGGACTGGAGGATCCTATGTGCTTCGACGACCGCACCGTCACGACGCCAAAGGTGGCCACTGGCCACAAATTAAACAAACGTTCATACGCAGCTGCGGTAAAGTGCACAAAGGGCAAGGAGAAGCTTATTTTCACCCCATTCGCTTTATTACGGATGTCAAAGAGAAATAATAAATGAATCTCTTTCTCCGAAGAATATCTTCTACGTTCCATCCCCTCTTTCCCCCCTACATACCCCTGGAGAGCCTTTGCACGTCTTTCCGAAATGGACAGTTTAGGTGCCTCTACCTGCTTCTGCACTGCGGGCAGGTCGTCTGTCTCGTTCACCTCACCCAGGCCCTGGAAGGACGCCCACATCCCCGTAGAGTCGAGAGGCTTCGCCTGTGCAGTGGGTCCTCTGTTCCACCCAGCACCCTCCGTTTCAGCCTTCGCTTGCGGAGCAGGCATGGGCACGTCGTCAGCACATAATTCAATCTGTAGTTTGGTATTTTAAAAAAATGCCGAGGTGTAAAACTGGAGAAGAAAAACAAAAAAAAATGCATACCGCCTGGAGCGTTGCAAGCAGCGGTGTGATGACAGTTTCATCCACAAGGTCTTCCTTAACCTGAAGCGCGCCGAGCAGGTCAGCTGCGTCTGCTGCTGCCGCTGCGGCTGCATCCTCATCCTGGGGGAGGCCCTTTGCGGTGTTGTGGACTGCGATGAAGGGCATCTTCGAGCCCACCTCGCCCCTCTCTGCCAGCGGCGACGACGTCGACGTTGGTGTCGTGGACGGTGTCAGGCCTTGGTAGGACCGTGTGGATGTGGGTGCCTCCTCCTCCTCCTTCTCCTTGTCCTTGTCCTTGCTGTCTTTGTCCTTATCCTCGCACAGCACCCCATCGGGAACGTGAGACCCCACCCAAAAGCGCTGCACACACTCCAGCACCACACCCGACCCGGGCTGCCCTTCGAACATAATCGCACGGCGCAGCTTTCTGTTCATGCCTCCGGGGTACAGCCAGCCGCTGTGCACGAAGGGGGCTGCGGGGGAGCGGGGCTGGCCTTTGCTTCTTCCGGTACCTTTTTTGGCGCTGGTGGGGGTTGTGGTGAGCGAGGTAGCACTTGGGGTAGCGGCGGCTGTGGGGGAGGTGGTCTGCTGCTGCTGCTGCTGCCACATCTGCGCTTGGGCTGCGTTGATGCTAGCATGCGAGGGGGAGGTCACCCTCACACGCTGCTGCTGCTGCACCTGCTGCTGAACCTGCTGCTGCTGCACCTGCTGCTGCATGCTCTGCATGTTAGCGACTGCGACTGCATGAGTGGGTGACGGCACTGCTGCAGGCGGCACTGTAACACACATTGGCTGCGTTGCAAACCCCATCTGCTGCATACCGGCATGCGTAGGGGACGGCACTGTGATGACAGAGTACACCTGCTGCTGCTGCTGCGGCATCTGAGCCAGCACGCCCTGCACTGCCGTGGGAGTAGTCGGAAGGGATACACGCTGCCCCGCCACAGCACCCGGCGACGTGGTTGTCATCTGCGGGTACGCCGCCTGCTGCACGTACTGCATCTGCTGCATCGGCACCATCTGAGGCTGCATCACCTGCTGTGTCCCCTCGCAAAACCTGCTAGTAGGCATCGCCATCGAAAAGGGAGAAAGGGAAGAGTTGAGAGGAAAATGTATGTGTACAAAAAAAAAAAAAGAAAAAAAAACCGACCCTCAAAGGGGGGAAGGGAAAGTGTTAGGGCAAAGCAATCGAAGAGAACCTAACGTTTGTTGTATATATATTTTTTGTTGTGTGAAGTTGGGTTGCCTGTTTTTGGGGTTTCTTGGGTGTAGGGAGGGGAGGGATGGGGAGTATTACGTTTTTTTTTTTTTTTTGTTGTTTTAAAAAATACGTTTCTTTTTTCATTAATATACCCGTCGAGGCCTCAACCTCTCTATCCCCCTTCCTTTTCACATTAGGGCATATGGTTGTCATATGGATTCGCGTCTTCGGTTTCAGAGTACGTTTTGTGCCGCCCTTTGGGGCTTTTAAAACCCCTTGCTGGGATGGTTTCCGGTAGCGCCCCATTCTTGTCGTAATTAGTCGCTTTGCCCATAGCGCCTGGCACAAATGCTTTGGTCATTGCGCGCATCGATTCTCCGAATACTTCAGTCATTCCGAAAGCGCTGAGCTGCTCTTCAGGTTTGCCGCTTTTGGACATGTGGAAGACGGCTTCGAGGTCCATGTTTGAGTCGAAGGTTTCAATGGGGGGCACGCGTCGGATTTGACTGCAAATGCGCTTCAGCACCTCAGGGCTTCTGTCCAGCTCCCGTCCCGCCTGCTCGTAGTCCAGCTTGCCTTCGCTTTGCAAGTCCATCAGCTCCTCAAACATCCGGTTCGTGAGTCTATTATCACCCTCCTCCACCCCATGCAGTGTGTCGTACTCTGACGGTGCGATCGGAATATCCTGCTGGATCTCCACTTCGATCAGTCTCTCCGAAAAATGCCAATATTGATCCTGATTAGGGGGATAATAAAGGGGTTAAATTTTGGTGTGAAAGGGGGGTGCGATAAAGTGCTATTTGGGGTCAGCCATCCCAAAACTCGACTCTTACAGTCGCCAACTGATCTTGATTACTCGACTAGAAAAAGGGGGGAAGATTATTTTCGTTGAACGCAGCCAAAAACAGTGTATGAGATCTGAATTTTGGCGCAAGTGATTTTTAAAGGGGAGGAGAAAATAGTCGGTATCAGGCGATTAAACGTTGGCTTTATTATCTCGAGTTTCTAATAACACTACGTGTAAGGAAAAATTTTATGACTCTTTATTGAAAATCAGATAGCCTAATTTTCACGCAGGGATGTGATTTTCAAGAGTGATTATACTTCAAGCGCAAATTTGGTTGGTTCTCTGTATTGCTTTGGCTTTTGTTGTTTTTGCCAAAAAAAAAAGCAGGAAAAAGGCAGTGAGGGGGAAGGAGGAGGAGGAGGGAGGAGGGGGAGGAAGAGATCCATACCTTCTCGCCGGTGCTAATACTTTGGTCCGCCTGTTCGCTCCATTGATCGATAGGGAGAACGGACGACGCGGGTACACCGAGACGTTGCATAGTGTCCCTGTAAAAAGAAGGTTATTTATTTTTCCCGCAATGCATACTTATCGCTAAATACGCCGTTTTTCCCGAAAAATTTTAGAATCCCACGCCCAATTTCTTTCTTTTTGGCAAAAAAAAATTTTTCGCGCTTCGCGCGAAAAAGGTCCTCAGAAGCTCAATTCCGGAAACAAATACGGGGGGAGCGACGTTTTCCAACTCCTCCGCCATCAGCAGGAACACCTCCGTTTTCTCTTGAATCTGTGACGCTTGTTGCTGAGAAACAGGGCAACAGCGCGTTCAAGAATACCCCCTATCTTTTCAGTGTTAAACTCGTGGCGAAGCCACGGTACGCAACATTTCTAAAAAATGCGCTTACAATTGCACCTTTTTTTACAGCCAAACTATGTCATGGAAAGGATGGAATGCAAGCTTGCGCCGCAGGCGCATGGTACGCTACTTTTTTCTTTGCCCTTATCCTTCTTTCTCACTCCTTCCCAAAGGTTCTGGCGAAGCCACGGTACGCAACATTTCTTTAAAATGTTGACATAAAATGGCACTTTTGTTGGTAACTATCGTCCAGTTCGGTAAATTTTACTTCCATATTTTACTAAAACGAAAGTTTCTAGCGAAGCCACGGTGCGCAACATTTCAAAAAATTGCGCTTAAAATTGCCTACTATGTCGCGGGAAGGGTGGGTTGCAAGCTCGCGCCGCAGGCGCACGGTACGCTACATTTTTCCTTTCACCATGCTGCATCTTCCTTTTCCGGTAAAATAGAAGAAATTTGCGGGTTTGCGGGTTTACGAGTAAAAATAGAATTCTGTGGGGGGTAGGTGAGAGGTGGGCGGAGCCCCCACTCCTCACCTAACCTCACCCCAGCCTCAATCCAAAACCCAAATTACCACGTATGGACACGTACGGATTCCACCTTTTCAAAACAATTCACGTATGGATTTCCATACGTTCCACACGTGGAGCGTAATCCCTGTCACCAGAGTCACTCAACGAACCCTTTTTTGCGGAGCAAAAAATGAAAAAATGGCGCCGCAGGCAAAAAAAATTAAGGTACAGGATGCAACCCAGTTCCCCAGGTGCATATCCTGAAAGGAAATTTGTTGCCCGAGGGAAATTTATTGCCTGAGGCAAATTTATTGCCTGAGGGAAATTTATTGCCCGAGGGAAATTTATTTCCTGAGGGAAATTTGTTTCCTGAGGCAAATTTATTTCCTGGGGCAAATTTATTTCCCGAGGGGAAATTTATTTCCTGAGGGAAATTTGTTTCCTGAGGGAAATTTACCTGGGGCAAATTTATTTCCCGAGGGGAAATTTATTTCCTGAGGGAAATTTATTTCCCGAGGGGAAATTTATTGCCTGAGGCAAATTTATTGCCCGAGGGAAATTTATTTCCTGAGGGAAATTTGTTTCCTGAGGCAAATTTATTTCCTGGGGCAAATTTATTTCCCGAGGGGAAATTTGTTTCCTGAGGGGAAATTTATTTCCTGAGGGAAATTTATTTCCCGAGGGAAATTTGTTTCCTGAGGGAAATTTATTTCCCGAGGGGAAATTTATTGCCTGAGGCAAATTTATTGCCCGAGGGAAATTTATTGCCTGAGGCAAATTTATTTCCTGAGGGAAATTTGTTTCCTGAGGCAAATTTATTTCCTGGGGCAAATTTATTTCCCGAGGGGAAATTTATTGCCTGAGGCAAATTTATTTCCCGAGGGAAATTTATTTCCTGAGGGAAATTTGTTTCCTGAGGGAAATTTATTTCCTGGGGCAAATTTATTTCCCGAGGGGAAATTTATTTCCTGAGGGAAATTTATTTCCCGAGGGGAAATTTATTGCCTGAGGCAAATTTATTTCCCGAGGGAAATTTATTTCCTGAGGGAAATTTGTTTCCTGAGGCAAATTTATTTCCTGGGGCAAATTTATTTCCCGAGGGGAAATTTGTTTCCTGAGGGAAATTTGTTTCCCGGGAAATTTATTTCCTGAGGGAAATTTATTTCCTGAGGGAAATTTATTTCCTGGGGCAAATTTATTTCCCGAGGGGAAATTTGTTTCCTGAGGGAAATTTATTTCCCGAGGGGAAATTTATTGCCTGAGGCAAATTTATTTCCCGAGGGAAATTTATTTCCTGAGGCAAATTTATTGCCTGAGGCAAATTTTTTTCCTGGGTAAAAAAAATTTCTTTCCGGCCGATTTTTTTCTTTCTTTTGGGAAAGAAAATCGCCACGTACCACGGCTAGTTAGCTACAAGTATGCCGCAATGTAAAAAAAAAAAAAAAAAAAAAGAAAAGTTTATAAGATGATCCTAAGCCTCTCGTGCTCAGTCACCTTATCATATTCGTTATCGCACAGCTTCAGCTGCGCTGGCTTCTACAAGTTTGTTGTCAGGGATGATGTCATTTCCCCAGCCGGAGTTCGTAATTTTGGCACGTACGATGACGTGTTCGAGCATGTGCATAGTGTAGCGCGGGTACGTAAAAACTGGGCGACGGTCGTAGCCAATAAGTCCGGGTGCGCCAATGGACCGGAGGCCCCGTGAGGAGGAGATGGCAGATGCAGGAAATGGGTTTTGAATCCCAAGGGCTTTGCACAGGCGGTGAAGCTTGTTGAGCAATGTGCGCAAGGCGGCGGCCCGTTCTCTAATGTTAGAGGTTGGCCGGAGAACGTAGATCCTGTGGAAAATTTCCAGGTCAATGGCAAGTTCCACGCATGTCACAGGCAGGTTGGCGGTGCTCCATTTCAGGGAGGAGGCCCATAGGAGCATTTGCTTCAGTTCGCGGCGCTTCTGCTTGCATCTCGGATCATCGTCCTTCCCAAAGAAAGGGGCGAGCTGCCGGTAGATGGCCTCCTGGTATGGGGGCGCATCGAACACTTCAAAGTCCATACGCCATGGGTGGCGTGCAGGCGCTGTGGTCGTCCGCGAGGACAGGTGATCATCTACTGCGGTGGTGACGTCCAGCAGGTATCTCTGCATGTCGGTTACTACGTGCTTGGGCGTGTTCGTGGGAGCTATGCCATGCATAGCCAGGCAACTCGGGGTGTTCGGGCCGATCCTGTCGAGGAGAGGGCGGTGCGCTTCCTTCACGTTAGCAGACACAGTGTGCGGGCAAGTCCACAGCAGGTGCTTCGCCAGCCCGGAGGTTGGTGTGAGGCATAAGGGGCACTGATTCACTTCGAGGTGTATGCCACCTCTCTTTGTTGACTCGTATAGGCACAGCACCGTAGGGTGCGCGTAGAGTATCCCATCGCAGATGATACGTCGGAGGCGGTAAGCTAGCAGGGGGTGGGACCACTGCAGTTGGTCGTGCAGGTACGTGGTGTCGGCGAGGTTGACACCGTATTGAGCGCCGTCGTAAGTCGGTCTGTCCAAGGCAAGATCTGTGAACTTCTGTCGTCGGACGATTTCGCGAATGGCGTGGTGTCGTTCACCTGGCGCGAGAAGACCTAGGGCGTGTGTCTTCTCTTCTTCCACGGGGGCACTCGAGAGCTCCGTAACGGTTGTTAGGTCGTCACACCATCTCACGCCTGTCAGTATGCTAGTGGAGGTCATGTTGCCGACCGGCCCGTGGGGGCGGAAGTCCCAGCCTCCTCCTGCGTTGTACCTCTTGTGTATCGACAGGCATCGTTCTCTCAGTGTTGCGTCAAATGCTATGTGGTCAAGCACGACGTTCATGGACCGGTTGCAGATGATGGCAGCCGGGTCAGTGCGGTGGCTCTTCAATAAAACGGTGCGTATTGCGAGGCCTGCGCGTGTCCCATAGTCACTGCCCCAGAGGCAGGTGTTGACGGCGGTGGAGAGTTCCTTCAAGCTAGACTGCGAGGGCAGAGCGTACGGGACCTCATACAGCGCACCCGGGAGGATGCATTCTGACACAATTCTATACTTGTGGTAGAAAGCCAGCGGCATACATCGTAGGCGTTGCAGGGCTGCAATGGCCTTGCGGACTCGTTCCGGAGAGGAGCGTCGAGAGTGCTTCGAGCAGTAGAGGTAGACCCCTAGGATCTTGACCTTCACCAGTGTTTTGTACCTGTGACCTGTGTTCGAGACAAGAGTGCTGGTGAAGCTCTCACGTGATCCAAATGCAACGGTTTTGGTGTCGTTAAGTTTCATTCCGGTGATGGCACAAAACCTCTCCACAATGCGCAGGCATGGCTCTAAGCTGTTCATCGACTTCCGTGACAGGAGGGTGATGTCGTCCGCGTACGCACGTGAGCAGGTGTTCTTGCAGCTGTCCAGGTCCTTCAGCAGCACTGCGACGAGCGCATTAATCAAGACGACGCTGATGGGGCATCCTTGGAGGATGCCGTTCGTCACTCTGAACGGGGTACCCACGCCAAGTGGAAGCTGGAACCTACGTTGAAGTTGCTCGTACATGGTGCGGAGCGGCTGCAGAATGCGGGGGTGTAGCCCTAGTCGTGCTGCGAGCTCGAGGGTAAGCTTCTGGGGGACACGGTCAAAGCACTTAGCAAAGTCAAGTGCCAGGCCGTACAGCGGTTCTCCGCCAGACAGTGCGTCTTCCAGCTGCGTGCAGATGTCGAACAGGACGTTGTGAGCCCCGTGGCGAGGGCGGAAGCCGTGTTGGTCCTTGTGAACCCAGGTTTCTTGCCACTTCTGGATACTACGTACTCGTGCTGACGCCCAGAGTCTGTAGACACTGCTCGTCACGGTGATCGGGCGGTGGTCCAGCGGGTCCTTTCCCTCTCCCTTTGGTATGAGAGTCACGATCGCAGTGAGCAACGCTTCAGGCCACGTGCCGGATTCTTCGATCTCGTTGAACGTTTTGGCAAACGCATTCAGCAGGACCACAGGAAGGCGCTTCAGCTCACCCATGCGCCACCCATCGACACCACATGCGCCTGACTTCTTCTTACTCTGCAGAACGCGGTCCAGGTCCTCCCCAGTGAGAGGGAGCAAATCCATGTTGTGCTTCGCTACATGTTTCCCAAACACAGCATCAAAGTCGTCATACTCCGGTTCAGGGCACTCGCGGTAGAGCTGGAATACAGATTTCCACTCTTCCTGGAGGATGGCATCCATCTCTTGTGCGTTGGCCGTCAGGGTCCCGTCTCTTCTAGCCACAGCCAGCAGATCGTCCGGCAGGGTACCCCTGCAGAAGGCCGTGAGCTTCTTCCGGTCCACGTCGAAGTTGTGCACCGCCTTCAGCTTCAGTTGCTTTTCCCTGTAGACTCGATTGTCCCTGCCCAGGTCACTCGCCAGTGTCGCAGAGGAAGTGTGGAGGTCCGCTGCTAGCGTCAGCTGCTCTGCTATGCCCAGGGGAAGTTCGTCCACAGACAGGTCACGCACACGCAGTTCCTTGCATTTCCGGAGTGTCGATGCCCACAGGCAGTAGGTCTTGTGCTCCATCACGGTGAACCCCCCATTCGCCAGTCTCTTTAGTTGAATCTGGAGCTCCAGAGACATATTCGCCAGGCGGGCCAGCTCCACCTGTCGAGGGGGTGCTGCACCTGTCGAGTATTTCGTCGTCGGGGCTGCGATCGTTTTCTGCACCGGCTGCCTCACCTCACCACGGCCACGGTGGCCACGATTCGTGGGGATGCCATCGTCTCTCGCACACAGAAGTAGGTACTCCTCACTAGCCTGCGACACCGCATTCCACATGTCATGTACGTCCAGACGTGCTTCAGCTTCGTGGAAGCCCTTCGCAGCCAGGAGAGCGGCGCATTGTGCTGATCTCTGCACACTCAGGTCAGGCTTCACCATCGACAGATCCTTCGGCACAACAAATCGGTAGACTAGTTGTGTGAAGGCGGCAAGAGAGAGCTCCACAGTGACAGCGCTGTGCTGCGGTACTCCCACGTGGTGCGTCGTACACCTGGACAAAGCAGCGGCCGCCACCTCATTCAGCAGTACGTGGTCAATCCGCGTACCTTCAGAGTCGCGTCGCATGAAGGTTGGAGGAGGGACACAACCGAGCCTTTGGGCCTGCACCACAGCAGCGTCAGTCCACCCAGACTTCACCGCTTCCCGCAGAATGTACGACGCAGAGACAGAGGTGTTCAGGTCACCGCACACAACCACCGGCACGTCCTTCCCTAGTGCATTAGGCATGGTGTTGAGGACGCAGTGCAGAAGTTTCTCGCGATCCTTCTTCCTCCCTCCTTTAGAGCCTGAGTGAGCGTACACGTTGAAGATATACAGGAACACGCCTCCCGCCCCCAGGGCCAGACGCGTGAGCTGTATCCTGTCGTGGAACAAGTTGATGTCGGTCAACGTGTTGTCATGGAATGCGCTCGAGGGTCTGCGCACTAGTGTGGCTACACCGCCCCTCTCCGCAATGGTGGGGTGGCGGATACCTGCAAGCATGTATCCAGGCTGCGGTCTGCCCCATAATGGCTTCCAGACAGGCGGGAGGTCGGTTTCCATCCTGCGGGCACCTTCTTCCGTCAGCTTCACTTCCTGCAGGCAAAGCACTGTGCTGTTCAACGCAAGCGTGCAGGCAGCGTGGTTCGCGTATGATGTTACGTTGCAGGTGGTGACTGTTATGCAGCCTTCGCTTGCAGGTGGTACGGCAGACAAAGGTGGTCCTGTGCTGGCGGCAGCGGTGCGCTGTTTCTTCGCTGCTGGTGGGCCGGCTGTGCGGTTGTTGTGCGTACCGGTCTTGCCAGATGGCTTGGCTTTCTTGGGTCCGGGGTGTGGGTGAACGCTACCGGATGTGACAAGTCGCTGCTGATTCGTAGTTGACACGTGTTTAACGTGTTGCGGCTCAAGTCACTGGCTGTTGCCGAAGCACGTGGCACAGATGAGTGCGTCGCATCCTGGGCACTTCTTCGCACCGTGGGACACCGGTATCGAGCTAGTACAGCATGCACAAGTGGCGTCCGTTGCCTTCACTAACACTGTGCCCGCCTGTGTCCAGTCGTGCACATGCGCATCCTCCTCCTCACCCCCCGACGAGTCGGCGTCAGGCAGATCCACGTCCTCTTTCATATCCTCCCTGTCCCGGGACCGTGAGAGAGAGAACATTGCGGTTCCCAGCCTTTGGAAGATGGAGGTCGGAGCGTCTGCTGTTGCCGGTGTCGGTGTAGGCGCAGGCTGGCCGGACGCAGAACGCTTCACGCCCCTGATCGTATTGGTGGGGTCGGGGCTCAGTGGCGGGAAGTCCTCCATCGAGAGGGTCACCTTCTGCTTTCGCACTGTCCCGATGAACTTCATGGCTTTGCTCTTCTTGTTGCGCAGAGCCTCCTTGGTGCATGGTGTGACATGGAGTGACGACTTGCTACCGCGGCGGAAGACCGACCATTGGGGGGCAGTCGTGCTCTCGACAATGATCACTAAGAACCTCCCCGATCGGTACGTCTTGCGGGAGGCGCACTCCCACTGCGTCCTCAGCGAGCGCATCACATCATCCGCCTCCTCTGTGGAAGAGGCACCACGCACTTCGTACAGCTGTACCGCTTCGTCACGAGGTTCGCACGCCAAGTTGCCACCTGCTGTGCGGAACTTAGGCAGGTCGTCGATGCTGCTCATCCTCAAACCGTACCGATTGCCGGACCAAACGACACCATCGCTCTTCACCGCTTCGTGCACACGCAGCGCATCCTTCACCGTCGCCTCGGACTTGAACCAGAAGACAGGCTCTGCATACCCTCCCTTCACATACGATGTAGTGCGCCAGAACACACCGTACTTCCCACTACTGCGCAGCAGGTCCATCTTCCTCTCCGCTGGCACGCGCACTGATACCAGGGCCTGGTCCTTGTAGTCGAAGAGGTTGAATATGCGGTTATGCGCAGTAACCACATCCAGCTGCTTCGTAGCACGCTTCACCAACGCCGCCATGGCGGAGTCGCGGGTCTTCTTGTCGGCCAGAAGTTTGACCGTCGAGGCGCTGAGGGTCTTCTTCTCGACAACCGCGTGGATCACGGTGGTGGAGTCCGTCACCTCCGCTTGCGCATACTGCAGCTTCGGCGTCGACTGCACTCCCACGTACCAGAGGTACACGTCGCGGCACACGGTCAGGTCTCCTTTGCTAAAGAGCATAGGATCCTTGTGCTCCTCCTTCGGTGACGCGGACAGAGGCCTGAAGGAGAGTACCGCGTAAGCTCCGCCGTTCAGCTTTGCCAAGCCCTTCAAGCGGGTCACCCACTCAATCCGCTCTGCCTCTGTTGCGTCTTTGGGCAGAAGGATTACCCCGTTTGCTGGTGGTGCGTCGCCGTCAAAATCAGCGGGCACCTTCACGGGGATGCCCCAGTCCTCCTGCCGCAGTTGCAGCGCCTGCGTCGCTGGGGGCTGCGTCGGGGCACCTGCCGTTCTCTTTGCTGCCGAGGAGTTGGTCCGGGTGTCCTTCACGTGGACCCAGGCGTTCTTCTTCTTCGGTGCCTTCGGTGCGGGCTTCTTCTTAGCCTCTTTGGGTGGTGAGGTATCCATTTGCTCGTCTTCGTCGTTCGTTGTAGGGGTGTTGTTGTTGTTGTTGTTGTTGTTGCTGTTGCTGTTGCTGTTGCTGTTCGTTGTAGGGGGTGGCGCCGTGTCCAGCCTTGCCCGTTTAGCGGGGGCGGGGCCAGCGTCCTCGTCGTCAAAGGCGAGATCGAGGAGTAACTCCAAGATCGCGATGAGCCGCTGGCGCACGAGAGGGGACTTTGCCTTAGTCTTAAGGACCTTGGCCTTCTTCAGCAGCTCCTCGAAGCTTGAAGACATTTTGTGATGCCGATATGTGTCGGGGGGGAAGAACTCCTAGTGACCCTTCACAAGCCGCACCACGTAGGGGGGGGTTGACAAACACCAAGGCGGCAGGGGCGGGGGGGGAGGGGAAACCAAGGTGCCAGGGTGGGGGGTGGGGGGCGGGGGTAGGGGACGGGGGGAGTGATTGTCAGAGGGGGGTTACGTAGCGAGACCAATGAAGTACAGTACAATGAAGTACAGCAAAAAAAGATGGGTTTTGTCAGGCCTGTTTCTAAATCCGGTCCCCGTCCCCAGATTTGGGAAAATAAATTTTTTTCCCGCACTTTTTTTCCCGCCGTCTCTACTGCGTTTTAGGGGTTCACAGGGGCTCAGAGGAGCCCGAGAAAAAATACCACGTGTCTGGATGAGACCGCTCATGCAAAATAACCAGTTTTTGGGGGAGGGAAAAAAAAGGGGGGGAGGGGTGCCGAATCCAGAACGGCCCCCCACCATCACCAAGTCCCCCTGTGGTTGAACGGGAGTACCTTGGGGAAGTGGGTTGCTGACCGCACCATCCAGGCTGTACCTCAAATTTTTTTTGCCTGCGGCGCCATTTTTCATTTTTTGCTCGCAAAAAAGGGTTCGTTGAGTGACTCTGTGGTGTAAAAAGCTAGATTTTTACACCGTGCCCTAAATTTTTTTTGCCTGCGGCGCCATTTTTGTGTATTTTTTTTGCTACGCAAAAAGAAATACAGTCCATCTGTTCCCAATGTCTTCCCTGGTCAGCAGCGCCGAAAATTATCTCATGGACCACACTTCACTGAGGCGGTGCACGAACCAATGGTTCATTTTCTTTCAATTCTGCCTCGATAAAGAAATCTCTGAAACTCATACAGAAAACAGTGGTAGTTTTTCCCAGAGACCACAAAGTGAGGTGGGCAAACGCCACTTTCGGAGGATTACTGCAGCCCTGGCCAACCTGGAGCCCCCCATCACCCTCGTCGAGGCACAAGTACCCCCTCCACCATTCTTCCACACTATCCGTGAGGACGATTTTGCGCTGCGTATGAGCAAGGGGCCAGCCCATATCAGCTTTGTCTACAAATCCCTCCACCCATCACTCAAATATGGCCCAGATTGTGTTCAAATGGGTCAAATTTTCACAGCGCTTCCCAAATTTGTCATGGAGGCGGGCGCAAAGCGCAAAAAAACCCCGAAAAAGGGCACAAAAATCACACAAAAAAGACGCGAAAAGGGCGGGAAAAGGGCGGGAAAAAAACCGGTCCCCAGCCGAAAAAACCCCGGAAAATAGGCCCGTCACGGTTCAGGCCTGGGTTTTGTTTGTGCGTTCAAAGCCGGAAAACAAAAAGGTAAAAAAAACAAGTAATTGCTATCGGAAAAAAAACCGGGTGTGCTGTGGAACTCCACTCTGAAAAAAATATAATCTACAACACGCCAGCATTCTGCTCTTCTGCCGGTATGCTAAAACACTCTTCGTACGCTGGACCCACTGGGATGCCTGCATCTGAAACTTTTAAACAGTGGGGCTGTCCTCTTCGTCCAGCACCATCTGCTCGATCGCGATATTGGACGTAGTCTCGGCAGGCTCGATAACCATTCGCTCGGGCGGCCTCGGCATGTTCCAGCTCGTTGTCGTCCACAGGCTCCCACGCATCGTCGTCGTCATCAGAGCAGTGCGGAAGGAACACATAATGCACAGACGACAACACGTCGTCGATGACACCAGGCATCGTCACATCAGCACCTCCAGAAAATCGCAAGGATGCTATGGTGGTTTCGAAAATCGCGCGGAGTTATCCACAGCACACCCTATTTTTTTTCTTAGCAATTAGTTGTTCTTGTTATTGTTGTTTTCCACACACCTTCCTTCAACCCTTGTAGGATCAGTTCGTATTTTTTTCGCGAAAACATGAAATTACACATTTCAAGAGAACAAAAAATTAAAAAGGGTTCGCCCCCTCAATGGGACGCCGTAAACCATAATTCCTCAGTGTCAGCCGCATCATTTCAATGAAACCAAAAAGTGGCTTATTTGCATTTTTGGGCTCCGCCCGTGCAGCGGTGGGGTCATTTCGGAAAATTGGACAATTTTTTGACCACTTAAATTTTGAGAAATATGAGCCCGGTTCCTTATACGTGGGGCCCATTTTTGGCCAAATTTTTCTCAAAATCGACGAAATTAAAATTAGACCCCTTACCCCCCCCCAGAATCATTTCAATACACTACCTGTATTGGTTGCTGACGCGTGTATACAGGAAGGTTGGGAAAAGTGGCTTATTTGCATTTTTGGGCTCCGCCCGTGCAGCGGTGGGGTCATTTCGGAAAATTGGACAATTTTTTGACCACTTAAATTTTGAGAAATATGAGCCCGGTTCCTTATACGTGGGGCCCATTTTTGGCCAAATTTTTCTCAAAATCGACGAAATTAAAATTAGACCCCTTACCCCCCCCCAGAATCATTTCAATACACTACCTGTATTGGTTGCTGACGCGTGTATACAGGAAGGTTGGGAAAAATTAAAAAGGGTTCGCCCCCTCAATGGGACGCCGTAAACCATAATTCCTCAGTGTCAGCCGCATCATTTCAATGAATCCAAAAAGTGGCTTATTTGCATTTTTGGGCTCCGCCCGTGCAGCGGTGGGGTCATTTCGGAAAAGTGGCTTATTTGCATTTTTGGGCTCCGCCCGTGCAGCGGTGGGGTCATTTCGGAAAATTGGACAATTTTTTGACCACTTAAATTTTGAGAAATATGAGCCCGGTTCCTTATACGTGGGGCCCATTTTTGGCCAAATTTTTCTCAAAATCGACGAAATTAAAATTAGACCCCTTACCCCCCCCCAGAATCATTTCAATACACTACCTGTATTGGTTGCTGACGCGTGTATACAGGAAGGTTGGGAAAATGTGCCAAACTGAAGGTTGCTGTGGTTAATTGAGTACTCAAAGCAAGCTTCTGTCTTTTTTTCAATCCGTTTTGTTTGACCCCGCAGCGCTGCCTCCAATCTTTTTAGAATTGACAAACAGGTTGTTTTATCAAACAAAAATGTAATTTCCGTTGCTTTTTTTTTCTTCTTTTTGCCGGGATTTTTTCTCCCCCAAAATAGTGTCTCAAAAATACGAGAGGGGGGTGCCTCTCCCCCTCAGGGGGGAGGGGACATACTTGTAAGCGAGGTACTGTCTCTGCTGGTAAAGGTTCAGTCGAAGTGCGTTGGTTACGTCCTCTGGGTTTATCTTGCTGTTTGCTGCATGCTCCTCTTCGATTTGGCTGTACGCCGCATACAGTTCATCGGGGTTAATATGGTGAGTATTATTCGTGATGGCTGCAATGGCATTTTGCTCACCGTTCTTTTCAGAATACGTACTTGAAATCCGAATGTCGTTGCGGTAGAACTCTCTGGTTTGCTGTGGGGGGGTATTTTTGTTTTGTTTGTTTGTTTCAGTATAATAATTAGCTTGAATTCTTTGATTTTCCCCATAATTATGGGGATCAGGGGTCCTTTTCTGCTCTGGTCACAGAAACATCACAAAAAAACGTAGTGATTTGTGTCGAGGGCACTGTATGAATACAGAGCCCTCAACAAATAGTTGGGTCACCACCCCCCTTTTGCGGGCTGGTCTCTACCAGGGCGCTTCATTTGAGTAATACCTCCCACTGCTTAGGGTCCGTAAACCGCCTGTTTGCTTCTCGCTGCACCCCTCCGGCAGTCATCTTACCCATCCTTCCGCCCATTGTGTCAGAATACCCTGTTGTAATAGTGTGTGCAGTTGAAGAAACAAGAGGAATATTTTTTTTTTATAGGTCAAACGCAGTTGACAGGGGAAATGCTACGGTCGCTCTAACTGTTTTCACCCTCATCTGTGCTCCTCCCTTCTCACACACCACTTTCTGTACTTCAGGACTTTCATTTTCTTACCTTTTCTATTTGGCTCTGTTTTTGCAAAGTGGAAGCGTACAACTAACAAACTCTCCCCCTGTTTCGTTCCCGTTTTTCCTGTGTGGGCGAAGATAGTTATTGACACCGTAGTATTTTGATAGAATTGGTGCGGCTGAAGGGGGGTGCTATTTTGTGCTATTTTGGGGTCGACATCGTCAGCCACACCATTAGAAGTTAAATGTTGAAAGCAGTTGAAGAAGCGAGAGCAGAGAGAGGAGGGTGAAAAGGAAATTATTTGTTATCCGTTTTTTTTTTTTTTTTTTTTTTTTTTTTTTTTTGACGAATGCCTAAGGACCCGCATTGGGGAACCTAGGGGTCTGTACTCAATATTGGCCAAAGCCTTTTTTGTACGGAAGGAAAAGACGTCAAGTCGTCCTGAACCCTTGAGAGCAACTTTTATGAAAACCCCTTTCACCAGACAAAGATTTCTCGCGAGTGTAAAACACTCCGGTACTTCCTGTCGCAAGGGGGTTGTTTGTAGTCTACGGGGGGGTTTTTTTGCCGCCCTTGTGGTAAAAAATGAAGTACGCAGTACTCTACCCTCGTACAAAAAAAAACAAAATCGCGCATGATAAAGAATTTGCATTGTTTCTGTGCAAACAAGGGAGTGTGAAAAAAAGGGCTAGGAACTACTTTGGGACACTGACGTATTTTTTTTCCCCCCTTTTTTGAAGAAAAATAAAATATGTCAGCGTTACTACAGATTCTACTTTTTGGAAAGGAAAATTTTTTGTTTTGTGCGTAAGGCGTGTAGTAAATATTCTGTTGATATTTTTTATTACTGCAATACGCTCCCACTGACTGGCTGTGAAGAGGAAATCTCTTTGAGGCCAAAAAAGTTGACTTGAAATACAGTCCTCGTGACTGAGTGTACCTTTGGTACATGACTGGTGCCCCGTGGGAAGACCAACCATGCAGTCCTCCAAAAAACGGAAAGGGCTGAATACCTGAATGGCATTAGGAAAGAGATGTGGGCTGATGCGCACTGAAACAGCCTTCTTCTACACGAAAGATACAAAATAATCTAAAGCTGCCAAATTTGTATCAACAAAAGGCGGCAAAAAAAAAAAACAGTCCATGGTGTGGCTAAATCCAGTACAAAAACAGCACAAAAGAATCACAAAAGAAGTACAAAAATTACACTTTATTTTGGGGGTGTTTTTCGCGAAAAATTATTTCCCTGTATAAGCTTTTTGGGGGTCAGGGTCGGGGGGGGAATTTTTTTTGGCCTACAAAAAATTGGGGAATTTTTTTCTTCTTCGATTCTCGAGAGTCCGTGCGTGCTGTGATGGGGTCACTTTGCGCTGAGAAATGAGTATTTTTGACCTAAAATGCATGCATCAGTTTTTACAGGGCATTTTCAGGTTTGGTGTAAAATATGGTCAGTACTTGACCACTGAGGGTAAAGTGCAAGGTGAACGTGGGGGCAGTTTGCATAGCTGCGAACTTTGCTGCATGTTGTGGCCCACCATTTTACAAATACTAGGTAAAATTTACGGAACTGACGATAATTACCAACGACAGTGCCAATTTATGTCGACATTTTTCAGAAATGTTGCGTACCGTGGCTTCGCCAGGAACTTTTGGGTGCCATGACTTGGGGCGATTGGGAAAGTACGAATTGCAGGGGAGTTTAAAATATCGGTTTACCGGTTTCAAAAACCGAAAAATTCGGTTTGAGGATTTTGAAAAAAAAAAAAAAAAAAAGCTATAGAAAATCTGGATTTTTGAAAAAAAAAATTTCCTCGTAACAGGGTTTCTGGCCAGAAAAATCCTGTTTTTGCAGATAATGTGACCCCACCATTTGACGGACGGAGTTCGGAGAAGCCAAACATGAGTGAGAGAGGAAGGGGAAGTGAGGCCCTGAGGGATAACCCCATCCCTCAAAAATTCCTTAACACTCTGTGTTAAAGTTTTTAAGGTTGCTTTTGCTACGCACCCTGTACCTACACCCCCCCATACGGGGTCCACCAAAAATCGACATTTCACGCAGAGGCACCAAAGTGTAAGATTTTTTCGGTGTTGGAAAGATTGGGCCAAAAAATGAGGTATTTAGAATACAGTTTTCCGAGAGATTTGTTTTTAATTCCTATTTTCGTGTCGCGACTTTACGTGGGAAACGCTTTAGAAACGTGCGTTCCGTAAGGCAAAACGGGCGTTTTTCACCGAAAACCACCAGACCCCTGTACGTGACGCCGGAAACGCACTTGCGGGGTATCGAAGGTGGGCTGCGGTTTGTAACCACTCGTTGCGTTGCTTGGGTTCCGTTCGATGAATTCAGATCGGTTGCGTTGTGTTGGATGCGTTCGTGGGTGCCTGTTCGTTTCTGTTCAGATCTTTGCGTACATCAACCACCATCAAGAGGGAGCGTTAATGATCAGCAAAACTAAATTCTTGCTATTTACAACCCGCCTCAAAAATTCACTTTTTGTAAGAAATTTTTTTAAAAAGGAACAGAAATCGAAAAAAGTTGTTAAGGGATGAAGGGTGGGGGGTGGGGCCCGTGGGGGGGCGAGAAAGCTCGGAATTCGCTTTTTTTTGCCCAAACCGATTTTTTACCTCAAACCGAATTTTTTGAAAAAAATCCAAACTTTTAAACTCCCCTGACGAATTGGTACCAAAAATAAAAAAAAACCCCTTTTTTAGGGTATACAAAAAAAGTACAAAAGAAGTAAAGGGGCCCCCCGAATAAGTTCTTTATTTGGGGGGTGTTTGCTCGAAGAATAAAAGAAGTTATTTGGAATCGAAGTTATTTGGGGGGGAAGTTATTTGGGCAAACACCGTACCATAAATTTTTTTCGCCTGCGGCGCCATTATATATTGCTTTTTTTTGCTCCGCAAAAAAAAAATACACAGTACCCTATCAGTTTGGGGGAAATTTTGAAAAATAAAAAAGGAAGTGGGAGGGGGCGAAGTTATTCGGTAACTTTTTCGGCACCTAAAATCTGGAAAAAAAAGAAGTTATTTGGGAAAATACCTATTATTTGGGGGGGAACTTATTCGGGGGGCCCCTTTACAAAAATTACACTTTATTTTTGGAGTTAGCCACACCAGTCCATTTATTTTCTTTTGAATTGCCTCTGAGCTACGTCAATGATGACACACAGAGCAAACAATCCTGCTGACCAACGGCCAAAATTATCCAAGTTGACTTGAAATACAAAGCCCTCTCGTGACAGTATACCATTTTAAAAAAAAAACTGTAAAGAGCACAAAGTGTTTCCATTCCGAATAACTACGTCAATAGACAGCACTGCACAATACATTTTTGTTTTCCACTGTAACCTACTATGCAGGATGTGTTTTTTTGTTTGTTTTTAAAAACACGTGAAAAAAAAAAATTGATAAGATGAACGCTCTGATTGCTTCACCAGCTGTAAAAGAGCTATACTTGTTTTTTTTTTTTGACATAACCTCTCAACCACCTCCGTTTTTTTGTTTTTTGAAAACTTGGAAAAATCACGTGTCGCAACAGAATATATCCACGCCACGCCCACCCTCCGCCCAGCTTACTTCCATTTCGCGGTCTACGTTGAGATGTCCTACTCCCGCTACCGCTCGTCAGTCAACGAAACGGGTATAATTGGAACACAAGGGAGCAACTCTTTGTGTGAAGTAAGTGGGTTTTTTTTTTTTAAATTTCAACATTTTTTTTTATATCCCTTCTTCCTTCTCTGTGTACCTGCTGAACAGAGGTCGATTCTGGCGATAATGTTTTTCTCGAAATCGGCAAGGTCAAAGTCGTTGATATCATTTCCGAAGGGGTCTTCAAGCTCACTGCCGATACGGAGGAGGCCAAGCAGGAGAAAGGATGTGACGGCGATGAAGGGGATGGCTGTGTAGCGTAGGTCGCTCACTGCAGCGGGGATGAGGGAGAGCAGAAACGCCCAGAGAACCAGACGCGACAGATGCATCCACGGGAACGGCAGAAGCGTAGCCGTAAGCTGCACCATATCCATCCACACCAAATGCAGCCCCGAAATCCCTTTCCAAAACTCTACATAGCGTGCCTGCGATACCCCCACCTCCAACCCGTCCAGCTCCCCTCGCAGCCACGTCAACAATATAACACACACCCCATGCGGCGATTCGCACCTCACATCCTCATACTCCAGCGCTGTCAGAAAGGGTTGCAAAAAGGACACAGATTGGATGTGAGCTTCTGGGGCTCTTCCATTCATATCTGTTTCCTCAGTAGTGTTATGTGGCTGCATGGCGATAACATCCCAATAGCCCTGTACATCACGCAATACAACCATGATCAGGCATTTTGTATACCGCATGACGTTGTCCGAGAATGCCGTTCGCGTTGGGTCTGAATCGTTCTGGAGGGAGGAGGCTAGCGAGCAGACCTCGCTGCTGTGGTGTGCCAGGCTGCTGAGAAGGGTGCGTCCCTCCCAGTAGCGTTGATACGCATTTGAACAGCGGAACACCAAGAGAAAGGAGACCGGGGTGAGAACGATCTGGTGCCCCACCACGTGGACATCTATCCGGTGCACCTCCCCATCGAGCACGGCAACCACAGCAGTGAGCACTGCCAGGACAACCACCTTCGTAAACACATCGGACCATACGGTACCCACAACGCTGACCAACACCCGCGCACTCCCCCTCAACCCAGTCGCCCACAAAGGGTATTCCTGGATATGACGTCGGGAGACAAAATGGGGGTCTTCTGCCATGTCTGTTTGCTCAGATAAGAGGTATTTTTCGCCCCCCTACCGTTCCAAGCTATCCTGAGGGAAACGGTTCGATGGGTCTTTCCCCTTTTCCCAGCTTGGGCGAGAGCGATTTGCTCAAAACACCGCAACGGCCCTCCGACTCCAATCGCCTAAGCACCCACCTTAGGCGATTTCTGGGGCTGTTGTGCTCAATATTGGCCTATTTTCCCCCCCTTCTTTCCATAAAGGACATGAATTGTGTACTGTAGGAAGAGGGGAGAATGGGTTATTATGATGTGTGAAGTACAGCGGTATCAAAAGAAAGGGTCCAAAGAGGGGTTTTTTAGAATAAGTAAATTTGAAAACTTGGTTGTATTAGTGTAGCCACTCTAGTGTGCTCCACTATAAAAGTAAATTTATTTAAAACAAAAAGGCACTCCATATCCAAAACAAGGGGGGTGTCTAGAGACAAAAACAGGTTTCTGTATTGGGTTGAAAGTATGGGGGGAAATGACTTTTTTTTTGGCTTCATGCAACAATAAAACAAAACAAAAAAAGAGAGGCCGCTTTAAACGGGAAAAAATGAAAAAAAAAAAAAATGAAAAATGAAAAATGAGGAAAAAAGCTCTCAAAGAAAAGAATCTTTCAAACATTTCTTCTCTCTTGTTTCGTAGCTATCCTATAATTTCTTTTGGGATTGTTGCTGTGTTCATCTTTTTTTCCCGACAAAAAAAAAAAGGGAGGGGAGGGGAGAAAGTTTAGTAAGATGGATACACCCCTCGGACCAATCTTAAAACCCTCAGGTTTTTCTTTTTGTAGTTGCACTGTTGTTGCTTTGGGTGAGAAGAAGAGAGAGAAAGGAAAAATAACATAAAAATAAAATGAAAGCTCAACTATAAGATCCGCACCCAAGACGCATGTCTGGGCCACAACCATTTTTTTGTTGACTATTTTCTTGAAAAATATACATTCATCATTTTTTTTGTTTCTTTCCCCATCTCTCGCATCCCCATCCCCTCTTAAATTTTTTTTTTTTGCCTTAACGTTGTGAGACACCCCGACCACGTTTAATTTTTCAAAAAGGTGAATTCCCCCCTCTGTTTTTTGTTATATTTTTTTGAAAGTTTTATTGCATCCACACATCACCAGTCTGAAGACGGGTTTTTGCACACATTTTTTTTTTCCCTCTTTTAAGCCCCCCCCTATTAACCACAACATTCCTCCTCATTTCTTGTTTCTTCTTTTTGCAAACTTCATGCAAACAAAAAAGTTTATAAGATGACTCTAAGCATCTCGTGCTTAGTCACCTCAAAAAAAAGGTACACACACACACACACACACACACCGTCCCTTTTTTCCATATCACCCTCGAGAGGGGAGGGGACACACAACACGTTCACAATCCATCCTCCTCCTCTCACTGAGAGCGCAAAACAAAAGAAACACTTTTTTTAAAAATCTACAAAAGACCCCTTCTCTTTCCTCTTTTTTTTGTTGTTATCCTTTTTTTCCAAACTACCCCCATAAATCCTATACGTTTGTTCGGTTACCCTCCTTTTTTTGTTTGTTTCTTCTTCCTCATCTCCTAAAAAAATAAACTAAAATCAGTTCAGCTTGGTGAACGCAATAATCGAGAGGAAGAGGACCATGAAGGAGGTCACGAGGTAGAAGGGTTCCCAGACGAGGTCTGCGCTGCCGAAGGTGAAGGTGATCTCGAGCTCCTCGCTGCGCTCGGGGGAGGCCAGGAGTTTGTCCTTCAGCACAACCACGGTACGGCCAGAGTAGTCAAGGTACGTCGCACGCTTCTCCACAGTGAACTCAACCGGGGAGCCACCAAGGGTCACCTCGGGTGTCGGGACACCCTCGGGGAGGATGACCTCGACAGTCATATCCTCAACGAACAGATCCTTGATCGGCGATGCGTACGGCACCTTCAGCTTGTTCACGCTCCCCGACGACGCCATCGAGAACTGCAGCGGCAGGTTGTACCCAAAGTAGAACCTCGTCTTCCAGCCCCCGAACAGCGGGAACCTCTGGGTAAACTGCACCTCTCTGGTGCCCTTCTCAAGCTCCTTGGCGTATCCGACAGTGGAGGTCGAGATGTTTCCAATGTCGTCTCTGAAGTAGATGTCCTGAGCGGCAGCAGGAAGGCGTGCGGTGAGGGTCGTGAAGGAGGAGGGTGCGGTCTTGCCTCCAGGCTTGGCGTAGTCGAGTCTGCTGAAGGTGCCCTTCAGCTTTGCGCCGTTGTGCTCGATGCGGTACCACTCCTCGACAGCGAGGTTGCCCCACATGCTGACCTCGAAGACACGCTTCAGGGACGTGGCCTTGCAGAAGGCTTTGTTGTTGACGCCGTGGAAGCGCAGCGGTGCGCCAGAGAGGGGCTTCACATCCTTGTAGGGACCGTATGTGATGGTCGACCCGGAGTGCGCAACAGGTGAGGTCTCCTTCGAGAAAGAATCCACAGCGGGGCTCGCAAGCGTGACAGTGGTGGTCTGTGTCTTGGTCGTGTAGGGCGACAGGAAGTACGCGTTGTCGTTGAAGTCCACACGCTGGTTCTCCGCCTGCCGAACTGTGTGTTAGAAAAATTTAAAAGATGTGCAAAATGGCAAACCAAAAAGGGGTGCTAAAATCCGCAAACCTTCAATATCAATAATATTTTTGAAGGTGGCACCATTTGGTCAAAAGGCATCCGAATTACCCAAAAAAAAATGGGATGGCAACATACCTGACGCAGGGAGAGGGCGCAGCGCGTCTGCCAGCGAGACACGGAGCTTGATGTAGCCGACCTCATTCGACGCAACTGCAGGGGCGAGGTGCATCTTGAAGATCACGTTGTCCCCCTTCTCCTCAACACGGTCGTACTTGACCTGGGTGTACCCGTTTGCTCCCTTGAAGCTGTGATGGGATGGGGGTAGTGGCCCGAGTCGGGGGGTGCAAACAAAGCCGTCGCCACATACCTGACCTTGAGCATCGCAATGCTGCTGAAATTGCTTGCCGGGAGTGCAAACAAATACTCAGACTGCGCGCTGGATGCATCGTTAAGGGCGTGGACTGTGTAGGGGGTTTTTTTTTTTAGTATTGAATTATGATGTACTTTCTAAACGGGAGTCTGGGGTTTCCAGAGCTGTTATGCATGAAGTTTCCCCGGTTCGACTTGCAGCTGGGAAAAAGACGAAGGACAAGGTTTCTGTTGAGAAATAAATTAGATGCACTGAACTCCTCAATGCCTCCTCTATACAGCAAAACCTTTGATGGTTCTTCGCCGGCGGCAGCGCCGACAGAAGTGGAAGTACGCACCGTGACGTCTTTCCTGTTTGCGGTAGTTTCTGCCAAGCGTGGGGCCTCGTTGGCGAAGGCGGAGTTCGAAGCTACAGTCCTCGACAACGACTGGGTGGCCGTTGATGCAGATGCGACGTCTAAACGAGCTCCATTTGTATCCGATTCAAAGCTGATGTTTGCGTTCTACTCGCGCGCGAGAACAGAGGCACCTGAATCGATCACTTCTCTTCCTGCAGACCGGACATAAAGGAACGAATTTCAGCGGCAACAAAACAAAATCTGAGCTCCCCCCTGAAAGAAGTGCCGGGAGGGAGGGGGGGCAGGAATGCTAAAGTCGACAGATTTGAAAAGCAAAACGGCGAAACGGCGATGAATTTTTTTTTTTTATTATCCATACAAAACCTGGCGAAACAGCATTTCGCAAGATGCCTGGAGGGTGGGTGTGGGGTCTGATTATTATTATTATTTTTGCATACTCGTGATGGTGGTTCTCACAATCGCATTGCTAGCATCAATCTTTCTGGTGACCTCCTTGTTCACCCACGCGGACGCCCCCACCAGCAGGCATGCCAACAGCAATGCCCTCATTGTTTTATTTTTCCTCTCTTTTTTTCTCTGTAAGGGGGCGATGGATTTGGTTTGAAGGGACACACAGACACACAGACACACACACACACCAATCCTTTTCCCCGAAGTTTACGGATCTAGTTGGCCGACTTCCCTTACCTACATTGTTCTGTCGGCCAGAGGCTTTTAGCCTAGGAGACCTATTGCGGTTAACGGTACGGCCTGATGCAAGAGAAGGCCATCTCCCCTGTTTTTTTTCCCATGCATTTCCCTACCCCCAAACAATATACCCGCTCTGGGGAACTGCCCTGCTTTCTTTCAACAAAAAAATATCCTTTTTTTTTTCCTTTTTTTCTATAATCACAGAGAAACAAATACTTCTAAAAAATCTATCCCCATTTTTTTTTTAATAAGACGGACCGTAGAGAGGAGGCGCTTCACCTGGGAGGGAGACTGTGGAGGGGTGATTGTAGAATTCATCAGAGGCGTAGGGTGATGCGGCGGAGGGGGGGTCGCGGGGGCGCCAGTCCGCAAGCTTGGCTGCGGTGCTGTCGAAGCGGATGGTCTCGATGCGTTTGTCGATACAGCCTTGGTGGTCGATGAGCTGCTGCCGGTACTGCGCGGCAAGTTGCTTCTGGTACTCCATCACCCTCGTCTCCAGCCCCTGCACCCTCTTCACCACAGCCTCCCGCTCTGCAGCCCACCCTTCCCTCTCCCGTTCAATCCGCTCGCACAGCTTCTGATACCTCCCATCGTCCTCAACAGAACGCTGCTTCCTATTCAACCAGTCAATCACAACAACAACCGCTACAGTCGCAACACTGTTCGCAATCAAACACATTAACATATGCGTATCAACCGCGACCTGGTCATTATATACATCACCCATTTTTTTTACCTTTGTTGATGTGGAGAAAGGGTGGGATATTGAATAAAATTATGGAAAAACGGGGGAGGAAAGTTGTGCAAAAAGGTCTCTCTGGACGGCACTGTGCACGACGGTGAAGTATAGTACATTACAAGTGAAGTTACTAGTAACGTTACAAGTGAAAAACCGTTACAAGTGAGTTACAAGTGGGTTACATGAATTGCAGGCAAAATCAGGTGGTAACTGGTGGGTTACAAGTGGGTCACAAGTGAGCTACAAGTGGGTTACATGTAACAAAAGTTACATGTAACTCACTTGTAACTCCACTTGCAGCACCCGTTACTTCACCGTCGTGCGAACCGTGGAGAGGGGGAGGGGGGTATTTGGGATGTATGGTGGGGGAAAAGGGGGGGTTTTGGGTGTGTGTGTGGGGGTCGTCACCTCTCCTCTTTGTGTTTTATGCATTAGCATACATTTTGTTCGGGCGCAGAAATAAAAAAAAAAGCAAAGCTCAATACTTACCGCAAAACAGTAAGTATTAAACAAAGCTAGTAAGCTAACAAGAATAGGCTAATATCAGCCCTTGGGGAAAATCTCAGATTTTATTAGCTTTTGTTGGCCTATTTTTAAGGGTATACCATGTACTCTTCCCCCCCCCCAAAAAAAAAAAAAGAGAGAAAATAAAGAAGTTGCAGTACGCCTCACATATGCCGTCACCTGAAAGGGTAAGGAGACTGTGGAAAATACCCAATATTTTTTTCCCCCCCACGGCGTTGAGCGCACAAAACTGCCCGATATTTGAAGAAAAATCTTAGATGCTAGATTTGCAAAAAGAGAACAGGATCGTATCGGTCTAATTGGGCACGTCCTCTTTGATGAATGAGGGCAGGTTGTCTGGGTCATCCTGTAGGGGTATTTAGTGATAAGTAAAGCAAAATAAAGGAGAACTTGAGGACGCAGGCACTGTAAATGTGTTGTTGTTGTCTTTGCATACCAAATTGTAAAGCTTCCCGGAAAATCCGGCTTCCTGTGCCTGCTTCTTGCCCAGCTCCTCGATTTCTTCTTTAGACTTTCCTTTGATCTCTTCTGGGGTCTCGCCCGTGGTTGAGTAGGTTTTGTCTTTTATGCACGTCAAGAAGGAGGTTTCTGAGTGTGTGAACAAACCGCCCATGACTGCGACAGGAAGCGGCTCGAGGAGCTGTGTATTCCGGGAGATGAGAGAGTCCAGATACAGCGGCGAGCGCATGCAGCACGACACCGACGTCATCAGGTTCGTCGACAGAACAGAGTTCATCGCCATCTGCGCCAGCTCATTCCCCAGGAAGTGGTCTCCCAGGCAGCTCTCAATCGACGCCTTCATCCGCTCCCCCTTCACCGCATGGATGTATTTCAAATACTGTGAGAACACCAAAAACAGGTCTTCATTCGTTTTCCTGTATTTGCTGGTCCAGGTTTCCAACACGGTGTCCTTTGAGCTGGCAATCGATCTCAGGCAGTCGACCAAGATGCCTCTGTACCTTCCTGTGATGAATTCATCGAATTGGTAGAAGTTGTCGAGGAACTTCGAGGCCTGGATGAAGGAGCGCCCTGTGTGGTAGAGCTCTGGGGCGGGGCGGAGGACGGTGCCCTCAAGCAGACGGTCGCCTTGCATCTCGAGCATGGTGAGGCCCTGGATAATTTGCGGGAGACGCTTCTCGAACTCCTTGAGGGTCGCAGCACGCTGGTGGTCGACGTACCGCTGCTCCTTCCCCTTGTAGTCGTACGTCGACAGCGGACGCGACGTGACGCAGCCGATGTTGCGATCCTTCAAAAACTGGAAGATGCTCTTCTTCCCCTCGTCCGTGCCGTCGCCTTCGCCAATCTTCGAGAGCAGCGCACTCCGTTCCGTCAGGTTAAACGGGAACCCAACCAGCTCCAAATGGTGCTTCTCGTAGCCCATCCGTTTCGCGGCTTCTTCTGCAGCCTTCAGCACCAAGCGGATGTCCAGGTATTTGTTGGTCGTCTCTTTGTTACCCCACAGCTTGTGGGAGTCGATCCCGTAGCGCCCGATGACACGCTTCAGGACAAGCGTCTCGAGACGCGTGAAGGCAGCGACCAAGAAGTCGAAGACGTCCTTGTCCTCCGTGCATACCGCTGACACAAGGTGCACCGAGTCCCACATCAGAATGTCGATGTAGTTCATCCCAGTCGAGCCAAGGAAATCCATCGCACCCCGCTGCAAGCAGTCGGGGTCCCCCGTCCAGTAGTGTCCAAGCTTCCCGTTGACACGCAGAAGGCCGGAAAGCTTCAGCAAACTCGCGTCATTAATTTTGTCGATATCAAGGGAGGGCCGGCCCGGAAGGTAGTGACGGAACTTTTTGTTCATTACGTCCCCCAGATCCTCGGGTGTTCCCAGGATGTGCCGGTCCTGAAGAGTAAAGGTGAAAAACATGAAGGATAATGAATAATGAAAATAATGCGCCAAAGGCGAGAACAGTTGCACGTCTGTGCACACATCGTTAAAAGGGTACAGACATCACTCAAATGGAATGCCCACTTTGGGCTTCATTCTCTTCTCCCTCTCTCTTCCTACATACGTTTCGTTCGCCTGTTTTGAAAGAAACACCAAGATCGGGCACACAGGTGGGGACTGTCGTGTCTGGCCCGTAGACTCCGAACCTGCGGGGGTGTGGTCAGTTGTGCATACATGCCGTAAATACATAACATAATTTTCCGAAACATACTCTCGCGAGGTAGGAATCTTCGAGAAGTCCGGGGCAATGATGTTGATCTCTGACCAGGGGCGGAAGAGGACCCATCCGACACGCACCATGACAACGATATTCGTCCTCGAGATCTCCCGTGTCGTGCAGATCTTCTCCTTCGCCATGCTTGAGAACGATGTCACGCTGTCGGAATCGCAGCCTTGTATATCGAAGAAATTCACCCCCGATTTGAGACAGGTCCCGAGAGTCATAATGTGCTCCCCTGTAAAGTGGTTCAACCGTTTGCACGCCATGCTGATGGCCGAGACTTTGAGGTCTGTTCCCGGGAGGGTCCGCACCCAAGCCTTGTCGGTCGACACATTGCGCTCCGTAAAGAAGAGTTCGGTCCCTCGGGGGGTCGCTTTCCCCATCAGGGCGGAATAGTCGGCCTCGGCTCCCTGCCCCATCATCGTTTCCATCGTCATTGCCGTAGGAGGTGCCTTCTCGGCGGGATGTATACGAATGTTATCCATGTCCTCATCGATTGCAGCGGTCAACGAACTGCCTTTCTTCTCCGAGCAATACTTCCTTTGACTCCCACATTGCAATGCCACACGAATGTGTGTGTTTAAGACACGCTTCATATTGCCTGGAAAAAGGTTTTGTGTTGTATTTGAAAGGAAGAAGAATCGAAAATGGAGGAGGAAAGGAGGGGAGGAGAGAGGAGGCGATATGATTTAATCCATGGTGGATCTGCCCTGATTAATTTAAAACAAAAAAGAAAAAAAAGGAGGTATAGGGGCAAGGCGTTGAAGGATGGAGGGGGGAAGAGGAGAGGGTGTTGAAAATAACCATAACTAAATCCGAAAAGAAGGGGAAAGATTGTCTTCAATATGAAGTGCTGGGGGAAAAGGGGGTGAGAGGAGAGAGGGGAAAACTTGAAAACATAACAATGTTGCGATGATCCAAAAAAAAATTCAAATTATGGTGCTCCTGAAAACCCCCATTTTGCGTACTTGGTGCGTACTTGTTGCGCACTTTGTGCACAAAAAAAAAAAAAAATACAGGAATACCCTATATTGCGTAGTTGTTGCGTACTGGGTATTTTTTTATTTCAGGAGCACCAAATTATAAAATCGATAGTCCTCCTCGTCGAGGTGTTATATAATAATTATGATGAAGTTGAAAATGCAAACGCCTCACCGTACACCGGCGGATGCAGGCACTACTTAGCTCTTCTCCGCAGGTCATCGAATCCTAGAGGGGGCACTTCATATAAGAGAATGTTTCATCTGCAACACTTTGGAAAATCTACCCTTTGTCTTATCCAAGCAATTGACGAACTCTTGAAAACAACTATGCTTCAGTGTGTAAACCCCTGGACAGTTTAATGTCTTATTTAAGACCCAAAAGAGAGAGACATCGGAAAGAGGTAAGAGAATGATAGCCTCAGGCGATCACCTTCAAATAAAAATTTGGCTTGAAATACAACAGCCCTCATGAACAGTGTACCTTTGGTACATGACCGGTGTATCGGGGTGGGGGAAAAAAAGAGCATGGTGAAGTTGCTGGTGCAAACCCCCTGCAGATGCGGGTTTGCAACTCAACAGGATATCGACAGAACTGATGCATTTGTATAGGGGAAAGTAGATCTGCAAACAGAGCTTTCGTGAGGGCGGGGTCGGGCCCCAAAATATACAAAAAAAAAAAAAAAAAAAAAAAAAAAAAAAAAAAAAAACGTGCGTTTGATGGACTCTTTTAGTCCTAAGTCCAAATACAAACACGGCTCAAAAATAAACCAAAAATAGAGACAACATGAGTACAACTATTGCCAGTGCGCAACTGTTGCATTTTAATTTAATCAACATTACATACAGCACACGGAAACGACAGCCCAATCCTTGAAAGTGATTAGAGACCTGAGTAACCTTTGTAGAAGCACCGGGTCGGAACAGCCTTTACAAGAAGAACAACGGGGGTTTTAAAAAGAAAGCGTGAGGACGTACCTCTCTCTGCACATATTTTTCCAAGAAAAAATGATGCGGTAAAAAGAACCTTCGGGGGTACAACGGTGAAGGGAAACCCGTATCTGAATCACTAAAAAAACCAAAAAAAAAAAGAAACAGAAATTTCAGAAGAGAAAAAAAAAATACTCTGAAAATTAATTAAGCACCCACTTCTCGCTGGAAGAGAGCTACACTACTAAAAGAATAAAATAAGAACCCTTGATGAATGCATCTTACCCACATACATCTTTTGAAAGAAACACGCAAAAAAAATCGAAAGCAGGACAAATAAAATAAAATAAGAACCAGACGTGGTGATGCAATAACTTACGTTCTAGGTTTTCTCGAAAAAAGCAAGCCAGGGTGTGAGGGGGGAAATTCGAGGTATTGCCGTGCCCTACCACTCCCCTGTATGTGACAAAACGTTTTGGTCTATTTCCTTTTAGTCTACTCCTCAATAAAAAGAGAGAAATCGTCAAAATAGTTGAAAATATGAGTTTAACGGTGCACACAACTCAAAAAACCCCCCTGAACAAGAAAATTGTGCAAATATAAAAGGGAAAAGGTTGGTAAGAGTCTCAAAAAATGCTTACATCTAGAAAATGAAACGTTGAAAATACAAAAAACGACTTCACCGTTCATCGGACGCAAAGCGCTGAAAGAAAGAAAGAAAAAATAGACGGGGGGTATCAATTAAGCTACCTCGCCTTGTAGAAGTAATGCAATTCGTATTCGTTCGTTCTGTCACACAGCGGTGAGTGTGGGGTTTTTGAATGGGTTTTTATGAAGTTTTTGTTATGTTTGCTTTGTGCTCTTGTTTTGTTTTGTTTTGTAACATGTTAGCTTTGCGGTGTGTGTGGGGGGGGGGAGAAATCGGTTGCAAGGTGTGGGGCTGTGGTGTGTGTTTTCTGGTTCCTTTTTGCACAGTCGCTCGTTGGTGATAATAAATCCCATCCGGTGGCGAAGGGAAAAAATAAACATAAAACACAGTTTCGTTCAAGGTTGTTGAAACCACCCACGTTGTGCACCCCAGCTCAAACCCCTATAATTATGTTGAAACATCGAACAGCACAGAGGGGGAAGAACTGTTATTGTCGGTTCGAGTTTTCAGAGAAAAACGATGATTGTCGAAATTTTTAATAAAAATCTGACGTTCCATGGCTAGCCAAAGCCTTGTTAAGATGCACCCCCTCTAACTTTGTTAGTGTCGAGTTTTATTTTTGGGTGAAAGTCAAATGTATACACATATACACAGGGTTATAGTCAGATCTATACACTCATTGTATATACAATTGTCAATTGTACATACAATTGTATAGAAATTGTATAGATCTGACTATTTGATGTACAATCCCAACTTTTTTTATAGTCAGATCTATACAATTTATGTACAATTTCAGTGTACACTAGGAACCACACACCCACCCACACCCACCCCCAACAGGACTACACCAAAACAATGGACATTGGGTTTCGCACACCCGATTTTTCTCAGAAGTCAGTCACTGCTATTGCCATTTAACCCAGGGAGCATAGCATTGCAAAGAAATTCGACCTTTGGAAACCTTCCGGAAAGTCTGTCCTCTGCTCGCGGAGGACTAGACACAAGAAAATATTGCGTTCCCCCAGAAAACCAGCGCACATTTCACACTCCTTGTGGGTGGTCTTGTTGCCTTTTCGTCATAGTAATTTTGGCCCAGGCATGCTCTTGAAGCATGACAATTTAGTGTGTATGGGGCAGGGTGTTGTTTTGTTCTGAATTCTCTTTGTTATAACATCTAAGTCAATTGCGGGTGGTGGTTTGTGTAGCGTGAGGCACTACTTACTTCCTGCGGCTGCTAAAGCGTTATTTCTTCGGATTTAACAACGTACAGCGTAACATAGTGGATTCGCCTGGTCGACACAACCTTTGATAGATACGGGATAACCAACCCCCTTCGACCCCTTGTGGGTTCACTGAACAAGCCCTCGTGGTAGTTAAACGCGATTGACATTTACATTCCTAGAGATGAAAGAACAACACAACACTTCTGTACCCGCGCATCAAAATTGTGGAAAACTTTGCACCCCAAACACCCTCAACAACGCCCGCCAAAAGGCGCCCCTTGTTGCTGGGAGTTGTTCTCATGTTTGATACCTGCACAGCGGGCATTCCTCTGAGTCCAACGCATGTTTGGCCTGTCTGCGGCGTTGTACTTCAGGTACACGAAGACGGGGTCTGGTGGTAAATTTTGCGTAGTGTCGCATTCCCTCATGTGTGGGTCACTCACACTTGCGGTCATGTGCCACTGCGTGGGTTTGGGAATTTGGGTACCTGGGTACAGGATATTTGTTGTTGTGACATCTTCCACCATGCATTGAGGAGGGTAAGACAGTGCTCGCATTTTACTTGAAATCATTACAACATTTAACTTCTCCACGGGGGTCTTGGGCCGTTCATTCGGTTATACCTTGACTAGCGGCAGAGGCCTTTTAGGACTCTATAACTCCGATATTCCCGAACGGAGGCACACTTTGTGTGTTACTACGACCTGGCAATTTCCAGCAGTAGGTTAAGTAATGTTTTCTTGTGAATTGTTGGATCATTATCTCCTCAGTGCATGAATGCCCCACGCGACGGACACTTTTGTGTTTGTCAAGTGGACTGTCTGGTCACTTTTCAGTGACTGGCGGGTTGGCTGTGGTTGCTCTTTCACGACCTTTATCCTTGTATCCAGTGTACCGTGTACCTGGGTACCTGGGTACCTGGGTACCTGGGTACCTGGGTACCTGGGTACCTGGGTACCTGGGTACCTGGGTACCTGGGTACCTGGGTACCTGGGTACCTGGGTATGGCGTGTACAATCTCCCTCGAGTGTACAATCCAAAAATTGTATAGATCTGACTTTTGTATAGTCAAATCTATACAATTTGTGTACGACCTAGTGTATACTGGGATTGTACATAAATTGTATAGATCTGACTATAAAAAAAGTTGGGATTGTACATCAAATAGTCAGATCTATACAATTTCTATACAATTGTATGTACAATTGACAATTGTATATACAATGAGTGTATAGATCTGACTATAACCCTGTGTATATGTGTATACATTTGACTTTCACCCTTTATTTTTTATTTTTTTGCTGAAAAAAAAACTGGGGAAAGTCGCAAAAAAAAAAAAAAAAAAGAAGAAAAAATACAGGCACATTTTAGTAGTCGGGCAGAGAACATCTCCTCCCCTCACTCCTTCCCTTTGCCGTTTGGTTGGTTGGTTGGTGGAGGGGAAGATTGTATGGGACAGACGCAATCTCCAACGTCGTAGGCCATAAAACGCAATAAAAATGATGTTCTGTTTTTATTTCCGTCAAAAAAATGATAGTCAAAAAGAGCAGGGGGGGAAGGCAATATCGTGCTAATCTCAATTATTAAACCTTGCTCCCCCCATTATCAGCTACTTTCAATTTTTTTCGTTATTTTTAGGTCTGAAAAAAAAAAAGGGGGGGGGGGTGTGCAACCCACATAGGTGCAGCCCCAAGGAAAGAACACAGTGTGTGCGTCGATCCCATGGGTGATTCACCTGAATTCCATAAGGGCTGATTGTATCTGGGGGAATTACCGTATTCGTACAAAAATTATCCGTAAAAAAAGGTTGAATTTCCAGAAAAAAATCCTGAAAAAGGTCAAACATTATTACGGTCCACAATTTGTACGAATACGGTACTACGGTTTGTCTAGGCTGAGTCGTGAATTTCTACGAAACTGTGTAGCTCGCAAAAAAAAAAAAATGAATAAAAATACATAAATTAGAATAGAAAAATTGAATTTTGATAATGTGCAGGCACCTCGAGGTGGGTGATAGGGGGAAAATGTGGGCTTCATTGGTTGATGGATAGACAGGAACATGTCCTGCCACTGCTGGGTGAACAAAAATAAAAGGGGGTTAGAAGATGACTATGCCTCATGCATACATCTTCACGGGGAAAAACAAAGAATGACGGTGGAGCTTGCACAGGTGGCAACTACACTATTCCAACAATTTTTCAAAAAAAAAAAAAAAAAAAAAAAAATAGAAACTTAACACTCATCGATAAAAACCCCCATAAAAGAGAGGTTATGGTGAAACGCACACACCTCGACCTGTTTGGTGAGGAGGTGGCTCTGCAGCGCGGTTTGTCCCCCAAAACCGCAAAAAGGGTGTGTTCAAACATGATTTTGTTTCTATTTTCCTTCATTTCATGAGGTGACAAAAAAAATAATGAACCCCACACACCCATGGAACGAGCATCCACCAAGCCTCCATTCTCACCAGAACGAACACCATCCCTTCTTTTTTTTTGGAGACTTGGAGACAAATCACCACCAAACAAAAAATAACCCCCCCACCTTTTTTTGCGAAAAGTTGCCATTTTTGCAAAAAATAAATCCCCTTTCTGGTGGGAAGACATGCCACATTGTTTCTCTTCCATCTGGGGGGTGGGGGGACATTGAAACATCACTCTTCTACGTGAAAAAAAAAATGGGAGAGAAAAAACAGAAACCAGAGCGCCCAGAGAAAAAACGAACAACAAAAGATACACATACAGAAAAGAAAAGAAACGGTGATGGAAGACTGAGGGTTATGGGTACGGGTGTGATAGGCAAGCGAAGCAGAGCAGAAGGTAGGTTTTGTGGTCTTCGGGGGAAGAAACACGGGATGGGGTTTTTGGGATTGAGGGGGTTGGAAATATGGGGGTGGGAAAAGTTGTAAGATAAACCTCAGCAGGACGTAGTCCATAAAGATGCACCTTTCAAAAAAACCAAATTTGAAATTGAAATACAAAGCCCTCTCGTGGCAATGTACCCTCACAACAAAGAAAGCTTTGTACAATGAACACCTCTCGTGTTCATACATCTTTGAAGAAAAAAAAAAGCAAAATGCAACCCGGAGGGTCGCTGAGTTCTTATTATATTGTGGTATCGATCAATCACCCTCCTCGAGGCCACGTTCTGTCCGAATGTTTACCCAAAAAAAAATTGACTACAGTGGCTTTTGATGCAGGCACACACACCCCCTGACCGACCCATGCACGATGCCATCCGGATACGATAGATGAAAGCACAAAAGACTTGAAATACGAAAAATCTCTCTACCTTGGTACAAGACCGGTGCACCGTGGGGGAAGGGGGGGAAGGTCTCTGAGAGTTTTTATGTGTGTATAGTGTCGGGCACGTATGGAGAGTGTTCTTCCTTTTCCCAGATACTGCGTTTGCCGAAAAATCAAGATCGCCACCAAAGAAAGTTATGGTGTGTTCCAGGGTACCGGAGCGACACAAATTTTTCATTTCAATTCACCACTCTTCACAACAACATAGCGACTGTGTTTGTGAAAAGTTGTGAACTTTCGTTGAAAACCCGTTGTGAAGTCCACCCCCGGAACTCACCAACTTTATGAAATTCTTTCCTATACTTTCTATTGTACTGAATAGAAGGTATAATAGGGTGCACTAAATGTACTCAAAAAAATTTTTTTTTCTTTAGGTGGGTCGTTATAAAAAAAGAGCACAAAAAAACAGAGAACAAAACAATACAGGAAAACTTAGAAAGTGCCTAAAAAAATGCTTCGAAGGATCAATATAAGTCATTCTTGGTGGGCACTTATTTTAACAATTTTTTGTAAAAAAAAAAGCCCAAAAAAAAAATTGCTAGAGAGAGTTCCTGTGCCTGGTTTGGCTTGTTGCATTTACAAAAAAATGCGGTTTAATTGTTCATATCTTTTCCAAAGTGTGACAATGTTCCCTGACTGACTATAACACCTACCTCATAATAAGTTCTATTTGCAAGAGAAAGTGTAAGGGAGGATTATGTACGCACATTTATTGTTTTCTTTTGAATGCGCCCTTTGGGAGCGCGGAACGCAAGAAAAAAAAAAAAAGGAGAAAAAAAATGAAGTACGTCATTCGTACACATCAAAAAAAAAGGAAAACGTTGACAAAATAATCCTAAACCTCTCCTTGCTTAGTTATCTTCAAAAAAAAAAGGGGCAAGATGATACTATTTTCGTCACCTTGAAGAACAAAGAAAAAAAATGAGTAGGGTGGGGGCGTGGGGGGGGTGACACTTTGTTTCCTTACGCAGAAACAATGTGTATTAAATTTTGAGGAAAAAAAATATGCAGCAAAGGCAGAAAAACTTCGTGCAGGCATTTTTTTTTGGAGATCAAATATAAATCAGCCAACACTTTACAGCAGTCTTTTCAGTGCCCAAGAAAAGGCTCCCTTCTTTTGGTATTGCCAGAACCATCTTATCCTTTCAGGAGACGGTAGCGTCAGCTTTGGAGCACAGTAACCCTTTGTTGAGAACCACTCCGATGTGAAGTCATCAGAGATCCCATGAGGGTGTCCTTTCCATTGGAAAGGGGGGGCGTAAGGGGATGGGTGGTGAGAGGTAGGTCCTAAGGAGGGACCTTTTGAATAAGGAGGATCAATAAGTCGAAGGACAATGTGCAATTTTTTTTTTTTGTATGAAACACGGTGAGGAAGAGAAAAAAAAAAAAGAATAATTTGGTGCTCCTGAAAACCCCATGTTGCGTACTTGCTGCGTACTTGTTGCGCACTTTGTGCACGAAAAAAAAAAAAAAATACAGGAATACCCTATATTGCGTACTTAGTGCGTAGTTGTTGCGTACTTGGTATTTTTTTTATTTCAGGAGCACCAATTTTTAAAAAATACTTTTTCCCCCCCTTCTCTGAAACTGCACATCCACAAAAAAGAAACTGTAGTTTTGATGCGGACACCTCCGACTGACCCACGATGCCAGCCATCCGGATGAAAGCAAAAAAAATGGGAGTGTCGAAACACACGGTTGACAAAATAAAAATCCTCTAGAAGTGGGGGAAGGATGGGCGGGAGTTTTTGTTCAGTTGTTAGGGCATCTGAACAAAAAAAAAATCTTTTTTTTTTTCAGTTCTGGGGGTAGTGGTGGTGGTGGTGGTGTGGTCTCCCTGTTGCGGCAATTCCAGCAAGGTTCAGTCCTGTTTTTTGGGAAAGAAAACCGACACAATCTATTCTGCAGCGTGTTGCGTTCTATAGTAGCTTTTTTTATACTTTATATTATGATACTGATATTGTTAAATTTGATACGCGCGCTTCATCGTTTTTCATGCATCCACAGAAAATTTGAAATGAACAAGATGATCTTATAAGGAGTTTGTCTATCCATGTCTTTTCAAAAAAAGAGAGAGAGAGGGAAAAAAAAGACACCCTGATGAAGAAAAACGACAGAAAGAACAAAAAAGAAAAACTTTGTTTCATATCCATTATTTTCTGACGAAAAGAAGGTATATGAAGAAAAACTTTAAAAAAAGATAACTGTAGTGCAATATTAGCAAAAGCAAGGCCCAGAACAAAGTGAAGTTGAGAGAGTGCAAACCAGCGCCCTCTGGGACGCAGGTGTGCACTGACGCCTCTGCTCCGCAGGGTTTCCGAACTCCCCCGGAGTGTATGAAAATAGAAGTTTATAGGATTAACCGAAGTCTTACGTGATTAGCCACCTTGATCACACTCGAAATCGAAAGAAAAACCCCCACACACCATGAAATTTGGGTCAAAAGTACTCTTGATTTTTAAAACCACCCCAGGAAAGACGAAGCACGTTCCTTGTTTTTTTTTTTCCTCCTCCCCTCGCTGAACGAAGGGAAGAAAAAAAGACATAGAGAGAAAGGTTGTTGGGAACCTGGCCTTAGCTTGGTCACCAAAATATGTGGGGGAGGGTGTGTTAAGGCTTTTTTTATTTCTATTTCGCGCAAAAAAGGTGGGCATTTTTATTTAGTTGGGGAAATACAAAGATGATGCTGGTTTCTTTAATTTTTTATCTATTTTTCTTTTTTTTCTTTTTCTTTTTTGTGTCCAGTTTTCGTTTCTACGCTTTGGTGTTGGGAAATATCCGATATTGTACGAGCGTTATCATTTCACGGACAAGACCTGGGCTGCGAAGAAGGAAAATGCAACAAAACGCACTTCTGGTCTCTCGGGAAACGAGGACAGTCAGGAACGGCCTTAACAGGATGATATGCGGTGTAAGTTCTGCTATTGCGTGTGGGTTTAAAAAAAAAAACACACATTGCCACACACAGTACCATGTACACCTGCTGACCCTAAAGGTTTGGTTTTGGGGGGGGTGTGGCAACAACAAACAGCCTCCTCGAGGAAATGGCTTCTTTATTTGCACACACCCATAAGGGTTCTCTTGTTGGTTGCTTCGTTCAACATATTCGGTGCGTTGTGTTTCGTATTCAAAAAAAAGGGGGTAATTGCAAAAAATAAAAGAAAAGTGGATAAGATGTCTTAGTCACCTTAAATCTTTTGTTAAAGAAATGAAACGAGGCTAAGAATAAAATAAAATGTCAAAAAAAAAAAAGGGTGCAAACCTGGGAGGCAGGCACAAAAGGAACAGTGTGTCCTATGAGAGGTTTTTGTTATGTGTTTGGCTGTTCCGCATTTTGAGGGGGGAGAAGACTTGTTTTGTCTCTAAAGGGTGGGTAAGATGGCGTTCCTGTGTCTGTTCACAAAACGCTAATCGCTCCACTTCCTGGTCCGTACAAGTAATGTCACGCAATACCGTAGCCATAAAGCAATTAAGATTTTTGCAAAAAAAAAAAAAAAAAAAAAAAAAAAAACAAGTAATTGCTATCGGAAAAAAAAATGGGGTGTGCTGTGGTTATGGGGGGACCCACACTCCTGAACACCGCCCTGTAGAAATAATCTACACTCTGCTCTTCTGCAGGTATGCGAAAACGCTGCCACAACCACTGGGACGCCTGCACTTGAAACGTTCAAGAACGGGGGCTGTCATCCTCAGACCCCTCTTCGTCCAGCACCATTTGCTCGATGGATGGTCGGCGTGTTCCAGCTCGTTGTCGTCCACAGCCTCCCACGCATCGTCGCCGGAGGAGGAGTGTGCAAGGAACACAGACGACTAACTGTCGTCGATCACACCATGCGCATCAGTACCACCCAGCAAAGAAAAAAATCGCACAGAGTTTCCCACAGCACACCTCGCTTTTTTTCCTAGCAATTCCTTGTTTTGTTGTTGTTGTTTTCCACACACCTTCCTTCAACCCTTGTAGGATCAGTTGCTATTTTTTTCTAGAAAACTTGAAATTACACATTTCAAGAGAACAAATTAAAAAGGGTCCTTATTTGCGTTTTTGGGCTCCGCCCGTGCAGTGGTGGGGTCAATCTCGAAAATTGGACAATTTTTTGACCACTTAAATTTTGAGAAATATGAGCCCGGTTGCTTATACGTGGGGCCCATTTTCGGCTAAAATTTTCCTCAAAATCTGGTTTTGTAAAATTGACCCTTTACTCCCCCCCCACATCGATTTCAATACTATACCTTACTTCACCTACGGTTACCCTTACAGGGGGGGTGAAGGAAGGTAAGTTGAAAAGGGTCCTTATTTGCGTTTTTGGGCTCCGCCCGTGCAGTGGTGGGGTCAATCTCGAAAATTGGACAATTTTTTGACCACTTAAATTTTGAGAAATATGAGCCCGGTTGCTTATACGTGGGGCCCATTTTCGGCTAAAATTTTCCTCAAAATCTGGTTTTGTAAAATTGACCCTTTACCCCCCCCCCCACATCGATTTCAATACTATACCTTACTTCACCTACGGTTACCCTTACAGGGGGGGTGAAGGAAGGTAAGTTGAAAAAGGGTCCTTATTTGCGTTTTTGGGCTCCGCCCGTGCAGTGGTGGGGTCAATCTCGAAAATTGGACAATTTTTTGACCACTTAAATTTTGAGAAATATGAGCCCGGTTGCTTATACGTGGGGCCCATTTTCGGCTAAAATTTTCCTCAAAATCTGGTTTTGTAAAATTGACCCTTTACTCCCCCCCCACATCGATTTCAATACTATACCTTACTTCACCTACGGTTACCCTTACAGGGGGGGTGAAGGAAGGTAAGTTGAAAAAAAAAATTAGGGGGGTGCTAAAAAAGAAAAGCTTATAAGATGAACCTAAGCCTCTCGTGCTTGGTCACCTTGAAATAAAAATTACTGGGGCGAGAAAAAAAAAGGTTAAGATTTAGGACGTACCTCGCGTTTTCACACAGATCTTTTACCACTGAAGGAGTCGGTTCTTAAGCAATCATCAGTAGCCACTCTTTTTTGTGAATCATAAAAAAAGCAAATTTGATACAATGGACCTCTTATATCTTTCAAGGGAACCTCTCTGCTTGACCCAAAGGCTGCCAAGTGAACGGAACGTTTGGACATTGCAAACACATGCCGGCCCTTCTCTGCGTCAAGACACGCATTGAGGGGTTTGAAAGGATTTTTATGAAGTTTTTTTGTTATACTATTTTTTCTTTGTGCTCTTGTTTTGTTTTACGCGTTGAAGGGGGGGAGACCTCAGAAGAAGGCTATTTTTAGAAATACAGTAATCGTAAAATGTACCGTAAAAATGTGCTAAGTTGCCAACAGAAAAAACACCCCTCCAAAAGTTCCTGATTTTTTCCGGTCCAGAATAGTTACGGTCTATATATTTTACGATTAAGGCAACCGAAGCAAAGTGTGAATGCGAAAAGCACCGCGTCTCATCAAAGAAAATAGTTGAACCGTGCTAACAACGCATCTCAATCGAGAGAAAGAAAACCCCCCTTTTTTTTTTTTTTTTTTTTTTTTTTTTGGTAGAAAAATGTGTCTTTCAGCGCACACCCATCTAAACCGGGGATAAATAAAGTTTACTTCAAATTCAAATCCCTCTCGTGAACAGTGTACCTTGGTATATGACCGGTGGACCGGGTAGACCCCCAACCATGCAGTCCTACTTCTGATGAATGTTCTGTACAGGGATTCCTGATATTAAAAACAGCACAGAAGTCCATAAGTTGATACCGCAATACACAAAAAGGCAATGTTTTTTGTTTTCTTTTGATGGTGAAACAGAAGGGAAGAATAATGTACAGACAAGCGGAAGAATATAACCCAGAAAACAAAAACAAAACAAAGCATCCTTATAGGCTGGTTGCTTTTGCGTTACGGCAACTGTAGTTATTTCTTGGGGGAGCGTCTTTCCACTGCCTTGTTACTGTCCTGCCTCTAACCTAGCCCATCCATCTTCTCATTGCTTTTTGTATTTGAAATCTTGATCAATGATCTGAGACTCAAAATGCTCAGATACCTTGCAAAAATTTTTTTTTCATAGCGAAAGAATGAAAAATGGTTAAAAGTTGCCCTTTTCAGTACACACGCTTTTATTGTTCTTTTTTGTTGATACTTTGTTTAGTGTAGCTGCCATAAAAGACAGTCTCCACTATCATTGTTTTCTCTAATGATTTTGGTTTGGGAACAGGGGGGGGGGAGTAAAAGAGCTGAGGGAAAGTGGAGGAAGTGAATGCGTTCTGAAAAAAACTTGAAATACGACAAAAAAAAATGATGGAAGAGAAAGAAAAAAAACGAAAACGTTAATTTTTTTTTTTGCGCCATGCAAGAAAAAAACCCCCTCCTCCCATTACCCCCCCCCTTCTCCCCAAAAAACCCCCTTACAAAGAGTTCCTTTGTGCGTTCACTGCTTCGAGAAGCGGTTGAAGACAGACCCTGCACTGTCTCGGGGAAATGCTCACACATGACACACAGAGGGTGTGCTTGCAGACAAACTTCCGTGCCTCGGGGCTTCCACATACTATACATCTTACTTGCGCGGAAGCTGCGATCTGCGATTTGATAGGACTTTGTTTTCGAGGACGCGGTTGATAACCTGTAGAGGAGCGACGACGACCGATGGAGCGGGTGGGGCTTAGCGCAGATTTGAGGTGACCGACATCTCTGACTGGAAGACGTGGTGGTGGCGTATCACGCGTCGAGCGTGCCGACACAATGTCGACCTCAGAGGACACCACCACACTCTTCCGCAGCGGTGACAGAGAGCGCGCTGGGCGTTGCTGCGCGCCGTTGTCTAGCAGGGAGGAGGCTGTCAAACCAGGAGCAGGCCCTGCCACCGGGCTGTTCGTTGTTCGTTGTGCCGTCTCTTGCCCAAGAGACGGTACAACCTTAGTAGGTCTGCGGGCTTGCGACTGTAGGTTCTGCCCCGCAACGCTCCCAGGCAGGCTAGTTGTGGTATTGCTCAATGCATGTTGATACGCCGAAGTTGACGACTCGACCCCAAGGTTGTTCGACTGCATGCTATAGTTCGACCGATTCCTCGACAACCCTGACTGCGACAACTCCCCTATGCGCGTAAAGGGGTCGGCTGCAAGAGGATGCGACGTACTGCCACTCCCACTCACAGCAAGGCTGACACTCATATCACCTTCGTGCATGGGGTCCAATGCGATGGTGGTGAGCGGGGAAGGGTGTGGCGAGTCTTGAAGGTCTGTATAGTCGAAGGAGACGGTACCTGGTTCGTAGACACGGCTTGTTGTATTACAGCAGCATTTTGTGATATCCGGGAAGAGAAGAAAGAGTCCCTTCAGAAGACAGAAGAAGGCAGGAAGGGAGAGGCACAACACTGCTGCGTATATGAAAACACGGCCTAGAATGGCTAACATCTCGGCGCCGGGATCGTCAACAAGAAATTCTGCACAGTCGTTTGTGAAGTCGTTCACGCAGGATTGCGCACAGTCTTGCGCTCGGACCCAACAAGTAAAGACCTCACCTTGGTCGTATTGAGGGAGTTCGTCAAAAGGGCTGCATTTTGACTTCATCTCAACCCAATGGTCATCGCACCAGCCACCCTCGCCGTCGACAAGGATGCGAGCGTAGTACGCAAGGCTCGACCCACCCCCGCTGCAGCTGTTGTGCTGCCAATGGTCTTTGAACCCCGTCGGGGTGTCCATCTTGCACTGCAGTTCCTCATGGTCGTGCCGCAGGTTGTACCCGCACAGCAGAAACACAAACCCTAAGATGATACAGCATGCCACAATCACGAATACAGGTTTCCCCTTTTTCAACCCCTTCGGTTTTTCTGGGGTGTCATCTCGGTCGGCTGCGGCTGCGCTTGTGTGCACAGCCATACTCTGAAGGGGGTGGTGGTGGTGGTGGTGTTGGGGAAGGGGAAGAAGGGGGGGGTGGTGGAGGAGAATGATAAAAAAAGGAATATTCGAGGGACTGAAGTACACGGCGGGGTCCGCACACCCCGAGGGTCCGTAAAACGGCATGTTAGGAGGGTCCCTCTTTACGGAGTGTCATTACGTACCCTAGGGTACGTAATTACGTACCCTAGGGTCCGTAATTACGGAGCCTCCCAGGGAAAGGGACTCTCGAAAAATTTTTTTTGCCCCCGTTTAGGGCTAATTTCGACGATTTGAGGCCATTAAAAGCAAAATTTGGCACTTTTGAGCATCTGTGGGGGTCTAAAACGCAGTTTAGAGTACCACAATTTTTAGTGGGTTTTACCGAAAACAAGTCAATTTTTGGTCCGAAAAAAAATTTTTTTTGACATCACAAAATTGCCCTTGGTGGGACTATGTGTGTGTTTGGTCCGTGTGTGTGGGCGAAAAATGCAAATATAGCTATTTTTAACTTTCACACACAATTTTAACGGGTTTTACCTGTGTACCTGTGTACAGCTTATTTGTTGTGAAAGACATCTTCCACCATGCATTGAGGAGGGTAAGACAGTGGTCGCAGTTTGTACTTGATAGCATTACAACATTTAACTTCTCCACGGGGGTCTTGGGCCGTTCACTCGGTTATACCTTGACCAGCGGAAGAGGCCTTTTTGGTCTCTAGAATATCCGGTATTCCCGAACGGAGGCGCACTTTGTGTGTTACTACGACCTGGCAATTTCCAGCAGTAGGTTAAGTAATCTTTCTTGTAAATTGTTGGATCATTATCTCCTCAGTGCATGAATGCCCCACGTGACTGGACACTTTTGTGTTTGTCATGTGGAGCTGTGGTTGCTTTTTCACGACTTTTTTCCTTGTACACCAGTGTATCGTGTACCGGGGTACTGGGCCGAAAATACACCAGTACCCAGGTGCCTGGGTGCCCAGACACACCACTGTACCCAGAATCCAGTCTCCCACCCAGAAAACCTACTCATACACCAGAAAAGTGAAAATAGCTACTCGACCAGAAAAGTAGCTGGGAAAAGTTCAGAAAAAGCCAGAAAATTTCAACAAAATGCATTTTTAGGTTCTCGAAGACACTGGGTACTGGGTACTGGGTACTGGGTACTGGGTACTGGGTACTGGGTACTGGGTACTGGGTACTGGGTACTGGGTACTGGGTACTGGGTACTGGGCACCCAGAGAAAGCACCTTAAAAGCAGCGAAGGCGCAGGTTACGGGGAAGACAAGGTATGTAATTATGTTTAACTTTCAGTTACTAGTGAAGATTGAACAAAAAAATGCCGCATGTTTCAACTTGTTCGTGTTTTCAACTCGAAATAAACGCGTAATGTTCACACTATTAAATAGCTATTTTTTTACGCACCAATCATTTTGTGTCACCTCATGACATGAAGGAGGAAATAGAAACAAAGCATTTTGAACACACTTGCGGTTCTGGGGACGAACCGCTCTGCAGAGCCACTCCTCAGGTCGAGGTGTGTGCGTTTCACCACAACCTCTCCCATGGGTTTTATCGTGTGATGAGTGTTACGTTTCTATTTGGTTCCACAGGCGCTCGTTACCTGCTTCACATAATTCACCTCGCTTCACTCGAACCATTTGTGCAGCAGGTCACTCTCTCGACCTGTAGCGTGGAAAAAATCTATCTTATTTCACGGCAATAAATAGCCTTTTTTATTAACCTCACCTTTCCCGACTACTACGTTTGTATACCATAACTTAATCACACCCCACATTTACACTTATCACAGGATCGTGAAGTCTGAACTGCACCCGCGATTGCGATGAGAAGCTTCACCGCGGTCCGACATTCAACAACTCAAAATCTACCCGCATCAATCTATTCTGAGTTTGCGGACGAAGATCTGGGTGGAGGGGGGTGGGTACACTTAGTCAGTCACTGCTATAGCCATTAACCAAGGGAGCATAGCTAGTGCAAGAAATTCGACTTTGGAAACCTTCCGGAAAGTCTGTCCTCTGCTTGCGGAGGACTAGACACAAGAAAATATTGCGTTCCCCCAGAAAACCAGTGCACAATTTACACTCCTTGTGGGTGGTCTTGTTGCCTTTTTGGTCAACAGTAATTTTGGCCCAGGCATGCTCTTGAAGCATGACAATTTAGTGTGTATGGGGCAGGGTGTTGTTTTGTTCTGAATTCTCTTTGTTATAACATCTAAGTCAATCGCGGGTGGTGGTTTGTGTAGCGTGAGGCACTCTTTTTAGCAAACTTCCTGCGGCTGCTAAAGTGTTATTTCTTCGGATTTAACAACGTACAGCGTAACATAGTGGATTAGCCTGGTCGACACAACCTTTGATAGCTATGGGATAACCAACCCCCTTCGACCCCTTGTGGGTTCACTGAACAAGCCCTAGTGGTAGTTAAACGCGATTGACATTTACATTCCTAAAGATGAAAGAACAAGACAACACTTCTGTACCCGCGCATCAAAATTGTGGAAAACTTTGCACCCCAAACACCCTCAACAACGCCCGCCAAAAGGCGCCCCTTGTTGCTGGGACTTGGTTCTCATTGATACACTGCACAGCAGGCATTCCTCTGAGTCCAACGCAGTTTGGCCTGTCTGCAGCGTTGCACCGAAGGTGCACGAAGACAGGGTCTGGTGGTAAATTTTGCGTCTCGCATTCCCTCAGGGAAGTTTAAAAACTCTTGAGCTCGGTTTGTTGTCAAAGACATATTCCACCATGTATTGAGGAGGGTAAGACAGTGTTCGCAGTTTGTACTTGATAGCATTACAACATTTAACTTCTCCACGGGGGTCTTGGGCCGTTCACTCGGTTATACCTTGACTACCGGAAGATATTCTTGAGGCCTTTTTGGTCTCTAGAATATCCGGTCTTCCCGAACGGAGGCACACTTTGTGTGTTACTACGACCTGGCAACTCCAGCAGTAGGTTAAGTAATCTTTCTTGTAAATTGTTGGATCATTATCTCCTCAGTGCATGGTGGAAGACGTCTTTGACAACTAACCGAGCTCACGACTTTTTTCGGTATGTAACTTGGGATAGGCCCACATGATCATGGTCTATCATGTGGTACCTGTGTACCACTCGGTTTGCTCCCAGGGCTTTTCGACCAGCAGTCACACATCCAAACAGTGATTTCCCACCTTAGACCACGTAATTACGTACCCTAGGGTCCGTAATTACGGACCCTAGGGTACGTAATTACGGACCCTAGGGTCCGTAATTACGGACCCGGGTCCGCACTTGAGGGTCCGTAATGAGGGTCCGTAAAATTTACGGACCCTCGGGTGTGTGGACCCCGCCGTGTAATAAAAAAAAAGGCAAAGAAAAGGGGGGGGGGGGAATGAGAAGCGAGAGAGAATGTCAGAAACAAAGAAAAAAAAATCAACACCCCCCCTCTCGACTCTTTGCTATGCAAATTATATTGGATGCTGTTGTTTTGGGGTTGCACTCTTTTTTTTGGTGTGCTTTTTGTTGTGTAGCTGTCGTGATAGGAGGGGAAAAGGAGGGGTGTCAAAAAAAATTTTTTTTTTTGACAGACACACACCCCTTTCCTCTTGGAGTGCCCTTTTTTTTGAAAACACGACAGCAAAAAAAAACGCAAAGGACTGCCATTTTTCATTTTTTTCATTTTTGAACTTTTTTTTTGCTTTTTTTGTTGAAATGGAAATTTGTAGATACCCGAGGATGAGCACTACCGCAACCTTCTATTTGTTTCGTACGATCCCCACAAAATCCGACAAAAAAAAAAAGTGTTATTCGAACGTGCTCTTTTAGGAACACATCGTCCCTTTTTTTTTGCCGGCACATCCCCACGCACATCTCTCCCCATCTCTCCCATCTCCCATCTCCCTCACGCACCATATCTCATCTCGTAAGACGGAACTCTATCCCCCACCACCCACACACCCCCTTATATTTTTTTTTACCCCACCGGCTTGCGGATTTCTATAGTGATCGTTGAGGTGCTTCCAAGAGCCGAGAATATTTGCTTGGCTTGGGACAGTATCTTGAGCTCATCACCATCACTCATGGTGATGTAGACGAACCCCATTGGGGAGCCTGGGGTGTGTTGCCAGAACTTTGTTTTGACCTCCTTTACGTTAGGAAGCATTTCAGCGCTTGCAATACACTGTGCCATCAGCGAATCCTGCGTCTCGGTAAGGCTCTGCAGCAACACCACCCCTGTGTCCTGCAGCAACGGAAGCGCTGAGAGCAGAATCAAAATGGCAATACAGATGCTGCATATGGGGTCTGCAATGGACCACCCAGTAAACCGCACAATGCAACTGCTTACGATGACCCCTACCGACCCAAGCAGGTCTGCGAGAATATGAAGGTACACCCCACGCATATTAGCGCTGGTTGCAGACGCACCACCTCCACCATGCGAATGCCCATGACTATGGGAATGCCCATGACCATGCCCCTCAGCCTTCGGCTCTTCTGCATGACCGTGGCCATGTCCCCCACAGCTTCCTCCTCCTCCACCTACGTGATGTGCTTCATGAAAGAACACCACCCCAATGACATTAATAAACAACCCACCCAACGAAACAGAAAGCAGCCAATCCCCGCCCACCTCGCGTGGGTATGCGATGCGCATCACCGCCTGCATGAAGATGTACACTGCGATGCAGATCAGAATCACCCCGTTGGTGAAGCCGCTCATTACCTCATATCGCCCGTAGCCGAAGGTGTGCTCATTGTTGGAGGGCCACGTGGCAACGTAGGAAGCCACCAAAGCGATTGCGACTGAAATAGAATCAAGCATCATATGGAAAGAATCAGAGATGAGCCCAAGAGACCCCGAGAACGCTCCGTACAGAAACTCTATACACATATAAAAGACATTGAGCAGCAGGAAGACCAGCAGCCGGCGGGACGTCTTGCTCTTGAGAATCGTGTTGAGCATGCCCCCCTCCATCTCCTCGATGTCCGGCAGCGCGTATTCTGCAAAGGGGTCCATAGAGAACGGCTGTGAGGACCGTGTGATCATCTGATGCGAGCCCGTCAACGCTGACAGCATGCACGCAAACGACAACCCAAGCACCCCCATGTACCTCAGGCCAAACCCTGTATTGTCTGGGTTGTATACCATCCAGAAATGCACCAAAAACGCCGCACCCATGGTCATGCAGCACTGTATACGCGACGCAACCCCTCCCATATACACTGACGACGTCAGCGGTGATATCTCACCATCGCGCGCCGCGGCCACCGGTATAATGAATGCCGGCACAACCAGAAGTAAAAGCGCATTTACAAACAGAGAGAAAATGTGGTATGGGCTCTGCACAATGCTCCAAGCGTGCGGCGCGAACCCAGAGTACAGAACAATGAAAGGGAGTAGCATGACAGGGATGAGCACCCCAGAGACGACTGTCACCGTCGGCATCCCGACAGACTTCGCAAGAAAGCTTTTGTAAGACTTCCGCATCACCTCGCTGAATGTGTACAGTACCATCAAAGCGATGCCGCCCCACTGTAAAAGAAAATACAAGAAGTGTGTCGTGGAGAAGGGGGTGGAAGTGCATACAGTATTGGACTGCGGGTGGAACTTCTGAGGTGCCGGCTGTGCGTCGGGGATTTCATACCACCCATGAGCAACGGCGATGAGGAGCATGGAGGCAATGAACTGTATGGTGGTTTGATGAAAATGAAAAAAAAGTAACTGATGTGTCAAAATTCCAGATCAGGAATACCTAGAATTGCTCTGGAATTACCTGGAATCTGGATGGGGGGAAAAAAAGAGAAGTGAAATATCGAAAAAGACGCCTCAAAAATACCTTCAGGACAACCCCCCTCCGCCTCATGGCCACAGACCCGGAGGTTCGGTTCAGGTTCTCGGTGATGAGCGCGAGGAAGAGGTGCTCGCCGTACTCTGCAAGCACGGCCTGCATAGGGTGCAGCATCAACAGCGCTGTGTTTTTTTTTGACGTAATTATACAATTTTTTTGTTGTGTCGACAATCACCTGCTAGTGCAGGATCTGTACTCAATGTCGCCCGAAGGCTATTGTACTTAAAAGATATAGACGGAGGTCGTCCTCAACTCTGGAAAGTCGCTTTTATTTGCTGTTTATGCATTCGAGCGCTGTAGTTTTTTCCCCCCCCCCTTGAAAGCTTGGTTGCATCAGTGCAGCCACCCCCCCTCCACTCTACTATGGCTTTGTTGCAAAGACACCTTTTTACCCCATTCAAGACATACCAGTAATCCACATGATGAAGTTGATTGCCTGCCATCCCGCATGCATCACAAGGAGGAGGAGCTGTTTGCGGACGTTGTTTGACCATACAAAGCGCCGTCCAACAATGTGGCAGACTGCGGCAGCGGTGTGGAGGTAGAAAGCGTGGACGAAAGGGGGCAGGCCGTAGGAGAGCACTGTTGAGTATGTAAAGAACGTGCCCACGACACGCAGGCACACCGCAAGGATCTGCACCGGAGATGCTTTGCCATTCTTTCCAAAGTCTACACCGCCGGACACCACACCGCGTGTGCGAGAATTCGGCAAAAACCTAGCACTCAAATAAGAGAACCCCCCATCAGCACGCCCAGATAAACTCATATGGTCTTCTGCCATACCGTCGCTCCCCATTGTGAGAAAAAAACTAAAAGATGAAAAAAAAGAAGAAAATACAATTCTATACACGGTGCATCGTGTGTGTGTTCCGCCCTCCCTTCAATCCTATGGAGGGTGATACAAAGGAGTGATGAGAACTTCAAAAAAAGTTGAAGCAGGGGTCTGTGAATGGGTTTTTATTGTGTGAGCAGAGGGCTGACACAATAATAATACAAAATACAAAATACAAAATACAAAATACAAAATACAAAATACAAAATACAAAATACAAAATACAAAAGAGAGCAGTTGAAACGTGCTGAAAACGCATCTCAGTCGATATAAAGTACAAAATACCTTGGGGGGGAGAGAGTGTATTCTTTTTTTTTTGCAGATAAAACATCACAGAGAATACGTGGTAGCCCAATAAGAAGAAGAAGAACGTCTTCTCTCTCTTTTTTAACCCCCACCCCCCCCACACAAATATAGAGCAACACCTTCGTTGTGCGTTCTCAACAAAGAAAAATCACCAAAAAAGAAAAGAAAAATAAACTACACAGCGATCGGTTTTTTATGAGCCTTTTTTTTTTGCTTTTTTTTTTGAAAGAAAAATGCCGCCCACCCACCCCCCCCAAAAAAAAATCCCCTATATTTAACCCCTCCTAAATGTGTCCCTCTTTTTTTTTTATGTCGCGAGACAACACTGTTCCGATCGTTCAACACGCGCAGAAGATCGCGTCGTGTGGCGGACAAGAACGACGAACAATTCGTCTGTGAGGTCCTGCTGTAGTGTGTTTCACGTAATTTACCTTTTTTTTTTCTTCATTTTTCTTTTTTTTGATGATCTGTTGAAGTAATGCTGCCATACAAAGACAGTTTTAACTATCTAAGTGTGAGAGCTGTTTGGTAGAAAAAGGATCCAATGCTTTACACCTCAGAACAATGCAACAGTCAAACAACCAGCAAACAAAACGTGTCATCACACACTGTCCATTGCATAGCATCCACCCTTTTTTTTCGCTTGATAGCCCTCAACACTATCAACAAAAAAAAAAAAAAAAAAAAAAGATGCGGGTGTTTCGAGACACTCACCGATTCCGTCCTTTCTCCCTTTATTCAATACATTTTTTGTTTCGACAATCGCCCAAGACACCCCTGCTTTTTCTCTTTTTTTCGACTTCTGCTCCAAAAAAATACCCACCCAGATGCACCCCTCATTTGGAGGATTGGAATTTTACACAACGGCAGACCTGTACTGAGGGCCGATCAGAACTCATTGCGGTACGCCTGTTTTTCGAAAGTGTGTTGTTGATCAGATGTGTTAGTAATATTATTGGCAATATACCGGTCCAGTGCACACGGTGGACCTGTAATGTAAGGCCCTGACAGGTGACATTACGTCGTATAATGATACAGACGATACAGTCGGGTGTCATTTCCCTCTGTTTTGGCCTCCGTATCCTGTCACGTCATGTTGTATCTGCCGATCGAACCCCATATTGTATCAGATGGCTGCGCCTTGTTACCGTGTGCGCAAAGCATTATCGTACAGCATCAGCGGTACAGCTTGTATACATAATATTATAGGTTGTCAGGATAATGACAAAAAAGAAAGCTCCCGGTATGTACATACCTTCTGGTCCATGGTGGGAATGTCAGCGTCAACGAAAGCATCCTCCAACGCGTATGCAGACTTGTAGTCCTTGTCTGCCTTGCCGACAGAGCCAAGGGCGAAGTGTGCCTGAGAGATTTGGTGGTTATATTAAAAAAAAATGGTAATAAAAGGAGGTGAAGTTAACCTCTGGCCACCGCGCTGTGGGTTATCGAGCCCCGTGGTGCCGACAGGGAAAAGTGTAAGCAGGCGCAGTCATTGCGTGCCACAAAAAAAAGATATACCTCACCACGCGCCATGAAGGCGTCGTACATGCGGACGTAGGTGTTGTCACCGATGACCTTGTTGAGCACAGCGATGGCGGCAGCGTGGTCGCCGTTTGCGGAGTGCGCCTTACCAAGGTTGACTGTGATGCGGTCACGGTGGCCGTCTGTGAGCGCCACGGAGACACGCTTCTGCGTTTCAAGCACGGAGTCGATACCCCTGTCCACGGAGCTCTCGATCTTGGCCAGCTCCTCCTCGAGTGTGAGTGTGTTGTGCACGTTCAGCCCAGACATCGTGTCACCGGTGTACTTCGCAATAAGCGACGCTGCCTCAAGCGCCTTGCCCGAGGTCCAGTTCTTCACGTTCACCTGCGCGGGCTCCTGGAGGAAGTCAATGAGACCCAGAGCCGAGGATGAGACACGCACCTGGAAGGGGAGGAGGGAGAGGAGTTCCGCTGGGGTCAGGCCGGGGTACTTCTCGGTAAGCAGCCTCTCCATTGCGGGCTCTTCGCGGACGGTGATGGGCTCGAGGATAGCTGCGAGCTCCTGGTTGCGGAAGGAATTTTGGTACTTGTAGTCGACGTAGTCGCTGAGTGCTGCTACGGAGTCGTTCTTGCTGAGGTACACCTCGTTGGCACCACGACGCGAGGACGCCTCGCACGACGAGAGGTGTGCAGCCCTTTCGAGGGCGGGGATGGCGGCAGGGTCGTTTCTCGAGAGGAGGAACTCACCGTAGGCTCCGGCAGCCTCCCAGTCCTCGGGGACAAGCGCGAGGAGCTCGTTGAAGAGGCTTGTGATCTCAGTGACGAGGACGTTCTCGTCGCCTTCCTGCATTCTGTCGTCGATCTCCTGTACCGATTTGAGCTGTGTGAGCTCGTTCACGGCGATGACGAGGCGGGTCGATATTGCGACGTTGTGGATGGCGCCATTGCTGGTGGTGGTGGCAGGGATCGCAGCGCGTGCTGCCTTGTACTCACCCAGCTGGATCAGCGCGCGTGCCTGGCCAAGACCAGACTCAATAGGGAAGCCTTTTGCCGCAATCGATGCAAAGCTTGCCACACGGCGCTCAGCGTCCGTCTTGTTCAGCTTCTGCACAGGCCATAGTTTCATCAGACCCGACGAGTCGCATTCGCCAGACCACACACCCATCCCAATGGCGTTCTCCTTCTTCACACCCAACCCTCGCGTCACTGCCGTGAAACGTTGTTTGTACGAAGCATTGCGCTGCTGCGCCCCGTTCGTTGCCCTCAAGACTGCTCTCATCGCTGAGCGTTGCATTTTTTTCGTGTGTTTCTTTTTCCCAACAAAACAACTGTTAAGAGATGCTAAGAGGAAGAGGGGGGGGGCAGATTGGTTCTAGAAAAGTTTATAAGAAGATAAAATGAGAGCTGGGGAGAAGAGTCGCTTTTTTTTGGTGTGGATTGGTCATCTGTGGACGGAGGGGGGTCTGGGATCGGAGGTGAGGGGTAGCGGGGGTCAGTGGCAGCTGACAGATTGCTCCCCCCTTTTTTTTACCCCAAAAAAACGTGCACACGATACACCCCAAAAGGGTATGGGGGAAAAAAAACTGAGACATTTGGGGACTCTGGTGCAGATACGTCCTGTAATGTCATATACCAAATTGCACACGGACACCAGATACATGTAGAAGGGTGTATCACACTCCACTGTTCCCAAGGCTCAGTTCTACGAAAAAGGGAGTTTTTTGTTTTGTTTTTTGCTTTTTGCGCTTTTGTTTTGACAAAATGCAATATTGTTTGCCCTTCTTTGCAACTTTTTTCGTATTTTTTTCTTTTTTGGAACCCTCGATCGAACCCCATATCACACAAAACCCCCCCTCACTTTTTTTTTGATATGCAACTGTAATATATACCTCGGTAAAACAAAAAATTCCGGACCAGGTGAGAGTGACCGTTCCACCACCCCCCCTGCTCCCCCCATTGCCCCATCAAATTTTTTTTATACTAATCATTCCAATGAAGTCGTTAGCTTTTCAAAAGACAAACACGTTTTATTTATTTTATACTTTTCTTTGGTTACCTCCTTTGGAAAACTGGGTCATTGACCTTCAAGTTTGCCAACGTATAGTATGTTTTTACACTCCCTTTTTTTTTTTTTTTTCGCAAACAGAAAAAAAAAGATCAAAAGCAGGACATCTTTGGATTGTACAGTGAAAAAAAGAATGTGGCAGAGGGAGAGGAAGTCAAATAAATATGGGGCAGAAAAGGGACGCCATCTACAGACGCAGGCACCGGATGAGAGAGAAGGAAAAAAAAACCACTTTGAAAGATGTATCGCGCATCTGTGCACAGATCTTAGCCAAATAGATCACGTTTTGTTTTCTATGGGGTGTGTGGGAGCTGGGACTGGGGAAGGGGTGCTTCAGTAGTCTCCCCTGTCAATGATCTTCTGCACCTTACCAAGCATGTCCACAACCATTGCGTCCAGGTCGTAGTCAGGTGTCCATCTGTTGTGTTGGTGTTTTGATGGTAGTGTGTAGTGCATGCATGCATGATTAAAGATGACATGATGTGAAACAAGAGACCACTATGGGTTTGACACCCTAAGCCTTGCACACGTGTTAGACTCCTTGGTCCGTGTTTCAAGACGGGTAGTTAAAGGTCGCTATGTCAGGTGCCCACCCTACGTAAACTAATCTGAGATACACACGCCTCACAAAGACCGCAACCCGAAGGAGTGATACTATGAGGACACCGTATAAAAATTAGTTTGACCTGATGGCTTCCACAGTTTGGGATTAACATTTGATATGCCCCTTTCGCACTTCATCTGAGATGAGAGAGGGGAGAGGGAGGGGATACTCTCTACGAGTGTGCATACCCCCAGTGTTCCCTGGCAAGGCTGTCGTCCATGGAGTTGGGCCAGGTTCTCGCGATGTCTTGACGGAAGTCGGGTGCGTATTCGACTTCGAGGTGTGGGACGTACTTCTTGATGGCGGCCTCGAGCTCGAGGGGGGTGAAGGAGAGGGCGGAGACGTTGTAGACGCTTCTTTGCATGTTTGCCTCGGGGGCTTCGAGGAGGTCGACTGTGGCCTTGAGGCAGTCGGGCATGTACATCATGGGGAGCGCCTCGTTCTTGTCCAGGTTGCACACAAACTTGCCTGTCTTGAGTGCGTCGTAGAACATAAGCACCGCGTAGTCGGTCGTGCCACCCCCAGGGAGAGTGTCTCCAGAGATCACTCCCGGGTACCGCAGGCACCGGAAGTCCATCCCGTACTTCGCTTTGTAGTACTCCCCGACCTGCTCAAGGAAAACCTTCGTCACTCCGTACACAGTGGATGGAAGCAGGATCGTGTCGTCCTTTGTCATATCCTGGCCAGACTCAGGGGAGAACACCGCAATAGTGGAGGGCGCGAGGACACGGCAGCCGAAGTTTTTGCAGACGTCGAAAACGTTTCTCACGCCGGTGACGTTGACGTCCATCGCGCGCTGTGGGTTGAGCTCTCCCACACCGGAGATGACAGAGGAGTTGTGCACGACCCAATCGATGTTGTGGTCGACGACGGTCTTGGCAAGGGTGTGGTAGTCCATCACGTCGCAGTAGACGAAGGGGCCGTCTTGGCTGTCCTGGGGGAGCTTGATGTCGCTGGCCACCACGTTCTGCACACCGTGCTTTTCACGCAGAATTCTGATCAGCTCGGTTCCAATCTGCCCCATGCACCCTGTGATCAGGATCCTGTTTAAGGATGTAAAAGTTTGATACAAAGCCTGTACCTAAAAAAAAGTTGGCTTCAAAATACAACAGCTCGTGAACAGAGTACCTTTGGTACATAACCGGTTGGACCGGGGTGGAGTCCTACATCCATTTCGTGGTTTACATCTGATATGTGATACTCCGGCTTCTCAGATGAAAGGGGATCATTGCGAATACAGGGCAATTAGGCCAAAAAAAAGTATGTAAAATAAGGTAAATACCTCGGTGGTGCGTCTGTGACGGTGATGGGCTCACGCTCGGCCTTCGCCGTCTTCCACACCGCCTGCCTCGCCAGGACAGGCCTCGCCACAGCCGCTCTCATAGTTCGTGAGAGCATTTATTTGCCTTTTTTTTTTTGTTATGTTCCCTGAGGTGGTTTGTAGAGTGGCGTTGTAGGGGCGGGGTTTGTTTAGACATAAAGAAGAAGTCTTTTTTTCTCTATTTTTTTTCAAAAAAAGGTACAAATAACGGTACAGAAAAATATTTTCATCAAGAAAAATACAAAAAAAAATCTACCACTTCTTCAACCGTGTCGGGCTCTGCACTCTGCTCTCCGCGAAGGGGGACGTCAATGCTGGGGGGTTTCGCGTTGCATGGGAAGACATAGAGTGCAGTGAGTGTGGTGTCGCTGTTGAGAGCTTTGTGTGTGGGGAGATGTGGTCGAGGATGCTGACGTGCGCTCCGGTGGTGTTGCTGTGGTGGGCGGGGAGAGGGGTAGGTGCTGCGTCTGTGGCGATGGATCTGCCAGCATGCGAGCTACGTGGTTCGGTGGGGGTCACCCCTGCATTAGCATATTGCTTGAGAACATTGCGCAGTTTAGAAATGGTTTCCTTCTTCCCCTGCAGCTTTGCATGCAACCTCGTAATCTCCAACTGCAGCGCCGTCAGCACCGCACCACTATTCGCCGTGCTCGCCACCTTCACCTCCCCTCCCCCCTCCACCTGCGCCTCCAGCAGCTTCACATTCTGCTCCCTCAACTCCTTCAACTGTCTCTGCAGCTGCGCTACCTTCCCTTCCCCTTCAGGCCTCTTTAGGTAGCCCTCTTCTTCTGTAATCTTCCTTTGCAGTGCGTGGTATCCGGTTAGGAGAACCTCTTGTTCAGAGTCTTTGTCGGCAAGAAAGGCGACGTGCTGCTGTGTTTGGGAGAGCTCAGCTTCGAGCTCGGAGGCTCTTTGGCGGGAGGCTTCGTGGGCTGAGATGAGAAGATGCTGTTTCTCTAGAACCGATGCGCCGGCAGAGGCAGGGGGGGCGATACCCTGCGCCTGCAGTGCATCCTCCACAGCACGCTCCATAGCGGAGGCGTCGGTGGTAAGCTTCTGCACCTCTCCCGAGAGAACGCTGCGGTGGTTCTCCGCATTGGCAAGCTCCTGCTTGTAGAGAGCGATCTCCTTCTGCAGCGACTCAGCTTGGACATCGTCTTGGATTGTCCGGGCGGCGGTGCGTGGCGCTGTTTTCGCCTCCCGCAGGGTAGTGTGCAAAGCGTCCCGCTGGGCGACCACGATAAGAAGCTGCCGTCGTGTCTCCTCCAGGTCGGCCCGCACAGCAGCGTTTTCCCCTGCCAATGTGCGCACCTCCTGCTGAAATGCGCTGGACTCAGTGCGGAGGCGGACAATCTCATTATACCCTACAGGGTCGCTTGAAGAGAGGTCACCCATTAGGTTGGCCTTTGTTTCTGTATGTGGGGTGGAAGAGAAAGCTAGATTCATATACTTTCAGTTCACAGAAACTGAAAGTATATGAAACCTAACTTCTCTGAAGAGAAGTGAAAAAAGAGAAGGAGATGGTCGAAAAATATGACAAACAACCCTGTAGGGTTGCAGTTGCAGTAGAATAAAGGGTGGGGGTGGAAGAGAGGGAGATGTCTTGAGTAGTAGGGGGGGAAAGGACGTATATTTGAGACAAATGAAATTTGGCACGATAGTTCTCACGGGAAAATAAAAAAATAGAACAAAAAAAGGATATTCCACAAAAAACCCCCCTCCCAAAAAAAAGTCAATTTCATTGCAATGAAAAAAATTGACAAAAAAAAAAAAAAAATGGCCAGATTGCAATTGTACCGTTTTGGGCCGCTGTAATTGTGCTGTAATTGTGGTGTAATTGTGGCGTGATTGTGCTCAGTTTTGGTCAGTTCTGCTCAGTTCTGCGTAAGTGTGTGTACGTGTGCGTAAGTGTACGTAAGTGTGCGTAAGTGTTGGTACTTGTGGGTACGTGTGTGTAAGTGTGCAAAAACGGATTTTTTTGTTTTCTGCATGTTTCTCCTGCTCTCTTATCTTAAATTTAGTGCCCAATAATGCTGAAGGTCGGCCAACAAGACTTTGATAACATTTCTCTTAATATTGCACTTTTTTTGGCGTGGCTGCATAACCGATTCCCCGCGTTTCTACCAGTTGTCATGCCGGTTAGGGGGGCATTCATGTGCAGTGCTCCCGCTAAGGAAAAAGCCGGTCATATATGACCGATAAATGAATAAATAAAAAAAGCCAAAAAAGTGCCCGGTCATATATGACCGGGCATTTTACACGGGGGTCTGGGGGTCTTAAGTGGGGTGGCGAAGCCACCCCACTTAAGACCCTATGGAAAAGCGAAAGATAGTGGAGCTCAAAGTTTTCAAATCAAAAAAGAAACCCCCCCTCTCCTAAACCCCTCTATTCTTTTCAACCCCTCACCCCCGTCATTTCATTCAGAACCTCAAATACCCCGTTACCCAAGCTAATTATGTCAGGAACTCAGCCACATAGGGGTGCGAACGGCGAACCGCCGAAAATCGATTGGTTTTATTTTGTCATTCATATTCAGAATTGTAGCTTCAATTCGTCATATGGGGGGGTCCACGCATGGCAGTAGTGGAACTAATAGTGGCAACGATGTGTTAATTCTACCCAATGATATCGTAAACTTAGTCGGTAAAAACACCGGTCGTTTGGAAAACGAAAAAGTTGTTTCTCTGACTATTTGAGCGCCCCCCCACCTTTCCGCGTTGCTTTCACCTTTTAAATTTTTGGAGGTGCTTGTAGATTTGAATATTCGAATCCCACTTGCGGGTCAACCTGAACGCAGCTACATAGCTTTGAGGTGGCTGTAATGTTTTGTTCGTCATCGTCAAAGAGAAGGATGTCTTGCGTCGCAACATCGAAGTGCGCTGCAAACCGTTTGATGTGATGCGTCTTGCCTGGGTTGTCGGTGTCGCCACGCCGCCGTGGGTTATATGCTACTACAAACAGCTGGCTTGCTATGTGCTCTGGAAAGAGCGCCTTCAGCAATGCATTTACCAGGTCATCCCCCACCAGGTGTGTCCCCTTCGCCACATCTCCTACATACTCCACAGAGTCGGAATGAGTCGCAATGCCCACCTTCACCCCTTGCTCCAACAATACCGGCACCACCTCAACAAAGGCCTTCTTAGCAGAGGCAACATAGTTGCCAAACCCCTCTGTCGTCAACCTACCATGTGAATGCTGTGCGACTGCTGTCTGGTCCATGTCAAAGGCCACTACCTTCACCTGATAGAAGGATAATGCATCTAAGAATCTCCGCATAGTTCCTGGGGTTGGGGGGGTTGGAGGAGGAGAGAAAGTGGGGGGGAAAGGAAAAGTTTTAGGGAGGAAAAAATAGATTCCATGACTGAAACTTTGTCATGATAATGATGTCATTGGTCACAAAAGCATAATACCTCAAACTCACGAAGACGTTGGCATTTGACAAAGCACATTGCTGGTCAAAAAAAAAAAAAAAAATACATAAAATGGTGTGGCTGACGATCCCAAAATAGCAGAAAATAGCACCTCCCTTCAGCCGCTCCAAAAAAAATCCAGATGCCCAGAATAGCAGAAAATAGCCCAAAAATAGCATGCCCCCTTCAGCCACACCATAAAATGCAGAACTGTTTGCCAAATGCGATCATCATGTCATGACAAAGTGTCGTCATTTCAGGAGGGGGGAGAGGGGAGAGGAAAGGGGGAGGAATCTATTTGTTAAGTCGCTTTCTCTTCTTTATTTCATTTTTTTGTTGTGTCGACAATCACCTGCTAGTGCAGGATCTGTACTCAATGTCGCCCGAAGGCTATTGTACTTAAAAGATATAGACGGAGGTCGTCCTCAACTCTGGAAAGTCGCTTTTATTTGTTGTTTATGCATTCGAGTGCTGTAATATACACAAAAGTTGCATCATCAAAGTTTGGGGGATAGGGTGGGTTAAAGGGGTCACGTGAGAAAATAAAGTAGTTGGTTAGAAATTCAGTACATCATGTTTCAGTCCTAACTGCATACATTGGTAGTATCAGAGGGGGACATCGTCAGTGCAAGACCCTCCGAGATGTAAAGAGTTTTAACCACTGTTGCTATTATCAAACAGTCTTTGCGCTCTACTTGTCTTTTCAAAAACTAAAACCTAGACCTGTCAACACAAAAATTATGAACGACTTAGCTTCTGTGAGCTCGCAAGGGAGGTGTCGCTACGCACCTGTCCGAAGACTGCTGCCCCTTTTTTTTTTGTGAAGCGTTGGCTTTTTAATAACATTTTTTTTTTCCTCTTCTGGTCGCCCCTTTTTATTGCAAGGGGCTTTTACTGAGAGGGGGAACCAATACTAGAGACCTATTGTATTTGATTCCCCTATTTTTTTTTCCCCTTTCAAGCCTAAAAAAAGAGTTACCTCTTGTATTCGCTCAAGAAGGGACGCAGTAAGTTCACAAAAAAGAAAAATTGACAGATGTGTTGTGCACCTCTCGTGCACGATCATCTGAAAACACAAAGAAGAAGGAAGTATCTACAATAAGGAAGTCGCAAGCGCACAACATCACCTCTCTCCATAGATGGAACGCCCATATGGGCACCAAAAAATATGGGCAATATGGGCGGGATATGGGCGGATATGGGCGCCTTTTTTGCCCATATCCGCCCATATGGGCAATATGGGCGCCCATATTGCCCATATCCTGTTTTTTGGGGTGCCCATAATAGCAGCTGCCCATATGGGCGTTCCATCTATGTCTCTCTCTCTCTTTCTTTATGTGTAGCCTCGTTCACTACGTAGAAGGAACAGCTTGGAAGCCAGACAAAAAAAAAACTAATAAAAAAAACTTTTGAAAGATGAACGAGCCTGTACTTTGCGTGGAAAAAAATATCAAACTGAAAGTTAGCACATATTGGGGGATGTTTATGTATTCATTCGGTCGGAACAAAACAGTCAGAGGTTTTAAGTTGGTCATGGGATTTCACACGGATACTGCCAGATCTGCCAGATATTGGAAGCCACACCCAGATCTGGCTCGTTTTCCAGCGAATAAGTTATGAATCTGGGTTTTCATTTTTTTTTCGCCCAGATCTGGCAGTATCCGTGATTTCAAATTTTCGGAGATTTTATTTCGAATTTTTGGGTGGGTAGGCTTGGGTGGAAGCTGCACCTTGATTTTTTTTTTTTTGCCTGCGGCACCATTTTCCATTGCGGGCTTGCATTTTGCAGCCAAAAATGCAACTTGACCAAAAGCTGCAAAAAGTTGACCCATTTTTTACCCCCGCCATAAAGAGCTCGCTGAGCTCGGAAATGCAACAGAAGAGGGTTTTCTTGGGTGTAGGAAAAATTCTAGGACAAAGCGGAAGCCCTTGGAAAACCCGAAAATATGTTTAAAAAACCAACTTAATCCCTGAAAACAGTGAAGAACTTTGGGTGGGGCTCAAACGGGGGGTATGGGGGAACTGCACGACGGTGAAGTAAAGGAATTGACTTGGGGTTTACTTTCATCGTTGTAAGTCAACGATGAAACTACAAGTAAACCACAAGTCAAGTCATTTACTTTACCGTCGTGTGCGGTGTATATGATGACACAACCGATATCCCAATTAGCTGGATTGGGACAAAAAAAAGGTTTCATTTTATGTGAGTATAGAACTTTATTTCATGAAGAAAAAAAGACAAAAAAAAAATCAAAACTTTTTGGTTGTGTTTTCGTGTAGGGACCCTGACAGGGTTGTTTATTTTATTTTGTGGTGTCGACAAAATCACTCAAACAAAAGAGGGGGGCGGGGGTAACGGTTAGATACTACCCTCCTGCTTGGACACCAAAGAAAGAGAAATTGAAAGTGCAAACGCCTCGCCGTACACCGGCGGACGCAGGGCACTAATTCTCCACGGGTTATCGAACCCCAGAGAGCACTTCATTGCCATGCACACGGTTTACCACACCAAAGAAAGTGAAGTTGTTGAATAGTGTAAACGCTTCTAGGACGCAAGCGACACTCCGCGTGGTTAATCGTTATTGTTCGATCAGCATAAACTGCCTCAATAATGCCAAAAACTTCGTACAGAAGAAGAAGAAAAAAAACTCTTGAAGTTGAAGTGCAAACGCCTCTGGGACGCAGGCACTGAGAAAAAAAAGGAGGGGGTGACATCTTTTTCCTCATAGAGCAGCCGACCAGGCACTGCCTATGAAAATTTTTTTCGTTCACAACGTTCAAAAAAAAAAATATTACACAAAACAAAAGACAGATAACAGAAAGGTGGATCGATTAAAAATAGGGCATTTTTTGAAGGGTTGTTTCGAACCCGGGCAGAAAGGGGCCACTGTGGAGGTCTCGCGGTGCCCTCTGTGAATGCTGAGGGCAAAAAAAAAAGGTACAAAAAAAAAAAAACGTCTCACCAGACATCGGCGGACGCAGGTACTTTAAAAAATAAAAGGAAATCTTGAAAGACTGACTGTCTATGCCTCATCTTGGAAATCTATGACACATTGGTATTCCGAAACGGAGAGTAAAACACCTTGGTGCAGTGCCAAGTCATGTGGGTGACCATCATGGCACCTTTGGGCACCTTTTGGTGATCGATTCAGAGCCAGCACACTTTGAGGCAACATCAGGCGGCAAAGGACGCACGCACGCAACGAATCATCTTCTCTCTCTCCTCTCTCTCACTCTAACTCACATAGGCAGCGGTTTGTTGTGCTGTTCATTGAACTTCTCTTCGCAAAAGATTAGTTGCGAGATGAGCTGTGTAAAAAAAAAATGATGACAAATGCACTGTCTTATTATGGACAGAAATTTATGCATAAAAGTACACACAGTCTACCTGGGGGGTTTTTTCTCCTTCGCGGTTTTTCTCAAAATCAGAAAAAAAAAATGCAACACACCTGCATCATTGCTGGCTTATCCCGTACCATATACTCTGCCTCAGCCATGACGTTGTCAGACGCTTTTTCGTCAACATCGTCCAATCTGTAGGTATGTTGTTTTGAAAGCCGTTTGTGTGGGTAGATCCCTTGAGATCCCTTGAGATCCTTAGAGTGGAACACTTCCCAAAAGGTGGTGATTTGGTGTGTTTGAAATCATATGTGGGTCATTCCTACTCGGAGGTGGGGGGAATGGTAAGTTGGAGAATATTTTTGGATGTCATACTTCCGATAGACCTTTACGAACCTCTGCTCCCCCAACTCCTCGCTCAAGAACATCCGCAGTGCTTCGATGCGGTACATGAGAGGGTCCCCCGCCTTCACGTTAGGGAGGTGCAGCGTTTGCCCGTCTAGAACAAATTTACTCATAGTCATCAGCGGTGAGGGCTTTACCACATCGTCTTCGAAGTCTTCCTTCGCGATTTGGCCGCTTTTGAGTGCTTCAATGTGGTGCACCATGCCCTGTGGTGTAGTATCGGTTTCTTGCATATTTAATTCCACCCCGCAAACCCTTAAAAAGATCTTTGAATATTAATACCTTGTAGTCGCCAAGCCATTCGTCGTTGTCCCGCATTTCCCCTTGCGCCTCATCGTTCACAAATGTGTCTAAGTCTGCGTCCTCTTGCTTCTGTGCCGCTGCTGCTGCCTCCCTTTCCTTCTCCTTTGCCTCCTGATTGGACGGCGATGGTGATGGCGACGGTGACGGGCCTGCAAGCTCCTCTTCAAAGCGTTGTTTGTTGCGTCTCGCTTGTTCACGCATTTCCATGTAGGCTGAGCGTCGCTCCTCTGCGGTTGGTGTAGCAGACTTCTGCCGGCTTGGTGTCGACGGTGTCTGTGGGGAGCAGGGGCTGCAGGGGTTGGAGCGGGGCGACTCTGCGCGGTTGCCATTGGCAGCGTGGCCTCCTCCGTCTGCAGGCTTTTTGATAGGGCCGCCGGCGTCGATGAGACGTGCCTTGTTGCGGGCGGCTTCGCGTTTCATGTCGAGGAAGGCGTTGCGCTGCTGCTGTGCGAGCTCCTCAGGTGTCGGGGCAGGGCGGCGTTCCCGGCGTTCGCAGTCGTGGTGCTTCCCGGGGCGTGCGTCGTCTGGTGTTGGTGTCGGTGACGGTGTTGGCACGTCATGCTCAGCACGCCGTCTGTTCTGTGCTGCCGCATTGCGCATCTCCCAATAGGCCTTCCCCGCAGCGCGTGCACGTGAGTCTGCATCGCGCTTCTCCTGCTCCTGCCGTTCCCTCTCCTTTGCCTTCGCGTCTTCTTCCATTTGGTGCATCTGTTTGTTCCATTTCTGTGGTGGTGGTGGTGGTGGAGATGGAGGGTGAGGGTGAGGGTTGCATACATCCTCGCGTTGTCTGTGTAGGGCACGCTCCTTCGCCTCGTTTTGTTCGTTGGCTTTCTGCTCTTGGCGTTTTCTGAGAGAGAGGGGGTATTTTGCAATGTCTCAAAAAATGCATTTTCGCATATTTTTCTATACATACCTTTCCCGCCATTTGTCTAATTCCTCGTCGCGACATTTCCGGCGCTTTTCTTTCTGTTTTTTTTTGTTTTTTTTTCGATTATACTACACGAGGTACCGAAACAGGTGTACCTCACCCCAACCATCTTGAATGGTGCATTACACCAAAAAGCAAAAAAACTCAGTTCTGTCTATGCCATACCTCAGCCTCCTCGCGCTTCTCCATTTCCATACGACGCTGCTCCATCTCCTCTCGACGTTGCACCTCACGCAGACGCGCCTGCTGCTCTGCACGGTGCTTCGCAGCACGCATCTCCTCTTCGTTGCGGCGGTCCGCAGCTTCTCGTCTGGGGTCCACATTGGGGGAAATCCCATTACCACCACCACCACCACCTCCACCTCCACCTCCACCGTTAACCTGCCTAGCCTGGATTCGTTGTTTCGCGTCGTTTCGTTCTTTTTGCCGTTGTTCGTCAGAAACCAGCTGTTTTTTGTCAGTAATCTTCTGTCCCAACTCGGTCGCCAAATCGGAGATGTACTGCGCAACGTACGGCTTCGAAACAATCTGATTAATCGCCGGCCGCTCCCGGCAGTCCCTCTTTAGCATCCACCCGATCATCTCGCGGAGCTCCTTGCTGTACTCATAGGAAATCGGTGGGTACACCCCTTTGATAATCTTTTGCATCAGAATTTTCATGTTTTGCCCTTCAAAAGCATGCTGCAAGGTGGTTATCTCATAGAGAATGCACCCTAATGCCCAGATGTCGCTTTTGTTATTGTAGGGCCTATTCTGGCAGAGCTCTGGGCTAAAGTAGTAGGGTGTGCCGCAAACGGTATGCGCCAGGGCCATTGTATGACGCAAAACCGTTGCAATACCAAAATCACCTAATTTGACAACCCCGTTGGAGGTTAAGAAGACATTCTGGCATTTTAAATCGCGGTGAAGGATGTGCCGTTGGTGGAGGTAGTTTAATGCAAGGCAGATTTGCGAAAAATAGCTGAGAATTTGTGTTTCCTTCATGCGAATTCCTTTCCGAGAACGGATCTTTCCCGACATATCCCCACCATCCGCATACTCCATCACAATAAACAGCGAGCTTCTGTGTTCAAACGACTCTTTGTACGCAGTGATATTCGGGTGCACAATCTGCGACAGCAGTCGCACCTCATTGCGCGCCTCCTCCTTCTCGGCGGGCTTCATGCCGCTCATCTGCACCTCCTTCGCAATAAGCTGCTTTCCATCCTCCCTCCGCTTCACCAACCACGCTGCGCCAAATGAACCCTTCCCAACAACCTTTATTTTCTCATATTTTTCCATTTTTTTTTTATAGAAAAGTGTACTGTAGAGAGAGAGAGAGATGATTGTACAGTCATACGTTGGTGGGGTAAAAACCCACCAATTTTTTTTACCCTAAATCCACCAAGTTAATACCACCAACGTTTGGTGGACAACTGTATATGGTATGCCTAAGAGGCTAGGGTTAGATTGGGGGAATAGAAAAGCGGGTTTTTTGGGATTGTTTTGGCTGTTGTTTCCTTTTTGCCGAAAAAAGAAAAAGCATGGTAGTTTGGTATTGCAAAAGATGCATGAAGAGGTGAAGGAGGAGGAGGGGGAGAGGGTACAAAAAAAATCCACGAAAAGCCCCTAAGGGAGAGAACCTTCAGATTCCTTCGGGGGTATCCGTTTTTGCGCAGTAAAAGTGTACCTTGGTGAAAATATAGGGGGGGGCAGATGAGTTAGTTTAGGGCAAGCCCGCCCTCTCCTTTTGGAAGAAAACCCCCAGTAAGGCTTTCTCCCAAAACATGATTCGCACAAAAAGGTGAACTAAAACCCTTCCGGAAGATTGAATAATGGATGCGCTGCGGTGTCCCCTTTAGTACCCCTTTGTGCCGTTGTGTAGCGGTGGTATCGTTTCATGAAGGTGTCGGAATCTAGGTTTTGCGAACAAATGAAGTCCTTGAAATCGTGTATTCTCCCTTCGTCTTTTGAGACGCGGAAGACCTCGAATGCGGCAGGGGGGATGGTGTGGAGGTAGTCACGGCATGTGTCTTTGTATTGCAGCATCGCAGGGATAACTCTATTGAGCACAGAGGTCTTGTCGTCTGCTGTTTCTGCTCCTGCCGCCTGAACGGTGAGGGCAGCAAAGTAGCACTTCAGAATCTCCTGCGTTACAAACCGCCGTGCCGTCTCATCCCGCGAGATAAAATCCCACGTATCCACAACATATTGTACACTACCATGGTACGGACCGAGCTGCATCCACAGCAAATAATGGCGTGCATCCTTCTCCCCTGCCGCCTTCATTTCATCATTGGCACGCACCCTGCCCCACTTCTTATCATATCTGCAAACATGCAGCAATGCAACCAACAGGTGTCTCTGGGGAAGGATGACATGCTCTTTCCGCATCTCTCTTATGGTAAAGTCGGCATCTGCAAGGTTATCGCACGACAGGACTGTGTAATACCGGGTGTGAAGGTTGGGCTTGCAGTCGATCTGTATTTAGGGAATGAATTGAAGTAAACGCCACACACAGACTCTGGAATAGACCCATTTCACACAGTTCACTCATTTTCCATACCCTCTTGTAGAGAAATGCCTTCCGAATCTCATTTATCTGCGGGTCTTTCGCACGGATCATAGCCTTGAACAGACCATTGTAGGTCTGTACTGTTACAGGCATATTATAAGACCGCATTTCACGGATGGTCTGACGTATCTTATCTGGGAGTCTCTGCTCGGCGTAGATATTGACCAGAATCGCGTAGAGATTTGGTGTGAGTTGGCAGCCTTTGTCTCGAAGGTCGTTCATCAGGTCCAGCGCTTTCATGGGCTTTTTGTGGCGGAGGCAGTGCACCATTGCTATTGTGTACGTTCTCTTCCATACATTGTCACCTCGGTCCTCAAGCCCCTTTAACACCTCGACCACCCGGTGTACCTCGCTTGGGCATGCATGCTGCCGGCATGCCTGCGCAACTATCTTGGAGGAAGCCGCGTCCTGTGTGAACACTGGGCCCTTCCTCAGCACAATCGAGCGGAACATCCTCTCCGTTCGCGACTACACATTGTCTCTGTTCTTTCTGTTGTGTAAGGGGTGTTTATTGCAGGATATAGGAGATGTCGCCTGAGGTAGCTTCTATTCAAGTCTTCACTATCCAGAAGGAAAAGATACTCAAGAAAAGACCACTACTTTTTGAGGTCTTTGTAAAGCGAAAAGGAGGGGGGAAACAATGGGATTGTTCTCTATTTTGAAAAAGTACAAAAAGTCTATTTGTAACTGTTGTGTTTTGAAAGAGAAGATGGACAGAACACATTTTTTTTAATCCCGAAATACCCCCTCTTTCACAACTATTCCAATATGTCACAACGAAAATTTACTATTATTTCACATTCCTCTTTTGTAGCTCCAATCATCTCTCTCTCACCACCGTTGGTGCCGTCTGGGAATGTATGGCTGCATTGCGTTGGTCACAGCGTGGACCGCCCGTGGAGACAACCCTGAATCGAAGAGAGGGATGGTCGGCGGTAACTCCTGTCTCCTTGGTGGGCTCAGACGGGCCTGCAGTGTTGCGGTTGCTGCGGGGGGTGATATTGCTTCCCAACCTTCTGGTGATGGTGCGTATGGGGAGTGCATCACTCTGTACCCAAACCTGCCTTCATTTCCTGGGCTAGAGCGCGCCACAGAATGCACAGGGCTGCGCAGAGTAGGGAGAGTGGGAGACCCCACCTGGGAGATCGGGAAGGTTCCTACAGTGTCGCGCCGCAATGTGGTCGGAGGGGAGAGTTGGCGAGAATGGGACTGTCGTTGTGGGGTTTCCGGGAGGTCCCATCGTTTTCTGCGAAATGGACGGTCCTGCTGAGGTTCATCCCCCCAGAGCCCTGCGGTGAGGACGCTTTGGAGAACGGAGAGCTCGAGGAGGAAGCTTTCCATGATTTTGCGGCGTTGCTCGATTTCGTTGCGGTGGGTGTGTTCTTCCAATGCGACAGAGCGGCGTGCTCTCCCTTCCACAACGCGGAGGTCCAGCTGTGAGGTCATTATGGATGAATTCGAATCGTTCCGGATTGGTCCCCTTGGACTACCATGCGCCTGCCAGACATAAAAATCAATCTTTTTGCGAGCCTGCTCCTCCGCCAAAGCGATGACCCCCCTCCGCACCCCTTCCTGCAACTCACAATACTCCTGCTCAAGGTGCAGATGCAGCATCGAAGGTGCCGGAATAATCGGCTGCACATTAGGCGGCAAGGACCCCTCAGTATTAATCCCCGTTGGCGCGGTGGCAGGAATGTCAAGCTTAGGGAGGGTCCGCAGTGCCTCGATTGCTTCCTGAGGAGGCTTGTCTGAGGCAGTGCTTTTCGCAAGGCTGTTCTCAGGATTTGTTGGTCCATTTGGGCCATTTGCCCCAACAGGGAGGGTTCCCATCAGGAGGTCTGCGCGGGTTGGCTTGGGTTCGTTGTGTGAGATGGAAGGGTTGGAGATGACATTGCTTGCGGACCGTGAGTTCGCTGCCTTCACAAAGCTTGAGTTGGGATCCTTTGAGGAGCCAAGACCAAACGCAGCGTCAATGAATTTATCGGATGCGACGCTTTTTTCGAGAATGGAGGTCGGGCTGAGAAGGTCGAGTTGCGGGTTGGGGAGAATTGGTGGGCTGGAGACATCGCTTCGTGCGGAGGCCCGGCGGGAGCGCACAGACGGTGGTGCAGGATCTGCTGGAGTCAGACGAAATGAGGACAAAGTGGTTTCGTGGTTGTTGCGTTTGCGGTCGTAGAACTGCTTCATGATGCGGACCGCTTCGCCGATCTCAATGTGAAAGTGTTGTTTGCTTTCCTGCATAAAAGAGGCAAACTCATCGGCATCGATGTCCGAAGATTTATCCGTATCCGCAGTCAAAAAATATTTTAGTACATCAGAATCCGTTGAATTCGGGTGGATCACCTGCATCATCTCTCGAAACTCATTTTTTGTAATCGTTAACGACCCATCCTGATCGACCACACGGAACAGCTCTTTGTATTGTTCCAGTTCCGAGCCAGCGGGGTTTTTTTCTGCGGAGATGCTGGAGGGTGCAGGTTTCCTTCCGGAGGTGCGGGAGGTTCTTGAATTCGAGCGGGAACGCGGCTCGCCAACTACCTTAACAACGTCCGTCCATGATGCCGAAAGCGCCTCCATCGCCGTCATAGCCAACGTAACAAATTCGCCTTCCTCCACAACGTCGTTCTCCGACCCAGCCGTGATAAGCAAAGGGGCGGGGTTCGGCTTGCCAGGGTGTGTATGGCGCGCTACCTTGTCAAACACCATTGCCACCCCAGCACGCTGGAGACCCTGTTGTCCTCCTTGCAGGGTCAGGGCACGGAACATCTTGCGGCATTCTATCTCACTCAGCATTTCTTAGAGTGAAAACTCCTGAGGTAGGGGGGGGAGGTTGAGGAAGGGAGCACGACGGGACCCAGTGACAAGTGACCTAGGGGGGGAATTGTTTTGACGGCGCAAAAGAATGTGAAGTTGACAGTGCAAAACGCATCTGGGACGCAACACTCCGCGGGGTTATCGAACCCCCCCCCAAGGAAACTCTAAGCAGGCACATAGTCATTTCAAAACAAAAAAAAAGTTGAAAAGAATACGCCTTTTGTGGCGTGCATCCTTGGAAGGTCAGACGGGGGATGCGGATGAAGAGGGAGATATGAGAGAACATATTTAAAGCATCGGTAAAAAGGATTTCCCCCCCTTTTTTTTTGTATCAGCAAATCGTCCACCTAAAAGTGGGATTTGTGCTCGACCTTGAAGATTTTTTTATTGCAAAAAAGCGTTCGTTGGGGGATGTGCTTGGGGGTATAACAAAAATAATAATTGGTGTGATCACCAAACCGATTCTCCGTGGTTCTCCCGCGGGTTGTCCGTACCCCCTGAATCACACCAAATAAAAAAAGAAAAGTTGAAAGTGCAAACGCCTCACCGAACAACCAGACGCAGGGCACTGGGGAGGGGGGGAAAAAAATGGACTTCCTCAAGATCTGTTTTTTTCCCCATTCCGTTGGGGAGGGGTTTTCATTGGGTCAGTTCTATTTTGCATCGTTTTTTTATATCCTCTCGAAATCACTTCTTGGAATTCCCGAGAACTGAAAATGCTTTTTTTTGTTTCCCTTCTTTTTTTCCCCCGACAATTACACCTAGATAGTGCGTAACGTACGGCATTTTTCATTTTCGTTTTTTTTTTCCTTCAAAATTGATACCGTGTAGACACCTCGCATTTTTCTCTGTGTGAACTCTGTGCATTTTGTTGGTCAAGGCCGTTGTGTGGCTGTAGAAGGATAGAGACATCATTGTCATCTCGTCCTCAAACAGTCCTAACAAAGGGTTGGGTACAGACACAGGGTCCACACTGAGAAGGGTGCGTAGGATATACTGTGGGCCTCGCATGCTCGGGTCATTTTGGTCACAGGTGTGATCATTTTTTTTTTTTGTTATGTCGACAATCACCTGCTAATGCAAGATCTGTACTCAATGTCGCCCGAAGGCTAATGTACTTAAAATATATAGACGTAAATCGTACAACAACTCTAGATTATTTTTTTTTTGAAGGATTGTTGGAGTGTAGTTGCAACCTGTGCAAGCTCCACTGTCAATATATATTTTTTTTGCATTATGTTGGTAACGTCAAAAAGAGTTAGGGCAAAAAAACTTGACATCAGATAACACATAAATCCAACGTATTTCCCATACGGCGAACGCTTGAGAGGTGCTCTTTTGAAGACCAGCTTTTACAGAGTTTTCATAAATTCTTTTACACGGAAAACGATTTAAAAAAAATGTGTTTTCACTGCAGTCCGTGTGTATTTTTTACAAATTTTATGAAATCTGTACATGCTCTTCGGTGTTCAAAAAAAGCACCACTTCTGCAACGTTTTGTTTCCTTCCCAAAATTCAAGAAGGTGATGCTGGGGATGGGGCTGTGTTGCTTTTAAAAAAAGATAATTTGAAGGGGAAAAAAAAGAGACGATGAACGTGCAAACGCTTTTACCGTTCATCGGCGGACGCAAACACAAAATGAAGGCACCTCACGTTTTTACATGGGCCGGTGGGTTGGGGGAAGAGAAAAGGCAGGAAATGTTTGGTGTGGCATTTTTCTGTTTTTTTTTTTTTTTTGTTGTTGTTGTTTGTAGTTTTTTTGTAGGAAAGGTTGAGTGGAGGCAGATGAGATTATCCGAATAGAAATACATAAAAAACGAGCCAAAAAAACAGTACCGGAAAAAAAAACAGGGTTTGCGAGAATCTCAGATGGAACTTCAGCATTACAGTACGTAAGCCATCCGTGCAAAACAAACCGAAGTAGTCGCCATATTACCCTTGATCAGCCCCCTCCCCCCTCCCCCCTCCCCCCTCCCCCCTCCCCCCTCCCCCCTCCCCCCTCCCCCCTCCGCTTTCTCTGTCATATTTGAGATTTTTTTTTCAATTTTCCGGTGTTGTCACAAACAAGCCCAAGGTCAACGCTACATTTATGGATGGGTGTTCGAACAGTTTAACCGGACTCTGTCCGCTCCAAGCACCTCCACAGGCGTCCAGCGAAGAACGCTAGTCTGAATCGACTTCAGAGGAAGGACAGTATTTCGTGTCTTAGTCCGTTTGCATTCATAATGAGCTGAATTATTTCATGAAAAATGCAAAAAAAAAGGACAAAGCCACAAAAAGAAAAGACACAAAAAGACATATTTCGGGTTTTGTTTACCCGATATGAGGGGAGGGGGAGAAAACGTGAGGACAGTGGCCACACCTTTTTTTTCTGCAAATCTTGCAGATTGCCGAAACAAAAATTATTTTGGCTAGCTGGAAAGGGAATATGGTTATGTTGATGGTAAAATAGGACAAAATCCTGTCACTGCAGGAAAAAATAAAAAAAAACAAAAATGATATAAAAAAAACAAGGTGAAGTTGAAAGCGCAAACGCCTCTGGAGACGCAGACACGCATTTCCTTAACCATTAGACACCTCCCGCGCTGTTCAAAAGAAATTTTCGAAAGACTCCATTAGCAAAACCCAATCCGGGGGGATGGGGGTGTAGTGGACTGGATACTGAGTGTTGTGTCGGCCGTCGTTTTTTTTTTTTTGGTGTTACTTTTCGTTCAGAGTGGATGCTGGGTGGAGCACCTAATTTGACAAGGGAATCGTTGTGCATATTATTTTTTTTACGAAGGCTTTGTCTAGACTTATTGCCTACCTTCTTATTTAAGCTAACACAACAACAAAATAGTGGATAAGATGACCCCAAGCTTCATGCTTGGGATGACACCTTTTTTTAAAATATGTTGAAAGTGCAAACGCCTCACCGTACACCGGCGGACGCACGCACTGGTAAAAAGAAATACTCGGGTTTAGATCCTTAGTTGGAAAAAAGAAAGAAAAATTGGTTCGCGACCTGTCCTTATTTTTTGTTTCATTGAAACTTAGTAGACAATGTCTGCAAATCACCTGTCGGTAAAAATCAAGTCAAAAAAAGGATGAGGGAGAAAAAAAAAAGGGGGGTAACTTGACAACGTACGATAACGTCATGGTATTGAACACACAACACACATACATTAGTGCCATATTCTGCGCAAATAATTACCCCTATTATGATGTGGCTGACGGGGGGTGATTCGCACTTCTCCCGCACATCCCGCGCTTTTCCCCGCTCCCATTCAGTCACACCTTATTGGTATCAAACACACATTTTTTGGGCAACGTACCACTCTTACGAACGACCCACAACTGATTTCAACACGAAAAAATCCCGACATCAAAAAAAAATAAATAAGAGAAAATAAGGGGTAAGATCATAAGCCGATTTGCTTAGTCACATTTGCTATAAATTGCGATGGGTTGAGAAATCCTGTTTTATGCAGGAATGGCCGAAAATGAAGGCCCTCTTATGGACACAAATGTGAAAACTTTATAATCGACAAAGTACAATAACAAAAAAAAGTGGAGTTGATAGTGCAAATGCCTCTGGGACGCAGGCACTGCAAAAAGGTTGTTTCGTATACTAACTATTCTACTGAATAGAAGGTATAATAGGGTGCACTAAATGTACCCAAACTTTAGACACTGCAAAAAGGGGGGAAAAAATCAAAGTTTAATTGAAACCCTTTTCAAAGTCCGTTAGATTTTTTTTTGTAGTCGTGTCGTGGGGATATTCAGTGAATGCACGGAAGAGTCTTTCTAAATCACCCCATTTTTTTTTTTTGAGGGATTTACGTTTTTCGGCAGACACATTTGCTCTTTCCCGTCCCCGTTTCTTCGAATACAACCAAATATTTTTGAGAAAAAAATTTTTGCATGACCAACCCCCAGAAGATGATCATTACACAAGATATTTTGCTTAAAAACTCCCCTTTTCCCTTATAACAAGCCCAACCGTTGCTGCGCTCTGGGATTCTTGAGAGGTCGTTGGTTTCTTTGTGTTGATTGTTTCAACAATCCATACTGAAGGTGGGTTATATAGAATGTCGCCCGAAGGCTTGAACTGAATACGTATTTTGTTTTTCTTTCGAGGAATAGTAGAAGGAATGTTATGGATTACTGTCTTGTTCAGGTTCTTGTTGTACCTTTTTCTGGCGTGGCTTACCCCAATTTAGACCCTTTTGGGCCACTTCCTGGGCCATCCAAAAAACGATGAATTTGCCACACCATTTTTATTGAAAAGGTTCTCGTTTTTTTCCTCATTCGAAGAAGACAAAATAGGTGAGCAGTGTAGACTGATTGAGTGGTTTGCATTTTTTTGCAGATAAATATTTTTTTGTTGAGCAGGAGTGGACTAATTGAAGGGGTTTGCGTGTGCGGACGCAGACACCAAAAACAAAAACAAATGTGAAGTTGATAGTTGCAAACGCCTTGGAGACGCAGGCACTGACACTAAATTTTTTTTTTTTTGTAAGATGAACGTGTCTCTCGTACAATACACGCATCTTGTTAAAAAAAAAAAAAAGGAGAAAAAAATAAATTGGGGTGTTCCGGGTATGGAATTTTGGCAATCTTCATTTCAATTCACAACTCTTCACATAAAAATGGCAAATACTATGTTGTGAAAACTTGTGAAGGTTGCCAAAATTCCATACCCCGGAACACCCCATAAATTAGGTTTGAAAGATCAATGAATAAATCCCCGTCCGAAAACAATCTTTAGCATAGTAAACGCCTCACCTAGGATCATCTTCGCTGTGTTTCCCCTTCTTGCTGTGTGATCACTGGAAGTTGGGAGGCTCACTATTTTTTTTTGAAAATAAAAAAAAGTTCCGAAGAGCCCAAGCCATAAGAGGCTTAGTCACCCAACGAAAAAAAAAGCGTTAGAAATAATCGTCGTTTATTGCAAAGCAAAAAACAACAAAAAAAAAAAAATATTTTCTGCACCAAACAGGAAACATAAAGAGAAAAGGCAAATTGAAAGATGGAGGAAACCATGTATCTTTCTTGAGAGAGAGGAAGACTTGTTTCATATACTAAACTATTCTACTGAATAGAAGGTATAATAGGGTGCACTAAATGTACCCCAAACGAGAGGAAGAAAAAAAAAACACACCCTTTTCAAAACTTAGTAGTAGTGCAGAGAATTCCTCCACACTGTGTGTAATTCTTGAGGCTTTTACCCTATTTTCTGTTCCAGGATTTTTGTCCGTTTTTTTTAAAGGTAGTGTTGTATCGACAATGACCCACCGAAAGGGATGGCTTGTGTCTAATACTATTTTGTGAAAACAGCATTTTTTTAAAGCCACTTTGCGGCTCTTCGCAACCTTTCTCCACCTGGAGCCCGAAAAAGCTGGAAGTAGAACTCAACATTTTGCACTCAGGAACTTCACTGAGAGGGGTATGAAAAAGTTTGTTTCACCTTTGTTGTTTTTTGTTTTTGTTTTTGCTACTCTGTTTGTTTTGTATTGCATTTCATTGTAGTACTTTGTAAGGTCTCACTGAGAGGGGGTTTGAAAATGTTTTTGTTATAGCTTGTACTCTTTGTTTTTGCTATTTTGTTTTTGTGTTTGTTTAGCCTTTTAGATCCCCTCTCACTGAGAGGGGGGTAGCAGGGCACTTTGAAGGCGATTCTGAGACATAGGTAAGGGTTTTCTACTGGTTTTTTTCCCCACCAAAAAAGTGCCGTATTATGGTGTTACCGATCCGCTGTCGGGGACATGTCAAGGACATGTCAAATATAAGGGGGGGTGTGTCATTTTCCCCTGTAAACCTTGTGTCAAGGACATGTCAAGGACCTGTCAATATGGGCCCTTTCGGGAACACCATATTACCACACAAAAAAACACTAAAGGTCTCCAGTAAAACAGAGGTTATCAATGAAAAGCTCCACATCTCTCTGTGCACGATTGTCGAGAAGAGAGGGGGGAATCACACATCTCTTGAAATGGACAAAAAAAAATGTCAAGGGAGTCATAAAGCTTGGGCGTATTTTTTTTTTGCAAATTTCAAAAAAAAAAAAATATATAATGGCTGTGCGCCGTGGGAGGAAATCATGAAGAAAACATAAAGAGAAAGAAACTGATAAATGTGTACATCTCAGAAGAAAACAAACGAAAGGAAAAAAAAAAAAACGGATGATTTGGCGCAACAAAATACGCAAAGACGTAACGAGCAAGAGCAGTGAAAGAAGGAAGCCTTGAGAGGCTTACCCCGAGGAAAAAGGGGAAGATGGAAGAACAAAAAAAAAAAAAACTGAAGGGCGCTGAAAGCAAGGGAACAAAGCCCTTCGCCCCCAAAGGGCAGACAGACAATATATCTCCCCCTTCATCGTACCACCCACCTGATTTTTCCTCAAATTTTTGGAGTTGGGTTCGAATGGGGGTTTAAATACCACCAAAACCCCACTAAACTCTATCAAATTTCAAAAAAATCGGGTGACACACTCAAGAAATCGCACATTTCCTGTTTACAACAACGCTACATACACCGAACAAAGTCTGGAATCAAACAATATAACATGGTGTTCGAGGGAGAGAAAAAAAAAAGTTGAAAGATGAGTATCCCTCGTGTGTCTACACATCTTCAACAGAATGCAAGTTCGTTCTAATTGTGTCTTTTTTTCTTTCTTTGAAAACTTTGACAACGTGTACCCCCCGCGAACGGGCAATCCACGTGATCCTCGTTTCTTTTTTCTTTTTTTTTGGTTCCAGAAATTGTTCGGGTACGCAGGCCTCCCACTCAGGTCTTTACCCCCCCACCATTTATTTCCAACATTTTTTTTTCTCCCTTCACCATTTCTTTGTGAAAGGAAAAATAGCTGGAGGGGAGGAGGGGGGGGTGGTGAAACAAAAGATAACCACGCAATGAAAAATAGAAAGATATAAAAAAACCTGAATGTAGTACAGGGCTACTGAGGGGGGGGGGGGGGGGGGCTAGGGGCGGTCAAATGGGTGATACAAACCCACTTTTTTCAGTTTTCGATAAAAACGCATTTCTAAGTGAATCTGACCCGAAAATGTGACACATATCGTGTGGAAAACTGTTTGTAGGTCGGTTTTGACCCATTTTTCGGGCCCAGGAGCGCCTAGACGTCAAAAATGAAAAAATTGCCTGTGATTGGTACCCCACGTTAAGTCTTAAGGATTTTCCTTAACGATTTCCTTAACGATTTTCCAATTTTTGACTATTTTTGCATATTTTCACACGAAACTGCCCAAAATTAGAGAGTTTTGCCCCGAAAACAGGGTATCGTCAGTTTTTGAGCAAAAAAATCGCAAAAAAAATGAAAAAAATCGGAATTTAACTCCTTAAGGAATTGGTGGGGCTGGTACCAATCATGGGCATTTTTTTTTTTTTTTTTTGGAATTTCACCATTTGGGGTGCATGTGATCCCCCTCTGGCATGAAAACCACCCCCCACGATGTTTTTGAGAGGTTCTTGGTCAAAATTTCTACTCAATCATCCAAAATAATGCGTTTTTATCAAAAATTCGAAAAAATGACGTTTGTATCGTTTTTTTAAGTGCATTTGACCCCCCCTAGGGCAGTGATGGCAGGATACGGTAGGATACGGTCGTATCCCAGGATTAGGGATACGGATACGGATACAGTATCGCACGTATCCTGTATCCTGTATCCGCCTGTATCCTATATCCTTAACAATCCTTAACGTATCCTTACGTATCCCGTATCCGTATCCGCCGTATCCGTATCCGTATCCTCCCGTATCCTCGTATCCTGCCATCACTGCCCTAGGGGGGGGGGGGGGGGCAGATATTGGGGTCATGAGAAAATAAAGTAAAGAAAAGGCATTTTTTGATGAACTTAAGCCTCTCGTACTTAGTCACCTTTTCCAAAAAGACAGTGAAACTAAAAAGGAGGGGGGTGTGCTGATCGCATGGGAATTAGGGGAGGGGAAGGAGAGTCCGTCCACACACACGAAGCTGTGACAAGCAATCAGAGGTTCAAAAAAAAAGAAAAATAATTTCTTATTTTGAAAATTTTTTGGGATAGTTGCAGAGGAAGTGCCCCGCTGCAATGAAATTAAAAAAAAATAAATAAAAAACATTGTAAGACGAATGAGCCTCACTCTCACGCACCTCCATCTTATAAAAAAATGGCCATATTTTTTTCTGTTGATGTGTGTACCTCCGTGTGTGGGGTTTGACACAAAAAAAAAATCAAATACTGATCGATAGTGGCCGATACTTTTGATCTTTTTTTTCATTTGTTCAAAACCGCCCTTGGTCCCCCTGTTATGTTTTTGAAAGATTTTATTTTCGCAGTTTTTTTTACTGTTGTTCATGGTTTACCTCTGATCTTAGCAGAACAAAACTTTTTTTTTACGACGACGACCCCAGGTCAGCTGGAAAAAGAAAAAAAACATTTTGTTCGTGCTATGATCGTAAACCATGGTCTTTAGTCATTTTATTTTGTTATTTCCTTTTTTCGTTCTGTGTTTTATTTTCAGCATTTTTTTCTTTCAAAATCAGTTGTGTTGCTGGATGACATACACAATCTTAGGGGGCTCGCTCAAAAGAGATTTTTTTTTTTTTTTTTTGCAAGAATGAATGCACCTCACTGGGCACACCTCTATTTTGCAAATAGCGTTATTTGCGATGGTATTTTTGATGCCAGGAGAGCGGGGTTTTTTAGCTAAAAAAAGCCCACCGCCATAGTAACAGGCATGAACCCAACGCATGTATTTTCTAAAAGGTTTTCGCTGTACAAATAAATATAAAAAAATAGCGAAAAACGTGCACCACACACTTCTGAGACGATATGGCTCTTTCACTGGGGGACAGTGTTGGTTTGGTACAGTATCCTAAAAGAGTTTAGTACAGTTTTGTACAGGTTTAATCCACCTGTTTTAAACACCCTTGTACTAAACCTGCCAACACTGGGGAGGGGATGGGGGGGAAAACCGAATTGTAACAACGATGATTTCCTCAAAAGAACATCCTCAAGGCAAATGTGATGTACCCTGAAAACCGAGGCAACAAAAAAAAACAAAACCAAAGAAAGTTGACTTGAAATACCAAGCCCTCTCTAGTGTACCTATAGAAAGAAATAGGATGTCACTTGGACAAAAAAAGAAAAGAAAAGCAACGTGAGCGTATGCCTCACATACACTCATCACTTGTACAAAAAACAAACAAAAACAAAAACAAAAAAAACATACACAATACGAAAGCTATGAGCAAGGGGAGAGAGAGGGACCGAAACAGGGTTCGGAAAACACTGAAGAACAACTTCCTCCCTGTCCCAATGGGAGATGGGAGGGGGTGGGGTGGATGGATAAAAAAGCCCCCCCCTCCCCTCTTTCCCACCTCTCCTCCACGCTCCTTAATACTCTGAGCAAACAGAACTGAACGAACAAGACAAAAAAAAAAAAAAAACACTTGATGAATATGCTTTCTGCACACAGCATCTAAAAAAAAAAAAATCAAAAAAAAAGGGGTATGTACGATAAACCTAAGCCACACAGTGCTTAGTTATCAAAAAAGAAAGAAGGCAGAATATGGGAGTGTCTTTTTCCCCCGAAGACCGCACGATAGGCCTTTCAAAAGTAACGTTGGTGGTGACAAACGCAGGGACGCAGGCACTTGCAGGCATCTCCTTAAAAAGACGGGCAATTTTGTTGTGCGGAAGACCGGTGCAGAAAGAAGGGGCAGAAGTCGGGTAACATATAGAATCCAATCCCCACCTGCCTCACTCTGCCCAGACACCTATATAAAGGAAAATACTATAAACAATGGCCTCGCACATAGAATGAGAACATTTTTTTTTTTTTTTGAAAACTTGATTGTATTAGTCTGAGGATGCACTCCACTATATCTTTTTTTATACCAAGCTGTATATAAATCTCGCGTTTTACGCCACCTTTTTCACACAATAGATAGGGGGGATGTAGGGCGCTAATGGCTTAAATTTCTGAGGTGTTTTGATTATTTTTTGTTCGTTCATTGTAGCACTACTCTACAAATTGGAGCAGTCTTTGGGGGGGTTTTTTCGAGGGGTTGAAGTAATTGGAATTCAGTTTGTTTATGTTTGGTTGTTGTGAAGTAAAAAAAGGGTGATAAGACTAAGGAGGCTAGCCACCTTTGCCTAGTCACAAAAAAGGGGAGTGGGATGTGGGGGTAAAAAATGTTTGTAAGATGAACCTAAGCCTCGTGCTTTACAAAAGGGGGGGTGGGGTGGGGGGTGGGGGTGTGTGTATATCAGATGTCGGCAGCCTCAGGACTCCTTCTGAACTGAACTTCGCATCGGCAGCGGTTCACCAGCGTTGCTGTGGTCAGTGCCTTGACGACATTCTGTGAAAGGGGGTGGTTTTTGCTGTGTCGATAACCTAAGGACCCGCTTGGGGAACCTAGGGTCTGTACTCCTCAATGGTTTTTTTTTTTTCTTCAATGAGCACAGGGTATAAGCTTGGATTTTGGATTTTTTCCAGAATTAGGTTTTTTGAATTTTTTTTTTTTGGTGGGGTTATAGCAGGGTATTATATAGCCCCCCTAGCCCCCACCAAAAAGGTGGTTTTGTGTGAGGCAGTCATTTTTTTCTGTGGGGGAAACGAAGCGAAAAATTTTCTCGGTATTTTGTGACCACGGCAAACCTACATCACCCCAACCCTGCGGAAAAGCCTCCCCTCCTCTGTGCAACCTTGGTAGCTTTCAGCCACTGGTGATCCGCAATCCGTAGTGGGTGTCAGCCTTATTGTCGGTAACCTCAATACATTTACAAGAAACGGTGGCCATGGCACCCAAAGGTTCCTGGCGAAGCCACGGTATGCAACATTTCTAAAATCGCGCTTTAAAATTGCACTATTTTACAGGCAAACAATGTCATGGGAAGGGTGAAAGCTTGCGCCGCAGGCGCACGGTACGCTACTTTTATTCTTTTCGCCACATCTTTTTTCTCACTCATAGTTGGGTTCAAGCTCCGTCCGTCAAATGGAGCTCAACGAACCCTTTTTTGCGGAGCAAAAAAGGAAAAATGGCGCCGCAGGCAAAAAAATTTTAAGGTACAGCCTGGATGGTGCGGTCAGCAACCCAGTTCCCAAGGGTACTGCGTACTCCCGTGGTTCAACCACGGTTCTTTCCCCCATATTCCCCCCCCCCCCCCCCCCGAAATCCAAATCCAAATCCAAATCCAAATCTATATTTTTTTTTTTCCCCCGAAAAATTTCAGAATTAGGTTTTTGAACCTAATTCTGAGTACCAAGCTAATACCCTGAATGAGCACTATTTTGATAATTTGACGCTCTCTTTTGACAATCACCCAAGCAAATCCGGGTTATGTACTCTAATGTTGCCCGAAAAACGACTAGGACACATGCACAAACGGCATCTATTTAGTGCGGTCTGATACGAGACAACTGGTTCGACACCATTTTTCTTTTAAATTGCATACCTCAAGGATTGGCTCGCTTTCTGAGCTCTGTGCCATCTCTGAGAGAAGCGTCAGCGCTGCGCTGCCTTCTTCCGTTGCCTTGCCTTCTGAGAGGAAGATGAGGACGTTGCGGGTCCAGAGGTCGAGAGGGGAGCCGTTTTTATCGAGGTCGTCGTCTTCACCCCACATGCCGATGGCGGAGCGGAGCCGGGTGCAGAGAACCTCGTAGATCATGACAGAGATGCTTGCGGGCTGGAGGTACCAGGCATCGACGAGGCGCGAGGAGTTGCGGATCATGTCTTCGGATTGGTGGATGCTGCCGCTGCCTGTACAGTCCGCAAGGAGGGCGAACGTTCCAAGCACCAGGGCGTGCTCCGAGAGCGCGTAGGCAGTGCCCAAAGGAGCACCCTGCATGGTGGCAAACCTTGCCTTATGCGTCCCCACGTTCCCATGCAGCATGCTCCCTGTTGCAACACCTACCCGTAGGATATGCGCCGTCCCCTTCTCCAGCTGTGCCGCAAAGCTCATGCTTGCAACAACGTGGAGGCGGCAGGGCTTGGCTGCGTTCCAATGCGCAACCAGCTGGTCACCAGTCACACCACTGATGATGCCGTCTGTAGAGGAGGTAGCGTCGTGCGCTGCACGGACCATCAGATTGCAGGTGTCGAAGTTGGTCAGGTTGCTGCCTTCGATCTGTGGGGGTGGTTGGGATGGGGATGGGGATGTGGTGCGTGGGGCATACCAATCGACAGACAGCAACCGTGACGCTGCTCCTCTGGGCTTGGAGGTCCGTCTTCAGGATTTTGTCCTTGCGTGGGCGGTTTCTGCGGTGGTCCGAAGACGCGTGGTCGCTGTTGACAGAGAGCATGTCTTGACGGTCGCTGGCGGCCATCTCCTTGAGGAGCCCCTGGTTTGTCTTCTCGTAGACATACGCAGGACAGTCTGTGGTCGAAAGGGTGAGCCGTTTGGTGAGACTCTTTGGAACCACCTGGAAGAGTTCGAAGCCGTCGCCGAGGCCTTTCAATTCGTGCACACCGCAGCTTCTGAACGCTGGGGCACCCAATTCGGAGATCCCACCTTTGATGCTGGCGAACATATCAGAGGTCATGCAGACCGCGCCTCCCAAGGCCTTTGCTTCCACGCGTGCAGCGCAGTTGACAGTGCTGCCGCGATAGTCGACTCTGTTGGTGATAGGGTTCGTTTCGGCGATGGTAGGCCCAAAGTTCAGGCCGATGCGGACGACAAGCCCACCCTCAGGGAGTTTGAGCTCAGCAGGCCACTTTGCAGCCTTCAAGGAGGATTGGATATGCAGTGCTGCAGCAGCCCCCTCCATAGGGTTGGTGAAGGAGACCATGAAGGAGTCGCCAATCGTTTTGACCTCGTACCCGTTGTGCGCTTGGCAGGCCTCGCGGATGACGGTGTTGTGCAGTTCTAACGCTTCGTTCATGTGTTCGGCAGACTGCTTCCAGAGCATAGTGGAGGCCTGTATGTCGGTGAACATTATGGCAACGTTGCCGGTGGGTGGTTCGATAAGCTTCACTTCAGAGTCGTTGAGGAGCGATGAGGGGACGTAGGCACGGTATTCAATCAGGTTGTCAACCATCTTCAAGAAGTACTTCTGCATTTGACGGGGCTCCCAGAGGTTGCTGTTCATGGTGATGTCGAGGTCGTCGAGGTCCATTTGCGCGACGTTGTGCATCGCTTTTTGAACAGAACGCATCGAAGCGAAGATCATATGCACCATGACCGTTGCGAAGACACACACCACCACAGAGACACCTACCACAACACCGATCGTCACATCACGCTCGCCTCGGATGTCTCTGTTGATACGGTCTGTGTCGTCTGCGGTCTTCGTTCTGACCTGCGCAATGGTTTTGTCGATCATTGAATAAAGCGTAAAGTGGTCCAAACAGATGTGGAGGTACCAATCCAACCCGGGGCCAGGCGAGAAGCGGGTGGCCTGGAGGTAGAAGGTCTCTGGTGGGCCGTTAGGGTTGTCAATGTCGGTTGAGTTGATCACGACTGTCAACGAGCGTGCGGCCTCGGCATAGCGTGTCCTGTTGTTGTTCATGTACGTTGCGAGCTGGCGCACCCCTGGGTCCGGATCTTCCATTGCGAGAGCGGGGACGGTGATCTCCGAGGTTTGTCCCAGCGCGTTCGTTACGTTTTTAAGCTTGCCTGTGACACTCAGTTTCGCACTGCTGCCAACGAGAACACCAACCTGGTCGTGCTCCTTCCAGTTGCTGTTCCCCAACACCCTCTCCCGCTCCGCAACCCACGACGAAGCGATCGTCGCAAAAATCCTATTATTCGAATCCATCCCCTGCGAGGTTGCCGACACCGCCATCTGCCGCAGATAGTACTGCACGGCTGCCACTGTGATGTGCACGATGCCCTCGACACTACCTTGCACCCGCACTGCCACAGGATATCCCAACTGCCCACCACCGATATCACGATAATTCAAAAACTTCACACTCTCCCCTGCCGGCAGCAACCTCCTCGTCTCATCCAACTCCGGAACATAGGATACATCAAACGGGTATTGAGTCAACGGTGTTGACAGCACTCCGGTAAATTGATCGGCAGGCCCTGCGCTGAGCGTTGCAGTAGGTCCGTTAACGATGGTGGTCATGATAGCTCCTGAGGCACTACGTGCCATGTTGACGCCAGAATGCATGCTGTAGATCGAAATGGCAAGAATCGATGAGTACACGGAGTGCTCTAGATACAGCGTGCCGAGACGGGAGACATCCAGCCATAGGTCTTCTCTGCTAGACAGAATATAGTTGTAGGCTGAAACCTCATCGGTTACGTTGTTGTTCGCGACTGCCGCCACCGATCGGAGCCGTGAGGAAACGATAACAGCCTCCTCAAGAAACTGCTTCATCGGCTGCTGAATGAGCACCACCGCAAATTGGATGAGGAATTTCGCGACCCCGTCCATCGATTGGTGACTCACATCGAAGATCCGCTCAATACTGTCTACGCAACCTTCGTTGGTATCATCGATGGCTTCTTCATAAAATCGGCTGAATAAACTTCCGGTCAAAACTGCTCCAAGGATGACCGACAATGCACATAGCATAGCAATACATGCCTCCGCAGAAAGATACCGTCTCCACCAGGCCTCCTCCACTGCATCCGCCTGAGACGATGTTGTCTCGCATTCAACGTCGTTCATTTGATCGTTTATTTCAAAAAAATTACTTCAAAAATCACAAGAAAGAAGAAGAGCACAACGTTCAATGAGGCGGAGGGGGGTAGGGGGAAGGGGGGGAGCGAACTACAAAAGAAGATGGTATGGTATATGGGGTCTCGAGAAAAAAAGAGAGAGAACGGTTAAAAGAGGAAAGAGTAGATTGGGGGTAGAGGTGGGGTAAAATATAGTACCACTGAAGAGGGGGGTGTTGGTGTTGGTGTTGGTGTTGGTGTTGGTGTTGGTGTTGGTGTTGGTGTTGGTGTTGGTGTTGGTGTTGGTGTTGGTGTTGGTGTTGGTGTTGGTGTTGGTGTTGGTGTTGGTGTTGGTGTTGGTGTTGGGGAAGAAAGGGAGAAGGGAAAAGGGGATGAAGTTGGCTGACAATCAAAGAGACAAAATGGAGGGTGTATTTTTATATTTTTATATTTTTCGAATGGAAAATTCAAATCGCAGCAAAAAAAACAAAAAACGTCTTTCGTTAAGAGCTTGCAAAGGTAGGAATACCTTTGCATCTCTGTACCTTTTTCTTTAGATCCCCTATGGCTTGCCTCCCTTTACCATATAACCCCCTCACTTTTTAATGAAAACAAAAAAAGAATCAATCGACCTCAGGGTGCTGTGGAGGCTGCACATCAAAATCCGCCCTCTGCTCGTCTGAAGAAAACCCGTCTGCCGACATGTCGTCTTCCTCCTCATCTTCTTCTTCTTCTTCTTCGTCGCGTTCTGCTGCCGGTCCTTTCCCTTCTTCTTCTTCCTCCCCTTCGCCGTTTTGTCCAGAAAGGAAGTATTGCTGTATAGAGTAATCCGCTTCCGCGTCGGAGTCGAAGTCTTGTTCCAGGCTGTTGTCAAGGAGCTCCCCTCCAGCGAGGACGTGAATGTATTCGAGCTTGCGGTGCTTCAGCTCCGCCTGGCAGTTGTGCAGCTTTCTGGTGTACTTCCCAATCTCCCGGAGCAGTGCTCGCGCCTTGTGGTTTCCCTTCGCACGCTCCTCTTCGTATTCGATGCCCACTCCGTTGCCCTGGACGTTTTGCATTTTCCGTTTCCGTATTGCGGCCTCCTTTTTTTGCGCAGTTTGCTGTTTTGTTCGTTCATTTGCTAACTCAGCTCTGTGCGCCGCACGGAGCTTTGTGCTATGTGTGGTCCCATGACCGGCATCTTGATATGAATACCGCACACGCGACCCATTAGAAGAACGGAGGGTAAAGGCAGAGGACGCTGAACTCCCAGCGACAGAGGGTGCGGGTGTAGGTGTGGGGGTAGGTGCCGCTGGTGTGCCTGAGGCTGGTGTAACCCCTACGCCCGGGCTGGACCCTATCCCCCCTGACTTTTCGAAGAGAGACGGCAGCCGCCCGCCACCATAAACACCACGCACCTCAGTGAGCTTCTTCCCAATGTTAAAGCGCTTTTCGGGTTCGTGAGACATCTGGAGAAGTTGATGGAAATGGGAGGGGGGGTGAGGAGGAGGAAGAGGAAGAGGAGGAGGAGGAGGAGGAGGAGGAGGATGAAAACAAATTGCCGTTTTTTTTGAAGTTAGCAGCTGGATATTGTTTTTTTACAAATAGAATATTTTTTTTGAAGTTTTGAGAGCCTTTTCACTCTGTGTTGTCAAAAAAAAAAGGGGGGTGTGTTGGGCTTCAGTGGCTTTCAGGGTTTGTTCAGAATGGCTTCATTTTTGTTGAAAACAAAAATAGGTTGGAATATTGGCGGTGAAATAAAGGTGCCTTTTTTTAACACCGTTTTACCCCCCCCCCCCCCCCCCTAGGGGGGGGCAAAACCTTCAGGACGGGTGAGGCATTTTTGGAAAAAGTGGTTTTGTGAGCAAAAAACCTGTCAACACCCCTCATACCCCCCAGAAATGGGTCAGAAACACCCTGAGACCCGAAAATCCATGATTAGGGCACCTCAGAATATGAAAAAATGCAAAAAAAATAGTGAAAAAGTGGCTTTTGACGGTTTTGGCCATGTTGGGTAAAATGGCCATTTTTTGAGAAAAAAATCAAAAAAACAGCAAAATTTCGACATCATGACAGCTGCTTGGGCACGAAACTACCCCAAAAATGTCCTGTGAGTCCATTCCGACCTGTTTTGGACACTTTAGGCACTTGTTTTGGTGTTTTTTTTGGTGTTTTGAGGTCAAAAAAGATCCCCTGACTATCCCCTGGCAGCCCTGGGCCGCGACTTGCGCCCTGCTTTTAGACCCACTCTGGGCCAAAAAATGGGCGAAAACCTCCGAAAAAGCACTCTGGGAGCCCAGATAGTTCCAAATTTCCACCGCACACCCTCAAAAACACCTCAAAAACATGTCAGAAAAACATTTTCAAAAACACACTTTTTCAAATAAGTCATTATGGAACCTGCCCAGATGAACTTTTTGAAAAAAGTGTGTTTTTGAAAATATTTTTCTGGCATGTTTTTGAGGTGTTTGGGTGGGTTTCTGGTGGATATATGGAACTATCTGGGTCCCCGGAGTGCTTTTTCGAGGGTTTTCACCCATTTTTTGGCCCAGAGGGGGTCCAAAAGCAGGGCGCAAGTCGCGGCCCAGGGCTGCCAGGGGATAGTCAGGGGATCTTTTTTGACCTCAAAACACCAAAAAAACACCAAAAAAGGCGATAAATGTGTTCAAAACAGGTCGGAATGGACTCGCGGGACATTTTTGGGGCATATTTGTGCCCAGACAGGCCTAATGATGACAAATTTTTGCTTTTTTTTTTGAAATATTGGTCAAAAATGGCCATTTGACCAAAATGGCCCAAACGGCCAAAATGGTCTATTTTTGCTATTTTTTTCCATTTTTTTGTATCTCTGGGGTGTCTCACCTATAGAACACCCCCAAACCACACCCCAAAACCATCTCTGACCCGAAATTTTCGGTGGTTTGCGGGTACTTTGCACGTAAATCCAAAAAAATCGAAATGCCTCAAAAAAATAGGGGTTTTGCCCCCACCTACCCCCCCCCCGGGCCCCCCCCCCGCTCTGGTTGGTTCCCTCTATTAGTTCGTTATGTTTCTATAATTTTGTGTGAACAGTATTTTTTTTGCATTGTGTCTATAATATCTTTTCGTTCTCTAATCTGAAGCCACTATGAAAAAAAAACCCCCCAAGTACGCCCAAACTTAGACGCCAAGCTGTTTGTACTACTTTTTTTCTGCAGCGCTCCCCTCACATTCTGGGCCAAGACATAGTGAAAACTACTGTACCCCGAAGTGTAGGAGAGGGGAAGAGGGGAGGGTGTCAGATGACCCCCCCTCTTTTGCACACTTGAGTGAAGTCCACTCTGAAGGTGCTCCGCATTAAATAAGCACAATATGAAATGTGTTTTTGTGTACGTGAAAAAAATTAAACCCTCGAAAAACGGCAGCAAGCGCAACAGAAACCAAGCAAAAGCCCCCCCATCCTCGCCCCCCCACACCCCGTCCCGTGTTGTGCGCACAAAAGGCAGTGGGGTCGTTAAACCATTGCAGCTGCCTTCATCCCTTGGAGCTTTCTGCTGGTGCCAACCCCTAAGCTGTCGATGGGGTTCTTATTACCTGTGAGTGTTTGTGTTTTTTGAAAACTTGGTGTAGCCACCCTAGAGTGTGCTCCACTATGGGGGTTTTTTTTTAAAATGATAAACTGTTGGAGTAGTGTAGTTTCCTCGGCTGTGTTACCACACATGTTCCATCAGAGGTCTTAAATGGGGGGTTTTTTTGCAGGGTCGAGACACACAAAATACAGAAAAGACGTCTATAACATACTATCCTTTTTCTTCTTGTCAGACTTCTTCTTCTCCTCGCACGAACACTCGCAACCACAGAGGGCGTTCTTCACCCAGAACGGGAGCCGCTTCTTCCACATGTAAAACGCCATGTTCGTAAATATGAAGCCGACTATACCAAGCAAGAGGATAAACCCGAAGACGGCTATCGGCGAGGGAGGGTCTGAATCTTCTGTACAACGGGAGAGGGAGGGGGAGGGTACAACTCTCTGCACACACGATAAGAAATTATTGAAGACGAAGGTGCCGCTCGTGCACATATATCTTTTCAAGTTTTCTTATTTTGCTTTTTCAAAATAAAGAGGACATACTTGTTTTTATCTTCTTGCACAGCCCTGAGCTCTCCTGGCAGCCGTATCCGTCTTCAGTGCACTCACATATGCCCCGATTGGAGAGCTGTAGTGGTGTTCATGTTTTTTTTGGACAGACGTATCATCAGTGTTACTCTCACTCACGCGAGGATGATTCCCCTATTGTAATCTGTTCTGCCCTCAAAATGTGACCAAAAGGAATACAATATCGAGAAAATTTAAAAAAGGCCCATACTTCAGCCCCTCGTGTACAGGTCCGACCTCCGGCAGAGGCCATGCACGGTGCTGGTGCTGGGGTTGGTGCATTAGTGGTCGGTGGTGTCGGCGGCTGCGAGGTAGGCGGTGCTGCTGTCCGGGGTGCTGTGGTTGTGGGAGGTGTCCTTGTGTCGGGCGCATCTGTGGCCGGTGCTCCTGTCTCTGGCGCGGCTGTGCTAGGTGCGCCAGTCTCCTGCAATACAGGCATCTCTGTTTCATTCACCATGGACCCCACATCGTCGTCTGCCTCTGTCACAGCCATGCTGCACATCGTGCAGACGACCATAACAGTGAACGTCCATTTCGACATTTCTGTTGTCTCCTGTGAAGAGAATTGTCTAGGAAGTAGGGGGAGACACAGCAGAGAATAAGACTCGGGGATCCGGGACCGGGGACCGGGAAATCGGTTATTCTCAGCCGGACTGGAACCCGGGACCGGGAACCCGGCTTATTCTCTGCTGTGGGGGGAGACTGTTAGCACAGGAAAGAAGGGGTTCTTTTACAAATACTCTTTTGCAAAAAAAAAAAAAAAGAAGAAGAAGAAGACAACTTGAAGATGAATGTGTCGGACACACATCTAAACAAAAATAACCCACTACGGGGGTCAGGTGTGGGTTCACAGCATGAAACAATAAAAAAAAACACAATAAAAAACACACAACTCTCGGTTTTTGGTAAAAGGGTGCTGTGTCCTACGAGCAGGGCTTTCTCTTTGCAACTCATCGCTTTTTACTGTATCGACATTACTTTTTTTTACATTTTATTTTTGAAACTTATTTGTGGGAACCAGCACAGTCAGAAAGAACCGCCGTCTTCTGCCCCCCACCTTTTTTTTTGTGAGAGAACTCGAACCACCCCCCCTAACAATATCACTTACAATCGAACACACCCTACACTCTCTCCCCCCTCCACGTCCCCCCTCTTTTTCGAATCGTTAATATGAATCCCCCCCTCCCTCTTTCCCGCTCCCCTTTCTCCCACTAATGAACTAATTTTAACGTTTGCGGAACTTTACCGTTGGGAATTCCTCTGTGAGGGACAAGCGTTCCTCCTCGGAGAGTTCAAGGATATCATCGAGGACGGGCAGCATACGCTCCTTGACGAGAGGCCGCTTTTCGACCAGGAACTGGAGGACCAGGTTCTTTAAGTAGTCGAGGTTCTGGTTTTTGAGGAACGAGTACTTGCTTTCCTCCTCGGCACGCCTCTCGAGCTCGCCTTGCTGGGTGGCGACCTGCTGTTGGAGGTACACATTGTGGTCTCGCAGGCTCTTCATCTCTTTTGCATCTGTCTTGGGTGCTTCTTCGGTTTCCTTGTCTACCCCCTCTGCTGCTTCAGCAGGCACTGTCGCCGTCTCTTCTTCTGGTTCTGCCGGCTGTGGTGCAGTCTCTGCCGTTGTCGTGGCAGCCGCTTCCTCCGCCTTTTGTTGCATTGCGGCAAGCGCTGCCGCAGCCTCCTCAGCGCTCGCCACCACAGCAGCATGCTTCTCCTGCAATTCACGAAGCTCCGCAAGTCGTCCCTCCGACTCGCTCTGAACTGTATTAAGTTCTTCTGTCTTCGCGCGCTGTTGGGGAAAGTGTGAAAAAGAAGGGAAAAATGGGTGAATCAATGGGGTTTGCTTTATAAAAAAAAGCTGTAGGGGGGACACATACGAGCTCTTCATTGATGCTCTCCACCTCTTCCAGGGCGTGTGTGCTTTCTGTGCGTGCTTCTGCAGCGTCGGACAGCGCTGCCGCGAGCGCCTCTTCGCCACTTGACGAGCGCGCTGCCTCCTCACGCAGGGCGGCCATCTCAGCCTCGGCAGACGCAAGCACACTGCGGAGGGAGGCTGCTTCGCTTGCTTCGAAGGAAGCCTGGTCGCGGAGCTCTTCTGCTGTGGCGAGCTGTGGGGAGGGGATGGGGATGAAGATGGGGAAGATGAAGATGAGGGGGAAGCCAAGAACAGCTACTGGAGTAAAGAGATTTTTTTTTTTTTTTGAAAAGTGCAAAACGCCTCATCGTTCCTCGGAACGCAAAAAAACACTGACCAAGAAATGAAATGAAATTCATGGAAATCTCTAGAGGAGAGAAGGCAGGGGGCAAATCTACCGAGACCGAACCTAATGGGCAAAGCAATGTTGGAATTAAAACGGAAAAGGTGAGGAATCACTACTAGCCAATGCAAAAAAAAGGGAATATTGTAAGGCCCTACACTATTGAGGGGTTTTGTATGGAGTGGAATTGATAACGGTACATACAGAGGCGTTCACAGTGGCGAGCTCGTCTTGGTGCTGCGCGGAAGCCTTGCGGAGGTCGGCGATTTGCTGTGGCGTTGTTGTGTTGTTGTGCTGCCCATAGTGCCCAGCCCTTTTTCCTTTTTTTTTTGGGAAGTCCCCATTTTAGCATACCTCATTCAGCGTTACAACAGTGCGTGCACTGCCGTCTGCCTCCTCCTGCGCAGCTTGAAGGGCTTCCTTGGTCGTCCGGATCTTCTCCTTGGCCTTCGCGATGGTGGCCTGCATGGTGTTCTCATGGGTGTCCTTCTGCTCCTCAAGATCCGACTCAAGGGCTGCGACTTTGGAGCGAAGGGTCTGCAGGGACTCCTCACTTCCAGACTCCGCCTGTAATTTGCGTGTCGTGTTTATTTTTTTTTTTTGAAATTCAGATGATATAGGTAGGAACATTGTTACTTTAGTAATAAGTTTAGCCAAAATCTTCCTTTTTTTTTGTCCACCATCGACCCCCCAGACGGAAGCTCTTATTGACAATTTTTCGGGTAATTCCAAAGTCAGAATATTTTCCATGCAGAAGAGAGGGGGGTAACGGTTCCGGTATGTGGACTGACATTCAGGTAGAAGGCCAGATGGCGGTCAGGATAGCGTGCAAAAAAAATGTTCAATGTGGTGGCAAAGATCATACCTCTGCCTGAAGACGCTGTGCTACTGCAGCACGCTCTGCAGCCAGCTCGACCTCCTCAGTGAGCGAGGCAACCTCTGCCTTCAGGTCCTTGATCTTTTCCTGTCAGAAGTGAAGTGTGGGAAAACACTGAGGAGGGGGGGGTGGGTGGTGCAGGAGTGCATACCGAGTCAGCCTCCTTCATCCCCTTCGCCATTTCCTTGAACTTTGTGACGCGTGCCTCACCCTCCTGTTGCTGCTTGAGCGCCTGCTCTAAATCAACCGCAAGGGAACGCTTCTCCCCTTCAGCATCCTCCAGTTGCGCACCAAGTGTCTGTGGGGAAAAGGTAGAGATTTGGTGGAAAAGTTTATAAGATGTTCCTAAGCCTCGCTTCGCCACCTTGATCACATATCGAATATAAAGAAATGTAAGGTGAACCTCAGCCTCTCTGTACTACAGAAAGGCTTTTTAAAACCGCCTTGGAGTACCCAAAGCTACATACCGTGATCTGAGACTGTGCTTTGCCCAGCTCTTCTTGCACCTCAGTCGCACGCACTGACGCACTTTCCTGAGTGTTGCTGGAGGCGTCAAGCTCCTCACGCAGACGTTGAAGCTCTTCCTTCAGGGAAGACTCTGCCTGCGAGGCGTCCGTCGCATCAGAGCTGAGCTTCTCCAAGGCTGCCTGCTTCTCTGCCAGGAGCGACTCCATGTTGGAAAGCTTCGCTGCCGCCTCGGTCAGGTCAGATTCTGCCTTCTGGTTGGACTCCTCAACCTCGAGCAGGTGTGTGGTGAGCTCTGTCAGCTTTTCTTTCGCGACTGTCTTCACCTTCGCCACCTTCTCCGTCAGCGCATCGACGTCCGTTCGTGCGGAGGCGAGGTCAGTTTTGCACTGTGCCAGCTCCTCCTCGGAGGCAGTGCATTTGGCCTGCAACGCTGCCTGAGCTTCCGCCAGCTCTGATTCTGCAGAAGCAGTTGCCCCTGCCTGCTGCAAGGCTGACTCAAGCTGTCCCTGAAGGTCAAGCAGCTCAGCATCCTTTGCCTGTACAGTCTCGAGTGTCTCATCCAAAGCCGTTTGGACATTCGTGACGCCCGTCTCCAATGCTGTCTTCTCCTCCGTCAACTCCGCCACCTTCGCCTGGAGGCCAACCACCTTCCCCTTAGCCTTCTGCTTGAAGCGCTCCGCATCCTCCTCTGCTGCAGACAAAGCAGTCTCCTTCTCCTGCAGAGCGTTCCGTACTTCGTCAACCGCCTTCGACGCAGCCTCAAGCTCCTCGTCAACTGCCTGCTTCGCAGATGCTGCAGACTCCAGTTGGCTCTCAAGAAGTGCCTTCTCCTCACGTGCTGCAGACAGCTCTCCCTGAAGTGCACTGCCCTCAGATTCCAGTGACGCACGAAGCTGAGTCAGTTCCTCTTCTGCTGCAGACAAAGCAGTCTCCTTCTCCTGCAGGGTGCTCCGTACTTCGTCAGCCACCTTCGACGCAGCCTCAAGTTCCTCACTCAGAGCCTCCTTTGCTGACGTCACACCCTCCAGTTGGCTTTCCAGGACTGCCTTCTCTTCACGTGCTGCAGACAGCTCTCCCTGAAGTGCACTGCCTTCAGATTCAAGTGACGCACGAAGCTGTGCCAGTTCCTCCTCTGCACGCACCTGGCCTTCCGAAGCCTCCGCTGCTGCTTCCGTTGCTTCCTTCAATTTCAGCTTCATACCCTCAACCTTCTCCTTCGCCATCTCCTTGAATTTCTGGCTGCCTTCTGCTGCCTTCTCCAGTTGTTCACTGAGTGATGCCTTCTCCTCAGCGGTTGTTGCTGTCTCAGTGCGTGCAGCCTCAAGTTCCTCGTCAACTGCCTGCTTCGCAGATGCTGCAGACTCCAGTTGGCTCTCAAGAAGAGCCTTCTCTTCACGTGCTGCAGACAGCTCTCCCTGAAGTGCACTACCCTCAGATTCAAGTGACGCACGAAGCTGAGTAAGTTCCTCCTCTGCACGAACCTGTGCAGAACCCGCCTCCTCAGATGTGGCGGTCAGCGCTGCAAGCTCTGTCGTCTTCTCCTCAACTGCAGCCTCAAGTTCCTTCACCTTCTCGTTCAGGCCGTCGAACTTCTCCTTCGCCATCTCCTTGAATTTCTGGCTGCCCTCCTTCAATTTCTCCAGTTTTTCTTCAAGTGTATTCTTCTCCTCAGCGGTTGTTGCTGTCTCAGTACGTGCAGCCTCAAGCTCCTCGTCAACTGCCTGCTTCGCAGATGCTGCAGACTCCAGTTGGCTCTCAAGAAGTGCCTTCTCTTCACGTGCTGCAGACAGCTCTCCCTGAAGTGCACTGCCTTCAGATTCAAGTGACGCACGAAGCTGTGCCAGTTCCTCCTCTGCACGTGTTTGTCCTTCCGTAGACGCCGCTAATAGTTCTTTCGACTCTTTGAGCTTCAGCTTCAGACTCTCAACCTTCTCTTTTGCTATCTCCTTAAGCTTCTGGTTGCCTTCTGTCGCTCTCTCCAGTTCTTCACTGAGTGACTGCTTCTCCTCAGCGGTTGTTGCTGTCTCAGTGCGTGCAGCCTCAAGCTCCTCAGTCAGAGCCTCCTTTGCTGATGTCACACCCTCCAGCTGGCTCTCAAGAAGTGCCTTCTCCTCACGTGCTGCAGACAGCTCTCCCTGAAGTGCACTGCCCTCGGTTTCAAGTGACGCACGAAGCTGTGCCAGTTCCTCCTCTGCACGAACCTGTGCAGAACCCGCCTCCTCAGATGTTGCGGTCAGTGCTGCAAGCTCTGTCGTTTTCTCCTCAACTGCTGCCTCAAGTTCCTTCACCTTCTCGTTCAGGCCGTCGAACTTCTCCTTCGCCATCTCCTTGAACTTCTGGTTGCCTTCTTTCGCCTTCTCCAGTTGTTCAGTGAGTGTATTCTTCTCCTCAGCTGCTGTTGCTGTCTCAGTACGTGCAGCCTCAAGCTCCTCGTCAACTGCCTGCTTCGCAGATGCTGCAGACTCCAGTTGGCTCTCAAGAAGTGCTTTCTCCTCACGTGCTGCAGACAGCTCTCCCTGAAGTGCACTGCCCTCAGATTCAAGTGACGCACGAAGCTGAGTAAGTTCCTCCTCTGCACGCACCTGTGCAGAGCCCGCCTCCTCAGATGTGTCGGTCAATGCTGCAAGCTCTGTTGTCTTCTCCTCAACTGCTGCCTCAAGTTCCTTCACCTTCTCGTTCAGGCCGTCGAACTTCTCCTTCGCCATCTCCTTGAATTTCTGGCTGCCCTCCTTCAATTTCTCCAGTTTTTCTTCAAGTGTATTCTTCTCCTCAGCGGTTGTTGCTGTCTCAGTACGTGCAGCCTCAAGCTCCTCGTCAACTGCCTGCTTCGCAGATGCTGCAGACTCAAGTTGGCTCTCAAGAAGTGCCTTCTCTTCACGTGCTGCAGACAGCTCTCCCTGAAGTGCACTGCCCTCGGATTGAAGGGTACTTTGAAGTTCATCAAATTTGCTCTTGCTTTCAGCTCTTTCCTTTGCAGCTTGCTCTCTTTCGTGCTCACGCTCTGCCGTCTCGTCTTGCAGCCTCTTCTCCATGGCAGCAACACGCTCCCAACTCTGCGACACTGTCTTGACGTGGTCTTCGTTCTCTTGCTTCTCAGCGTCGTACATCTTCGTCACCTTTGCGACGTCAGCCAGAGTCTCCTGCATACACGCCTCCGAAGCATCTAATGCTGTACAGAGCTCAGCAATCCTCTGCCCCTGACCTTCAACAGCACCCTCAAGAGTCTTCAGTGCCGCAGTGCTCGACGACTTCACATCCGCGCAGACCTCAAGTGCGTTGTTCAGCTCCTCTTCCTTCTGTGTCAGCAACGCTTGAACCTCACCAACACACCCTTCGTTGCTAGCAGCAGTAGTACGTAGTTCATCCAGCTCAGCGTTCTTCGCAACAAGCGTCTCTGCCGCATTCTGAAGCTCGTCAACAATCTGGGCCTTCGTCTTAGTGACAGTTTCCAGCTCACTCTCAAGAAGTGCCTTCTCCTCGCGTGCTGCAGACAGCTCTCCCTGAAGTGCACTGCCCTCAGATTCAAGTGACGCACGAAGCTGTGCCAGCTCCTCCTCTGCACGAACCTGTGCAGAGCCCGCCTCCTCAGATGTGGCGGTCAGTGCTACAAGCTCTGTTGTCTTCTCCTCAACTGCTGCCTCAAGTTCCTTCACCTTCTCGTTCAGGCCGTCGAACTTCTCCTTCGCCATCTCCTTGAACTTCTGGCTGCCCTCCTTCAATTTCTCCAGCTTTTCTTCAAGCGCATTCTTCTCCTCAGCTGCTGTTGCTGTCTCAGTGCGTGCAGCCTCAAGCTCCACGTCAACTGCCTGCTTCGCAGATGCTGCAGACTCCAGTTGGCTCTCAAGAAGTGCCTTCTCCTCACGTGCTGCAGACAGTTCTCCCTGAAGTGCACTGCCCTCAGATTCCAGCGACGCACGAAGCTGAGTAAGTTCCTCCTCTGCACGCACCTGTGCAGAACCCGCCTCCTCAGATGTGGCGGTCAGTGCTGCAAGCTCTGTTGTCTTCTCCTCAACTGCTGCCTCAAGTTCCTTCACCTTTTCGTTCAGGCCATCGAACTTCTCTTTCGCCATCTCCTTGAACTTCTGGTTGCCTTCTGCTGCCTTCTCCAGTTGTTCAGTGAGTGATGCCTTCTCCTCACCTGTTGTTGTTATCTCAGTACGTGCAGCCTCAAGCTCCTCGTCAACTGCCTGCTTCGCAGATACTACAGACTCAAGCTGACTTTCAAGAAGTGCCTTCTCCTCGCGTGCTGCAGACAGTTCTCCCTGAAGTGCACTGCCCTCAGATTCCAGCGACGCACGAAGCTGAGTAAGTTCCTCCTCTGCACGCACCTGTGCAGAACCCGCCTCCTCAGATGTGGCGGTCAGTGCTGCAAGCTCTGTCGTCTTCTCCTCAACTGCAGCCTCAAGTTCCTTCACCTTCTCGTTCAGGCCATCGAACTTCTCTTTCGCCATCTCCTTGAATTTCTGGCTGCCCTCCTTCAATTTCTCCAGTTTTTCTTCAAGTGTATTCTTCTCCTCAGCGGTTGTTGCTGTCTCAGTACGTGCAGCCTCAAGCTCCTCGTCAACTGCCTGCTTCGCAGATGCTGCAGACTCCAGCTGGCTCTCAAGAAGTGCCTTCTCCTCACGTGCTGCAGACAGCTCTCCCTGAAGTGCGCTACCCTCAGATTCAAGTGACGCACGAAGCTGTACCAGCTGCTGCTCTGCACGCACCTGTGCAGAACCCGCCTCCTCAGATGTTGCTGTCAGTGCTGCAAGCTTTGTCGTCTTCTCCTCAACTGCTTCCTCAAGTTCCTTCACCTTCTCGTTCAGGCCGTCGAACTTCTCTTTCGCCATCTCCTTGAACTTCTGGCTGCCCTCTGCTGCCTTCTGCAGTTGTTCACTGAGTGTTTGCTTCTCCTCAGCTGCAGTTGCAGTCTCAGTGCGTGCAGCCTCAAGCTCCTCGTCAACTGCCTGCTTCGCAGATGCTGCAGACTCCAGTTGGCTCTCAAGAAGTGCCTTCTCCTCACGTGCTGCAGACAGCTCTCCCTGAAGTGCACTGCCCTCAGATTCCAGTGACGCACGAAGCTGAGTAAGTTCCTCCTCTGCACGCACCTGTGCAGAACCCGCCTCCTCAGATGTTGCTGTCAGTGCTGCAAGCTCTGTTGTCTTCTCCTCAACTGCTGCCTCAAGTTCCTTCACCTTTTCGTTCAGGCCATCAAACTTCTCCTTCGCCATCTCCTTGAACTTCTGGCTGCCCTCCTTCAATTTCTCCAGCTTTTCTTCAAGTGTTTGCTTCTCCTCAGCGCTTGTTGCTGTCTCAGTACGTGCAGCGTCAAGCTCCTCAGTCAGAGCCTCCTTTGCTGACGTCACACCCTCCAGTTGGCTCTCAAGAAGTGCTTTCTCTTCACGTGCTGCAGACAGCTCTCCCTGAAGTGCACTGCCCTCGGTTTCAAGTGACGCACGAAGCTGAGTAAGTTCCTCCTCTGCACGCACTTGTGCAGAACCCGCCTCCTCAGATGTTGCGGTCAGTGCTGCAAGCTCTGTTGTCTTCTCCTCAACTGCAGCCTCAAGTTCCTTCACCTTCTCGTTCAGGCCGTCGAACTTCTCCTTCGCCATCTCCTTGAATTTCTGGCTGCCTTCTGCTGCCTTCTCCAGTTGTTCAGTGAGTGTTTGCTTCTCCTCAGCTGCAGTTGCAGTCTCGGTGCGTGCAGCCTCAAGCTCCTCACTCAGAGCCTCCTTTGCTGACGTCACACCCTCCAGTTGGCTCTCAAGAAGTGCCTTCTCCTCACGTGCTGCAGACAGTTCTCCCTGAAGTGCACTGCCCTCGGTTTCAAGTGACGCACGAAGCTGAGTAAGTTCCTCCTCTGCACGAACCTGTGCAGAACCCGCCTCCTCAGATGTTGCTGTCAATGCTGCAAGCTCTGTCGTCTTCTCCTCAACTGCTGCCTCAAGTTCCTTCACCTTCTCGTTCAGGCCGTCGAACTTCTCTTTTGCCATCTCCTTGAATTTCTGGCTGCCTTCCGTTGCCTTCTCCAGTTGTTCACTGAGTGACTGCTTCTCCTCAGCTGCTGTTGTTATCTCAGTACGTGCAGCCTCAAGCTCCTCGTCAACTGCCTGCTTCGCAGATGCTGCAGACTCAAGCTTACTTTCAAGAAGTGCCTTCTCCTCACGTGCTGCAGACAGTTCTCCCTGAAGTGCACTGCCCTCGGTTTCAAGTGACGCACGAAGCTGAGTAAGTTCCTCCTCTGCACGCACCTGTGCAGAACCTGCCCCTTCAGATGTGGCGGTCAGTGCTGCAAGCTCTGTTGTCTTCTCCTCAACTGCTGCCTCAAGTTCCTTCACCTTCTCGTTCAGGCCGTCGAACTTTTCTTTTGCGATAGCTTTGAATTTGTCGATGCCTTCTTTGGACTGCACTAGGGCCTGCTCTGCTTCTTCAGCCTTCGCGGTCATGGCGGCGATCTCTGCACGCAAGGCCTCCACCTGCTCAGAGGCACCTGCCGCTTCCGTTGCACGCCCTTCTGACAGCTGCGCCTCCAGCGCTTCCTTGTCTCTGGTCACCTTCTGGTGCGCCTCTGTGACCTTATCCTTGTACATGATGAAGCGGTCCTTGAGGAGCACAATCTCCTGCTCCTTTTCCTGCACCTTTTCGCGCGCCTTTTCTTTGAGCAGTTCGATGCGTTCGTCTTTGTCTTTGAGCTCCTTTTGCGCTGCGTCGTGAAGCTCTTGAAGATGCGACTCTTTGATGGCAAGCTCTCTGAAGAAGATCTGCTGTTCAAGCATGTGGTTTTCCATGCTTTGCACTTCTTCTTTTAGCTTCAGATTTTCTGCGTAATAGTCATCACTAGCTTGGGAGGGTGGTGCGGCACTGGGTTGGCCTGACCCACGAACACGCTCCAACTCGCGAGAGAGGTTCTCCACTGTGAGTTTGTGTTCACGGCGTTCTAGCTCTGCAAGCTCAGCGTCAGACGAACGTTTTTTTGAAGCATCGGACGAAGAGTACTCAGAGGACTGTTCGAACGTTTCGATGACACTGTTGCGCTCCTGCAAGACGACGTCCAGCTTCGCAACGTAGTCCTTATAGAATGCAACCCGCTCATCGCACGCCAGCGCTGCCTGCGAAATCTGCTTCCCCGCCTGCTCTTCCTTCGCCTCCATCTCGTCCTGGAAGCCCTTAATCATCTCTTTGTACCCCTCAATAGCAGAGAGATGCCGGCTCGATTCGTCTTTGTACTCCTCCTTCTGCTTCTCCATCTGCGCCATCTTGTGTTTCACATTTTCCTTCCAAACTTCGGTCTTTGCCTTGAACTCTGCGAGTTCATCTGCATCAGATGACATTTTAGTGCTCTACCGAGAGGAGATGTGTCTGAAGGGTATGGGATGTAAGTATGTGAAGGACGGCGGAGTGGAGGGGGAGGAGGAGGAGGAGGAGGAGGAGGAGAATGTTGAGAAACAATTTTTTGGCTACGTCTGAAATGGAGACGAAGGCGAAAGGGGGAGGAAGAGAAGACACCTTCGTTGCAGATGATGATCTCTCTCATGCATCGTCTCCCTCTTCCCTGCAGTGAGGGAAGTCGAAACCATTGATGAAGGAGGTATTTGGAGGGGGAGGGGGAATGGAGTTTGGCAAGGAGGGGGGTGGAAAATTGTGGTTCTGTTTTATTTTTCTGTTTCCCAAAAAAAGAAAAGGGTTTTAGATAATGAACCTAAGCCTCTCGTGCTTAGTCACCTTTAAAAAATGGTGAAGGGGGTGGGTGCTTTTTTTTTGTTGGGTGGAAACCCAATGCTATAGCTCCCATCCCCCCTTTATTGCTTTTTCAGGTGTGGTTCAATTTTGCGCGCTAATTTTCTAGAAAAGTGTGAACCGCAGTTTTTGTAGATAAGCGGAACTACACATGGACATTTGCACATTTAACTCTTGCTTCACAACTCGTTTTTTCTCTCTTGATTTGTATGTTCTTTTTTTATGATAAATTGTTGGCGTGGTGTAGTTGCCTCGGTTGTGTTGCCACAGTTTGTGCAATCTCCACTGTCATTTAGTTGGAAAACTCTTTTTCGACCATTCCTTTTAGGGGAACGGAGCATGCACGGTCCTGGAAGCTCCAAGAAAATGGAGTCGGTGGGCTAAAGAGGAAGTTGCCTTCCTAAACGTGCACAACAACTGGCAAAAAAAAGGGGAGGTGTCGTCACTCACCTATTTCATCATTAATATGTGCATGTTTTGTTTTAAAAAAAAAATGAAAAAAGGAAAGTAAATGTGTTATGCACAAGTTGATACTTCTGTAGATGGGTTTCTAACGTTAACCCTGTTTCAGGACATCTGCAATGATTTCCTTTTATTTGGTGGGTAAATAGCGTAAAACCGATGTGTAAACATTTGAGGGAATATAAAGCAGTTCTCTAAATCCGACCCTTTTGTTTTTTGGCAAATTCCGAAATCCAAAATCCGAAAAATTCATGTTGATGTCTGCAAAACAAAAATATAAAGAAAAGTTTGTAACACACCATGGACTCGTAATGACATTACGTGACGAGGGACGAGGGAAATTACGTGGGAAATTACGCGCGCAATGACGTCGTCACGACGCGGGCACCCCCTCGTAATGACGACGTCATGACGTGGGGTTTCCCTCGTCACGACGACGGCATTACGACGTCATGACGAGGGGTGCCCTCGTAATTACGAGGGCACCCCTCGTAATTACGAGGGGTGCTCCCGTGGTCATTGTCTGGCTATTGTCTCCCAGGGAAAGGGACTCTCGAATTTTTTTTTTTGGCCCCTATATAGGGCTAATTTCGACGATTTGAGGCCATTAAAAGCAAAATTTGGCACTTTTAAGCATCTGTGGGGGTCTAATGACCGTATTTTGGCTGAAATTTGACTTGACAATTTTTTTCACCATTTGGTCAATCTGAGGTTTTCTTTGGATTTTTTGGGCCACTTTATGACCTACCACGCCCGATTTTTGAAAAAAAAAATTTTTTTTTTATTGGTCAAAAATCGCCTTGTCGTGGGTGCCCACGTCATGACGACGTCGTGACGTGGTAATTACGAGGGGGTGCCCTCGTAATTACCTCGTCATGACGAGGGCACCCCCTCGTAATTACGAGGGGGTGCCCTCGTCAAGGCACTCGTAATTACCTCGTCATGACGCGCGTAATGTCATTACGAGTCCATGGTGCAGGACCTCTAAGCCTCTTGCGCTGTGTCACAAAAAAAAACTGAATGATGCACAAATACTGATACCGACTATTACTTATCACGGCGTCGCTCTGCTGGAAAGCAGGCACACCGCCACTACCCGCCTCTGCTTACCTTTATCACTCATCTATGGCCCAAGTTGTCCGAACCGTTCGTTTACTTTGATCAAAGACTCGACCGGCTTCCACGAATTTATGAAGATGTCTTCGTCGGGAATCAGTTGTTGCTGGGGGTGTTGTTTTGTTGAAAACGTTGTTGTGTATTTTGTTAGCATAAACCACCTGAGGATGAGCTTCACTATTTTGTTTTTCTCTTACAAAAACCGCCATTCTGAACACTCTTCACAGCATTTTTTAAAAATTGTGTCCGCATATTTTTTTTATGACGTGGGTTACCAAAAGACGAACAGGGGGGTATTTTTTGACATACATAACTAAACAACATGATGATTGTTGACCCTCCGAACTGCATGAATCCGAGCTCTTCGCCTTGGGTCAACATTCCGTGCTGCTTTGTGAAGATGACGGACCCCACACACGTTGCTCCGATGGCCACATATGCCATGTACTGCGTCTGCCCTACTGCGTCTGTGTACTTGATGATCATCACTTTGCGGAGGTTGTAGAAGGCGTAGTTCTGGCTCTTTGCCGCGTCTGCGTTGACACTCCAGTATGTCCCGTCCAGCTCGTAGTACGCAACAATCTCTCCCGCAACAGGAGTGTTAAAGCGATGATAGTCCTGCGGGGCGAGCCTCGCAATCACCATGCTTCCTCCGGTAAAGTGGTGTCTCCAGTGGCTGTCGCTTCCCCCTAGAAGCTCTTCATAGTTAAAGCGCGAGCCTTTCACCCATACCCTTGATTTCTTGAGAGTGGGGAAGATGAGAATCCTGCAGTCGGCAGGAGAGACGAGAATGTTCTGATGTGTCTTGCTTGGGAGATTTCCAGAGCGGAGACCAAAGGCAAGCCGTTTCCCCGCAAGGGGTCGAGACCCATCCGCGAGGCCACGGATAAACCATGTGTTTACAGAGCTGTACAAACGGTACTGCGAAGGGTTGTACTCCATCATGTCGATGGCATATTCATCAATGAATTTCTGTTTGATTTCGACGTCCTTTTCTGCATTGGAAAGCTCTGTTTTGTACTTTGTCCCGCACCACTGCGTAAACCACTTTGCGTACAGATGCAGCTTCACATTCGTGGCCAAACCATTCCATGCATACATAATCTGCACCACCTTCGCTGTCAACGGGGGAATGTCCTCTGTCACCATCTCTTGACTTCTTCTATCATACACCGTGTAATGATCGATCTCCCACGTATACCCTAGGATCAACATCAGCACGAAGGCGAACACCAGCACAGCATAGTACAGAATGAGCAGACGACACTGCGATTTGCCGAATTTTCCTTCACGCTTGAGAGACGACCACCTAGGGATCGGGGGCGTGAAGACCGACGAGGGGTACATCGACGGCCGCTCCGATTCATTGTGGGTACCGGTTTCGTCTTCGTTCACCATGTTGTTAGTGGTTGGTTTAGGTGGGGAGTTGTCCTCGCTTTTCGCCTCGGAGGAGGCACTCACGTTGTCACCCTTCGGAGACATCTGTCTCTGCGGCTGGTCAGACGCAAGCTCGCGTGCAGCAGCCCTTTCACGCCGCTGCCTGCAGCACTTCTTCACACAAAGTACCACAGAAAGGCCGACAATAACAAATAAATAGATCACGAACAGAATAAACCTGAAAAGGGAATAAGGGAAGGGTCATTTTAAAAGCAAAAAAAAAAAAAATGTGGGTCGTTCCTCAGAGGTGAAACAGTAGTGTTTGATAACTAATATGGGGGTAATTCTTTGCGAAGGATATGGACCCAAATGCGTGTCTGTGTCAGCATACCATCCTGTGAAGCCGCCTGCCGCAGAAAGACTGAAGTTCAGTACCACCGCAACAACGCTGATGATCAGATTGTTGTATTTCACCTGTACAAAAAAATGTGGTTTGTCATTGAAAAGGTATAGGTCAAGGGGTAAAACGATCAGGTTGAGGAACAACCTCCTATAACAGAAAGCGTGCTGTACACTGTGGGAAAATGGGAAATGGGATATGCACACCTTCCCAGCAGCATTGTGAAGCGAAGTGAACCTGAAGCATTTATTTGGTACAGGAAGCATCGGGAGCGCCCAGGAGAACATCAGCGCGAAGAGGAGGGACCACGCGAACATGCCGACTGCGACGAAGAAGAAAATCACGCCTGTCATGAGACGCGAGTGCCTCGAGCGGGCGTCGTTGCTGTCCTTGATGGTGTAGCTGGTCTCCTCCATAGCGTCTAACATATGAAGGCGGTGCACCGCGATGCTGAGGTACCCACGCGCCCACTCTGCCGCAAGCCCCGTGGCCATGGTGAATCTGATGTGCACTGTATCACCCACGAAGTAATGCCCAAAGCGCACCTGCGGGGTGATACGCTGTGCGAGAACGTCATATTCACCACACACCATGTCGATCCCGCCTGCCGCCGCAAGCACCGCGTCGCACTCATGCACCACCCGCACTGCGCTTCCGTTCACAACAGTACTGCGCTCCACGATGTATACAACATACGGGCTGTAGCTGTGCAGCTCCACCAAGTAGACACTCATTCCCGGATACTCAGAGAGCAAAAGCATTGTGTCCTCCCGCGAGGTAAATCGCACGAACTGTTTCAACGCAGGGTCCAAACTCCCCTGCGCAGGAATATCCAACGAAGTGGGCGGCATCACTGGAGCATTTTCCTTTGTACGCAGTTCGATCGTCGGTGATCCTGGAGGTATCAACTGCACGTGACTCGGTTGGTTTGGTTTGTTAACAAGCGGTATAAACTCAAACTGCGGCACCACCGAATCAAACTGCGTTCCCTCATAATGACTGAACAACGACCCCAGCCGCTCCACCTTGTGCACAGTATCCGCATCCGTGAAGGCACTGCAAATCAGAAGAAGCAGAAGACGAATAGAAACTGCGTCTCTCCGTTTCCGTACTTTGCGTTGAAGCATGGGAGGGGAAGGGGAAGGGGGAGTAGTGTGGAACTGTGGTATTGGGTATTTGGTATTTGGTGGTGGCAAAAAAGGTGGAGAGCGGAAAGTGACCAAATAGTGCTGTTTTTTATAGAAAAGTAGCATTCTGTCCTCGTTGTCGCACCCATGGGCACAACAAAAAGGGAACAAAATTAACAAATTCTAATGTATTTTTGTGGGAAGAGAAAAAGACGTTGGATGCATGAACACAAGGAGGTGCCGTAGATGCTGTGGATGTAAACATGTCTAAAAAAAAGACGGGGGGTGACATTCAGTCGGCACAGAGAAACAAAACAGATGATGTCCAAAGCACTGCTAAGGTTCATCATATTTAAGTGACCGACTTTGAGTTCACAACAAATAACACAAAACAGAACAGAAAAGCTTTTTTGGCGTGATGAATGCCTCGCACGCATCCATCTCTATTGTGGCTACAGCAGCAGGGTTCCTTTTTCCTTTTTCCTTTTTCCTTTTCCCTTTTCCCTTTTCCCTTTTCTTTTTTTGCACCGTCGCCAAGTGGCAAGCAAACGGCAAGCAAACGGCAAGCAAACACTGCTAGCTACCTCAGCAACACAGCTGTACGTTTGTTTTATTTTTATTCAAAGGCCCGTCTTTTGTCTCATGCGAAGTGAAGGGAATCTTTTATCGTTGTTTAAAAGAAAGTGTTCCTGTCAGGTCACTTTCAGTGATTCCGGAAGACGACAGCACCGCTTGGGCATAATGTACTACATCTTCCTGGCGCTTTAGAAGTCTAGAGTAATCTGGGGCAGGGTGGGGACACATGACACGACATTGCACAGCACAGGGGCAGATTCATACCACAGAAAAAACCCTTTGGGAGGAGTAAAGAACACTTTAATAAAATGCACAGGCCTTTCTGGGCACATCTTCCGATAACAAATATACACACGCACCGACGTTGGATGGGGGAGGGGAAAAGGAACGTAGGAAAACAAAGAAAAGTTGGTACAGTGAATTGAGCGGCTCAGTCACCTTGCAGTACCGTCCTAAGGGCAGGACGCACCCTTGCACGCATAGTACTCCTTCATCTCTGCAGCAAGAGAGTCGCGTGTCTCCTGCGGGAGGGTGTAGTAAAGGTTCTTCACCTGGTAGAGGTCCTCCGCCACGTTGTAGTACTCGTAGTACGTTTCGCAGCCCGGGCAGAAGTCCCAGGTCTTGACGTACTCGATGTACTGTGTGTCGTGTGTTGCGTTGATGCGGCGGAGGGCACGCCAGTTGTTTGATGTTGTGGAGTCGATCATGTAGCACTTTCCGTCTCCGACTGTGTCGAGCTCTACACATTCCTTTTTGTCGAAGTTGCCTGCTGGGCCTGTCGGCACCTGGCCCCCGCATTTGTGCTGCCAACTTGCTGGGGTCCATACGGAGTTGCTGTCGGCAAGAGCTGTGTGGATAGACTCGTATTCGGTCAACCACGCAGTGCGAGGAGGTGCACTGTCCTGTCCGAGCAGGGCGGACGCAAACTCGCGTCCGTCCACCACAGGCTGGTCAATGCCAGCAAGCTTCAGAAGCGTTGGGAAAAGGTCAACATTACCGGCGATGTCAGGCAACTCCACGCCTGCAGCAATGCCAGGTCCGTGTGCAAACAGGGGGATGCGAATGTCGGTCTCATACGGGTGAAGCTTTGCTGTGGCAACACGCCACTGGCCAAGCTTGAAGCCGTGGTCCGAGGTGTAGAAGAAGTAGGTGTTGTCTGTCAGGCCGTATTTATCCAGACGTTCGTACACACCCTCCACAAGGTCGTCTACGGAGAGAAGCGACCTCCACCTGTCACGATGGTGCTCGTCAATCCAACATTCAAGGTCCTCAGACATCGGTCCATTCTGCCTGATGTGTGTAGTCTTGTTGGGCGACTCCACACCAAAGTTGGGTGTACGTGGCGCCTTCAAGTCACTGAACTCATTCTCGTACCAAGGTGCAGGTTGCGAAGGGCAGTGCGGTGCATGCGGGCCGAGGTACATGAAGAAAGGAAGTGCGTCCCTCGCCACGACGTCGTCGAGCCATGCCAGACTGCGGTTGCCGATCTGCGACGTCTGGTACGGTGTGCCGTAGATGGGGTTCGTTTTGTTGATCGTCTCCATAGTGCCGTTCACGTCCCCAGCCGTGGCGTTGTAGTTGAACCACTGCAATCCCATATATTCGGAGATCGCCCAAGGTGAGCTGATGTACGACACAGATTTCTTCTCAGCGAGCGCAGGAAGCATGCTCGTTTGGTCGTTTGTCACCTTCCCGAAGATGCCTGTGGAGTAGCCGTTGGAGTGGAACTTGCCGAACAGTCCGTGCTCAGGGTCGGACACATTTCCAGTGTCAACGTGCATGCATCCAGTCCCGTTCACACCACGGATGTTGTGGAAGTAGCGTCCCGTGAAAAACTCTGTCCTGCTTGGGCAGCAGATAGGTGTGGCCACGAAGAAGTTTGTCATCGCCGCCCCCTGGTGGAGGACACGCTCCTGCAGCTTCGGCTGTGCCTCGATGCTGCCCCACTTGGTGTAGACGTCCTCACTGCCAAGCTTCATGTCTTGGTCGTCTGTCAGAAGGAACACAAAGTTCGGTTTCCCTGCACCCGCGCCTGCTGCTGCCAGCAGTGCGGCCTGCGACACGACCGCAAGCGTCTTCGTCCACATTATATTTACTGTCTGTTGTGATGGATAAATGGTGTTTGCATCAGGAATCAATGGGGAAACATTTGGAGCACTACCGTTTTTCCTCTCCTCTCTAACACAGGCAGACACAACACAAGCATTTCCTTGAGGTGCAAGCACAAAGACGCACAACACACCTTGCAAAGGAACGTTAGAACACGCCACGGGCACGTTCTGTCTACTAGCGCGCATCCACTCTGTGCGTAGATACACCTTTTTCAGCGTGAGGATGCACCCCACTACCAATGGTAGCCCTTTGTATATTTTCAACCACTCTCTGCAAACCTCCACGTGTCCTGCTAAGACCGCATCTATGAGTGTCACAGCATGTTGCTGTTTCTCCGGATAGAAGTCAGTGTGAAGCAGCCAGGCAGTGGCGTAAAGAAGCAAAAGTGATAGACACGTTCCTTCAGTTCTTCGGTGTTAACAGTAAGCAATGCACCCAGTTAATCACCTAACAAACGAATCGGGGCTGCACCAACCACAACAAAAAGAAATAGTTCATAAGATGAACCTAAGCCTCTCTTGTGCTTAGTTATCTTAACAAAACAAACAATACATTCTTACGACACACATCTGAACAAAGACTAACTGACGGTCTGATGGACCCAGTAACATGGCGGGCACGCAAAAGCGAAATGATTGCATGCAAACACCTTATGAATACGCTCAACAGATGCAGGCACAAACATTGCCCCCCAAAGAAAAAGAAACAAAATGAACTGAAGAAACCCCCCACACAACAACAACACGAGTAAGCAATGAAAGGTGGTGGGAACTGTGGGATACACGCACAAGATAAGAAATGATGGGACTGCAACAACGACAAGCCCATAACACTCTTCAAAAGGGGAGACGGGGAGGACACGCGAATACGACGGATATTCACACAGCAAAGGTGATGGCATCGGAAGTGAAGTTGATAACGTGCAAACACCTCTGGCATGCAGACACGCGATCCGAAACACACCATGCGATCTGCTGCGTAAACAGTATGTATCGTGACACTGAAGCTGGGAGGGGGGTGGGGTTTGCTTCAGATATCTGTATTTGGGGCAGTGTCGACAAGCTTCGGTCAAAAGAGACAGATTATGCACAACACCATTGAGAGCGGATGCTTGCAGACGGCACACCTCACCCAAGAGTGCGGCAGAGACAGCACAAAAGGCATCTCTGTCTTGCTCATTTTAGGAGGTGTGTTCGCAATTAGCATTCCACGGGGAGCGTTCTTGGATATTTCAAAGGGGATAAAAACCATGATAAAAAAAAAGTGAATAGCTGGTACCCTAAGCCTCTGGTGCCTAGTCACCTCGAGTCCTAAAGATATAATTGCCATGGGAAAAAGGGGGGGATAAGGGAGGGGTGCGGTCTAAGGGCAGGACGCACCCTTGCACGCATAGTACTCGTTCATCTCAATCGCAAGAGCGTGGCGTGTCGACGGCGGAAGCGTGTCGTAAAGGTTCTTCACCTGGTAGAGGTCCTCCGCCACGTTGTAGTACTCGTAGTACGTTTCGCAGCCCGGGCAGAATTCCCAGGTCTTGACGTACTCGATGTACTGTGTGTCGTGTGTTGCGTTGATGCGGCGGAGTGAGCGGAAGTTGTTGGACACGAGGGAGTCGGTCATGTAGCAGTTGCCGTCTCCCACGGTCTCGACCTCGACACAGTCCTCCTTGGGCACAACACCGCTGGGTGAGTTGGGGATGGGCAGCTTGCAGCCAACGAAGCCTTCTGGGTAGTACACTTTCGTGTTTGAGTATCTTGTGTGTACCGATTCGTATTCGCTCAACCATGCCGTTCTCGGCTCGTGTTCTGTCTTCTGTCCAAGCAGCACAGAGGCGAACTCCTTCCCATCCACCTCTGACACGTCCTGATCAATGCCAGCAAGCTTCATCAGAGTCGGGAAGAAGTCGACGTTGCCGGTCACCTCAGAGAGGGTGACGTCTGTGCCAATGCCAGGCCCACGCGCAAACAGGGGGATGCGAATGTCAGTCTCATACGGGTGGTACTTAGCTGTGGCAACACGCCACTGGCCAAGCTTGTACCCGTGGTCCGAGGTGTAGAAGAAGTATGTGTTGTCTGTCAGGCCGTGCTTCTCCAGACGTTCGTACACAGCCTCCACAAGGTCGTCCACAGACAGAAGCGACTGCCACCTCGTGCGATGGTGTTGGTCCGTCCAGCACTGCATATCCTCCGACAGCTCCTGGTTCTGCCTGATGTGTGCAGTCTTGTTAGGCGACTCCACGTTGAAGTTGGGTGTACGTGGCGCCTTCAAGTCCGGGAACGTGTCAGCATACCAAGGTGCAGGCATACAGGGAAGGTGCGGTGCATGCGGGCCGAGGTACATGAAGAAAGGAAGTGCGTCCCTCGCCACGACGTCGTCGAGCCATGCCAGACTGCGGTTGCCGATCTGCGACGTCTGGTACGGTGAGCCATAGATGGGGTTCGTCGCGTTGATAGTTTCCAAAGTGCCGTTCACGTCCCCAGCCGTGGCGTTGTAGTTGAACCACTGCAATCCCATGTAATCAGAGATCGCCCAAGGCGAGCTGATGTACGACACAGACTTCTTCGCGACAAGATCCGGAAGCATCGTTGGCTGGTCGTTGGTGGTCTTCCCGAAGATGCCTGTGGAGTAGCCATTGGAGTGGAACTTACCGAACAGTCCGTGCTCAGGGTCGGACACATTTCCGGTGTCAGCATGCATGCACCCAGTCCCGTTCACACCACGGACGTTGTGGAAGTAGCGTCCCGTAAAGAACTCTGTCCTGCTTGGGCAGCAGATAGGTGTGGCCACGAAGAAGTTTGTCATCGCCGCCCCCTGGTGGAGGACACGCTCCTGCAGCTTCGGCTGTGCCTCGATGCTGCCCCACTTGGTGTAGACGTCCTCACTGCCAAGCTTCATGTCTTGGTCGTCTGTCAGAAGGAACACAAAGTTCGGTTTTCCTGCACCCGCGCCTGCTGCTGCCAGCAGTGCGGCCTGCGACACAACTGCAAGCGTCTTCGTCCACATTGTTCTAGAAGGTTCTGCGATAGTGATTGAAGACACGACGACAACGCAACATCTGTGTACAAAGGCAATGGGAGACAGGAGAGCATCTTTGTTTTTCACGTTCATTGCTTCATCACCATCTAGCTGGCCAACGCCTCTATGGACGAACGCCCTAGAACCACGTCCACACCTATCAGGCATCAACTGTTTTCAAGAAACGGCTTTGCTAATGGGCATCAGATGGGTTCTTGCGTTAAAAAAAATTGAAGAGACGGGTAATGGGGGAACACGCACGAAAAAAAAACAGAGAGAGATGGGGTGCGTGTGCTTGTCTGCTCGCTTGCAGAAAAAAAAAACTGTTGTTTGCTCATAGACCACAGGGCAGCCATGATTTTTTTTTCGCAGGGTCAGGCTTTGCACAGAAAAAGAAAATAATAGGTTTCCTAAGATGAACCTAAGCCTCTCTCCTGCTTAGTCGCCAAAAAAAAAAGGGGGGGCATTTTAGTCACTGCGCTCAAGGCTTCGTAGATGCTTTTGGTTCTTTATTTGGATGCACGCAACACTTCGTTCTGGTCACAATATGTGTTCTGTTCACTGACGCAAAGGAGGGGGGTATTTGAACAGTGCATCGTGAAGTGCGAAGCATTGGCACAATGGGGATGGGGGAGTAGGAATGTAGGAGAGATCACTGAAAAGAAAAGAAAAGTTTATAAGATGATCCTAAGCCTCTCGTGCTTAGTCACCTTAGAAAATTGATAATCGAGAGGTGAATGTGATAAACGTGCTGACACACCTCAAGGCGGAGTGCGAGAGGGGGGGGAAGGGAAAAAGCTGAGATGAACCTGAGCCTCGCCTAAAAGGGGGGAAAAAGCTGTGGTTTGTTGATGTAGGGAGGCACCTCTGACTATGCCAGCCATCCGGATGAAAGCACAAAAAAAAAAAAAAAAAAGCATCGCCAAGAAAACCACATTTCTCTTTCTGCAGGTGCGGCGAAAGAGAAGTTGAAAGTGCAAACGCCGTTCGGACGCAAACACTGACAAAACCTGCAAAAGAAACAAACGGCACACAATAAAAAAAAAATATGAAACCCGATGGCAGCCATCGCCACGCACAAGGGGGGGCGAAGAAGTTACACGGATAAAAAGAGAGCTAATGGTGTTTGAGGGGGGAGGGGTGAGGGGGGAGCTGTTGCACCGCACACCACTCTGTTCGAGGCAGAGCGCGGCGAAGTGCCAAACAGCAGAAACCACTGTACACGTTAAGAGAAAGCTTTGACCAGAGGCACTCGTTTTTGAGGGCAAGCCCAGCGCGTTCAGAAAGCTCCAAAGCTGTCGCTGCGGAACTCCCCATACAAAAAAACACGCGCGGCATCGCCCTAATTACTCTGCTCAAAAAGTAAGGTTTTGAAGGAAAAAAAGTTGATAGTGCACAACGCCTCTGGGACGCAGGGCACTGACACTCCGCGGGGTTATCGAACCCCGTAGTGTTGTACTCAGGAGTTGCTGACAGGGAAACTGTAAGCAGACACACAGTCATTTCAAAACAAAAAGAAACAAAAAAAAAGGGGGGGACATCTGTAACCATGTACACTCAGCAATATGCTATAGCGGTCTAAGGGCAGGACGCACCCTTGCAGTTGGCGTACTCCTTCAGCTCCGCAGCAAGGGTGTCGCGTGTCTCCTGCGGGAGGGTGTAGTAAAGGTTCTTCACCTGGTAGAGGTCCTCCGCCACGTTGTAGTACTCGTACCAGATGGGGCATGTGGGGCACCAATCCCAGGAGCCTGCGTACTCGATGTACTGTGTGTCGTGTGTTGCGTTGATGCGGCGGAGGGCATGGAAGTTGTTGGACTTAGCGCTGTCGATCCACCAGCAGTTGCCTGTCCCTGTTGTGTTCTGCTCGACACAGAGCTCAGTGTTTCCAGACGGGCCTGAGGGGAGAGGTCCCCCGCAGGTGTCTGTGGTCCATGACTTTGGCGTCCACATCTGGGAGTGGTTGCTCCATAGGTTGGTGTTGGACTCACGCTCGTTGAGCCAGGCTGTCCTTCTCGGGGGGTGCTCCTTGCCTAGCAGCAGGGAGGCAAACTCCTTCCCGTCAACCTCTGCCGGCTCTTCGATGCCTGCCAGCGCCAGAAGTGTTGGGAAGAAGTCGACATTGCCTGCAATCTCTGCGCGCACCTCTCCACTCTTAATGCCAGGCCCACGCGCAAAGAAGGGAACACGAATGTCGGTCTCGTACGGGTGCTGCTTCGACGTAGGTACACGCCACTGGCCAAGCTTGTACCCGTGGTCCGAGGTGTAGAAGAAGTAGGTGTTGTCCATCAGACCGTGCCTCTCCAGACGTTCGTACACAGCCTCCACAAGGTCGTCCACGGAGAGAAGCGACCTCCACCTGTCACGGAAGTGCTGGTCCTCCCAGCATTTGATGGTGTCGCTCATCGGAGGGTTTTGCCTGATGTGCGGTGTCTTGTCGGGGCTCTCCACGTTGTAGTTCGGTGTGCGTGGTGCTCTTGAGTCGTTGAACTCGCCTTCGTACCACGGGGCAGGGTCAGCGGGGTAGTGCGGTGCATGCGGGCCGAGGTAGAGGAAGAAAGGGTAGGCCTCCTTCGCCACGACGTCGTCGAGCCACTCCATGCTGCGGTTGCCGATCTGCGTTGTCTGGTATGCTGTGCCGTAGATGGGTGCATCGGCGTCGAGTGTCTCGATGGTGCCGTTCTTGTCGCCTGCAGAGGCGTTGAAGTTGAAGTAACGCATCCCGAAGAAGTCGTTGTAGTCAATAGGCGAGCTGATGTACGAAGCAGATCCCTTAGACACAATGTTGTACAGCTCCGGCAGCTGGTCGTTGGTGGTCTTCCCGAAGATGCCTGTAGAGTAACCATGGGCGTGGAACTTCCCAAACAGTCCGTGCTCAGGGCTCGACACATTCACAGTGTCGACGTGCATGCAGCCAGTACCGTTCACACCACGGACGTTGTGGAAGTAGCGTCCCGTAAAGTACTCTGTCCTGCTTGGGCAGCAGATCGGTGTGTTCACAAAGAAGTTCTTCATCGCAGTCCCACCGTTAAGAAGACGTTCCTGCACAACCGGCTGCGCAGCGACACTGCCCCATTTGGTGTAGATATCCTCAGTACCAAGCCTCATGTCTTGGTCGTCTGTCAGAAGGAACACAAAGTTCGGCTTCCCTGCACCCGCGCCTGCTGCTGCCAGCAGTGCAGCCTGCGACACGACCGCAAGCGTCTTCGTCCACATTGCAAGAGACTTCGTATCAGTGCCCTAAAGTATTATTTATTAGTGTCGCTCCTGTTGGGGGATGTTCTGTGGTGTCAAAAAAAAAAAAATCAGACGTCAAAATGAATGCACCCTTGATTTACTTTTGAAAACTTGCAGTGGCTTGCCCGTCGGTATATATTCTCACAGCCCAAAACAGCGCTTGGCATATCCCATGCGCTGACTAAGAACTGGACGCAACGTTCCCACCACACGCAAAACAAGTAACCGAAACAAACAACCACACATGGCAACAGGCACTCGAACAAAAACAAAACAAAAAAAAAGCACAGGAAAACGGGTGCTACCTGAAAGCAGCCTTGTCATCTTTACACGTGTGAGAAGCCGCTGAAGCTGGGACAGAGCTCCCAACAATAAGACCTCCAACCTCACGTAAATAGACAAAGGTCTGCTCACTGATGCGCACAACAGTCCGTTGATTGAGATGTCTCACTCTGGCACGCAATTCAAGGGAGGGGGTGAAGGGGAGGTATGGCCGCAAGGTAAGGCATAGCCCTCTAAGGGCAGGACGCGCCCTTGCACGCGGAGTACGCGTTCAACTCAGATGCAAGAGCATCACGTGTCTCCTGCGGGAGGGTGTAGTAAAGGTTCTTCACCTGGTAGAGGTCTTCCGCCACGTTGTAGTACTCGTACCAGATGGGGCATGTGGGGCACCAATCCCAGTTGGCTGCGTACTCGATGTACTGTGTGTCGTGTGTTGCGTTGATGCGGCGGAGGGCACGGAATGTGTTGGACTTGAGGGACTCTACGATCCAGCACCTGCCTGTCCCTGTTGTGTTCTGCTCCGCACAGAGCGACGCGTCGATGAGGCCCTCAGGCGAGTTCGGGAGGGGGCCGCCACAGTCAAAGCCTTCGGGTGTCCAGATGGTGGAGTGGTCGCTGTACGAGTTGCTTGTGGCCTCACGCTCGTTGAGCCAGGCAGTGCGTGCAGGGCTGCCGCTGCCCTCCTTCATGAGAGTTGCAAACTCCTTCCCGTCTACACCTGCAGGCAGGTCGATGCCAGCAAGCTTCAGGAGGGTTGGCATCAGGTCCACGTTACCGGTGATCTCCGGAAGCACGGCCGACGCCTCAATGCCAGGCCCACGCGCAAACAAAGGAACACGGATGTCGGTCTCATACGGGTGCTGCTTCGAAGTGGGTACACGCCACTGGCCAAGCTTGTACCCGTGGTCTGAGGTGTAGAAGAAGTACGTGTTGTCTGCAATATCGTACTTCTCCAGGCGTTGGTACACAGCCTCCACAAGGTCGTCCACGGAGAGAAGCGACCTCCACCTGTCACGGAAGTGCTGGTCCTCCCAGCATTTGATGGTGTCGCTCATCGGAGGGTTCTGCCTGATATGCGGTGTCTTGTCGGGGCTCTCCACGTTGTAGTTCGGTGTGCGTGGTGCTCTTGAGTCGTTGAACTCACCTTCGTACCACGGGGCAGGGTCGGCAGGGAAGTGCGGTGCATGCGGGCCGAGGTAGAGGAAGAAAGGGTAGGCCTCCTTAGCCACGACGTCGTCGAGCCACTCGAGACTGCGGTTGCCGATCTGCGTTGTCTGGTATGCTGTGCCGTAGATGGGTGCTGTTGTGTTGATCGTCTCGACACTTCCAGTGGTGTCCGAGGCAGCGTTGTAGTTGAAGTACGTCACCCCGTAGTAGTCGTTGAAGTCCAGCGGCGAGCTGATGAAGGACGCAGCCTTGTTGGCAACAATCTCCTTCAAGACAGTCTCCTGGTCGTTTGTCACCTTCCCGAAGATGCCGGTTGTGTATCCGTTGGAGTGGAACTGTCCAAACAGTCCTGTACCCGCATTCGAAACGTAAGATGTGTTGGCGTGCATGCAGCCAACCCCATCGGTTCCACGGACGTTGTGGAAGTAGCGTCCCGTGAAAAACTCTGTCCTGCTTGGGCAGCAGATCGGTGTGTTCACAAAGAAGTTCTTCATCGCAGTCCCACCGTTAAGAAGACGGTCCTGCACAACCGGCTGCGCAGCGACACTGCCCCACTTGGTGTAGACGTCCTCTTGCCCGAGACGCATGTCTTGGTCGTCTGTCAGCATGAAAATAATGTTCGGCCGTTCTGCAGAGCAGAGTAGAGCCTGTGCGGCGCACACAAGCGTTGCCTTCCACATGATACAAGAGCTCCTGAGGTGAGTGCGAGGGTGAGTGTGGGGGGTGCAGTGAAAAGGTAAAAGAGAGAGATGATTTCTATTATTTTCTATCGTGAACAAAAAAAAATGGCTGTACTCGAGAAGCCCACAATTCATTGCTCCGAATCGCCCCAATAAGGGGGGACACTGCAACAAAGTAAAAAAGGCAGAAAATATTGCCACCTTGACAAAAAAAAACGTCACCCCCTTTTGCCGTCAGCCCAGAGTCACGAGGCTCTGTCACACCTTGGGGGAGGTGTGCGGGCTGTGTCCCTAAGAGGAAAAGGGAAACTGTCCCCCCTACTCAGTCGCAGTGTGGCACCGCTGTGTAGCACAGCAACAAACCTAAGCAAGAGACAGTACCAGTGAGCGTCACGCCTACCTCGGTAGGTTACAGTGGAAAAAGGAGAAAAAAGATCGGGTCTTTTGTTTGTGCGCTCAAAGCCGGGAAAACAAAAAGGTGAAAAAATGTGTTAAACTGAAGTACGGTTGTTGTGGTTAATTGAGTACTCAAAGAAAACAAGCAAGCTTCTGTTTTTTTTCAATCCGTTTTGTTTGCCCTGCAGCGCTGCCTCCAATCTTTTTAGAATTGACAACAAGTTGTTTTATCAAAAAAAAAAAAAAAAAAAAGAACACAAAGAAACACAGACACGAATACTGGGCCAGTGTATATCGAATGACGACTGCACCATACCCACTGAACACATCCCCTTGGCCTGTTTCAGGGCAGCAAAGAAGATGTGTTCGCAGGCGGTACGTATCTGGACAGGATATTCGTTACGAGAATTACATACTCACAACATACGTTGTATGTGCACACAGTCAGTTTACATGATCACTGTGCGCAAAATGGGAACAAAGAAAGGGAAGCATGGGGAAGAGAGAAAGAAACAGCAAGAAGAGCGAAACAAACGGGAAGGGGGGGAAGGGAGGGCTTCTTCAGCTGTAACCTATGAGGTAGGGCGTGGCGGTGTCTCCCGGAAATTATCCGCTGTCCGCGCCTTTATTGGAAAACAGACATAACACAGTACCGTCCTAAGGGCAGGACGCACCCTTGCACGCATAGTACTCCTTCATCTCTGCAGCAAGAGAGTCGCGTGTCTCCTGCGGAAGGGTGTAGTAAAGGTTCTTCACCTGGTAGAGGTCCTCCGCCACGTTGTAGTACTCGTAGTACGTTTCGCAGCCCGGGCAGAAGTCCCAGGTCTTGACGTACTCGACGTACTGTGTGTCGTGTGTTGCGTTGATGCGGCGGAGGGCACGCCAGTTGTTTGACTTGGAGGAGTCGATCATGTAGCACTTCCCGTTGCCTACGGTGTCCAATTCTGTGCAGTTGGAGTGTGCGAAATGTCCTTCGGGTCCTGTTGGCATTGCGCCTCCGCATGTCTTGCTGAAGCCAGACGGCGCCCAGATGGGGGTTTCATCGCCAATCCTGGTGCTGGTGCATTCGTATTCATTCAACCACGCTGTCCTGCTGCTGGACGCTTCCTTGCCTAGCAGTGTGGAGGCAAACTCCTTCCCGTCTACTTCGCTTGCATCGTAGTCGATGCTTGCCAGCTCCATTATGGTGGGAACGATGTCTACGTTCCCGGTGATCTCCGGAAGCACAGCACCCTCTTTGATGCCAGGTCCGTGCGCAAAGAAGGGCACGCGGATGTCGGTCTCGTACGGATGCATCTTCGAGGTCACGACACGCCACTGCCCCAGGTGGTAGCCATGGTCTGCTGCATAGAAGAAGTATGTGTTGTCGAGCAGGCCGTGGTTGTCGAGACGGATGAACACAGCCTCCACCATGTCGTCCACGGAGAGAAGCGTTCTCCACCTGTCACGGAAGAGCTCGTCGACCCAGCACTTCATGGGGTCCGTCATGCCAGGGTTCTGCCTGATGTGCGCAGTCTTGTTGGGGCTCTCCAAGTCGTAGTTCGGTGTGCGTGGTGCCTTCGCTCCGCCGAACTCATTCTCGTACCATGGGGCAGGGTCGGCAGGGAAGTGCGGTGCATGCGGGCCGAGGTACATGAAGAAAGGAAGTGCGTCCCTCGCCACGACGTCGTCGAGCCATGCCAGACTGCGGTTGCCGATCTGCGACGTCTGGTACGGTGTGCCATAGATGGGGTTCGTTGTGTTGATCGTCTCGACACTTCCAGTGGTGTCCCCAGCCGTGGCGTTGTAGTTGAAGTACGTCAGGCCATAGAAGTTGTTGAAGTCAATAGGCGAGCTGATGTAGGAGGTTGAGTTCTTCGCAACAAGCGCAGGAAGGATCTCCTTCTGGTCGTTTGTCACCTTCCCGAAGATGCCTGTGGAGTAGCCGCTGGAGTAGAGCTTACCGAACAGGCCGTGCTCAGGGTCGGACACATTTCCGGTGTCGACGTGCATGCATCCAGTCCCGTTCACACCACGGATGTTGTGGAAGTAGCGTCCCGTGAAGTACTCTGTCCTGCTTGGGCAGCAGATCGGTGTGTTCACAAAGAAGTTCTTCATCGCCGTCCCACCGTACCGCAGCCGCATTTCCACCTGTGGCATCGCCTCAACACTACCCCAGTCTGTGTACGTATCCTGGCTGCCAAGCTTCATGTCTTGGTCGTCTGTCAGAAGGAACACAAAGTTCGGTTTCCCTGCACCCGCGCCTGCTGCTGCCAGCAGTGCAGCCTGCGACACGACCGCAAGCGTCTTCGTCCACATTGTTATCAAAGTACCGCCTGCAGCCGGTATGTGGTGTGATACAACATCTCAAAAAGGCATCCAAAAGTTTCGTTCATTCATTTATTTTTGACGTTTATAAACAAACCTGGACCGCATACGTGATGCATCTGAACAAGCTGCCGTACCACCACACCTCTAGCGCCACGTTCATATGGCTGCACAGGGAGGTGGATGGACCCAACAACTTACAGAACACACTCACGCATGGCAACGCAGGTGGAGGAGTAGTTGCCCCAAACACCAGAACAAACAAACACGTAAGTACGGGCACACGCAAAATAAAGTGAAGTTGGTAGTGCAAACGCCTCTGGGACGCAGGGCACGGAAACAAAAAAGAGAGTCGGAAAATATGATGCTGGGCATTCTCAAAAACAAAGAGCTACGTGAAAGTGCAAACACCTTACCGGACACCGGCGGGCGCAAGCACGGAAACAAAATTTGAAAGATAAAATGTGTCTCATGAAACAAACTTCGACAGCACCAAAAATGAACACAATAATGTATGAAAGAGCCGCGCATCATATGCAGTCGTACAACACACACTGGTGGGGCGAAAACTAATGTGGGTTTTGGGATTTCAAAACTCGAAGATGGGTTCCCCACCGATGTTTGCTGTATGACTGTAAAGTGAGTTCGCGTACATAATGTATCAAGTGTGGAAAGCCTGTCAGCAAGAAAGTGACGCTCTTTCGCGAAAAAAAGAGGGGGAGATCTACGGGCAAGAGAGACCATTGCATTTGTAATATTCGTTCAACTCAGATGCAAGAGCATCGCGTGTCTCCTGCGGGAGGGTGTAGTAAAGGTTCTTCACCTGGTAGAGGTCCTCCGCCACGTTGTAGTACTCGTACCAGATGGGGCATGTGGGGCACCAATCCCAGTTGGCTGCGTACTCGATGTACTGTGTGTCGTGTGTTGCGTTGATGCGGCGGAGGGCACGGAATGTGTTGGACTTAGCGCTGTCGAAGTAGTAGCAGTTGCCTGTACCAGTCTCGTTGCGTTCTATGCAATCCGAATGGTTCACTTTGCCGCTAGGTCCTGCAGGAATGGGCCCACCGCATGTGTTCTCAAATCCTTTGGGGGCCCAGATGGGAATGTTGTCGCTGATTCTGTCTCCGTTCGACTCATATTCGTTCAGCCAGGCGGTGCGTGAGTCGCTGTGCTTCCCGAGGATAAGCGAGGCGAACTCACGTCCATCCATCTCGCCTGGCTGCACCTCCAAGCCTGCCAACGTCATGATCGTCGGAAGGAAGTCAACATTCCCGTGCAGATGCGGCAGCTCGACGCCTTCTTTGATACCAGGCCCGCTCACAAAGAAGGGCACACGGATGTCAGTCTCATACGGGTGCTGCTTTGCCACAGGAACACGCCACTGGCCAAGCTTGAATCCATGATCCGAGGTGTAGAAGAAGTATGTGTTGTCTGCAATACCGTGCCTCTCCAGACGCTCGTACACAGCCTCCACAAGGTCGTCCACGGAGAGAAGCGTTCTCCACCTGTCACGGAAGTGCTGGTCCTCCCAGCACTCGAGACACTCCGACATTGGAGGGTTCTGCCTGATGTGCGGTGTCTTGTCGGGGCTCTCCACGTTGTAGTTCGGTGTGCGTGGTGCTCTTGAGTCGTTGAACTCACCTTCGTACCACGGGGCAGGGTCGGCAGGGAAGTGCGGTGCATGCGGGCCGAGGTAGAGGAAGAAGGGAAGTGCGTCCCTCTCGACGAGACTGTCGAGCCACGCCATGCTGCGGTTTCCTAGTTGCGACGTCTGGTAGAGCGAGCCGAAGCGTGGGTCGGTTGCGTTCATGGTTTCGATGGTCCCTTTTGTGTCGCCGTTGCTGTGGTTGTAGTTGAAGTACTGTGCGCCGTTGTAGTCGCTGTACTTGTAGGGCGAGCTGATGTAGGACGTCGCGTTGTTCGCGACCAGCGTCTCGAGAAGGGGTATCTGGTCGTTCGTCACCTTCCCGAAGAGACCTGTAGAGTAGCCTGCTTTGAAGAGCCGCCCAAATATGCCTGTTTCGGGGCTTGACACGTATGTGGTGTTCACGTGCATGCATCCAGTCCCGTTCACACCACGGACATTGTGGAAGTAGCGTCCAGTAAAGTACTCTGTCCTGCTTGGACAGCAGATCGGTGTGTTCACAAAGAAGTTCTTCATCGCCGTCCCACCGCGAAGGAGACGTTCCTGTACACTGTGTTGTGACTCGATGCTGCCCCATTTGGTGTAGACGTCCTCACTGCCAAGCTTCATGTCTTGGTCGTCTGTCAGAAGAAACACAAAGTTCGGCCGGACATCCTTTGCCTGCACCTCTGAGAGTAGCAGGGCCACACAAAGTGGTATAAAACAACGCATTGTTGGGTTTGTTTTCCTGCTTGTTTTTGTATGGAGTTGCAAGGAGGGGGTGCAGGAGAGGGTGAAGGCGGTAAAATAATGAGCGTTTTTTTTTGTCAGTCTTAAATTCTTTACTAAAGGTGTTAACAGCTTTCTTTGAGTCCTTTGCCAGAAATCTGCTCTAATAACACAACGGAGGTATTGTTTGCGTGGCTAGGGATGTTTTTTTAGTAAACTTTTTTTTCTTCGTTCTAATGTTTTTTTCGCGTTCGTGTGGCAACAAGAAAAAGATGAGTTGAAAATACAACAGTCCTCTCGTGACAGTGTACCGTCGCTTGGGGTACATGACCGGCTGTACCGGGGGGGTGGACACCCAACCATGCAATCCTACATCCATTTCGAGGTTGACATCTAATATGTGCGACTCCCGCTTCCACAAAAAAAAAAAATGGCGTCAGTAGCTTGGATGCGGGCCCAACACTGTTTTTGGTATCAGTAACCCTTCGTGAACGCTGCCGGCGTCTCTTTTTGGAACAGCCCGTCAAGGAAACCGAGAATACCCCTGTAATATTTTATTTTATTTGATAAATTGTTGGAGTAGTGTAGTTGCCCCGGTTGTGTTGCCACAGTTTGTGCAATCTCCACTGTCCAAAATCACTTTTTTTTTTGAACTTGAGAGCAAAATATTGGCACAAACAAAAACCCAATCTTTTTCTGCGACAAAAAAGGGGGAAGAGGGGCGAGCTACATACCTTCTGCGCTTCACATCCACTTCCCCTCTACCTCCATCTATAGTACCAAGTCCTGGAAGGGTCTGATCCCCCAGTGAGAGTGTCACAAAGAAGCCAAACGGGACGGGCCAAACACAGGTACCAAAAAACCCAACAATCTGATACAGTGGTTATATGGTTTTTTTTGTTGTACAAAAATGAACGAAATGCTGCCCAAGGAACATACCTGAGATGTTGTGTATCCAGGAGAGTATGGGTCAATGAAGTACAGATACCACAGGACGGTGTCAATAATGAAGAACGCTGTGAGAAGAATTTTTTTTTTATTATATCGACAAATCACACTAATATAAAGGTCTGTGCTCAATGTAGGCCGGCCTTTTGTGCTACGGGAAGGTATAGTCGGCAATAAAATAACTATTTTTCTTCCACCACCTCAAAATTCTTACAAAATTCCTTCCAAATGGGACATTACACTGCACAAACCCATTTTATAGGGTTGTTCACTATCATACCGACACTGACCATGACCTGTGGTGAGGAGAAGTTTGCAAACGGATAGTCCTTAAGCAGTGTTGAGTACGCCAGGTGCGCCACCACCCCGACAGCACACTGTGCGAAGGGGATCCCACTGCACAGCCAGAGCCCCACGAGCACCACGATGACGCTGCGCAGCCAGTACTTCAGTGTCTTGCGTGCCTTCACCGAGTTCTCCTCGGCCAGTTCCGCTGCATAATAGAGTCCTGTCGCAAGTGACACTGAGAAAAACCCCATGCACACCAAAAACCCCAACTGCGTCACCCACTGCATCAAAAACGGTGGCTGCTCATGCCATGAGTTAGCATGTCCAATAGCCATTAGGTTAGGTGGATGCAATCCCTTACCTGGTAATGGAGGTGGTGTGTGATGGGGGTTGCTATTCAGAAATAGGTGTGGGGGGGTTGCTCTGTGCTCAATATTCGTAGGAGAAGAAGAAGAAGAAGAAGAAAGCGGTTTTGTGCAAAATATAAAGACACAAAAAAGAAAAAAAAAAGTTCTCGTTGGGTATAAAATGAATTGAATCTAATTTTTTGGGAGAAACAAACAACACAGCGAGGACGATGCTTTGCCACACCCCCCTTTCGTTATCTAAAACAATATGGTATTATTCAATCTACCGGCTTTTGTATGCACCCTCTGCACACACAAAGAGTCGTGCTAAAACGCATCTCAGTCGAGCTCGTGCAAAAAAAAATATCCCACCCCTTCCCCCTTCCCCTATCTATGCGAAACCTTGCCCTTCCAGCCCAATCCGTACCTCCCCACCAGGCTTGCCTTTATGGAGTACTGGTACCCAGACCTCGAGGCTTTTAACGTGAAGGAGTTGCGGCAGGTTGAGGAGCTCCCCTGTTGCAAGGCATTCGGGGGTGGAGCCGTTTTGGTCCCAGACTTCTACTTCTAGGCGGTGGGTGTGAAGCGCGTCTGTGGGGAGGGAGGCGAAGGCTTGCTTGACGCTCCATATGGGGCTTTGCGTGCCTGGGTTGACGGGGCGGGTTTTGAAGCGGAGAACCTGCTCCGATGGTGTCAGAAGCTTGATCTTCACGTAGTACGCAGGGTCTGCTCGAGTACTGCACAACGACCGTGCCATCTGTACCAGGACAGTGAGGCATCCATTTCCTGCCTCAGTTCTTGCCCGCACCGTGCTCAGCTGTGGTGACAGTGCAGGGGCTGCGACTGCAGCCGGTTGAACCGGGCGCTGTGCTGGGGTCTTCTCTAAGACACGCCCAAACCCCTTCGCAATCAATGACACAACAACAAACCCGTATTGTTTCCCTTTCTCCATCAGTTTGATCTCCTCCTCTTCCTTCTCTGATTCGAAGAGACCACGCAGGAGGACGGACCCTTCTCCCATGAAGTCATCTTTCCCCCATTTGTCTTTATCAAACACGCGCACTTGGAGTGCGTGCGCTCCGGTGACGGACTCGAATTTGAAGTTTTCATTCCAGACGGGAGCGAGGGTGCTGTCGATTGTGCGTGACTTATGAGGTGCGTTCGCAGAAGAATGTGGGGTGGGGCCTGTTACGAAGAGGGTAGCGTACGGATCAGAGGCGCGGGCATCGCAGACCTTAAGCCCCGATCCATAGCAGAGTTTGACGTGGAGGGTGCCCGATCGGGTGTCTGGGGGGAGGTTCAGGAGGCTCTGCTTGGCGGCGCGACGACGTTCCTGAAGGAGTTGGAGGATGTTCGAGTCGCGTTCTCTAGGCCATGCTAGGCCCTCCCCTTTGAGGCTGATCGCAATCTTTGCGTCGGGTGAAGTGCCTGCCAGGGGTACTTCCAGCATGCGGTCTACGCCGCGGATGACGGTCTCTAATTTGACCTGGCATGTTCCTAGGGAGTCGTCGGCGCTGAAGCGGTTTTTGTCGTAGACTTCCATGGAGAGGACGCCCGAGAGGTAGCCGACCTCGCGGAAGATGAAGTCCTCGTTCCATACAGGGGCGAGTTGCTTGCTTTTGACCTGAGTCTTCTGCTTCATGTTTCCGATCTTCAGTATGACGTAAGGGTCGCTCGACCCAGAGGCATCCGCGCCGACCAAATCAGAGGCGGAAATGATTTTGACCAAAAGCTTGCCTTTGCGCGCATCGCATTTGGGGTGGCCACGTTCATCGAGGAAGCCGGATTCGCGGAGTTCGAGGCGGTGGCGGAGCTCTTCGCGTTGGGTGTGGATTTCTGTTTTTTGGGGGGTAGGATATAGATATCATGAGGGGAGAGGGGGGTTTGAAGTATAGAAGTCCAAAAGAAGCACTTAAAACAAATGTGGAGGGAGGGAGTGGGGGAGGGGAGGGGGATGGATACCTTTCCACTCAACATAGTCCATCTCTCGGTCCGGCAGTGGTGGGAGCTGTGCCTCGACGTGTGCTACGATTGTTGCCTCCTCACTCAATGGAAGATATGCTGTCAAGGACTTCGGAAGGAACGGCTGTGGGGGGGGAGAGAGGAGTAAGGGCACAGAAAGGAATACGGAATAGAGAAAATAGAGAAAATAGAGAAAATAATCATGAATGCACTCTGGGCATTCATGATTATTTTCCGCAAACCCGCAAACCCGTAAACCCGCAAACGGGTTTGCGGGTTTGCGGAACAACACAATCATAGCGAGGTGTTTTTAATTGTTATTTTACGATTACCTACAGAGCAGGCGGGTTAAGTGCAAACACTTGACCCTGGTACTGCCTCTGACCACGTTTTCTTGTTGTTCTACGAGGTTCCACACCACTGGAGGCAGTGGGGGGGACAGTTTTTCCTGTTCTTGATTCGAGGGGACTAGGAGATGGATGTGGATGCTGTCCCAGCCGACCCAAACTCACCTAACGGGATCCCGCTCCCTAAAGAGGAGACGGAAGCGGAAGTAGACAGGACCCCAGCTCCCGTTGCTACTCCTACCCCTCGCCTACCTTCTCCTTCGCCTATGCAAGATGAAGACGTGCCCCTGCACCAGACAGATGCTTCTCCCCATCCGGTGACGCCACCCCGCTTTGCCGCGGAACCTGAGGTTATGGAATCGGGTCTCGAGGGTGGGGATGAGGGTGAAGTCCCAATGGCGGAGGGGGGAGAGTTGCGCCGGCGGTCGGCAGAGCGGAGGAAGTTGTCGGAGGAACGCCAAAGGCAAGAACAGGAGGCGACTAGATTTTTTAAAATGTAAAATGGGGTGGGTGAAGAAGAGGTAAGTACCTTGACCTTAAGCTCAAACTGCCGCAGTGTGAGGTATCCTGAAAACTCCGAGAACTTCGTGGAGTGGTACGTCATCAGCCTGGGGTACATAATGTACAGAGGGTACAGCGTGTACATGTAGACCACTGTTGGGGGGGAGGGTAAGGGTAAGGGGTGTTGAATGATGAAAATTGTTTCTTCGTTGCACGCCAACCAAAATAGGTCAAAATATGACATACTGAACATCCAGAACCAATACCGGAACGACGGGAACCACGGGAACAGCAGCACAAGAAGCGCCCAACCGCCAAAAAACTTCGTCAACACCAACGCAACTGAACGCCTCCGCCATGAATAGATTCTGATTTATTTATTTTTGTAAAAAAAGGTCGATTTCCCTCCCCCCCCCTAGGGGGAGCCACGTATAAGGAAATCCTTAAGGATTTGCTGTCCGAAACCCATTTTTTTGAAATTTGGGTGAAGAAACCCACTAAAATGGGCGTACCTGGCCGCAAATCGCCCTGGGGATCACCCATATATCCCAATAAACCACCCGACGACCTTCACAGAGCATTTCTTGTCCCAAAAAAATCGATTTTTTGTGAAAAAACACCCCAAAAGTGCGTAACGCTCGCGTAACGCTTGGGGGCCAAAATTTAACACTTGCCAAGAAATTTCTCTTATCAGACAAAACTCCTTCTAAACACCCGAAAAACACCTCAGTCCACATCCGCTGGGGTCCCGGGGTGGAAATGTATGGTTTTTGGGGCTTTTAGGGGTCCTGGGAGGGTCCCAGGCGTATTTATGAGGGACGGAACCGCTTAAAATGCCCGAAATTACCTCTTTTTTAGGGTGCTTTTTCACCTTAAAAATTCAAAAAAAAGTGCTCAGACAATCACAGAAGTGACAAAACCCCCTCGGAACTACTCGCTAGACCCCCTGCGGGGTGGAGAATCATATTTGCGATCACTTTTTGGGCTATTTTGCCTAAAATAACCCCGTGTCCCACTTTTGTCCCACTTGTCCCAAAATGGGGTATTTTAGGCCATTTTGGGACAAATGAGGCACAAGTGAGGCACGTGATTATTTCGGGAAAAATAGCCGAAAAAGTGATCGCAAATATGATTCTCCACCCCGCAGGGGGTCTGGCGAGTAGTTCCGAGGGGGTTTTGTCACTTCTGTGATTGTCTGAGCACTTTTTTTTGAATTTTTAAGGTGAAAAAGCACCCTAAAAAAGAGGTAATTTCGGGCATTATAAGCGGTTCCGTCCCTCATAAATACGCCTGGGACCCTCCCAGGACCCCTAAAAGCCCCAAAAACCATACATTTCCACCCCGGGACCCCAGCGGATGTGGACTGAGGTGTTTTTCGGGTGTTTAGAAGGAGTTTTGTCTGATAAGAGAAATTTCTTGGCAAGTGTTAAATTTTGGCCCCCAAGCGTTACGCGAGCGTTACGCACTTTTGGGGTGTTTTTTCACAAAAAACCCATTTTTTTGGGACAAGAAATGCTCTGTGAAGGTCGTCAGGTGGTTTATTGGGATATATGGGTGATCCCCAGGGCGATTTGCGGCCAGGTACGCCTATTTTAGTGGATTTCTTCACCGAAATTTCAAAAAAATGGGTTTTGGACAGCAAAACGCCTTTGGTGGCTCCCCCTACTCCCCCCCCCCCCCCATAAAAACACACCCAAAAAAAACTTGAAATACACCCTCTCACGACTGTACACCCCAACGAACCCCAACCACATTCATTTTTCGAGGTTAACAACAAAAAAGACATACTCATTCCAGTAGTCAAACATCCCATTGTAATAGGAGAGGTTGATCTGTGCTACACGCAGCGTCTCCTTCCAGCCGACGTCTACGTACTCTTCTTCTGGCGGGCCTTTGAAGCCATGCTTCATCAGGACCAGGTACTGCCTGCAAAACAGAATGAACATGAGACCCGGGAAGAAGGCGCTGAGAAGGTTCTCGAAGAAGAAGGTCGAGACTGTGAAGAACATCAGCCAGAAGGCAGACTCGAAGGGGCGCGACCACATGCAGGTGTCCAGCCAATAGTATATCGGGCCCATCATGTATCCCATATGCAAGGAAAACTCGGAAATGGCTTCCTTGAATTTTCCAAATTGAAACTCTTCGTCTTCCGCTGTCACGTCAACGGCGGCGTGGGTGTTGGCTGTCTCATTATAGTCGTAGTAAACTCGTAGTGTCGCAGTTCCGCAGTTGCCAGGAACTTTGCCGCTGCAGTTGTCCTCAGAGGTTTTGGGTCCGTGAAGGTGGACGGTGGTTTCACTGTCGGTACCGAGGAAGGTGTCTTCGCCGACTTCGACAGTGCATTTTGCGATGAGCTCCTTCCGTGGATATGGGAGAAGGTCGGTATCATAGACCTCGACCTTCAGAAGGTCCTGTTTGTCGACAACATTAAAAAGAAATTTGTTTTTGCTCTTGAAGGTCGGGTTGAGGTTCTGTGTGACGCTTTCGGTTGCGGCGTGCTGCTGGTTGGAGAGCTTTGAGAATGTCATGCGCACCGAAGGATCGCACTTTCCTGACGCATCTGCAGCAGGGAGGCGCGCACAGCGTAGCACGTCTACCTGCAAGGTCCCTCCAGGGAGGTTGGATGATTGCGCATATTTCAATGCTGCATCAAAGTTTTTTGCCTTCTTATGAGACGACATCTTTGCCTTTCTGAAATGCGTGGAAAAATAGAGGAGAAAGAGAAGGGGGGAAGAGAAGGGGGAGGAGGAGATGGAGGAGGAGGAGACACAGATGTATTTCCAAAAAATTTATGGGGGAGGGAGTAATTCGGGAGATTTGTCAGGGAGCGGGTTGTCAGGGTCACCCGCGCTATGTCAGTACTATCGTTAGGAGTCCTGAATCGGAAATTCATTCAAGGAGAGTGAAGAGAGAGAGAGAGAGAGAGAGGTGGGTGGGTGGGTGGGGATCTTTGATTGTTGGCAAGCTCGCAAAAAAAAAGGTAGAGTTGAAATACAAAGCCCTCTCGTGAACAGTGTACCTTGGTAGATGACTGAAAATAAAGGGGGAAAGTGGAAAAGCCGGGTGCACGCGAACACCTAAAAAATGGGGCGAAAAGAAGAAGAAAGAAAATGTGGGAATTTTGCGAGCAGAGAGTCTGATGAGAGACAAAAAAGGCGTTGACTTCACTGTTGGGGTTTTGTCTCTTTGGATTGTATACAAAAAAGATCAAAGTACACTGGGGGATAAAAAATTGTTCTGCGCTGAAAAGCTGAGAATACTGAGAAAAAAATAACAACTAAGGAAACAGGAGAAGGGAAAGGGGTGTGCCGTCGGAAGACGTTCACCAATGAGCAGAGAGATCAGTCAGAAAATTTGAAACGCGGCCAGACGCGTCGTATCTGTGGTGGTGTATTTTTTTTTTGGTGAATAATTGATAATTTTACTCGCTCAGTTGAGCTCGTGGGGCTTTTTTTTTTTTTTTTTTTGTGTTGTAAATTTGGCGCTCCCGACGACCCATATTGCGTACTTCTTGCGCACTTAGTGCTAATGTACTTAGTGCATACCTCTGAAAGAATGTTGGATTTTGCCTTCTGCTGCTCCTCCTGTATGACCACACGCTTCTTCAGGTGGCGGATGCTAAGAGAGTGTTCGCTGTACAGAAAATGGAATGTTACCAAAGCAGAAAATAAAGGCTTTTAAAAATAGCCTCCTTAAAAACTAATTCTAAAAATAGGAGCATTTTTCTCCGTACATCTTTCACTCCCATACCTTGCCATGAACGGGTACAACAGGAGGGCATTTTCCTGCAACATGGTGTGCTCGACTTGCATGAGCACTGCTTCCCGTTCAATGTTTTCGAAGGAGTCGATGCGCCATCGCTCTATCGTTTCGAGCGCCGTCACGTCTTTCACGATTCTGATGAGACCGTGGGCACGGTCCTCCGACTCCCACATCTGCAGCTCACAGCGGAGGTACTTCTCGTAGCTGAAGAGCAGCTTTATCTGGTTGGAGAGGAAGGCCTCCCAGAGGGTGCGGCACTCTGCGGACATCTCATCTATGATGGCAGCACGCCCTTCACGCTCGTGGAAGACAGCCCACTTTGAGACACGCCACATGATGCGAGCCTCGCATGCTCGCCACGTCTTCTGCAGAAGCGTTGCACTGTGGTGCTCTGCAGCAGTCCCCTTCCACAATGCCTGCGTCTCGATATGAAGCAACGGCGTAAGACGACCCAGGCGCTTCAACTTATCCAACACAAAATAGTCCCGCACCGTCGCATACCCCGCAAAGCAGACCTTCCTCCGCAAGCTCTTCACCAAATACCCAGCCAACGTCACCACCTCGCCTTCATAGAACCGTCGTGCCATCTCGGTTGAATGTTCTCTATAGTTCTTGCGGAATGTGATCGTCACTGTCGAGGTGCTTTGGTGAACAGTGTACCGTACGTTGCCTCCAGCCCACGCATGAATGTCATCCTCCCAACGCTGTCGCAACTCGAGGTTGAGGATGCCGTCGTCGATCGCCCCTTCGAGATGTGCAGTGAGTGTTTGGTGTTCTGTCGCGCTGATGATGCGGGCATGTTGAGGGATGCCAAGCTTTGCGGTAATACTAGAGGCAGCGGAGTGGGCAGCTTCACGGCGTTGTGCTTGGGGGCGGAGTCCAGTATCGGTTGTGCCGACAATAGATTTTCGTTTTTTTGGCGCATCGATGCGACGATCTCTCTCACGTCTTTCATGATGGTATTGCGCAAAGCGCTCTGTCAAGAAGGCGTTCGCATCCACAACAAACCCACGCATGCCGTGGAGGTCCCCCGCCTCCACCCCCGCCTCGCACATAAAGTTTGCTGCCAGAAGCGCGGTCTCGATCCTGGCCTCGTAGTTCTCCCTCTCCACCAGGCGTGCAGGGAAGTACTCCAAATCGCCCGACGCCAACGCATCGGAGCAGCTTCGCAGCGCATGCTCCTTTACCCTGTCCTCTGCGAGCTTGCTTTTGATGTACAAATTCATTGCTACATTGGTCATCTTCCCGTCTCGCGCAGCAGGGCCATCCAATCCCTTTGCAATGTAATAGGTTAGGAGCGAAGTATGCTCTTCACTGTACTCGAGAAGAAGGTCTGTGCACGCAGGGGTGCTCGCGATGTAGCCAAAACCGTGCCGCATGTCTGCTACGTTTTCGATGCCGTGAGGTAGGCCGTAGGACTCAACGAGGGTGACCTGCTGGTCGTCGCCGGAGGGGTGCTTCTCCTTGGCAGGGGTGTGGGGTGCGATGCGGAGGGAGGGCAGGGTCAGGCAGTCGTCTGAGCGTAGAGCATTGCCTACAGGGGTTTTGTAGTCCTCGGGGAGGAAGACTAACGTCTCGGTGGGGAGGTGTGGGTTTTCCCTGAGGTACACAGCTCGCCCAGAGAAGAATACCAGGTACTGTGCTGCCTTCCGTTTGGCGCACGCCTTGCGCATCTCTGCAACAGTGCGTTCGATGTTGGCGCGTGTTGGTTGTTTGTCGTCAGGGCCGTCGGTGAGAAGTGTGGTGACATTGTACCCGACGCTGCGCAGCTGATATGCCAACACAGTGGCATCAGCAAGCACACCCCTGCAGTCGCCAACGCGGCGTTCTTTGTAGCGTTCGACGCCGATGAGCAGTGCGTAGAGCTGTTGTTCGGGCTCCTTTGCTGGGGAGCTTTCCCGTGATTTGCCCTGTGGGTCGGCGAGGGTGCGGTTGGGCTTCCGTGGAGCGCGTGCTGTTTCCTTCGGGAGGTTGTAGACGTCGCGCAGTGCGTTCATCTTGGCCCCGCGCAGCTCGACCGCCGCCTTCTCCAAAAGCGCAAGGCGTGCTTGGTAAGGAAGTGCCGCCGCAGTGTCGAAGCTGAACTCACCCCCCACAGCCTGCCGCAGGCGTGTCTCCACACCCTCAACAAACTGCAGTGCCACAGACGAAGGTGATGCCTGCGAGCTACGCCTAGGTGACAGCCCGCCAAACAGACTCGCGCGAGACTGCGGTCGGGAACGCGGTACCACAGATAGCTTCTTCACCACGCTCTTCGCGCGCTTCACGGGCTTCCCCGCCTCAGGTGCGTCAGCAACGCTGGTCTCAGCTGCGTGTCTGTCAGGGTCGAGGTCGACTGTGTTCTGCCGCGCCAGGCTCATAGGGCTGTCTAGGAACTTGACCTGCTCCTGTTGTGGCAGGGGCGACGGCAGGGGCGACGGCAGAGAGACGTTGAGATTCGGTGGCGTCACGGTCTTGGCTGCTCGGGTCGGAAAAGGGTTCGTCCACGTGCTCGCGTCTGCACCACTGCTCTGGCTCAGCAGTGAGGACTGTCTGGAGGGTGCTCCGTTGGCAGGTGCGTCAAGGCCCCCTCCTGGTTGAGGAGGCCCAACCGGCTCACTGTCACGATTAGGTCCGTTCACGTTTTCGAACGAAAAGAATTTGTGGTCAATTTCTATCCCAGCAGCTTCAGTTGCAGTCTCGGAGGGTTGCTGCACCTGAGCGTCAGTGTCTGGTTGTGTCTCACTAGTGGGCAGGTCACCCGCCTGCCGCTCATCAGACTTGTGTTGGTCTGCAGATTCGGAACTATCAGGTTTTACTCCAACGTCTGGTTCAGCCTTACCTTCAGCTTCGGGGTCCACATACGCTGCAGCTTCCGGCACAGACGCAGACGCAACAGCTGCAGGGACAGGCGCAGGCTCAGATTCGGCTTCAGGCACATCTTTGACCTCAACCCCAGATACTGGTTGAGGTGCAGGATCAACTTCAGGGTCGGCTTTAGCTTCAGGCTCAGGTCGTGATGCAGACTCCACTGCAGCGTCAGCTCCAGGTGAGGGCTCAGGCTCATGATCAGGTTCAGCTTCAGGTGAAGCTTCAAAGTCAACTTCAGACTCAGGCTGCGGATCAAGTTTGGACTCTGGCTCGGGTTCGGGTTCCGCTTCAGGCTCGAACGCAGGATCAACTACAGCTTCAATTTCGGGATCAGTATTGGGCTTAACTTCAGCTTCGGGCTCAGCAGATTTAGTTTCAACTTCAACTTCATCTTGAAGCCCATCAATGTCTTCAGGTTCGGATTCAGCGTTGGGCTCAGACTCAGCAGGCTCAGGCTCAGGTACAGCCTCAGCTTCAGATACGGGTTCAATGTCTTCAGTCTCAGGACCAGCTTCAGCTTCATCAGATTCATAAGCTCCAGCTCCAGCTCCAGCTCCAGCTCCAGCTCCAGCTCCAGCTCCAGCTCCAGCTCCAGCTCCAGCTCCAGCTCCAGCTCCAGCTCCAGCTCCAGCTCCAGCTCCAGCTCCAGCTCCAGCTCCAGCTCCAGCTCCAGCTCCAGCTCCAGCTCCAGCTCCAGCTCCAAGCTCAGACTCAACACTTATTCCCTCCTCAGACTCAACACCAACGTCGCCATCAACACCACCAACACCAGCCTCCACTTCGGACGCATCCTCACCCTCTCCGAGCACTGCACTCGCCTCCCTGGACTGCACCTGCTTCTCTGCTGTGTCATCCACCACCTCCTCCTCCACTGCACTTGACTCCCCCTCCTCACCGTCCTCACCCTCCCCCTCCTCACCCTCCACACCCTCCTCCTCCCCTCCCTGCACACGCCTCTGTGGCGACTGCCTACGCGGCGACCCCTCTGGCGGAAGCAGCGCAGTGCACGTCGGCCCCTGCATGTCCCAGGTGTCTGTCTGCTCGTCATCAACGAAGCCACCGAGGTCTGTTGTTGCGAGCCTGTCGTCGACGGGCTTTGGAGGTCGCTGCTTGGGAGGGTAGAACCAGGAGTGGTCGTTGAACTGCGACTCCTGGGGGACCGGCAGCGATGGCTTCACCAGCGGGCTTGCTTGCGGGCTTGCTGTCAAAATCGGCGTTGGTGGGTCTGCCGGGACGACACCCCTCTGCGGCACACCCCCTACCATTGTCGGTCCAGACCTCCCCGCAAACTGCTGCGCACAACGCTGCTGAATCCGTTTCTTCAACTCTGCAGGGTCGGACGAAAGCTCGTCAAACCCCTTCGCGATTCTCTGCGCAAAGGCAGCAGTCTCCCCTGCAGACACTACCTCCGGAACCGGCAATGATGATTCCAAACATTTGATCACAATATTGGCTTCCCCATGCTCGATCTCTACGGGCCGCACCCGCAAACACCCCGACGACTTTTTTCTCAGTTTCTTGGGAGATGGGGGGTCCTGAACCGAAGGGGGCGACGGAAGCATCGGCTCCACCATATCCTCGGAGTACATCATACTGCGTATTTTAGCTGCCACCTTACGCCGTTGGCCCTGCCCACATCCGGCACCGTGCACAGGGTTCACTAAGGGGTCGGATTCGCTTGCATAAAAATACTTTACGTTGCCAGCAGAGGGGCGGATCTCATCGAGGATGCACCCAATTTGACGTAGTTCATCTTCCCGTGAACGGATTGGCGCAGAAGGGATTGGGATGTCAGGCGCATTGTGTGTAGGGCGGACATTGAATTGAACGGTGTTGTCCTTCTTTGTAGATGGTTGCGGTGCAGGAAGCGGGGGTTCTGGTGGCGGCAGAGCTGCGGCTCGAATTTCGGATAGCATTCTGCCTCGCGCGGTGTTGTTATGCCCTGAGGTTCTCCCGACCCGGTGGAGTGCTGGGAGCAGCTCCGTTGCAGTCAGTTTTTTCTCCTTTTTAGCTCGCGGTGGGGTCCGCTTTGCACCCTCTACTCGAGTCACCGCGATGGTCTCACCTTGTTCTGCCTCCAATCTGGCTCGGTCAAGCATATCACGAATTGGGGTTTCCACCGGAATCGATCCTCCTCCACTCGTTACTGAGCCAGAAAGGCGGATTGGGCCTGCTTTGGCGGGTTTCGCCTTTCGCTTTGTAGTGGGGCGTACCCGAACGGCATGGACAACGGTGGCAGGGGCAGGTCGGTCGACCTCCTGGGGAAGGTCTTTGCGCCGTTCCATCCATTCGCTGAACTGCAAAGGGGTGGGTTTGGTGAGCGCAGGGAATTCGGTTTTCTGTTGCGGGTGTCGCGCTGCCGCATCGCGCGCCTTGCGGGATGCAGTACCAAGCGAGCTGCTGCTCCGCCAAAGCTGTGGCTGTTGCTGTTGATGTGCCTGCAACTCCCGCACCGCCGGTTGCTTTGCTTTTGGCGAATGAAGCGGAGACCCCGGGGCAACCAAGTTGATATGAAGAGGCATCACAACAAAAAAAAAATTCCCCTTATCCCCTTTGGTCTTCTCTAGAAGGACTACTGTAGACCATTTTGTGTGTTTTGCTGTCCCTTTTTTGTGGTATATAGGTGGAAGGAGAGGGAGAGCGGAGAGAGCGGGGAGGGGGGAGAAGAAAGGTGGAGAGGAAGTGGTGTGCATCTTTGTTTTTTTGAAAATTTGGTCTAGTGGAGCCACCCTAGAGTGTGCTCCACTATACTAAACATTTTGGTTTTTGTAAAGATCGAATACAAAAGAAGGAAAAGTTGAAAGTGCGGCCTCACCGTTTTCATCGACGGACGCAGGGCACTAAAGAAAAGAATGTTTGCTTTGAATGGGATATAGAAAACGAAGTGGGTTGGGTGGCCGCCCCACTGCCAGTCTTGAAATAATTACAAAAGAAGAAAAAAAAAGGTTGGCTTGAAATACAACAGTCCTCTCGTGAACCGTGTACCTTGGTATGACCGGGTGTATCGGGGGGTGGACACCCAACCATGCAGTCCTACAATCCATTTCGTGATTTACATCAAAAAAGAAAAAAGAAAATTTGAAAGATGTCTGTGTCTCTCGTACACTCACATCCAAAATAGAACGTTGCGAGTAAGGGGTGGGGGTGATGGGGAGATAATGGGAGGGAGGTTGGGAGTGGAACATTACAAAAAAGAAAATGGCGGGTGGGAATCGGAGATAGGTGGAATAACAAGGAGAGAAGCGAAGCTTCGCAGATATGGCCACGCTACGCTTCAACAATTAAAAAAACAACAAAAAAACAAAAATACGTGACCGATGCATGTGCCTCTAGTACACATAAATCTAAAGGCTCTTGAATGCGAAAAAAATTTTAGATTGCAAAAACACTTCTTTAAACACAACAACAGATGCCATGTAAGGTAAAAAGAGAAAATATATGACACTGTTTATTGGGTGGGGAGAATTAAAAAGAAAACATTCTGTGAACAAAAAATTCCATCACATTCGGCCTTTTCCTTTCCTTTTTATTTTTTATTTTTTTTGGATTTTAAAAAAAGGGTACATTTCTACAATACAGAAAAACGGTGAATCTAAGTCTCTCTTACACTCAATCACCTTTAAGTATTTTCATCATATGCAATCAATAAATTGATAGTATATGGTGAGGGATCAACAAAAATGGTCCCATCTTTCACCTTTAAAAAAAAAAAGGGAGAAGAAAGCTTTATAAGATGATCCTAAGCCTCTCGTGCTTAGTCTTGAAAAAAAAGGGAGGGATATCCATTTTAAAAAACCTTCTAACTCAGTAACACCCTACAACATCAAAAAAACCCCCCTTTTACTCTCAAAACCTCCCCAACTGCAGATCCGAGTACATCACACGCTCCCGAAGAATCTGCTCCACACCACCGCCCCCGCGCAGTGCGGGCCCTACTTCGATACCTCTGTTTGGGGTGCGCATGCCCGGGATGCCTGGGGACACTGTACCACCACCATTTGCAGCTAGGCCCTCAGCTATGCTCCCTCCTCCTCCTCCTCCTCCTCCTCCTCCACCCGCCACAAAGGGACGCTGTGGACTCATCTTATCAACCCAATTTGGCCGATCCCGCTCTTGGTTAGCCCCTTCGAGGTGGTGCGTGTAATCCACAGAGGCAGCGCTGTGTAGCCCAGTGTGGTTCGCGGCGTCTTGCTGGGCGCGTTGCTCCTTTTTCATTTGTGCGACCTCGGCTTGAAGAGACATAACTTCTCTTGCAAGCTTCGCGGTTCCTTCGGAGAGGAGTGGCGCTACACTGTACTGTGGGGGTGCATTTGGCCTTGCATCCATGCTTGGTATGACAACCCGCACCCGCCTGCACACCACCGCCTCATGAAACAGAAACACCCCATCAGCGCCTGCCTCCGCCAACACCGGGGACACATCGCAATCGACCTCAATATGCTGAACCCGAGGACACCCTGCCATCTCGCGCACCGCAACACCCTTCACGAAATAATACGCTTTCATGTCAATATCAAAGGCGCCTGTTGGAAGCAATCTGATAGAAGGGAGTGCAGGACTCTGTTCAGACAAATCTGCTCCGCTTGGAAGGGGAAGAGGACGGCAGGTCAGCAACGGGGCAGGGGATTTGGGGGAGACGGTGCGGGCAGCACCCCCTCCGCCTCCACCTCCACGAGGCGGTGTAGGAGCCGTATTACGAGACTGCACAGGGCTATGACTCTGCCTTGCGTCACGTGAAGAGGATCTGGTCGTCGCAGGGCGTGGGGGTGAAGTGGTTCTCCTGCTGTCTCTCGGCGTGTCTGTCTTGCGTCCCGTAGACGCAGTGGGCCTGGTAGCATTCGTTGGCCGTGGCGGCGAAGACCTCGGCCCAGCAGTAGGCGAGGGAGGTGACACGTGGCGTGACCCCTTCCCCTTCCCCCCCATCCCCTGAAGCTCCCCCATCTGTTCGTTCAAGAGGTTTCCAAGTCCACCTCCCTGTGGTGGAGGGGAAACACCACGTTCAGCCTTCACCATTTTGTTGTGTATTCTGAATATTTGAGGGTAAGTAGTCCGGGTATTGTACTTTCGCACTGCCGGAAGAAAAAAAAAAAGAGAGAAATCGAGGCTTGGTAGGGAGGAAAGGTAGGAGAGTAGGGGGGGATATGTCCTTATCTTCTATTCTGTTTATGACTGCACAACGTAAAAGAAAAGAAAGAACCACGCAGTGTTTACTATGGCTAGGGGTCGAAAGGAGGGGGGGTTGGAGCTAGACAGGTTTGGAGGAGTGTGGGGTTATGTTATTCAGGGGTGTGACGCTATGTCAGGGAGAATGCCAAAAAAGAGTTTGTAAGATGAACCTAAGCCTCTCGTGCTTAGTCACCTAAAAAGAAAACATGTGCCGCAATTTTGTTCTCATCTTTTCAAAGAAAAACAAGAGGGTACTCATCGGTAAGTGATGACTCGATTGGCGTTTTTTAATGTTTTTTTGTAGTTTCGACAAATCACCTGAGGACGGGAGGGGGGGAGTTTTTTTTCTCTCAAAGATCTTTTTCGCGGAGAATGGAAAGTGCCTCCTTGGTTGGGTCAATGTCTTTGATTTCCTCCTCTGCCTTTGCTTTGCTTGCCTGTGGGAATGGTTTTGTTTTTTGGTGTCGTTTTTTTTGATTAAATTTTTCCTTGTTTCCATACCTCCTCAGCCTCCTTCTCTGCCTGAAGCTCGGAACGCAGCTGGTGAAATAATGTCGCGGGTACCCACTGTTATATTTTAGTTTTAGTTTTTGAATACCCTCATTCGACACATGGAGTCTTTTTTTTTTGTTGCTGTCTTTTTCTTCTTTTTTTTCGTTGTATCAGCAAATGATTCAGACTATGTCAATAACTATGTCCAAAGCTGTACATTCTGTACAACAAAAATCGCCCAATAAAAAGGCTAACCATGCCCCCTTCTCGAAGCGTTTTCAAGGGTCAGCGCGCCTTTTTAAGATTATAAACTGGATTTTTTCCAAAATCTCATTTTCCCAAAAATTCCCCCCTCATGTTACAGTACCTCGACGTCCTCTTCATCGCGCGCGTTGTCCGGGAGGATGACGTCATGGAGGATGGAGATGTCGATGTCCTCGCCTGAGGAGGGGAGGTGCAGGGTGTCGTCCTTCTCAAGGTCTGGGAGGCCCTGCATCTGGGTGTTGTAGTTGCGTGGCGCCTCTGCGACCTGCTTTGTGATGTCCTCTGTGTCCAGCTCCTTCTCCGCCGGCGCATCCAACGCCGGTATCATCCCTGCTGCTGTCGCGCTCGTCTCCGTCTCCTCCCCAAAGTACCGCTCCTCAAACTTCTTCTCCTGCTCCCTCTGCTGCGCTTCGAGCTGGTCCTCCGAAGGCCCGCTATCCCACCCACCCCTCTTCCCACCTCCATCCGGAAGCTTCTCCCCTTCATCCGCACGGCGACCTGCCTTAGGACGCTTTTCAGGCATTTGCTCCATATCGTCCATTTTTAAATTATTACCCTTTTTTGAATGTAAAATAAGGAGAGGTAAATTTGTTGAAAGTTAGAAGTGTGATCTAAGCAAAAATTCACCTAAAGAAAGAATGTAAAAAGGACAAAAAAACAACAGCTTTCCCATAGGGTTTCCTTTAGGCTATTCCCTTGAGTGGCGTTGTCTGTTTACTCTTCTCAATGTAAAATAAGAGGGAAAAAAATAAGTGTTGAAAATGTCGTTTCTTTGCCCCCAGTTCAAGGGGGGATGGGGAGGAGAGGGGAGAACTACTGATCTACGGGAGGGAACTGCGAGGCAAAGGAGAGTGCTAGATAGGGGCATGCTGAGGCCTCGAGAGGTGCCTTCCAGGGGACGTCTTCGGGAGCTTCGCGGTCCTCTTGCGCAACGTCGAGGACACCGTTCATGATGTAGTTCTGTGTGATGTGTGGTTTGATAACAGATTTACAGTGCACAACGCCTCAACGGGGTATAGCCGGTGTGGCCGGTGCGGTGGGGAGGGAATAAGCCTCACGGAGAGATGGTATTTTCATTGTTTTTTGCTGTCCACAATCACTTATAGATTTGGACTAAAACGTTGGTCAAAAGCTGTACCACAGAAAGGCAGTTTGTCCATTTATGAAAATGTGGTTTTTTGTATTAGACAATCCGAGGGTGAGCTCCACGCTATTTTTGGTTTTCCATACGATCGCAGGGTCCTGGAGGTGTTGAAGTCGCTCCTTGACATCGAGACAGCGCTGGCGGCGGAGCTGGTTCGCTTCGTGCATAGCAGCGATACACGGGTTGGCTGCGTCGGCTGTGGGAGGGTTCTTGCCGACGTTTTCCGCTGCCTCCTCGGGCACCACGGGGGCCCCCTCCTCCCCCGCCTCTCTGCCTGCCGCCCCTGCACCACTGCCCTGCGCCTTCTGTGGTGCGTCACCTTCGAGCAACGTTGTCCGCGTCTTCTCGCGCGTGATGTCGACCAGCCGAGCAACCGCCGCCTTCACCTCCTGCTCGCACTCCACACCAGCCTCCTCCTTCCTCTTGATCAGCTCTGATGCCTCAAGCGTGGAGCGGAGAAGGCGAACGTTGTGCTGTGGGGTTTTTGAGATACGTTTTGTACTTTGAGGAATTAGAACAACCAAAAGACCTTTTGAAAAATAGTTTCAAAAAAGGTCCCAGAAAGTGAGGTATACCTGGTCTGACATATTTGACTGTGAAAGGAAGTAGAGCAACTTCGAGACCGTTTCCTTTGCCTTTTCGATGAACATGGACTTCCCCTTGCGTCCGTCGCCTCCTCCAAACACTTCAAAGTCGTCGTCACCCTCGATCACAAAGACCTCAAGGTCATCTGTTATCTCGTCCTCCCCGCTTTCCGTGTCGCTCATCTCGTCTTCGGTTGTGCTCTCCTCGCTTGAGCTTGGTGTTGCGGTCAGCACCTCCGTCGCCGCAGCAATGCCTGCACAGAGCCCTTCTGCAAGCTCCTCCATCCACGGCTCCAGGGTGCGTGCCTTGGGAGGCACCGAGACGGTCATCTCCTTCGGTGTGAGCACAACGTCGGAGCAGCTCCCAGAAGAGTCCTCTATTATGCCCTGTGGAAAATGATAATGTTTTTCAGAAAAGTTGGGAGTACCCTATCCCTAACGACCCTTAACATACCCGTAAATGAACACGGACGCAGAGCTTTGACGACTGAGTCCAGAGTGTGAGGCGCAGAGAAGGTGATAGGGCGAAGACAAGCTGCGACCCCCAGGTCCCGTCTGTTGTGACTGCGGGGGTGAAGGTTGGGTCGTCGTGCGTGAGGGGTGAAGTGCCTTTGAGGCGCGATGCTGCGGGGCTGTGGAGCCACTCTGAGATGCTTGCGAGGGGTGTGCTGGGGTGCAGGCATGCGGTGCTGCCGTCCTGCGCGACCCAGATGTGGAAATTCGTCACCGCCAGCTGATCACAACACCACAGATTCCATGAGGACAACCCGGCCTGCGGGTTGTTCAGGATCTCCCTACGCGATGTGCCCCCACTGCGCACTGTACGCAACGCCTCTGCACCACAGCTGGCACACCGTCCACGCGAAGCAGACGGTATCAAACACGCGGCACACCGTTGATACGGTGCAGACAACGTCGCCCCCACCTCCGACACCACAACCGGTGCATCCGGTTCGCTCACCGAAGTGTATATCCCATACAGCCCCTCCGCCGTGTAGTGCCCCGTCAGGTAGTACAAATGCCACCTCCCGTTGTCGCGCATCAACGTGATGGGCTCTGCGCTGGACTCTTCGAAGTAAAAGAAGTGCTTTGAGATGCGTGTCAGGTGGCGTGATACACCAGGTTCGCAGCTCAGCTGCACGCAGGGTATTTCCTGAGTGGCATGCAACGCCCTAGCGGCACGTGGCAGGAAGTACTGTGGCATGCGTATCTTACTACCGTTGCGGATGAAGTTGAGAACCTGCTCAACCCCTTGCCGCTGCAGACTAGAGCCCCCCCCTCTCTTCCCCGACTGAATCCGGGTGAAGAACGCTGGCGCCTCCATCGACCTCCCAGAAAGCGTAGTCAACGGATGTGCCTCGCCCGGCAACGTCATCGCTGCCTCCACCCGCTCCGGGTTCGCGACACTGAAGAACAGCAAAAACCATCGCCGGTTGAATGACGCCGCACAGTACACATACCCCTCCACCTCCACCACCTCCCCTGTGTCCAGCCAGGTCATGGACCCCCCTATTAAAAACTTACTGCTCTTCTCGAGGCTGAACACACAGCTCCGGGTCAATGGGACCGGCGCGTTCTCCTTCCACAGAAGGAACAGCCCGATCCATTTGTCCTTCACAAACTCATCGATGATACGCTCTGTGCTAGCCTCGTTGGTAGACTCTGTTGAATACACTTCATAGATACTATCATACGCGACGTTGTACACTGGTGGTGTGTAGGGAGCGAACGCCTGTCTTAGCACCTTATTCACCGCTTCTTTGTGCGTTATCGATCGCTTTTTATGCATAGAGTCGAACAAATGAATTACACAGCCACTCACAAAGGATGTAACCAACACACCGTTCTCATCAACGACCTTCCCATTCGCTAGGTCACCGCGCAGAAGAAGCTGGAACCCTGCTTTAATAAATTCACGCCACAGAGCGTCCGCACCGAGGTGGTGTAGCGGGGGCAGGGCTGTACAGTCGATAAGGAAGACGCTGCTTTCCTCGCAGGCCTGCGCCTTTTGGGGGCTGAGGAGGGTGTGGATTTGGTCCGGCTTCTGTGGTTCACATATGCGAAGGAGCTTTGAGTTTGCGGATCGTTGCGTTTGTTGCTCCCGCCATATGGCCCCGGCAACGTTGACCGCAGGCAGTGCGGCAAGACATGCCTCCAGCCCTGCACCATCTCGCAGCTCCCCCGCAACGTAGCGTGACACATCAATGTGCAAAGGGTCAGAGTGGTCTTCCTCATCCACATCCTGTTGGGTCTCCAAGTACTGCACCCTGCGGGCAAGAACGCGGATCACATTTTCAAGTGCTTGTATTTTAGCATTTAATGCTTGGGTTGTTTCCGTGCCCATCACTGTAAGGAATGAACGGTAGTTTTTAGGGGGAGGGAGGAGAGGGAGAGGAGAGAGGAAAAAAAAATAGACTTTTTTTTTTAAATCAGGATTTGAAAAGAAAGGTCTGGTTGTGTGGAGTCGGCGTTCTAGGTGGGAGGCAGAGAGGGGGAGGGAATAGGGAAGAGAGGAACAGAATGTATCATTTTGTAAAAAGCTGACTTTAAAACACAGTTAAGGCTTTTAGGTCTAGCTTACAAAACTTTTTTGAGGAAGCGTCGCAAAAATTGGGGGATTTTTTTTTACACGAAATAGCATTTTGTCGGGGCGGGGGGGGTACGTTTGGATCCCTTTCGGATACGTCACGATAATAACACAGAAGGTGATTCTGAAACTAAAGAACGCTTAGATATGCCTCGTGTGCACACAATAGCTTTTATTTAAAATACAACCCTTGCTGAATAGTGACTAACAAATACACAAAATGGATTTGACACGAAAAGAGAGGAAGGAAAAAGAACACTAAGGGTGTTGAGTGAACAACCCCTCTCGTGGGAGCGGATGGTTGGAATGTATGTCTGTTGTGCAAATGCTTGCAACACGGAGGCCTGAATGAGAGCTCTGTACTGTCTCGCAAAAAGGAATGGTCTGTTGTTTTTTGCAGAGATGAACCGAAGCCTCGCAAGTGCTTCAAAACAAAAGCAACATAAAATAAAAGAAAAGAAAAGTTTATAAGATGACCCTAAGCCTCTCGTGCTTAGTCACCTTGAAATAAAATGAAATAAAATAAAACATCGGTAAGATTGATGCCAACCTCGCGTACTAACCTTGATACTGTAAAAAGGGAGGGGATTTTTTTAAAAAAAGGGGGGGTACAAAACGTCTCGACAGACGCAAAACACTCGTAAAAAAAGTAACTCTTCACGATATTCGACTAACTGATTAACTGTTATGTCCACCTTTTACGCAGGAAGAGACAGTGTTGCAAAAGGAACAATGGCTAACTAATGAACGTTTCTTTTGGCTTTCTTTTATTTTACCAGGTCTTTTTTACCACGCACACATGCGAGAGGGGAAAGTATTGACGGCACACGCACAAAAGGAGCGTACAATGACAGCACCCACCGCCCTGTCAACGGAGAATTTTGAAAGAAAGAGAAATAGAAAGTGCAAACGCATAACCGTACATACACCGTACATCGACGGACGCAGGCACTGGAAATAAACAACACTTATAAAAACGAACCTTCGCCTCTCGCGAGCACCGTGGTACTGTTCCGAGAAATGAACAAGCTTCGGAAAAAGGTTCATCACCCCTCCTCTATCTGCTCAAAAGAAAAAGAAAAAAAAAGAAACGTTGGTAATACGAGCCTAAGCCTCTTACGTAGTCAGCGAAAATGACTTAGAGAGTGAGCCGTTACATTCTATCCATATGAGGGGGAATGGCTTTTGTAAAAGAGAAAAAGAAAAAACGCAATTTTGTACCCCGATTTTAGCTTTGTTGCACTAAAACCTTGTCCCGCTGCTGTCCCTGTTTTTTGCCAGCTGTGTGTGCAAAAAAAACGTAGGCAATGCGGGGGGAATTTAGTTTTCTTCCTCTCTCTCACTTATTCTGGTTTTCGTTCGAGCGTTGTACAGGTCAACCAACATTTTGGTGTGCAAGGACATACGTTTCATGTTTCATTTGACACGTGGTGTTGTAGACCAATAAACAACAGGTTGTGGAGACTACTTTGCAATAGAGGTGACCTTCACAGGGAAGCCTGTCTCTGTGCCAAGCTGCCACGTAACAGCGAACTCAACAACAGGCACAAACCCAGGCACACTGTCAAATTCATACGAGGCAAGCAGAGTGAGCAGCGCAATCTTTGTTTCTGTCATCGCCACAGACTTCCCAAGACAGAGACGCTGGCCTGCGTTGAAGGTGTTGAACGTGAAGTCGTCGTACACAGCGACCTTCTGCGCACCTGTCTCGGGGTCTGTGACAAGCCACCTCTCAGGCTTCCACTCCGACACATCCTCGCCCCACACCTTGGGGTTGCGGTTGCTGCAGTAGGGGCTGAAGGAGACCACTTCACCTGCATACACCTTGACCCCTGACGGGAGCACGGTGTCCTGCACGCACACCTTCTCGTTGGCAGGGACGGGTGGCTGGAGACGGATGCATTCCATAAAGACGGCCTCCGTGAGTGGTGTGTCCTCGATGTCGTCGTAAGAAAGGTTCTCCTGCACGCGGCCCTGGAAGCAGTGCATCGCCTCGTCACGGATCTTCTGCTGCCATGCTTTGTTCTCTGGTGCAGAAAGGAACTGCACACACGACGTGATCGCAGAGGCAGTGGTATCCCTTCCTGCCATGATGTTGTTCAGCACCATGTCCTTCAGGTACTGCTTCGTGTACTGTGTGCCCTCCTCCTCTCCGCTCTCGATGAACAGCGCCATGAGACTGCAGTCGTCTTTCAAGACTTCGTCTCTGATCTCACCATCCGCATCGAAGTAAGCATCGACAGTCTCGGTCAGATATTTGTCAACGAGGGTGAGCGACTCAGCCATCTCCTTTTCAGTAGAGCGGTTGAAGAATTTGTTGATCTTCCACCACGGCTGCAGGAAACGCGAGCAGGAGATCCGTTGTGCAACATCAAAGCTTTGCGTGAAGCGGTTGTCACTGTTGTTCGCATCAACATTCTTTTTGTACTGACTCGCAAGGGAATGGGTGTTTCTGTTGAATGCAATCTCGTTGATTGCATCAAATGTAAAAGCAAAGAAAATGGGCTGCACATCGACAGCCTTGCCAGTGTCTGCGTACTGACTGAAGCAGCGCACCATCTCCTGGGCATGCTCGCCAAACACATTTGACATTCTGTCCTTCAGCTTCCTGCGGAGGAAGAGACGCGAGGAGACCACGCGGTGGTGCTTCCAGACCTCCCCGTTGCTGTTGAAGATGCCCTCTCCAAGCAGGTCTTTGAAGATGGTCAAATACTTCCTCGACTTCTCGAATGAGTAGAAGTTGTCACGAAGAATGCACTTCAGGTCGTCTGGGTGCACAATGTAGATCTGGCTGAACCCACCCATCACACCAAACCCATACGGCTTCCAGTCGTTCGATTCCAAGTTTCTCCGATGAAATTCGCCAAGCGATATCTCCTTGTTCTTCAACACAGCCTTCACAATACGGCGAGTGATGCCCCAAAACGGTTCATTGATCGGGTGCAAAGGAAGTCCCTTCGGCCGCCCAGCCTTGAAGTACCACACCAACGACGCAAGGGACAACACACACAACGCAGCAGTGCCGTACAGCATCTCCATCACAAAGGGTGACAACAGCTCCATGATGGAAAAGAGAGACAACGGCAAAAAACACTGAAGAAGGGGTTGGATTAGGAAAATGCAGGCCGGGAAAAAAAAATCGCTTTTTTTTAAAGATTGTTGAAGAATTTAAGATTGTATTGTCGCAATAAAAGAGAGAACACAGTGGGGAGGGGAGAGAATGTAGCTGATATAGTAAGCCCTCGCAGTGCTTAGGCACCTTTTGGAAGGCTGCAATGATTTGAAAGGATCTCGGTTGAGCGAAACACTACCCTAGGTGTGAATTCTTGGGAGTGTCCGTGCAACCGGCAAGAGGCTGAATACTCACGAAAGGTGTCAAATGTGGACCGCTTTCAGTGTTCATATTACATATGTCTATCAGAAATAGTACTGTCATGGGTGTGGATATGTAACAATCTTTTTTCCACGAAAGGGTTCATTGTGGTGTCTTCATTTTCGTTCGAGTGTCGCCGACAGGTCAGCCAACGTTTCAGTGCAAAAGAAGAAATAGAAAACGACTTCAGGATATGACAGTTAAATGAAATAAAGAAAACACTTTTTCGTTTATCGCACCGCAAAAGGTTTGTGTTTTTCACTGATGAATGTGAGTGATGTTAGTGGAAAACCAATACGCTAAAGCGGGCACGCACCATCCGTCGTTTTCCATTTCTATTCGTCAATGCTTGATAACACAAAAAAAAAAAATGCTTGTTATTCGTTGAGTACTCGGCAGTGTGTATCAAGTAAAGATTGTTGAAACAAATTCCCGCGGCTTCGATAGAACAAAACGAATTCACACATCTTGTAAAGGATAACCTTTTGGGGAAATTAACATAATACCCACGTTACTAATACCTCTTTGTGATAATACCCAGTAGGTATTCATTCGTAATTGGGTATTAGTAACGTAGGTGTTATAGCAATTTCCCCTAACCCTTTTCCTTGTGTGATTCACTCTTCTTACTAAGTTGCTGGGGGGTGGCAGAAAGCGGGCTGGAAAACAAAATGTTGAAAAATGCAGCAAGAAAGTTACGCCAAGGGGGACCACGGTCCCCCCCAATATTTTTCCCAGAAAAATCCGGATTTTTACAGGGGTTTGGGGGGGGACCATGGTCCCCCCAAAGAAAAATGGGGTTTTGGGTTGTAGATGACCCCCCGTGGTCATGTGACCCCACCGTGCAGAGCATTTGGCTCGCCGTGTCAAAAGTGGAAGAAAAGGGGGGCAAAATCTAAAACAAAAAAAGAAAAAAGTAGCGTACCGTGCGCCTGCGCGGCGCTGTGTTGCTGGCTATTTGATGTTGTTATATCCCCATTGATACTTCTGTGTTTGCCCCTTCTTTAAGGAGGCTTCGATGCAAGCAACGAGTACATTCACTTTCTATTACATGTTCCAACTGCAGCACTGTAGCGACATACAACGAAAAAAGCAAATGCCATCACCCTCTCACAAGACCTTTACCTTGTTAAGCTTCCACCCCCGACCTCCAAACGAACCACCTCTACCAGACAACACACCTGGGAAGCTTAACACGGCGGAAACCCTGAAACAAACAACAAAAAAAAAAAAAAAACAAAATATGCAGGTATCTCGTGTTGGATGCAGGCACGTAAAAAAGAAGTTGAAAGTGCAATAAAAATGTTTTGTAAAGTATAAGATGAACACAACCCTCACGCTTGGTCTGCTTAACTCAAAGAAAGTAAAGTTTTGGGTTCCGAAAGTACTACAGGGGCTAGACAACAGATAATGGTAGCAAAGGTGGGGTTTGCGCTTCCTTGTTAAGTTACGTTTGAAAACCACATACAAAATTGCGAGTTGCTGTTCTTGATGGCGAGGATGAGGAACTGACAAAAAGGAGCAAAAAATACCCCGCAATGAAAAGTTCCCCCGTTCTCAAAGCCCAACCTTGCCGAGGCAAAAAGAAGGCACAAGCCCAGAAGAGCGAATAACAGTCAAAAAACATTTTCTATTCGCATTTCATATTTGTACCCCCCGACACGTTGTATCGTTCAAACACAGCAGCACACAGACATGTGGGGAAAACGCTATCAAAGTTCAAACCACAAAAGACAGCTCGCATGAAAAAAAAAAAAAAAACTCAGAGTACACTTCATAAATAAACAGGAGAACGCACGGCGGTTGCGTTGCAACTACTTTGCAACCGACGTGACCTTCACAGGGAAACCCTTGTTGTCCAGCTGCCAGGTGACAGCAAACTCAACAGTAGGCTTAAACCCAGGCACACTGTCAAATTCATACGAAGCAAGCGCAGTGAGAAGCGCCATCTTAGCTTCAGTGATCGCCACAAACTTTCCAAGACAGACCCGTGGACCTGCGTTGAAGGTGGGGAACATGTACTCATCAAACGCAGTCGTGACCTTCTGCGCACCTGTCTCGGGGTCTGTGACAAGCCACCTCTCAGGCTTCCACTCCGACACATCCTCGCCCCACACCTTGGGGTTGCGGTTCGTGCAGTAGGTGCTGAAGGAGACCACTTCACCTGCGTACACCGTTCCCCCTGACGGGAGCACGGTGTCCTGCACGCACACCTTCTCGTTGGAAGGGACGGGTGGCTGGAGGCGGATGGTTTCCATAAAGACAGCCTCCGTGAGTGGTGTGTCCTCGATGTCGTCGTAAGAAAGGTTCTCCTGCACGCGGCCCTGGAAGCAGTGCATCGCTTCGTCACGGATCTTCTGCTGCCACGCTTTGTTCTCTGGTGCAGAAAGGAACTGCACACACGACGTGATCGACGTCGCAGTGGTATCTCTCCCAGCAATGACGTTGTTCAGGATCATGTCCTTCAGGTACTGCTTCGTGTACTGCGTGCCCTCCTCCTTCCCGTTCTCGATGAACAGCGCAACCATGCTGCAGTCGTCCTTCAACACTTCGTCTCTGATCTCACCGTCCGCATCGAAGTAAGCATCGACAGTCTCGTTCATGTATTTGTTGATCGACGCAATAGACTTAGCCATGTCCTTTTCAGCAGAGCGGTTCAAGAACTTGTTGATCTTCCACCACGGCTGCAAGAAACGGCCAGCACAGTGCCGCTGTGCAATGTCAAAGTTATCGGTGAAGCGGGTGTCACTGTTGCTGGTGTCAACATTCTTTTTGTACTGACTCGCAAGGGAATGTGTGCTTTTGTTGAACGCAATCTCGTTGATTGCATCAAATGTAAAAGCAAAGAAAATGGGCTGCACATCGACAGCCTTGCCAGTGTCTGCGTGTGTGTCGAAGCAACGTGCGAGCTCCTGGGCATGCTCACCAAACACAGTTGACATTCTGTCCCTCAGCTTCCTGCGGAGGAAGAGACGTGACGACACGACACGCTGGTGCTTCCATGTAGGGCCGTTGCTGTTGAAGATGCCCTCTCCAAGCAGGTCATTGAAGATGCCGAGAGCCTTCTTCGACTTCTCGAATGAGTAGAAGTTGTCACGAAGAATGCACTTGATGTCGTCTGGGTGCACAACGTAGATCTGACCGAACCCACCCATCACACCAAACCCATACGGCTTCCAGTCATTTGCCTCCAAGTTCCTCCGATGGAACTCAGCGTATGTCACCTCCTTGTCTTTGAGCACAGCCTTGATAACCTTGCGAGTGAGGCCCCAAAACGGTTCATTCATCGGGTGCAAAGGAAGTCCCTTCGGCCGCCCAGCCTTGAAGTACCACACCAACGACGCAAGGGACAACACACACAACGCAGCAGTGCCGTACAGCACCTCCATCACAAAGGGTGACAACAGCTCCATGATGGGAAAGAGACAACGGCAAAAAACACTGAAGAAGGGGTTGGATTAGGAAAATGCAGGAGGGTAAAAAAAAATCGCCTTTTTTTTAAAGAATGTTGAAGAAATTAAGATTGTATTGTCGCAATAAAAGAGAGAACACAGTGGGGAGGGGAGAGAACGTTGCTAAGATAGTAAGCCCTCGCAGTGCTTAGGCACCTTTTGGAAGGCTGCAATGATTTGAAAGGATCTCGGTTGAGCGAAACACTACCCTAGGTGTGAATTCTTGGGAGTGTCCGTGCAACCGGCAAGAGGCTGAATACTCACGAAAGGTGTCAAATGTGGACCGCTTTCAGTGTTCATAAGCCATATGTCTATCATACATAGGGTACTGTCATGGGTATGGATGTGGACCAATCTTTTTTCCACGCAAAGAAGAAGAAAGGGTTCATTGTGGTGTCTTCATTTTCGTTCGAGCGTCGCCGACAGGTCAGCCAACGCTTCAGTGCAAAAGAAGAAAAAAAAAAAAAAAACTGCTTGTTATTCGTTCAATACCCGGCAGTGTGTATCAAGTAAAGATTGTTGAAATACAAACCCCGCGGCTACAGAACAAAACGAATTCACACATCTTGTAAAGGATAACCTTTATTAATTCGTAATTGGGTATTAGTAATGTAGGTGTTATAGCAATTTCCCCTAACCCTTTTCCTTGTGTGATTCACTCTTCTTAGTAAGTTGCTAGGGGGTGGCAGAAAGCGGGCTGGAAAACAAAATGTTGAAAAATGCAGCCAGAAAGTTACGCATCTCTGGCGCCCAAATAAAATCGGGAAGCATTGAAAACAAACAAACAAAACAAAACATGCAGGTATCTCGTGTTGGATGCAGGCACGTAAAAAAGAAGTTGAAAGTGCAATAAAAAAAGTTTTGTAAAGTATAAGATGAACACAACCCTCACGCTTGGTCTGCTTAACTCAAAGAAAGTAAAGTTTTGGGGTTTCGAAAGTACTACACGATAAATCGAAGTACTACGGCACAAAAAATGGAGGAAAGGTTGGTAAGGGGGTCCTAAGTCTCTCGTGTTAAGTCATCCTGCCACGAAAAAAAGAGTCATGAAAGATTAATGTGCCTCAGGTGACCACAATACAAATGTGTGTAAAAGTTTGCCAGTAAAAAAACCCCGATGGGAAAAGGAAAAAAAAAAACCCCCCTAGTCGTGCCAGGTGATAGTGGGGGTCTAGACAGCAGATAATGGTAGCAAAGGTGGGGTTTGCGCTTCCTTGTTAAGTTACATTTGAAAACCACATACAAAATTGCGAGTTGCTGTTCTTGACGGCGAGGTTGAGGAACTGACAAAAAGGAGCAAAAAATACCCCGCAATGAAAAGTTCCCCCGTTCTCAAAGCCCAACCTTGCCGAGGCAAAAAAAGAAGGCACAAGCCCAGAAGAGCGAATAACAGTCAAAAAGAAAACATTTTCTCATATGCCCTTGCGCAGCAGAGCTGCTTCAACAAGTTGACATATTTTTACTCCATCACCCCCGTTGCGCTTGCATTTCATATTTGTACCCCCCGACACGTTGTATCGTTCAAACACAGCAGCAGCACAGACATGGCATGAGAGTGGGCACGGGGTGCTGGGGAAAACGCTATCAAAGTTCATCACAAAAGACAGCTCGCGTGAAAAAAAAAACTAAGAGGACACTTCATAAATAAACAGGAGAACGCACGGCGGTTGCGTTGCAACTACTTTGCAACCGACGTGACCTTCACAGGGAAACCCTTGTTGTCCAGCTGCCAGGTGACAGCAAACTCAACAGTAGGCTTAAACCCAGGCACACTGTCAAATTCATACGAAGCAAGCGCAGTGAGAAGCGCCATCTTAGCTTCAGTGATCGCCACAAACTTTCCAAGACAGACCCGTGGACCTGCGTTGAAGGTGGGGAACATAAATTCATCAAACGCAGTCGTGACCTTCTGCGCACCTGTCTCGGGGTCTGTGACAAGCCACCTCTCAGGCTTCCACTCCGACACATCCTCGCCCCACACCTTGGGGTTGCGGTTCGTGCAGTAAGGGCTGAAGGAGACCACTTCACCTGCGTACACCGTTCCCCCTGACGGGAGCACGGTGTCCTGCACGCACACCTTCTCGTTGGCAGGGACGGGTGGCTGGAGGCGGATGGTTTCCATAAAGACAGCCTCCGTGAGTGGTGTGTCCTCGATTTCGTCAAAGGTAAGGTTCTCCTGCACGCGGCCCTGGAAGCAGTGCATCGCTTCGTCACGGATCTTCTGCTGCCACGCTTTGTTCTCTGGTGCAGAAAGGAACTGCACACACGACGTGATCGACGTCGCAGTGGTATCTCTCCCAGCAATGACGTTGTTCAGGATCATGTCCTTCAGGTACTGCTTCGTGTACTGCGTGCCCTCCTCCTTCCCGTTTTCGATGAACAGCGCAACCATGCTGCAGTCGTCCTTCAACACTTCGTCTCTGATCTCACCATCCGCATCGAAGTAAGCATCGACAGTCTCGTTCATGTATTTGTTGATCGACGCAATTGACTTGGCCGTGTCATTTTCAGTAGAGAGGTTAAAGAACTTGTTGATCTTCCACCACGGCTGCAGGAAACGGCCAACACAGTTCCGCTGTGCAATGTCAAAGTTATCGGTGAAGCGGGTGTCACTGTTGCTGGTGTCAACATTCTTTTTGTACTGACTCGCAAGGGAATGTGTGCTTTTGTTGAATGCAATCTCGTTGATTGCATCAAATGTAAAAGCAAAGAAAATGGGCTGCACATCGACAGCCTTGCCCGTGTCTGCGTGTGTGTCGAAGCAACGCGCGAGCTCCTGGGCATGCTCACCAAACACAGTTGACATTCTGTCCCTCAGCTTCCTGCGGAGGAAGAGACGTGACGACACGACACGCTGGTGCTTCCATGTAGGGCCGTTGCTGTTGAAGATACCGTTGCCAAGCAGGTCTTTGAAGATGCCGAGAAACTTCTTCGACTTCTCGAATGAGTAGAAGTTGTCACGCAGAATGCACTTGATGTCGTCTGGGTGCACGACGAAAACCTGGCTGAACCCACCCATCACACCAAAGGCATACGGCTTCCAGTCATTTGCCTCCAAGTTCCTCCGATGGAACTCACCGAGTGTCACCTCCTTGTCTGTGAGCACGGCCTTGATAACCTTGCGAGTGAGGCCCCAATACGGTTCATTCATCGGGAGCAAGGGAAGACCTTTCCCATATCCAGCCTTGAAGTACCACACCAACGACGCAAGGGACAACACACACAACGCAGCAGTGCCGTACAGCATCTCCATCACAAAGGGTGACAACAGCTGCATGATGGGAAAGAGACAACGGCAAAAAACACTGAAGTGGGTGATGGTGTGGGAGCATGGGGACAAGGATTGGGGCACATTTGCAGCAGAGGGAGAAAAAATGAGGGTAGGGTGATCGTTAGGTTTCAAGAACAAAAATAACACCAACAAGTTGAAATGGGACATATTTTTTCCCTTCATCCCCGTTGCGCTCGCATTTCATACTTGTACCCCCCGCCACATCTTATCGTTCAAAAAGCTTTTTTCTTGACTAATAGACAGGAACATGTTCCGCAACTGCTTTGAAAAAAGACATAACGCACAGTCTGCGAAACGCTCACTAATAATACACTTCTTCAATCAACAGGAGAACTCACGCTCTTGTGTTGCAACTACTTTGCAACCGACGTGACCTTCACAGGGAAACCCTTGTTGTCCAGCTGCCAGGTGATAGCAAACTCAACAGTAGGCTTAAACCCAGGCACACTGTCAAATTCATACGAAGCAAGCGCAGTGAGCAGCGCCATCTTAACTTCAGTGATCGCCACAAACTTTCCAAGACAGACCCGTGGACCTGCGTTGAAGGTGGGGAACATAAATTCATCAAACGCAGTCGTGATCTTCTGCGCACCTGTCTCGGGGTCTGTGACAAGCCACCTCTCAGGCTTCCACTCCGACACATCCTCGCCCCACACCTTGGGGTTGCGGTTCGTGCAGTAGGGGCTGAAGGACAAGGTCTCCCCCACGTACACCTTTGCCCCTGACGGGAGCACAGTGTCCTGCACGCACACCTTCTCGTTGACAGGGACGGGTGGCTGGAGGCGGATGGTTTCCATGAGAACAGCCTCCGTGAGTGGTGTGTCCTCGATGTCGTCAAAGGTAAGGGCCTCTTGCAGGGAACCCTGGAAGCAGTGCATCGCCTCGTCACGGATCTTCTGCTGCCACACTTTGTTCTCTGGTGCAGAAAGGAACTGCACACAAGACGTGAGCGACGTCGCAGTGGTATCTCTCCCAGCAATGACGTTGTTCAGGATCATATCCTTCAGGTACTGCTTCGTGTACTGCGTGCCCTCCTCCTTCCCGTTTTCGATGAACAGCGCAACCATGCTGCAGTCGTCCTTCAACACTTCGTCTCTGATCTCACCATCCGCATCGAAGTAAGCATCGACAGTCTCGTTCATGTATTTGTTGATCGACGCAATTGACTTGGCCGTGTCATTTTCAGTAGAGAGGTTAAAGAACTTGTTGATCTTCCACCACGGCTGCAGGAAACGGCCAACACAGTTCCGCTGTGCAATGTCAAAGTTATCGGTGAAGCGGGTGTCACTGTTGCTGGTGTCAACATTCTTTTTGTACTGACTCGCAAGGGAATGTGTGCTTTTGTTGAATGCAATCTCGTTGATTGCATCAAATGTAAAAGCAAAGAAAATGGGCTGCACATCGACAGCCTTGCCCGTGTCAGCGTGTGTGTCGAAGCAACGCGCGAGCTCCTGGGCATGCTCACCAAACACAGTTGACATTCTGTCCCTCAGCTTCCTGCGGAGGAAGAGACGTGACGACACGACACGCTGGTGCTTCCATGTAGGGCCGTTGCTGTTGAAGATACCGTTGCCAAGGAGGTCTTTGAAGATGCCGAGAAACTTCTTCGACTTCTCGAATGAGTAGAAGTTGTCACGCAGAATGCACTTGATGTCGTCTGGGTGCACAACGTAGACCTCGCCAAACCCACCCATCACACCAAAGGCATACGGCTTCCAGTCGTTCGATTCCAAGTTCCTCCGATGGAACTCAGCGAGTGTTATCTCCTTGTCTTTGAGCACGGCCTTGATAACCTTGCGAGTGACCCCCCAAAACGGTTCATTGATCGGGTGCAAAGGAAGTCCTTTCGGCCGCCCAGCCTTGAAGTACCACACCAACGACGCAAGGGACAACACACACAACGCAACAGTGCCGTACAACATCTCCATCACAAAGGGTGACAACAGCTCCATGATGGGAAAGAGAGACAACGGCAAAAAACACTGAAGTGGATGATGGTGTGGGAGCATGGGGACAAGGATTGGGGCATATTGGAAACAGAGGGGAGAAAAATGGGGTTCGGGTGTACCTTAGGTTTCAGGAACAATAATAACCCCAACAAGTGGAATTTTTTGATGACACGATTTCCTTAAAAAAACCAGAGAATCCCATATTGCACAATAAGGGCACTTCAGATAGTTTTTGGACACACGTGTGACCCCACCGTGGAGAGCAATCAAAAGAAAGCAGAGAAAAGGGGAAAGAAAAAAGAAAAAAGTTGGGTACCGTGCGCCTGCGGCGCTACCTGTTCCCTACCCCCCCATGATGTACTTATGTATATTCCACCTGATCCATGTTTGCCGGTGTTTTCCGGTGTTGGCCGGTGAATTCACGGTACTGTGTACTGTGTCCTGGGTGTCCGAAAGACCTGAAAATGACCCTTGTTTACGAGTATGGGTTCATATTTTGTGAAATTTTAAGTCACCAACATTTTGTCCATTTTTCCGTATATTTTCTTTCCTTACTTCAAAAACTCTCTCTTTTTTGATTGATGTGGTTTTGGTAGAGACACATTAATGGTGTCGGTTCTGTGGAATCACTGAACCACCCATATCCTGTATCACATCGTTGATTGTTCTTTCCCTGCGTTGACTGCAGGAAAGTTCACAAAAACTATCGTGACCAGGAAAAGGGACTTTTTTAACAACAATAAAGACAAATAACGCTAAGTCAATAGTAATTCAAAGGTATCCGGGTTATAGAAAAACATCTCCACGGAAGAAGCACAAATATAGCATCTGCATGTTTGACGCACATCAGAGATTGCGTGCCGGCTGTGCTCGCGCACTATCAACAAAACTCTCGCAGTAGACCCGAGTCGCACTGCTCCTGGTGTCACACATTGGCGACAAAAACACATGCAGAAACGATATATACAAAGCAACAAGCAAGACAATAATACGCTAAACCATGCGCGCGGTCCTCACATAAACTGTGTGTCGGCTGTGCCCGCACACTATCAACAGATCTCTCGCAGTCGAACCGAGTCGCACTGCTCCCGATGCCACACATTGGCGACAAAACAACGCGCAGGAAAATACACAAAGCTAAAAGCAAGACAATAATACGATAAACCATTCGCTCGGTTCTAACAGAAACTGCGTGTCGGCTGTGCCCGCACACGCACTGGTGACATGTACTGTATCAGCGGGGCCACCTGCTGCTCTAGCTCTGCCTCGCGCCTCGTCTTCTCTGCCAACGCCTTGAGGATTTGCGGCTTCGTATGCTTGTTGTCCGGCATTTTTGAAAAAAAATGAAAATCAGAGAGTTAGACAGCAAAAAAACGTTTGTGTCAAAAAGTTATTTCCCCCACCACAGCCCGGGATTTTCTCGGAAATGCAATATAACCCTGATTTTCCCACCCCCCTTCACATACTTCCTGTAGGTGCATTTTTTTTGGACCCGATGTCCATTTTTTCGGGAAATTTCCGAAAAGTTAGCGCACGCCCTGTCAGGAACATGTTCCGCAACTGCTTTGAAAAAAGACATAACGCACAGTCTGCGAAACGCTCACTAATAATACACTTCTTCAATCAACAGGAGAACTCACGCTCTTGTGTTGCAACTACTTTGCAACCGACGTGACCTTCACAGGGAAACCCTTGTTGTCCAGCTGCCAGGTGATAGCAAACTCAACAGTAGGCTTAAACCCAGGCACACTGTCAAATTCATACGAAGCAAGCGCAGTGAGCAGCGCCATCTTAGCTTCAGTGATCGCCACAAACTTTCCAAGACAGACCCGTGGACCTGCGTTGAAGGTGGGGAACATAAATTCATCAAACGCAGTCGTGACCTTCTGCGCACCTGTCTCGGGGTCTGTGACAAGCCACCTCTCAGGCTTCCACTCCGACACATCCTCGCCCCACACCTTGGGGTTGCGGTTCGTGCAGTAGGGGCTGAAGGACAAGGTCTCCCCCACGTACACCTTTGCCCCTGACGGGAGCACGGTGTCCTGCACGCACACCTTCTCGTTGACAGGGACGGGTGGCTGGAGGCGGATGGTTTCCATGAGAACAGCCTCCGTGAGTGGTGTGTCCTCGATGTCGTCAAAGGTAAGGGCCTCTTGCAGGGAACCCTGGAAGCAGTGCATCGCCTCGTCACGGATCTTCTGCTGCCACGCTTTGTTCTCTGGTGCAGAAAGGAACTGCACACACGACGTGAGCGACGATGCAGTGCTGTCTCTCCCAGCAATGACGTTGTTCAGGATCATGTCCTTCAGGTACTGCTTCGTGTACTGTGTGCCCTCCTTCGTCTCTGATCTCACCGTCCGCATCGAAGTAAGCATCGACAGTCTCGTTCATGTATTTGTTGATCGACGCAATTGAATTGGCCATCTCCTTTTCAGTAGAGCGGTTCAAGAACTTGTTGATCTTCCACCACGGCTGGAAGAAACGGGTGCAGCAGTTCCGCTGTGCAATGTCAAAGTTATCGGTGAAGCGGGTGTCACTGTTGCTGGTGTCAACATTCTTTTTGTACTGACTCGCAAGGGAATGTGTGCTTTTGTTGAACGCAATCTCGTTGATTGCATCAAATGTAAAAGCAAAGAAAATGGGCTGCACATCGACAGCCTTGCCAGTGTCTGCGTGTGTGTCGAAGCAACGTGCGAGCTCCTGGGCATGCTCACCAAACACAGTTGACATTCTGTCCCTCAGCTTCCTGCGGAGGAAGAGACGTGACGACACGACACGCTGGTGCTTCCAGACCTCCCCGTTGCTGTTGAAGATACCGTTGCCAAGGAGGTCTTTGAAGATGCCGAGAAACTGCTTCGACTTCTCGAATGAGTAGAAGTTGTCACGCAGAATACACTTGATGTCGTCTGGGTGCACAACGTAGACCTCGCCAAACCCACCCATCACACCAAACCCATACGGCTTCCAGTCGTTCGATTCCAAGTTCTTCCGATGGAACTCAGCGAGTGTTATCTCCTTGTCTTTGAGCACAGCCTTGATAACCTTGCGAGTGATGCCCCAAAACGGTTCATTCATCGGGTGCAAAGGAAGTCCTTTCGGCCGCCCAGCCTTGAAGTACCACACCAACGACACAAGGGACAACACACACAACGCAGCAGTGCCGTACAGCATCTCCATCACAAAGGGTGACAACAGCTCCATGATGGGAAAAAGAGACAACGACAAAAAACACTGAAGTGGATGATGGTGTGGGAAGTGCATGGGGACAACGGATCGGGGCATATTGGAAACAGAGGGAGAAAAATGGGGTTCGGGTGCTCCTTAGGTATCAATACACACCAAGTTGACATAGTACATTTTGACCCCATCAGCCCCGTTGCACTCGTATACGTGTACCCCACATTTTATCGTTCAAAAAAGAAAAAAAAGAAAAGTTAATAAGATGAACCTAAGCCTCTCGTGCTTAGTCACCTACCGAAAGATACAAAGTTGCACAGTCTGTGAAGCTTTTTGACTCTGGTGTTGAGCATAGCATGGGTAACGCTATCAAACTTCATCACGAAAAAAAAATATCGGGTCTTTTCTTTGTGAGCTCAAAGGCGGGCGACAAAAGAAACCAGGGTATTAGGGTGGTTAAAAAAACTGGTTTTGAAAACCAGTTTTTCCAAAAACACGGGTCGGGAAAGATCTTTTTTTTTTTTTTTTTTTTCGAGAAAAAAAATCCTCTTCTCCCGAAAAAAAAAAAAAAAAAAAGATTTTTGGGAGAAAAAAAAAAAGAGAAAAGATTTGAAAATCCTGGGAAAATCCTGAAAAAATCCTGAAAAATCCTGGAAAAATCCATGAAATTTCATGAAAAATCTCGAGATCTTGAGAAATCTTTGAAAAAAAAAAAAAAGATTTTCAAAATCTTTTTTTTTTTTTCCCCAAAAAGATTTTTCAAAATCCCAAAAATCTTTTTTATCTTTTTTTTGAAAAAAAAAAGATTTTCAAGATCTTTTTCATCTTTTTTTCTCTTTTTTTCCTTTTTTTCCTTTTTTTTTCAGGATTTTTCAAAGATCTCAAAGATCTCGAGAGATCCTGAAAAAAAAAGACAAAAATCCTGAAAATCTTGATTTTTTTTTTTCTCTCGAAAAAAGACAAAAAAAGACAAAAGATCTTTCCTAACCCGTGCAAAAACTGGTTTCAAAAAAAAAAAAAAAAAACAGAGAAATCTGGAGGGGAAAAAAAAACCGACACTTTTCACCAGGCCTTTCTGTAAATGTCGTCCCCAGATTAGGGCGGACTCGATTTTTTTCCCCGCATTTTTTCCCCGCCTGGTAGAACCGTGGTTGAACCACGGGAGTGCCTTTGAGAAATGGATGTTCCTTGAATTTTTTTTGCCTGCGGCGCCATTTTTCATTTTTTGCTCCGCAAAAAAGGGTTCGTTGAGTGGCTCTGTGGTGTAAAAAGCTAGATTTTTACACCGTACCCTCAAAAATTTTCGCCTGCGGCGCCATTTTATACAGTCCCTATGTTCCCAATGTCTACCCTGGGTCAGCAGCACCGACAAATATTTTGAGCAAAAAACAAGCTGACCTCCCCAACTTGAAATCTGGATTCCTGGATAAGACACTGACCCCACCCCCGAAAACCCCGAAAAAGGTGACTGTGTCCGTCAACGGTGGAGATTTTCGCCGGAAACACTAGTTTTCGCCACCCAGGAGAGAAAACCAGAAAAACCAGTTTTTTCCGGAATTTTGGATTTTCACCCTAATACCCTGAAAGAAACCCCCCCTAGGAAAAAAAACTAAGTGTACACACTTCCTAAATGAACAGGAGAATGTTGCAACTACTTTGCAACCGACGTGACCTTCACAGGGAAACCCTTGTTGTCCAGCTGCCAGGTAATAGCAAACTCAACAGTAGGCTTAAACCCAGGCACACTGTCAAATTCATACGAAGCAAGCGCAGTGAGCAGCGCCATCTTAGCTTCAGTGATCGCCACAGACTTTCCAAGACAGACCCGTGGACCTGCGTTGAAGGTGGGGAACATAAATTCATCAAACGCAGTCGTGATCTTCTGCGCACCTGTCTCGGGGTCTGTGACAAGCCACCTCTCAGGCTTCCACTCCGACACATCCTCGCCCCACACCTTGGGGTTGCGGTTCGTGCAGTAGGGGCTGAAGGACAAGGTCTCCCCCACGTACACCTTTGCCCCTGATGGGAGCACAGTGTCCTGCACGCACACCTTCTCGTTGGCAGGGACGGGTGGCTGGAGGCGGATGGTTTCCATGAGAACAGCCTCCGTGAGTGGTGTGTCCTCGATGTCGTCGAAGGTAAGCGCCTCTTGCAGGGAACCCTGGAAGCAGTGCATCGCCTCGTCACGGATCTTCTGCTGCCACGCTTTGTTCTCTGGTGCCGAAAGGAACTGTACACACGACGTGAGCGACGATGCAGTGCTGTCTCTCCCAGCAATGACGTTGTTCAGGATCATGTCCTTCAGGTACTGCTTCGTGTACTGCGTGCCCTCCTCCTTCCCGTTCTCGATGAACAGCGCAACCATACTGCAGTCGTCCTTCAAGACTTCGTCTCTGATCTCACCGTCCGCATCGAAGTAAGCATCGACAGTCTCGTTCATGTATTTGTTGATCGACGCAATTGACTTGGCCATCTCCTTTTCAGTAGAGCGGTTCAAGAACTTGTTGATCTTCCACCACGGTTGCAGGAAACGGCCAACACAGTTCCGTTGTGCAATGTCGAAGTTATCGGTGAAGCGGGTGTCACTGTTGTTCGCATCAACATTCTTTTTGTACTGACTCGCAAGGGAATGTGTGCTTTTGTTGAATGCAATCTCGTTGATTGCATCAAACGTAAAAGCAAAGAAAATGGGCTGCACATCGACAGCCTTGCCAGTGTCAGCGTGTGTGTCGAAGCAACGCGCGAGCTCCTGGGCATGCTCACCAAACACAGTTGACATTCTGTCCCTCAGCTTCCTGCGGAGGAAGAGACGTGACGACACGACACGCTGGTGCTTCCAGACCTCCCCGTTGCTGTTGAAGATGCCGTTGCCAAGCAGGTCATTGAAGTTGCCGAGAAACTTCTTCGACTTCTCGAATGAGTAGAAGTTGTCACGCAGAATGCACTTGATGTCGTCTGGGTGCACAACGTAGATCTGGCCAAACCCACCCATCACACCAAAGGCATACGGCTTCCAGTCATTTGCCTCCAAGTTCCTCCGATGAAATTCGGGAAGCGTCACTTCCTTGTCTTTGAGCACAGCCTTGATAACCTTGCGAGTGATCCCCCAAAACGGTTCATTGATCGGGTGCAAAGGAAGTCCTTTCGGCCGCCCAGCCTTGAAGTACCACACCAACGACGCAAGGGACAACACACACAACGCAGCAGTGCCGTACAGCATCTCCATCACAAAGGGTGACAACAGCTCCATGATGGGAAAGAGACAACGGCAAAAAACACTGAAGTGGATGATGGTGTGGGAGCATGGGGACAAGGATTGGGGCATATTGGAAACAGAGGGGAGAAAAATGGGGTTCGGGTGCTCCTTAGGTATCAATAAACACCAAGTTGACATCGGACATTTTGACCCCATCACCCCGTTGCGATCGCATTTCATACGTGTACAAAGAAGAAAAGAAAAGTTTATGAGATGAACCTAAGCCTCTCGTGCTTAGTCACCTACCGAAAGATACAAAGTTGCACAGTCTGTGAAGCTTTTTGACTCTGGTGGTGAGCACAGCATGCGTAGCGCTATCAAACTTCATCACGAAAAAAAATATCGGTTCTGTTCTTTGTGAGTTCAAAGCCGGGCGACAAAAGCCACCTCCCGCAGGGTTTCCGCCAAGGCGGACCGGGGGGGACCACGGTCCCCCCCAATATTTTTCCCAGAAAAATCCGGATTTTTACAGGGGTTTGGGGGGGGACCATGGTCCCTCCCGAACCCCTGTATTCACGCTTCCTAAATGAAACGGAGAATGTTGCAACTACTTTGCAACCGACGTGACCTTCACAGGGAAACCCTTGTTGTCCAGCTGCCAGGTGATACCAAGCTCAACAGTAGGCTTAAACCCAGGCACACTGTCAAATTCATACGAAGCAAGCGCAGTGAGAAGCGCCATCTTAACTTCAGTGATCGCCACAAACTTTCCAAGACAGACCCGTGGACCTGCGTTGAAGGTGGGGAACATAAATTCATCAAACGCAGTCGTGACCTTCTGCGCACCTGTCTCGGGGTCTGTGACAAGCCACCTCTCAGGCTTCCACTCCGACACATCCTCGCCCCACACCTTGGGGTTGCGGTTCGTGCAGTAGGGGCTGAAGGACAAGGTCTCCCCCACGTACACCTTTGCCCCTGACGGGAGCACAGTGTCCTGCACGCACACCTTCTCGTTGGCAGGGACGGGTGGCTGGAGGCGGATGGTTTCCATGAGAACAGCCTCCGTGAGTGGTGTGTCCTCGATGTCGTCAAAGGTAAGCGCCTCCTGCACGCGGCCCTGGAAGCAGTGCATCGCCTCGTCACGGATCTTCTGCTGCCACGCTTTGTTCTCTGGTGCCGAAAGGAACTGCACACACGACGTGAGCGACGATGCAGTGCTGTCTCTCCCAGCAATGACGTTGTTCAGGATCATGTCCTTCAGGTACTGCTTCGTGTACTGCGTGCCCTCCTCCTTCCCGTTCTCGATGAACAGCGCAACCATACTGCAGTCGTCCTTCAAGACTTCGTCTCTGATCTCACCGTCCGCATCGAAGTAAGCATCGACAGTCTCGTTCATGTATTTGTTGATCGACGCAATAGACTTAGCCATCTCCTTTTCAGTAGAGCGGTTCAAGAACTTGTTGATCTTCCACCACGGGTGCAGGAAACGGGTGCAGCAGTGCCGCTGTGCAATATCGAAGTTATCGGTGAAGTGGTTGTCACTGTTGTTCGCATCAACATCCTTTTTGTACTGACTCGCAAGGGAATGTGTGCTTTTGTTGAACGCAATCTCGTTGATTGCATCAAATGTAAAAGCAAAGAAAATGGGCTGCACATCGACAGCCTTGCCAGTGTCAGCGTGTGTGTCGAAGCAACGCGCGAGCTCCTGGGCATGCTCACCAAACACAGTTGACATTCTGTCCCTCAGCTTCCTGCGGAGGAAGAGACGTGACGACACGACACGCTGGTGCTTCCAGACCTCCCCATTGCTGTTGAAGATACCGTTGCCAAGGAGGTCTTTGAAGTTGCCGAGAAACTTCTTCGACTTCTCGAATGAGTAGAAGTTGTCACGAAGAATGCACTTGATGTCGTCTGGGTGCACAATGTAGATCTGGCTGAACCCACCCATCACACCAAAGGCATACGGCTTCCAGTCATTTGCCTCCAAGTTCCTCCGATGAAATTCGGGAATAGTCACCTCCTTGTCTTTGAGCACGGCCTTGATAACCTTGCGAGTGAGGCCCCAAAACGGTTCATTCATCGGGTGCAAAGGAAGTCCTTTCGGCCGCCCAGCCTTGAAGTACCACACCAACGACGCAAGGGACAACACACACAACGCAGCAGTGCCGTACAGCACCTCCATCACAAAGGGTGATAACAGCTCCATAATAGAGACAACGACAAAAAACTGAAGTGGATGATGGTGTGGGAAGTGCATGGGGACAACGGATCGGGGCATACATGAAGCAGGAAAAAAATGGGGGTCGGGTGTACCTTAGGTTTCAAGAACAAAAATAACAGAAGAAAAAAGCATGCAAGGACGAAACGGGCCCCTCAATGAGGGGGCAAAAACGTCTTTCAATAACGTTCCTTTGTTTTGTCTATAGGGAGAAGGGGGGGATGAAAAAAAAAGGAGACAAGACGCTTTTTAGTGGGGCATAGCAATTGAATTGTAATATCTGCCGCTTTGTTTTGAGTATCGAGAACTACAGACACCATGGGGTGAGGTCAAAGACCCTCCCTCCCTCAAGCAAAAAGAGGATAAGGTGAGCCTAAGCCTCTCGTGCTTATTCACGTTTACAAAAGGGGAGGTGGGAATAGGGTCTTACAGACAGTGAACCTCATCCCCAGAGAGTGTGCAGGGATAACACCATATCCGCTAAATGGTTCATACGATCATATTCATAGAAAAGAACAGCATGAGTTGGTGTGACTGAAGAGGGGGGCTGGTTCGCACTTCTTTTTTCACCCCACACCAAAATTTTTTTTTCGAGGGCTGATTCGCACTTCTTGCACACTTTTTGCGCCCCCTTCCATTCAGCCACACCAATGCGGTACACGGTACTCCCCACATATTAGAAAAAACTCTGGTGGCATTTTTTTTTGGTGTGCACACCACCTGATTTTTACCCTGCATCTCGGCGCGTACAGCCGCATACAGCGCATACGGTCGTATACAGTCCTATACGGTACTATAAGCGCCTATACACGGGGTAAAAAATCAGGTGAATACAGTAGGAGCGCATATGACAAAGCAAGACAGATTTGCGGACACTTAGGTTTGGGGGGGTATAAAAATAGAGAAAATTTAAAAGATGAAAATGTGCTGTTGCTGCACCCTTCTTTAATAATAAATAAATTTAATAATAAATAAAGGAAGCTGCAACAAAACTAGTCAACTGCCCACTACCAGGGGGGGGCCCTGAGGGGGGGGGGGCATGGGTTTTTTGAACCGCCGGTAAAAAATTAAAATAAAATTGAAAGTTGAAAAGATGAGCCTAGGGGACGGTGTGAGGCTTACAACAGTTCCCATATTCGTACAAAATTATCGACCGTAAAAAAGGGTCGAACTTCCAGAAAAAAATCCTGAAAAGGTCAAACATTAGTTCGGTCGATACTTTGTACGAATATGGTAAGTATCACTATTTTCCTTTTGTCTCAAGTTTTCCCACCGAGGCTGTCGAACGAGCGGTTCTGGAATAGGGGGGGATAAAACCGTGCTCCCTGGAACAGAAATATTTATTGAAAAGAGCAACGGCCCGAGCCGCATGGTTCGCAAAATAAAGACAAAAGTGGAAAATATCAAAAGAAAAGAGAATTTTTTTTTTTTTGATGAACCCAAGCCTCGTCGCGCTTAATCACCGATCATACGCGATACAAAAAAAAAGAAGATTTCTCAAAAGAATGGTGCAGCTGAAGGGGGGATTCGCACTTCTTGCATTTTTTTCATGTCACATCAAAAAAAAATTCGGTACGCACTTCTTGCACACTTCTGCGCAGTTCTTGCGCCCCCCTAATTCAGATACACCGAAGGAAGAAAGAAAGAGCCTAAGAGGAGATGAACACAACCCTCTAGTATATTAGATTCAATATACGTTCAGTTCACAGAATTGAAAGTATTTTGAGTCTAGTATAGTATATCTACAAAAGAAGCAAGGCAGGCTGTCTCCCTAGAGTCTAGAAGGCTCTGCTTCATCTTGGGGGTAGAGGTGCCTTCCACACTTCGAGATGTTTTTTTGTTTGCATCGACAATCACCTACCGAGATAGGATCTGTACACAATGCCGCCCGAAGGATTTGTACTTAATCGGTATTGACGTTGAGGCAATCCTCAACCCTAGAAAGTAGCTTTTTTTGATAAATTGGAGTGTAGTTGCCTCGGTTGTGTTGCCACGGTTTGTGCAATATCACCTTTTTTTGGGGAATTACGGGAAATAAAACGAAGTTGTAATTTTTTTTTTTTCTCTTTGAAACATGGATCCACCTGATTTTTACCCCGCGGATAGGCCCGGATAGGTCCGGATAGGCGCGGATAGGTCCGGATAGGGCCGGATATGGCCGGATAGGACCGTACAGGCCAAACCCCACGTATTTTTCCCATACGTACTGTGTACTGTGTACTGGGCACTGGGTACTGGGTACTGGGTACTGGGTACTGGGTACTGGGTACTGGGTACTGGGTACTGGGTACTGGGTACTGGGTACTGGGTACTGGGTACTGGGTACTGGGTACTGGGTACTGGGTAGCTACGTTAGAGATCTGTTTCATTCTCGGCAGTAATCTTCGCCTCAAACTCCAAGACAAAGGGTTGGAAGAGGAAGTCGGATTGGGCTGTGGAAGTTTCGGGCTACTGTTCCACCCCGCAGATGATCTTTTGTCATCCGCATGCCCCCAGAGTCATTCAGCACTCTTCTCATATTTGATAGGGCTTGCCGTTGTGGAGCACATCAATACTGTGAGACGAACCTCATCTGTGTTGAACCATTTGCAGTGTTCTTCAACTTCCAGTGCAAAATCTTGCGACGAAATTAGCACACCATTGAACGACTGGTCACGCGCACTATCCTTCGTCTTTTTTGTCGGAAAATAGACCGCATCACGTTCTGCACACCTCTGGATCTTCTTCGCTACGTTAGTGCGATACGCGCAGAGGGAGGGGTCCACCCCTTTGCTCCCGTGAACTTGTACTGTTTGTCCGATGTTTTCTTTGGCACAAGAGTGATGAACGGTGTTTGAGTGAGTCCAAACACATCCTTCTCAGGCAAAGAGTAATAAGAGGTTGTGAGACGCTCGGGACGCTGCGAATGCAGCATGCAGAACTGAAAGGCAGTGTTGAAACCAGAAGATTACAGATGGCGGGTCAGACGCTGTGTCACTTACCCCATGCATCGGTAGATGAGAGCCAGCACCTTCAGAGCAGTGAACACAACACTGGGCGCAAAATTCATGTGCCAAAAGGCAACAAAACCCTACAAGGAGTACACAGTACACAGTACACAGTACACAGTACACAGTACACAGTACACAGTACACAGTACACAGTACACAGTACACAGTACACAGTACACAGTACACAGTACACAGTACACAGTACACAGTACACAGTACACAGTACACAGTACACAGTACACAGTACACAGTACACAGTACACAGTACACAGTACACAGTACACAGTACACAGTACACAGTACACAGTACACAGTACACAGTACACAGTACACAGTACACAGTACACAGTACACAGTACACAGTACACAGTACACAGTACACAGTACACAGTACACAGTACACAGTACACAGTACACAGTACACAGTACACAGTACACAGTACACAGTACACAGTACACAGTACACAGTACACAGTACACAGTACACAGTACACAGTACACAGTACACAGTACACAGTACACAGTACACAGTACACAGTACACAGTACACAGTACACAGTACACAGTACACAGTACAAAAATAGTTTTTTTCTGATTTTTCGACCCCGCGGATAGGCGCGGATAGGTCCGGATAGGTCCGGATAGGCCCGGATATGGCCGGATAGGGCAAGGATAGACCGGATAGGGCCAAAAGCCGGTTTTTTTTTTGGGGCAAAATCAGGTGGTGGATGCGCCGCACACACATCTATTGAAAAAAAAAACAGAAACGCAAAAAAGTTGTCAACCCGCAGGAGCTCCCCTCAAGAGTACTCTTTGGAAGGGGTTCACAACCAAATGGTAGTGTACCAGAAAATTGTGTTACCGCGGTAAATGGGGGATCGTTTTAAAAGGTTAGAAGAAGTTAGGAAGGGGGATGAGGAGGGGTTTTTTTATTTTTTCTTTTTTTGAAAACTTGGTTGTATTAGTGTAGCCACCCTAGAGTGTGTCTCCACTATAACTCTTTTTTTCTTTTTTTTACTGTAACCTACCTGTAGATAGGCGCGACGCGGGTTTTGTTCTTTTGTACAGAAAACTGGGTGTTACTCCCCTTTGCGGGGGGTTTGTTTTATTTACGTTATCTTCGAAATAATCTGACACTGAAAACTGTTTTACCCAGAGGGTCCACGCTTTGTGGTGATTTTTTTCACTGTTGCTGTTCTTTTTTGGAAAGTCCGATCCACAACACTGAAGCGAGATTAATCATCTCTCGACGTTACAAAAAATAAAATAAAATGGTCTTGGCCCGAAAAGGCATATAAAACAAAGGAAAAGGTTGCTACGACGATTCTCAGCATTGCTGTGCTTCGGTCATCATAGCAAAGAACACTTAAAGAGAGTTGAATGTACGTTCTCTGTGCACAGACATCTCTTCAAACAAGCAAGGGGGCGAGGGGGTTTTAAACAAGGGAGGGGGGGATTTTTTTTTGTTTTGTTTTTTTTTGTTGAAAGATGCCTTTCTAACAGAGCCATCTTCCATTTAAACAGACGCGAAACACTCTTCTCTTTTTTGATAGTGCAAACATAGGACGCAAGACACTAAACAAAAAGACCAACATGCACAATAGAAGAATCGCACTTTCACCACTCCACGATTCCCACCACAATACATGTCACCAAGGGACAACGGTCTGCTATTAATTGGGTGGGGAAATTGGACAAGGACAGGGGAACGCCCAAACTCCGTCGTATTAAAAAAAAAATTGTTTCATATACATTCTTTTTCTAATGAAAAGAAGGTACAGAGGGTGCTAAAGAAGTACCCTTGCTTTTTTTTGTTTGTTTAAAAAAAAAAATGCATGCAACCCTGACCCTGGCTATTGCTGAAAAGGGGGATGGGTGCACGCAGTATTATCAAAAAATTAAAAAAAATTAAAAAATAAGGTGCGGTTGAAGAGAAGCACCGTAGGCAGAACATTGACACCGGAAATGTATTGACAAACTTGAAACATGAGCCTCAAAGCCACACATAGTTATCCTTTTCTTTTCAAAAATAGGCAAAAAAAAAATGCTACCAAATCCACCGAGAATAGCGCTCAGAAATAATTGGTCTTACAAAAACAAAAAAACAAAAAAAATCCCGAATAAAGATGTGTCGTTACCAGTCACGTTGCACGACCGGGGAGGGAGCTCCCCTGATCGTGAGAGGAAGGGATGAGGGGGGTGACGGGAGGCGGGTATTATATTGGGTGGTGTGTATTACTGCCGGCGGGCCATGTGGAAAGAAAAAACAACATGGCATGTTCTCTCAACGTTACTTTTTTTTTCTCTCAATTTATTTGGTGCAGACCCAGGGAGGACTGCCATTTCTTCACATTCTGCTTTAACGTCTATTCTCTTAGTTTTCTTCTATACCCCCAGCTAAAAAGGTGTACAGTCCCTTCGGAAATGCGTTAGTTTTGAAGCACCGTGCGGTCAGCTCAGACACGCCTCACGTTTACACGCAGACCGTTCTTGAAGACCCAGGTGAGTCCCAGCCCCTGCACGGGTGCGAAGCCCTTCTCCATGGTGAACTCGTACTGTGCCATGACGGTGAGGAGGGCAATCTTTCCTTCAAGGATGGCCATGTTCTTGCCGAGGCAGAGACGTGGGCCTGCCTGGAACGTGGAGTACATGTAGTCGTCGTACTCCTTCGCCTTGTCTCCCAGCCAGCGCTCGGGTTTGAACTCCTCTGCATCCGGCCCCCAGTAGTCGGGGTGGCGGTTGGTGACGTACGACGCAAAGGTGCAGTACTCACCCTTGTGCAGCTTGATGCCCGAAGGCAACACGGTGTCCTCAGTCGCCTCCTTCTCGTTGCCAGGTACGGGAGGGTTGAGACGAGCAGACTCCATGAAGACAGCCTCGGCAATAGGGGATTTGCCCTCCAAATCGTCGAAAGTCAGCACCTCCTGCACATTGCCGCCAAACACCTCAAGCGCTTCGGCGCGCAGCTTCTTCTGCCACTCAGGGTGGTCGCAAAGGAATGCAATCGCGGAGGTCAGTGTCGACCCAGTAGTGTCGCGGCCCGCAATCACTGCGTTGAGGATCATGTCGCGCAGGTACTTCTTCGTGTACTGCGTGCCCTCCTCCTTCCCGTGCTGCAGGTACAGCGCGATCATTGTGTCGTCGCCAACCATCATGTCCTCACGCAGCTCATCGTTATCATCAAAGTAGCTGTCCACCACGCGTGTCATGTATGCGTCAATCACCACCATTGCTTCCGCCACCTGCTTCTCCATGCCCCGGTTGAAGAAGCGGTTCACACGCCACCAAGGGACAAGGAAACGTTCTGAGACTCCCTTCTGTGCAGCGTCGAACGCAGCCTGGAACGCACAGTCCTCTTCGTCCCCACGCAGCGAGTCGACGTCCTTGTTGAAGGCAATGCGGTTGATCGAGTCGAAGGTGTAGCAGTAGAAGAGCTTCTGTGCGTTGACGACTTCTTTGCTGTCGGCAGCGCGCCCGAAGCAGAGTGCGAGCACCTGCGCGTGGGTGCCGAAGACTGTGCTCATCCTGTCGCGCAGCTTCCTCTTGCTGAACATGCCTGACATTGCAATGCGCTGGTGCTTCCATTCGCTGCCGTTTGTGTTGAAGATGCCGTTCCCGAGGAGAACCTGGAAGTTGGTGGTCATGGTGAGGCCCTTGATGTGGGTGTTGAAGCTATCCTTCAGAATGTGCTTGATGTCCTTCGGGTCCACAATGAAGATGCCGACGACACCGCCGAGCGCACCCCACCCAAAGGGCTTCCACTTCTGCGCACGCACGCACGACATGTGGTATTCCATCAGCGTCATCTTACCCGACAGCACGTTGTTGTACACATGCCTCGTAATACCAAAGAACGGCTCGTAGTTGAACGCCACAGCCGCGCTCTTCGGAGGCTTCGAACGAATCTTAAACATAATCGCAGCCACCACAACACTCAGCCCCAACAGGAAATACCCACCAGTCACCCACAGGGGCGCATCGGGTGTGAACATTATGCTTGCAAACCTGGCTGTGGTGGGTATTGGGTGGGGGAGATGAGGGAACAATGTAAAGGCAAACAAGAATGGAACATATTACACTAAATACAAACCCCCCTCAGGCTACCCTTGAGAACGGCCAGGTGGCCACCACATAATTCGAGCTTCGGGGTACGGAGGAGGACACTGTGCGGCAGGGGGCCTCTTTGCCGAGCTGCGACTGCGACTGCGACTGCGACGCGAGGCTGCTGTTGTGCCCCGCTTCTCCTTCCTCGCGCGCACGGCTCTGCCCTCCTCCTGCATCTGCCCCCTGAACAGGTGTCTCCTCGAAGACAGTTTGGCGCTGTTGATACCGCCGCATCGACTGCTCTCTTATAAACTGAGTGTGGCTGCGCAGGTTGTCTTCAAACAAGCGTGCCAAACCCTCCACTGGACGAGCCGCCTCTGCAGGCGACAGCTCCCCTTCCACCCGCTCCACATCCCTCCCATCCACAAAGTCGTGCCCAAGGCCACGCTCCCACTCCTCCCGCAACCCTTCGAGATCCTGTACAGCCTCCTCCTGCGTCCCTTCAAAGGGGCACTCAGCAAGCCAGTTCGGTTTTGGCTCTGGGGAATACATCCGCTTCTCCCTGGGGAGCTGCAGGGCACGCCATCGGGGTGGCTCCTCTTCTGTGGAGGGCGTCTCGAGGCCAAGGATGTAGTCGTCCACGACAGTGTCGAGGGCAGCCACCGCACGCGATTTGGCTTCGTGGTCGAGAGGCACGCTGGCAGGCTCTCTCCTTTTGCGTGGCAGCGGCGCAACGTTCTGCACGCGGTACACCGGAGGGGGCGTGGTGTGGTGTGCACTATACGTCGGGGACACATTCTCCTCGTTGCTCAGGAGCTCGTCCTCCTGTTCGTAGCCCAGCAGAAAGCGCAGCCGCAGCTGCTGCGAGACGTCGTCCGCATTTTCAGCAACACTCGCAAACGTCGCTGTATGCAGCAACCTCTCCGGCACCAACAGGCCGTCCCCCTCCACCTCACACTTCGCAGGAACCACTGGACGTGGCGGCGGTGCAGGCAGCAACTTCACCGTGCCCTCCTCCAGGTCAGGCAACGTCAACGGCACCACCGCTGTGGGCAGTGCGCAGGCCTGCGTCTGCACCGAGGACACTGACTCTGGCGACTCTGGCACGACTGCAGGCGAGTCAACCTTCTCCTCCTCCTTCACCTTAGAAATAACCAACACTGGTATTGGGATGTGCATCGGCCCGCCTCCTCCTTGCGACACCTGCGGTGGTGGTGGTGGTGGTGGTGTCGGTGGCGGCAGCAGTGTCTGCTTCTGAGGTCTTGGTGGCGGCAACCCATCATCACGCTCCACAGTACTGTTCAGCGTATCCAGGTCGAATAGAACCGGTGCAGTAAGGGTTGCTGCTGCATCGCTTCTGTGCTGTGCACCCCCCGTCTTCTGTGGTGCTGTCGTGTCATCAGATGTGCTGAAGTCCTCTGGTAACAACTCCTCCTCCACTGCAGCCCGCACTGCCTCCACAGAACGCCCCTGCATCTAAGACCACTGCGTTCTGTCACCGCATATGTATTGCTTCCATTTGTCTGCAAAGGGATGTGAGGTAAAGCTGGAAAACCTTTTTACTGTTTTCGACAAAAATACTGCCAAAAAAAAAGCCTTTTTTTGTGTGTCGGGGGAGCTAGACGGGGGTGGGTGGGTGGGGGGTGGCAGGGGAAGGGAAAACGGGCGTTAGCTGACTGCACAACATTTCTTTTCTGAAGGCACATCGTCGAGGCGTGCGCCCCATGATTTGAGAAGCTGCATGGCCTGCGCCTGCCCGCTTTCTGCAGCAACGAAGAGCGGGGTGCGGCCGTGTGCGTTTTTGTCGTTGACCCGCACGCCCCAATCCTTCAGCTGCTGCATCGCAGTGACATTGCCGCAGAGGGACGCAATGTGCATTGGTGTCTCGCCATCATTTGTCCTCTCGTGTATATCCGACCCCCAATCCTTCAGCGACTGCATCGCTGGGACGTGCCCGCTCATCACTGCGAAGTGGAGCGGGGTTTCGCCCTGTGTATTTCGTGCGCTGATATCGGCACCGTTCTGGTGGAGCGCTGACATGGCGGAGAGGAGGTTGCGCGAGGCTGCCTGGTGCAGGGGGGTTGTACCTTGCCGGCGGCATGTGGCTCGGGCACCGGCTTGGAAAAGCAAGCGGATGCGTTCTGGGTCACCATTGCCCTTGCATACGTCAAACAGTGCAGTATCGTAGACCCCACGCGCAGGGACCAACCCCAACTCGCGGAGCTGCTCCCGCGCAACACCGCGTTGGTTCAACACCACCTCTATACGGTCGCCCTCACGCACGTTGAGCGACACCAACGCCTCGTCGTCCCCCTGCAGCACACCCCCTCTATGTAAATCAAACGTCGTGTCATCCATGCTAAAGGCCTCCGCGATGCTCACCTTCAACACCCCAACAGTCGCATCAGCATCTATAGTCACGCTATGCTCTGTGTCACCAGCTCGCGCTGTGACAGTCAATGGCATAGTGTACTCTGTAGGGGTGTTGCTACAACAAAAAAATTTAAAGAAAGAGTGAAAACCCTCCTATTAAGCAGCTGGGTCGAGCTCAAGCAAAGGATTTGATTTTGACTTGAAATACAACCCTCTAGTGAACAGTGTACCTTGGTACATGATCGGGTGTACCAGGGGTGGACCCCCAGCCATGCAGTCCTACATCCATTTCGTGGTTTACATCTGGTGAAAAAATAGGGGTGGATCGAATTCTTTTAAGGTGTAACTGTTCTAAAAATCGTGAAACGGTGTGTGTTGGTACTTATCCACCACCTCCTTCTCCGCAGCCTCTGTACTGTTATCTGCAAAATCACAGAACGACTGTCGTGGCTTTGCAGGCACCCCTCCTCCCCCTCCTCCTCCCCCAGCCTCCGGCCAGACCTCGTTCATCTCTCGCGGGACAACCCCTATAGACCCTTCAAGACATGCAGCAGCCTTTCTCAGACTCGCCACAGTCTCCTTCACATCCTCGCATTGACTGAACCCACCCTCCGCTGCAAGGGTAGAGAGCTGCGCGACACATGAGATGACTTCGGTTTGGACGGTGCTGTCTCTGTCGTTCCGCAACCGGGAGGGTTTGTCCTTCTCACAGAGAAACCCTGCTGCAACGCAGAGGACCTGCACCCCCGCCAAAGCAGCAAACACAATGAAAACCGTGTCTGCTGCGTCAATATCATCATTCCACGCATCTTCTGGATACCCAGCGTGAAGCGAGCCTAGATGCATATCCGCAATCACATCAGCCTTGGGAGTAAGAGAGTTACCACGCCACTTCAACAACGCTGTGTCCACTGCCTCTACAATCGAAGCAGGCACATCTTTGTGGACAGCAAACCCGAGACTAAACGTATGGGCAGTAACAGAATGCAAAAAGGTGCTCTCACGGAGGGAACGCCGTTGCGCGCTGTGAACGGAAAGACAAGAGACGTCTGCTAGAACGGCGTCTACTACCCCATCTTCGAGATCCCCGAGGACTCCCCAGGACTCTTTCGCAACCATATGTGAGTCTTGATACGCAGAAGACACCACCTTTGCCCCAATCTCCCCCGCATATTCGAAGCCCCGCTGTCCAATCACACCAACATCTACCCCTTTAAGGTCATAGGGTGTCCGCATCCAGGTCCCTTTCCGTTCCCCTTCAATCATCTGCGAGGTTGCAGTGGCAAGACACAGCACCAACGTCAACATACTCGCGAGGGTCGCAACCCCAGAAGCAATACGGTGGAACGCAACGAACCCTGGGGGAACCTTCTGCTGTCCTATGAAGAGAACGGTGCAGAAGCTGTCCCATAGCCGCGACCCCACATCGCGCGAATAGGTACACAACAAAGACACATCCCGCTTCCTTCCATACAACGCACACCACACTGCAACCACATCCGCCCCATACACCACATGAGCATGCGTACAGACGATACAAAGGAGCAGGGCTACATGCTTCAAGAAGGTTACTGCGACGTTAGCCATTTGCGTAAGGCGTGGGGTATGCCTTCGGAGCAGTATTCCCACTGCGCCTTCGTGGTATGGACGGGTAAAGGTGTATTTTGCTGAGAAGTTTGCGTCAGCCGTCTCTCCGACATTGCTGAGAAATGGATGAGAGACCGGAATGCATCCAAGAATGACATCCGGTACGTCCTGCTTCGCCAACACCATATGGAACACCTCGGCAGCACTGCGCTGCTCCGTCGCCTCGACCCTCACCTCGCGATCCCTCAGCACGGCCCCCACCACCACCCGCCACACCTCCTCTGCATACCCTCCATACTGCCCGCTAAACCCTAAGCACGGATAGGACACCGGACGCACCACAACACCATCTACCGCAACAACACATAACACCACAACAATCATATACAACATAACTGCAAGGAAGTAGGTATGGAATTTTATTCCCCGAAATAAAGTGCCTCAAGCCAAATTGCTTAGGAGGCAGGGACGGTAAAGTGTCAGTATTTCCCTGCTATTTTCAGATTTTCCCCGACCAATTTACACGTAAAAAATTGGAGCAGGTAAATATAGTAATTTGAGCAGGTAAAATATAGTAAATAGCCGGGGATCCCAGCCAAAAATGGGTAGGTAATAGTTATATACTCCAGGGAGAAATTGAAGCTTTTTTTCCCCGAGGGGGGTGCAACTCCCAAGGATGTGTATTTCCCGAGCCGAAGGCGAGGGAAATACGAATCCGAGGGAGTTGGCACCCCCCAAGGGGAAAAATCTTCAATTTCTCCCAGGAGTTTGTAATTTTATTGCCTCCAAATAGTGCCGAAAGCCAAAATTTTAGGGGGTTTTGACCCACCGCGTGTGCACATCTGTTGGTGGGTGCTTGGGGTGCCGTACAAAAAGAAATGAAGCCGAAAACTAGGAGAGGAGGGTCTTTTTGTATGTCTGAATACTTTTGTTAGTGTTTTTTGTTGAGACGGCTGAAGTAACTCCAGATGGTGTTGACTTCAATTTCCGTTCTTTGTGCAAGTGATCGAAGTAGCGGTGTAATCTTCTCACGTGGCTTGCGGGACTTGATCTTCGACAATTTCAGAAATCCTTGCAAAGCGATGTCATGGGTTTCTTTTGTGGGCGCCTTCTTCTGAGCATCCTCATAGATATCTGTGGCCTGCTTCTTGGTAGTCCTTGGCATGATCTTGTGGTTTTGACGTTAAAATCCCTCTGGGAAGTTTTTTGGGTGGAAAAAAACCTCAAAAACGCGTTTTAGACCCCTAGAAAGGCTCAAAACTGCTCAATTCTTGCTGGAATTGCAAAATTGGGCACTTTTAGGGGTGTGACCAAAAAAATTTTCGAGAGTCTAGTTAGTACGGAGGCGCACCTTAGAAGGCAAAAAATCAAAAAAACAGCAGGGAAAAATAGACTTTTTATTCCCTGCCCCTTTTTAGCTGGGGTTCCCGGCTATTTACTATTTATTCCCTGCTCAAATTTACTTTTTTTCCCTCACCCCAGCCATTTACGGCTAAAAAATGCAGGGAAAAAAACCTACTTTATTTCCTGCCCCCCTAAAGCATTTTGGCTTGAGGCACAATATTTGGAGGCAATAAAATATTATAATATTTTCCCGGCAAAAAAAATTTTTTTCTCTTTTTTCACAAGTGTTTTTTGTGACTGCTCACTACACCCTAGGCACCCTTCTGGGACCAAAAAATCAAAAAAAGCAAGAATTGGGCTGTTTTGAGCATCACAAATTTATTCCCCGGTCATTTTCTGTACAAAAATCCACCTGTACCTGTCAAAATGTATGGGCCAACGCCTTGTCAAAAAATCAAAAAAAATCTCAGAAAAAAAAAATCCGGGAAAAATTCGACCCCTGGGTTGGGTTTTTGGGCACCAAAAAATGCAAAAACCCGCAAAAATCGGGTGTTTTGACCATCTAGGGTTACACCAAAGTACACTTCTGTGAACAAGCCTAGGAGAAGGAGTATAAACCCAACACCATGTGGTTGTGTTCAGTAGGCTTATTTACACACATGAACACGAAAACGGGGAGAAGCTGCAAGTGGCTTTCCCCCCGTTTGGGCACTCTCCTCCTAAGGGTTCGTAAAAGAAGGAGGCTACGACCAAAAAGTTTTTGTTTACCACCACCATTCACCTCCCCACACACCCATCACGCAAGGGTCACAATCTCCTAAGCAATTTGGCTTTTGGCACTTTATTTTGGGAAATAAAATTACAAACTCTTGGTAAATATTGAAGATATTTACCTTCGGGGGGTGTCAACCACCTCGGGTGCGGATTTACCTCGCCTTCGGCTCGGTAAATCCGAACCCTTGGTGGTTGACACCCCCCTCAGGTAAATATAGCTTCAATATTTACCTAGAGTATATAATTATTTTTTTTTTTTGAAACGAAAAAACATATGGCATTTCTTTTAATTCATTCCCCCCCCTCCCACTGTGAAGTGGGAGGGGGGGGGGGTGTTGGGAGTTGGGGAGGGGTCATTTAGTGATAACTGAAACGTTATGGGAGGACATATTGGGGCCGCTAGATCCGTCGGAGAAGGTGCGGAAGGAGAGGGCGATGCTGAGGTGGACAATGGGAATTCGGATGCGGCGTTTGCTCACATCGACACGACGCAGCGCGACGGCGTGGAGGAAGCGCTCGATGAAGGACACCTCGGAGTGCGGGAAGTCTATCACCAAATGCGACGGCGTTGACAGCGACGACATGACCGCATAAATCGAGGAGTCCTTAAACGTGATGACCCCCTGCGTATTCGTCAAGGTATCATGCACATACAACTCTACCCCTTTATGATGCACTGCCACACCCCCCACCCCCTTCACCATTCTAACATGCAACTGCGCACTCGAAAAGCTATCAGTCACCTGCAACGCACATCCTCGCATGACCTCTGCATAGCCTTGCTCACCCATACGCACCTCCGCAGGCAGACTGATGAGGGACGGTGTCACGGTGACGTTCATCTGCACCGTTCCCACACCATGCTCAAAAAGACTCTTGATGGTCACAGTTATCCCCTTCGTCTTTTCTGTGGTAACATTCGGGTCCGTGCAGGCGTACACGATGTACTGCAGGAGCATTTGGAGGACAGATTTCTTGCAGTTTACAAAAGCAATTTTGATACGCCCAGTGTTGAGACCAGACGCATGGGCGATCCTAGCGATGTCGTCTGTGATCCACCCGTCTGCAGAAATGCGTAAATCCGAGAGAGGCAGCAAGGTGTCATCTATGGTGCGCGCTTTGCAGTGCTTCCCGCTGTAGGGCAACAGAATGTCAATCGTGTCGTGCACCCCAGCGTTGGACACCTCTACAACAAGGTACGCCCCCTTCGCGAACACCTCTGTATAGTTATCTGCAACACAGCAGTCCGCAAACAACGGCAACGGTGCTGTGGCGTGCACCTCTAGGCACTTATGCTGGATAAGAATGTCTGTTGGCTGCCCTGGTTCGCACACTGTAAGCTCCGCCACCATGACACCCGGGAGGGAGTCTTGAAGGTGCAACACAAACTCTACCCTCCGTTTGACCCGCGTAAACTGGACCTCTGTGTTGTGGAAGCTAACGCAACGGAGCACCCCTTTGACAAGCTTGGCGGTGCATCCACCGTCGGAGACGAAGTTGATTTTCATCCGCGTCTTGGTGCGTTCTGTGATGCGTCCACAGAGCTTGCTGTTGCTGACGATGTCTCGGGTTCCGTTGAGGCGAAGGTTGAAAGGGGAACCATCAAATTTGAATCCAAGGAGGTCACCTGGTCCTGAGTCGGTTATGCGGCAGGTGATGAAGACGGAGAGGCATTTGTGTCGGTCGGGCAGACTGATGTGCATAGTGGGGGCAACCGCGACAGCAGCACCCCGCCAGATCACCGCAGCAGCAGCTTCGTCCACCGAGAGCAGCGGCTCCGCGATCTGGACCGCAAGCCGCATCTTCCCTTCAAGGTTCCCATCAGGCCCATCCTCCGAGGGTGCCACTCTACACATCAACACCATTGTACTTGGCCGGATCTTTGTTGATATATTTGTATACTGCACAATATGCATTACATGCTCCACCAGGTTGATCGTTGCCTGCTCACAGTCGTCGTTAAAGCGTATGACGATACCATTTGGGTTGGATTGGACGTGACCGATCATGTGGTCGCCGTATTGGAGAGGGGAGAAGCCGAGTTCGGAGTCGGGGTTGGTGAGGATGAGGAGGGGGTCGTGGTTGCGGCGGGATTGCAGGGCGGGGGGGAGGATGGAGAGTTGGTCGAGGCCGCGTTGCCCGCTGAGGATTTCGACAGCGAGGTAGCCGCCCGAGAAGTTCTCTGTGTCTGCATCGTGGAGGTTGCAGTCCTCGAAGGGGCAGTACCCTGCTGCATCCTCAACGGAGTGTTGGCGGTACACCGCAGGGCGTGACGTCTGCCGCAGAATCTGCGTCACATCATTCACCGGCTGCACCGCAATGTGAACAAACGCTACGCTAGGACACCCCGCCCCATCATCCAACAAAAACCGTACCGTTTTATTCAACAGTTTCGGGTTGTCCCCTTTGTGTTGATAAGAAACAAGCTTTAGAAGTCCTTGTACATCCTTTTTTCTCAAACGGCGTGCGCTTTCGCGCGCATCGGGTCGGAATTTTAACGTAATTTTTGTGTCTTCGGTTAGTAAAGACCCAACGATGGCTCGGGTGGAGCTGTGGATGAGGTCTCTTTCGTAGGTGAGGGTTTTGCGGGGGCCGAGGGTGAGGTCGTTGGAGTCGGGAATTTGGAGCTCGAGGAAGTCTTTTGGTTCGTTGCCGTCGACGATTTCGATGGTGAGCCAGCCGTGGTCGTAGTAGGAGACGTCGGGTGCGAGGTCGTAGCGTGAGGAGAGACGTACCGCGCCACTGCGTTCGATGAAGACCAATGCCTGCAGCGAAGTGGGGATGGAGACCAGCGCGTTGCACACATTGACGTTCATCTTGACCGTAACCGGTTCGGCCTGCTCCACCACCAAGGTCATCTCCACCTCACGCACCCCTGCCCGCACCGACCCTGCACACACCTCATCTAAGTCCATATCCCTACACATCGTCGCCCTCCGTCCACTAAAGGCAAATTCTGCTGCCGAAGGAGGCTCAGTATAGAATACAAGACCCCGCACCAACGCCTGCACCCCAGTGATCGATGCCAGCTTTGTGAAGGTAACGTGCAGGACAAAGCTGGTTCGCGACCGGAGAACCTCCTGGACGGCGAACATATTGCCTTTGTAGAAGAGCTGTGCGCCGTCTACGCGGATCAGGTCGGTTTCGATGCTGATGACGTCCTGTGGGGTGTTCTTTGTGACAGTCACAATGAAGTACCCAGAATGGAAGTCCTCGGTGTCAATGTCCACCACAATTGCCTCTGGTGCTAGCCGTATGGCGCCCTGCAAGGGCACCGCTTCCTGCACCAACGAGATGTAGTCGCCCACCACACGACGGAACACCGCCGTCTCCACACCAAGGCATATCATGGTCTTCGTGTCCTCCGACACCACGTCGATCCCGATCCTCAGCGCCTCGGTGTTCCCATCACCATCCACCAAGGAGAACTCTACTATACGTATACCGTCTACTGGATCAATCGAATCGTTTTTGAATACTAAAGAATGCAGGAATTTCGTTAAAATCGCGCCAGTCAAATGCCCAGTCAACTGAAAGGTGAGCACTGGGCATTGCGAAGTCGAAACAAAAGACGGCGAATCTGCATTGATTAACAGCGTTTCCCGTTGGAAAGCAAGCATCGGACGGCCCCCTTGGAGCACCAAACGCCGTTTTTCTGATACATTGAACTCCTCTTCATTTGACTGTGGCGGGGGTGGTGGCAACGCGACCTTCCCTAATGCATTCACATACGCATCGTCACGCATCTTCGTCTTCCGCATGACACACATCGCATCACGTTGACAGCGCACCCCACCAAAGCGGATCACCATCTTATAACTATCCCAGGAATCCACCCCTGGAGAAGGCCGCATCGTCACACCACCTGCAAACGAACAGAACCCATCCCCCTCGGTGTAGGTGACCAACAACCCTGCTGTCGTGCATTTGAAGTGAGACGGCAATGTGTGAATATCCATGTGTGTTTGTGCGGCAGATATTGCGATGTCTGGTGCAAGGTTCGCACGAATGCCGCGTCGTGGAGAAGGGGGGCCCTTTTCTGTGTTGTGTGGTACCGTGAATTGGAGTGAGGCGGTTATATGGATTTTGAGTTGGTCAGCGCGGCCGTTGTGTGTTGGTGCATTGGTGGCGCGTTTGAAGGCTGCCATTCGGAGTAGTTTAGAGACTGTTGCCGAGGTAGCCCCGGTGCTGAGTTGCATCAGAATTTTGTTGATTTTGTTCCCCAAAATCGGCGGCGCTGCTGACAGATCGTCCGCAACCTTCTCCACGTCATAGTGCTCGACATTCTTTATACACGCTATCACATTCCCTTCATACTCTATCGTCCTTGATGCCGTATCATACTTCAACTCCGGCACCGTCAGCCCATCTATCAAATCCAAGGAATCCCCTTCTCTAAAGTCCGACCCATCTTTCATATCCAATGAGAACGTCACCGTACCACCACGGATCCGGGTTTTCCTTTTAATCCAGTCGCTTGGCGTTTCTGGGTCAAACTCTGCACAATAATCAGTAGCGTTGTGGTAGGAGAGGGGTGTCTGAACGACCTTTAGGACGGCGTTGGGGAAGACCTGTTTTGTAAGGTTCTGCCCGGTGCAGTAGTAGTGCACGCGGCCTTCGCAGCGGAGGAGCTGGACGGAGGGTGGGAGGCCTTCGAAGCGGACCTTTTCGCGGCGGCGGTTGCCTCGAAGCTCGGCGATTTCTGCATCGCGCAGTTCTTTGTCCCATTGCTTGTAGATGTCGACGCGTTGGCGTTCTTCGTTCATCGACATTTCGCTGTTTTCGACGCGCTCCTGTCTGATAATGGCTTCGCGCTCCTGGACACGTCGTCGCTTTTCTAAGAGTTGTTCACGCTCCGCTTCGCGAGCTTGCTCCTCAGAGGCTAGTTTCTCGGCAAGGATGCGCGCCTCTTCTTCTCGTTGTGCGCGGGTCCGTATGCGTTCTTCTTCGCGTAGGATGGTGAGGCATTGCGATTCGTGTTTCAGAAGTGTTTTGAAATCTTCGACTTCAGTGCGGATGATAAGGTGCCGTTCGTGGAGCTGTACAGAGCTGACCTCGAACTGCTCTTTTCGGTAGAGCTTTTTGCGTTCCCGATCGAGCTCTGCGGATTTATGTCTGTTCAGCACCTCTGCCGTCTGCACGTTGCCCATATGACGCTGCTCTGCTTTGATGATGGAGACACGCTCTTCCAGCTCTGAATGGATGAGGCGTTTAATCTCCTCCTTCACATAGGCGCGCACGGTGAGGTAGCGTCCATGCCAGGTCTCGATGCTTCGATGGTAGATCGTAAGGTTCGCCCAGCCTTCACGCTGCAGAAGAGAAAGAAAGGCACGGTGCTGCTGCTCCTGTAGTGCCTCGCGAAGCACTACACCTTTTAACCAAAGCGCAAATTGTGCTCTCGTTTTGATGTCAAGCTCCATATATTTCTGTCTTGAACGCAGATCCGCTGCGCGAGAGTGTCTATAAAGGTTGACCGTCTGTTCGTCCGCCTCCGCTGCGAACAGCCTTCGCCGATGCTGTTCCACAACATCATCAATTCTCTCCTTCTGCGCCCCATCTTCAAAGAGAACCCCATCTGCAGAAAACTCTACGACCGTTCTCATCGCGGAGACAGTCGAGAGAAGGATGTTACCAAGCATCGAGCTCACACAGAGAGGCGCTTCTGCTCCGGGAGTGATCATGATGGACTTCGCCTGAAGCGATGAGGCGGCAGTCTGCAACGCAAACAACGCATGACACGCCAACGTCTCTGGGGTAAGAACGATGACCTCATTGTTCGGGTCCAACGCAGTCTGGAGGAGCGCAGCACCGCTTGCGTCAGGATCGCACTGCAACGTCGCCGCGACTACTGCAAGAACGCGTCGCCGTAAGGTAACCTCAACCTGAGCTCGGGTGCCACGCTTTGCTGTCCCTGCTGGAGGTAGTGGTGGGGCAGATGACCTACGACCCTTCAGTCGCCTCGCCTTAATCTGCTTCTGAACACCGCGTAGAGGAGGGTGTGGCTGGTGAAAGGCGTGAACCGGGAGAGGTGGGCAGGTGCGGATCTCCCCCAAGCGTTCGTTGTGTTGGGGTTCGTGAGAAGAACTGCGGGGTGCATGTGTGGGCGCGCTACTGCAACGCTTTGCCTGTGTCATCTCATTCGTAGATAGTAGAGTAGACGCAACCTCGCAACATACGCAAAAAAAAAGTTTAGAAGATGGTCCTAAGCCTTAGTCACCTTGAAAAGGGGTTTGGGAGGAACATAAAAAGTTATGATTTTTTGTGTCGTCCTTTGAAATGAGATGTGGAAAATAAGAGGGAAAAGAAAAGAAAAAAAGGAAACTATTGTTGTGTCGACAATCGCCGAGTAATCCCACCAGGTGGGAGAATTCGGGTCTGTACTCAATGTTGGCCGAAGCCTTTTGTACTACGGAAGGTAAAGACGCTGTTCGTCCTGAACCCTTAAGAGCAACTTTTAGGATGAAAAGAACCTTCAAAGGGGTAGTCCGCAACAAGGTGCTGTACACCAATGCACAGCTAGGGGTGTTGGAGGGAGGTTACAGTTAAGAAACTGCCACTCTTTTCAAAAGTGGGAAAGTAGAGGTGGGTAAACTATTCTTTTTTTGAGGATGTTAAATTATTGTGTGAAGTTAAAAAGAGAAAAGAGTTAAGAAAAAAGAGAGAAAGAAACTATTGAAACGAGGACACGTAAAAAGCGGTGCTGTTTTTTTTTTGGTCGGAGAGAAAGGAGAAAAAAAAGGGTGTACACTTGCTCTAATCTCCCTATTGGTTTCATTGGGCCATAGTGGGCGGGTAGTGAGCGAGCGGGTTGGAATATATTGTAATATGGTTTGAAGGGAGTATTGAGAAAACACAATGGTGTTCCTCTAACTCCACAGATCTGTGCGTGTTATCATACCAATGCAAATACGGAATACGGCCAGAGTCGGGCAGAAAAATACTCCCGAATAAATAAATAAATACTCCAGACTGAGTCTGGACTGACTCACTCAGTCTCGACTCAGTCCGGTAAATATAACTTAACCAAAACTCAGGCTGAGTCGGCCCGACTCGGCCCGTATGCATAGTATGTATTATGCTTGCTTTGTATAAAAAAATCAGCTGTAGACCGAAATTTGTGCAGCAAAACAAGAGAGAGAGAAGTTGGCAAACTAAATGTCAGCCTGGCGTGATACGCCAGCATAGAGAAAAAAAAGATGGGGTCTTTTGTGCGCTCAAATCCGGAAAACAAAAAGGAGAGAAAAAAAAAACTGTTTTAAACTGAAGTATGGTTTTGGTTAATTGAATACTCAAAGAAACCAACCCGCTTCTTTTTTTTTTCAATCCGTTTTTTTTTTATGTTTCCCGCAGCGTTGCCATCCCAATCTTTGAATTGACAATAAATTGTTTTGTCAAAAAGCTTAGATGATGGGTGCCTCTCTTGCACATCATAAAAGCGAAACATAGCATAAGAGAAGGAAAGGGAAGTTTAAAGTGCAAACAAAACACCATCATAGGCGGACGCAGACACTAGATTCTCCGCGGGGTTGTTCGAACCCCCCAGAGAGCACTTCATTTAAAAGAAGAAATAAAAATAAAATTAGAGAAGAGCGATGTAACATTGAACCAAAAACAAGAATTGTTGAAAATTCAAAACGTTTCTGCAGACACATTAGTTGAAATACAACAGTCCTCTCGCGGACAGTGTACCTTGGGGGGTGTACCGGTTGTGGACCCCCAACCATGCAAGTCCTACATCCATTTCGAGGTTTACATCTGATTAAAAATGTAGCTCAAGTTTGACATCTAAAAAAATAGGAGGTGGGAGTTGGAAAACCGCAATAAAGTATTTTGAAAAAAAAAACCCCCCCCCATTTTTTTTTGTTCTGCGTTGTTTACAGAAAAGGGAAAATATGGCGATGCGTTTTGTGTACTTTGCACAACAAAAAAAAAATACTGCATCTATCGAGAAATATTAGGAAGTAGGAATAAAATGCCTCGTTTTTGCATGCGACTTACCATTTTTTTTCTTTTCTTCTGTCACAACAACAACGATTCCTCATTATTTTTGATATTTTTTTATAAAAAAAAAATATCTGTTCGTATTCGCGTAGTTTTTTTTTAAACCCAGAGGCTGTGACTACACTATACATTTTTTTTTGTTTGTTTTTCCCCCCTGATCGTGATAAAAAAGCTAACAACTCGCGATAGTATTCTCTATGCTCGGAGAGCCCCCTGTATTACCAGGAAGGAGTCAACCACGTTGCATGGTGAATAATAAGTCAGCAAACTGTAAAAAAAGAAAAGCTCAACAACAACAAAAACAACAAAATGAAACACAAAAAAAATGTGCATTTCAATAAAAGGGGAGGCAAAGAAAATAGGGAGAAAATAGTGAATGCTAAGCTAAAACCAGCTTATCACAATTTTGTTTTTTTTTTACTTTTTACTTTTGAAATCTGTATCAGGGCAGTTTTGCTTTGTTTTTTGTTTTATTTTTTGTTTTGTTTTGACCCGACACAAACCAGGACATTTTTTTTTTTTTTTTTTGTTTGTCAGATAAACCGAAGCCTCAACCTTGGTATCTTTTTTTAAAAAAAATGGGTTGTATTTGGGAATAAAAGATCAGTTTTGCTGCTTTTGGGCCGGAAGCTCTAACCAAAAGTTTCTGCTAAATAATAGAAAAGTTTATAAGATGATCCTAAGCCTCTCATGCTTAGTCACCAAATAATAATACATTTCACACAGACCTTGTATTCGTGTAGCCACCCGAGGATGAACTCCACTATTTTTTTCCTCCCCTCTCATCCCCCCGCATTGTCAACTGAGAACACATCTCTGCTCCGAGAGGCCAGTGTACCGTATTGTACCCAAATAGAGGGTGGGATGTGTTCTAAGTTGCCTTTTGCGAAGATCTCATTCCCTTTGGCGGCTGCAAGGCGGCTTTTGAGCGGCAAAACTAAAAGGGGGAGCTGTTGGAGTAGTAAAAAAGAATATTTCTTTTCAAAACAAAAGGGGAAGGCAATTTACATAAGACGCATGGCAGGGGAAGGGTAGGAGGGAGGGAGAAGGAGGGGGTGTTTAGCTTAAATCGACGGTCGTACCGGCAGGTCACATAATATACGGCGGTCACCAATTAAGAGCATATTGTAAAAAGAAGTTTCTTTTTAAAAACCCCCGCTCTTCATTAATGACCACCGTAATGAAAATCCAGCGTAATTTACACTGGGTCATTTATTGGGAACACTTTTGGGGATCAGAAATAAATGTGTAACCGGCCGGTATGTGTTCGCGAAAACTAAAGTACCGGAGAAGGGGCAGGGGAAGACGCAAAAATATTATTCTTGCAGATTGACGACAAAAAAATAAAAGTGAAGTTATTGATGCAGGCACCTCCGACTGACCCACATACGATGCCAGCCCCGGATGAAAACACAATAAAAAGGGGGTTGGGGGTTGGTAATATCCTAACTTAGCTGTTCAGTCATCAGCTAGAGCAGGGGAGAAAAAAATGAATTAATATGTCTGGCAACATACCAAACAAAGCAACTTGGCACTGAATGCGACCCGAATTATTCGTATTTTTTTTTGTATTTGTCTTTAGTTCATCAAACCCGCTGTACAGTTCTTCACTGATGCCGTTTATTTATTTATTTTTTCGGGGGCTAAATTATGGCCCAATGTTTATACTAGCAAACCCAGTATGATCGTCAAACTATAAAACAAATCAGTGTTTTATGGCTTTGGTGTACACATTATATTCATGTGTTGGTACGTGTGATATGCAGGGAGAGACCCTCCCCTGCATGTCACAGTACCCACGCTGAGGCATGTGCATTGCGAGACGGTTTCTAAACAAAATGAAGAAAAGTGAGGCAAGTGAGAACTCCTGGTTGATGGTGTTCCGGAGCGGGGCCTATCTTGACATATCCTTGACAGGGGTTTCAGGAACACCAGTTGAGGTTGATATTTACTTCAGACATCTGACCTGTGGGGCAGAACTACAAATTTCTCTGAATATCGGATGATAGGGTGTCCTTATTGGTGGTCCACTACGCATTCACAAAACAGAACAAAAATTTTTTTTGGCTTGAAATAAAAGCCCTCTCGTGAACAGTGTACCTTGGTGCATGACCGGTGCCTCGGGTGGACCCCTAACCATGCACTCCTACATCCATTTCGAGGTTGACATCTTGAAGAAAAAAAAAATAATGAAAGGTTAGTCAGGTAAAGGCTTGACGTCACCAGAACACTGCTAAAGAAACAAGGGGTTTTCAAAAAAGGAGAGTCAAATCAAGGCGGAAAGATTTTTTTTTTTTTTTTTTGAAACCCTCATTGCCAAAAAGCGGTGAGCAACGTTTGTGCGTAAAGTGTGTAATAAATATTCTGTGTTGATATTTTTATTACAACACGCTCCCCACTGACTACCTGGCCCAGAGGAAACCTCTTTGAGGCCAAATTTTTTTTATAAGAGAAAGCTTCACGATTGGCTGTGCCTCTCGAAAGTCTACCTGAAGAGAAAAAAGAAAATAATCGTGATATGATGATACAAAAAGAAGGCGTTCATTTGGAACAGACGGGGGGGTAAGCAGATACTGGCGGCTCATTACAAAGCCAGTTGTTTCCTTTTATAAAGAGCCATTTGAAAGGATACTTGAAAAGCGTTTGAAAAAGGGGGCAATAAATATTAGATAAGATGAACCTATGCCTCTCTTAGCCAGCGTAGCCAATATCGGATAGAACGTAGATAGAGTTGGTAATGGGGTCTTTTCGGTTGGGAAGACCACAGAAGGGCTCGGCTTTGCCAGAGACCTTAAGCGGGCTACCACGATAGATCTGGTAAAAGAATTTCAAATCGGGCGTGTCTACGTCTGACTGACAAGACACATCTTTGTAACACCTCACCATATGAATCGCACAGACAATGTTAAGGGGGGAGAGTTGTTGATGTAAGTGCATGGATGACACCCATTGCCGGGGATCGGGAATTACCGGGTTTTAATTTTTTTTTTTTCTTCAATTTAGAGGGACTGTTTTTTTGGTATTACCGGTGTTGTCGTTCTCTTCTTGTTGTTTGATGCGTTGACGCTTCCGCAGACACTTCATCGTTGGGTGGTGGTGTTGCGGAGCACGGTTGGGGTGAGTGAACGACGTTGACACTTTCCGCTCAAGTAGTGTGCGTAAAAAACAAAACAAAAATTCACTCGGTAATGAAAAATTTAAAAAAGGTAATTCTCGGTTCCCGGTTAACTGGTGCCATCTATAAGTGATTTATTTAAAAAAAAAAATATATGACAGAAACCGCATGAATAGTAAGCGAAACAGGGTGTGCGCAAAAGCAGCAAAGAGAAAAATGGGTAAGGTGACACTAAGCCACTCAGTGCTTGGTCACCTAAAAACCCAATAAAGAAAAAGAGACCAACGAGAAAAAACGGGATGAGCGAATTTCGTTTTCTTCAATTTTTTGTTTTTGCTTTTGAGCGTGAATGTACACAGCTCTCATGGCCTCACTTCTTCCTCTCTTTTGCCTTTGCCCTTTCCCCTTTTTGTCCTTGCTGAAAGAGTTTTTAAGATGAACCGAAGCTTCAGTTGCTTTACTCATCTAAACAGAAAATATGACATGCAAAAAAATGGAAAGAAGCTGTTTCGAAAGAAACTCTCTTACCCCTAATAACGCAGCTGACTCACCCAGTATGTGGGGGGCGTTATCTGGTGGCTTTGAGTCGGGCATCTCGAAACGCGTATGAATGAACGGGAGAAGTTTATATGTCAACATCGGACCGCAGACGCTACAAACTCATAAAAAGAGGGAGGGGTCAAAAAAATAAAATAAAATATGAATGATTCCTGTTCAATCTAAAAGAAAAGTTCATAAGATGACCTGCCTCGTGCTTAGTCATCTTGAAAGAAAAGGTAGCTGAAAAAAAAAATATATATCAGTCAATAACTGAACCACCGGGACTTTTCTCCCGAGGTTCGTTGAACAAAAAACTGATCGTCAAAAAAAATTGTCCGACCCCGCAATTGAAAGATTTTGAGCAGCGGAATGCAAAGAAATAAAAATAAAAAAAAAAAAAAAATTTTTTTTTGAACTCCAGATTGGTGAATCCCAAAAAGTCGAAAATGAATTGCATGAATGCGACCCACCGAATTTTTTTAAAAAAATTAAAACCCTGCGGGGATGGATTTCCGAGTCGATATCTTTTAATTGCGGGGTCGCACGATTTCTGGAAATGAGTAGAAGTTAAAAATTCTTCTGTACATGGGTAGTTGTGGCTGTACACCGTGGAAAACGGCGTACAGCCAGTCTAAACTGACACATGCATTTTAGGTCAAAAATACTCATTTCTGAGCGCAAAGTGACGCCATCACAGCACGCACAGACTCCGAAGAACCGAAAAAAAAAAAAAAAATTTCCCGATTTTTTGTAGGCAAAAAATGGCCACCAACCAGTACCCCTTCAGACTTCCCTTCAGACTTCCCTTAAGACTTTGTACAGGGAGCCCCGCACACAAAAACCAGGTTCCAGGGGGGTCAGGAGGGTGGCTGCGTAACAGTGAGGATCACTTTTTTTCTTTGTCAAAAGTGATATTTTGACTGTTTTGCACGATCTGAATCCATTCGAACAGTTTTTTTTTGAATTTTGAGAATTTTTTTGTAAAATACTACCGCCCAGGCTTATACCCGAAAACTGGAAAAACTGATTTTGGTCGAGGCCCTCACACATCTGAGGTGAACCAACGACATCAAAAGTTTTCAAAACCCAGCGGGGATGGGTTTCCGAGTCGATATCTTTTAATTGCGGGGTCGGACAATTTTTTTTGACGAGTAGAAATTAAAAAATTTTCTGTACAAAAACGGAAAAAAGTCCCGGTTGGTGCTTCCCGGGGGGTGTGCATTTCACAAATTTTCACAAAATGTGACAAGTTTTCACAAATTTTCACAACACGAAAACCGCTACAGAATTGTGAAGGCTGGTGAAAAGTGGTGAAAAATTGTGAAAAATTGTGAAAAAATGTGAAAAGTTGTGAATAGTTGTGAAAAGTTGTGAATTGATTTTTATTTTTTTTGTGTGCTTTTTTTTTGGGCGGGGTGGTGACCCACCCATTGAGGGGTACGCTGGGATTCACAAGATAGAACGTGATGTGGTGTACCTGTGTACTGTGTGATGTGCGGAAATGACGAGAACTTGTCCATTTCGGCAAATTGACCCCACCACTGGCCGTACGGATTCCGGAAATGCAAATGCCGGCGTTTAAGAGCTTCACCAACGAGAGAAAAAAGGGTAGTGAAAAGTTGTGAATAGTTGTGAAAAGTTGTGAATTGAATTGAAAATTTGTGAAATGCATACCCCCCGGGAAGCACCACCGGTGGCTCAATTATTGACTGATATATGTATGGATTGACCCCTGATGAAGAAAATTTCAAAAATAAAAATAAAAAAAATCTTCTAAAATGAACACACCGCGCGTGACACACATCAAGAAACTACAGCAATTATCAGCCTTTCATTCAAAATTGCTGTAGTAGCATAGCCCCCCCGGAGAGTATTGGTGGCAGTATTGTGATGGGAGCCCATTGGAATACGCAAAATACATCAAAATACATCACAATACTGCCACCATTACTGGAGAGGGGTGAATGAAAAAATTGGGTTTTTTTTTAAATAAAAAATGGTTGGTTCTCTCTGTATTGCTTTGGCTTTTTGCGGGGGGGGGGGGTTTTTTTGCCGAAAAAAAAGCATTTTAGCTCCTCTTAAAAAGGGGGGGCATACAGAAAAAAATTACTAAGAACCGTTCTCAAAAGAATGATAATTTCTTTTTTGGAAAAACATCGTGATATATTGCCTACTACTGGGCAGCTATGCAGGGCGTTCGCCCCGGGGCGAAAAATATTTTTTTTCGTTAAAAAAATCTTTTCCTGAAAAAATGACGTTTTATTTCGCCCCAGGGCTTCGCCCCACCGGGGCGAAACCCTGTATAAATAAATAAATAAATAAAAAAAGGGGAAAAAAAAAAAAAAAAGAGAGACAGATTTCTCCCCACCACCCTGTAGACCCCCCCGGAGGGGGGGTCGCAGAGGGGTGTCCACTGTACTCAAAATCATCCGCAAACCCGCCTGCCGTGAGAGGAAGTTTCCCCAGCACTCCCGCTCGCTCCTCAATCCTGCAGTCTGCTGAAGGTGTACCGTACCCCCTGTTATAGAAGGTGTCACTGCTCGTGTCAACTCTATCTTCAATGGCAGAGAGTTGAAAATAATCAAAATAAGGATGAAGTCTCATATGACGGATGCCTCTCTCTTGTACATCTGCTTGATTAAACAACACAAAGAGACCCTCAGTGAGGGGGGATTGATGAAATTCTCCATCGTTTTGCTGGTTTTAGTATCAGGAAAGTTCAGCTGTAATATCACTTGTGCTGGGGAAGGGATCACGCACAAATCGCAAATTTTTTTTGACCATTCAGTACCAGGGATTCACCCCACGAACTAACTTCTCTCCGGCGGGGAAAATTTTTTTGACCTATTTTAAGCACTAGTAAAAAAACGAAAATTTCGGGGTTTTTGGCATTTCGCCACGATCAGGAAAAAACGATGGCGATAGCGAACGCCCTGCAGCTATGTAAAAAAAAAAAACAAGAGTAGAGAAAAGAAAAGAAAAAAAAACAAAAGTAAACATCAAAGAGGAGGGGAAATATCGCAGGAAATGATCAGAGTCTCGTTGCAAAAGAAAAGAAAGACAGAAAAAAAAAATGACGTCAAAGTAGTGACTGTTTGCCTTTTTGTTGTGACAAGGCAGTGCTCAAATTGACTACAGTTGCTCTGAAACAAAAAAAAAAGAAAAAGCGAAGTTGACAGTACAAACTCTGGGAAGCAGGCGCTGACACTCCGCGGGGGAAAATAATAAAGAATAAACAACAAAAAAAAAAAAATAAAAGGACAGAGAAGACTAGGTTCTATTCTGTAAAAAAACGGTGGGCTTTTTTTTTCATAGATAAAAAGCCAAAGTACCAAATGTGCGCTAACCCGAATATATATAAAAAGAGAGAACATTAGCATCTGGGAAGCACAGGGAAAGACAGCAGAGGTAGTTCTTTGCAATTGATGGGCGTTCGCTTCTTATGACGGGAACTTACACAATGTCATGGGCATGAACACGGACATTCAGGCCTTGTGTCAGGTTCCATGTCATCGAGATGTCTGTCTCTGGGGTGAAGCCAGGCTCCATAGTGAAGGAGTACTGTGCCATGAGAGTCAGAAGTGCGATCTTCGCCTCCAGAATGGCCATGTTCTTGCCAAGGCAGAGACGTGGCCCGCAGTTGAAGGTTAGGAACATAAAGTCATCGTACTGCTTGTCCTTGCCCCCAAGCCAGCGCTCGGGCTTCCATTCTGTGCAGTCTTCACCCCAAACGTTTGGGTTCTGCCCCATGACTCCGGGGCCGAACCCAACGTGCTCTCCTTCATACACTTTGGTACCACTGGGCAGGGTGACGTCGGCAGTTGCAATTTTCTCGTTCAGGGGAACAGGTGGCTGGAGGCGGATGGACTCCATGAAGACAGCCTCCGTGAGAGGCGACTTTCCTTCAATGTCGTCGAAGGTGAGTGCTTCTTGGATGTTCCCGCCGAACACTGCGAGGGCTTCGATACGGAGCTTCTCCTGCCACTCAGGGTTGCGGCAGAGGAAGCTCACACACGACGTGAGTGCGGACCCTGTGGTGTCGCGCGAACCGATGAGCGAGACAAGGATCATGTCGCGGAGGTACTGCTTCGTGAGGGGGGAGCCCTCTTCAATGCCATGCTCGAGCAGGAGGGCCACGAGGCTGCCGTCCCCGACAATCGCCTCCTCGGAGACGTGCCCGTCCTCGGTGATGTACTGCCGCAGCACGCCGTCTATGCAGGAGTTGACCTTGGCAAGAGCGTCTGCCAGCTCCTTCTCCCCGCCAACGTTGAGGCACCGCTGCACCTTCCACCACGGGTGAAAGAAGCGCAGCGTGACCAGCCTCTGCACACTGTCGAACGCTGTCTGGAACGCAATGTCCTCTTCGTCTCCACGCAGCGAGTTCGCCTCTTTGTTCAGCGAAATGCGGTTTGCGCAATCAAACGTGAAGCAGAAGAACAGCTTCTGTGCGTCAACAGCCGTGCCCATGCTAGCATACCGTCCAAAGCAGTGTGCGAGGTACTGTGAGTGGTCGCCGAAGACTGTGCCCATCTTCTCGCGGAGCTTCCTCTTGCTGAACATGCCTGACAGAGCGATGCGCTGGCTTTTCCAACTGCTGCCGTTGGAGTTGATGATGCCGTTGCCGATGAAGTCCTGCATGATGGTGATGAAGGTCGGTGCCTTGACGAAGGAGTTGAAGGCGTCCTTCATTACGAACTGCACATCTCGTGGGTCACAGATCTGGATGTTCAACACCCCACCGAGGTGTCCATCGCCAAAGGCGGTCCAGGAGCACTCCCGCATCATCCTTAGGTGGTACGCAGCAATCGACTCCTCTTTGTTCTGAATAATACACCTGATCTGGTCCAGCGTCACCCCCCAAAACGGCACCCAAGACGGGCTCACCTGCAGACCCTCGCTACACGCCTTCGGAAGCTTAGCCCGCAAAGTCCATATCCACCACACGCACAGCGCCGTGAACCCTGCGGCCAAATACCCTACACCGTTCGCATCGAACGATTCAAACATGATGACTTTTTGTTTGATACTAGCACAAAGGGCTAAGCTGTTGTGAGGAATGTGGAGCGAAAATTAAGGAGAATGAGAGGAACAAAATGGGGTAATGGCATTCTCGTTTTAATAGCTATGTTGTATGTTTTTTTTTTTTGTGACAATCACCCCAGCCAGAGAGTGGGTTATGTCTTCAAGCCTTTTTGTAGGGGTTTTCTTCATTTGTTTCCGTTGAATATAATCTGGCGCTAGCTTGCTTGGTGCAATGCACATATTCTTAAAAAGTTGTGGAGGGGGATAGGGGAGAGAACATAACACCGCACGCATAACACACTAGTATGGGAGGACGCGGCCTCGAAGGCCTGTCTTTTTTCTTTTCCTTTAAAAACTTGGTTGTATCAGTGTAGACACCCGAGGATGAACTCCACTATACAAAAACGCTTTTTTGCGCCGGGGTTTGTTTGTTGGGTGGCCTTTTTCTTTGGTTCATGTTGATTTCACGGTGGCCCTTACGAACCCTCAGGGTACGTTCGTAGCGGGGTACCCCGCGGGGTACCCCGCTACGAACCCTAGGGTTCGTAATGGGGTACCCCGCGGGGTACCCCATTACGGGGTTGGGTTCGTAACGGGGTACCCCGCACGGACCCTGGGTTCGTAAGGGGGGTACCCCGCGTGGAACGTACCCCGCGGGTCCGCGCGGGGTACCCCGCACGCGGGGTACCCCGCGCGAACCCCATTTGGGGTACCCCGCGGGGTACCCCAAATAGGGTTCGTAGGGCCACCGTGTTGAAGCAATGGCAATAAAAAAGTGAAGTGCAAACGCCTCTGGGATGCAGGCACTGACACTCAGCGGGTTATCGGGTTATCGACGGAAGAAAAAGGATTAAAATATTATTTTCAATCGAAAGATGGAGTTTTATCCACCAGCGTCATCTTTTTTGGAGAAAAAAGAAAATTTGCAAGATGAACGTGCCTCTCTCGTACACATGCATCTTTACCAAAAAAAAGAAAAATTTGACTTGAATATACAACAGTACGCCCCTGACAGTGTACCTTGGAAAAGAAAAAAAAGAGCAGTTTAAAGTGCAAACGCCTCACCGTTCATCGGCAGACGCAGACACTATAAAAATATCTGAATGAGCTGCCCTGACTACTTACTGTACTAAAAAAAAGACATCTCGAGGCCATAAAAAGCCAACAAGACGACACAGGCTTTTTTTTCCAGCAAGAGGGGCGCAGGCTCATCCACGTCAAGCAGAAAAGAAACGATTGCGTAAGATGCTTCCCCAAGCCTCTTGTGACGCACAGGGTTTGCGGGGTTGCCTTTGTGCTGAGTCACCTATTAAAAAATTGATTCGAGAATATTTTATACTTTCAAATCAAAAGAAACTGCAAGGACGCTCTCTTCAGATGCATCCAATATTTTTTTCAATTTGTTGCAAAACAGAAAAAGAAAAAGAAAAAAGAGATCAAGCAAATTATTTCCAACACAACAAAACAAAAGAGAGAGAGATACCAGTTAAAAAGTGCAAACGCCACCGGACACCGGCGGACATTGATAAAAGATAAAAAATGGGCAAGATGAACCGTCCCATATTTTTCTTTCGAAACACACACATACCACATGATTTTTACCCTGCGTATAGGAGCGCATACGCATATACGCGGGGTAAAAAACCAGGTGGACATAACATTCTTCCCCGTTTGGTGTTTGTTGTGCCGACAATGGCTGCGTGACACCACCTTTTAGGTGGGTCAAGTCTCTCTATAGTACAAATAAACGTTAGGTATCATAAACCCACAAGAGAGAAGCTCTCATGAAAACCCCAAAGCTCTGTCTAAAAGAAGTCAAATAAATCACTTGCAAAACGTTTTCTATAAAAAAAAAAAAAAAAAAAAGAAGAAGAAGATTAAAGTTGAAGATGCAAAACGCCTCTGTGTTCGCAGGCACCCAAATATAAAAACGTTGCGCACAATCAGTGATTGAATCTGCCGCAAGGGCGAAAGAAACAAAAAAGATCAACAGGGATCTTCCGTTTGGCAAAACCATTTTTTTTTTTTAAAGCACTCTCCGGCAGGCATTCGAGTGCCGCAGGTCTATCATCTAGAAGCTTCGACAGAGTTAACAAAGCGGGAGTATATCTTGAGTATCTCGCCCTTCACATCTCGTAAGCATGAACACGGACCTTCATACCGTGTGTCAGGTTCCATGTGACAGAGATGTCTGTCTCTGGGGTGAAGCCAGGCTCCATAGTGAAGGAGTACTGTGCCATGAGAGTCAGAAGTGCGATCTTCGCCTCCAGAATGGCCATGTTCTTGCCAAGGCAGAGACGTGGCCCGCAGTTGAAGGTTGGGAACATAAAGTCGTTGTAGTCCTTCGGCTTGTCACCAAACCAGCGCTCGGGCTTCCATTCTGTGCAGTCTTCACCCCACACCTTCGGGTTGCGGCAGACGACGTACGGACCAAAGGCGGTGTGCTCACCCTTCTTCACCTTGATGCCACTGGGCAGGGTGGTGTCCGTGACCGCCCTCTTCTCGTTCATAGGAACTGGCGGGTGGAGGCGGATGGACTCCATGAAGACAGCCTCCGTGAGAGGCGACTTTCCTTCGATGTCGTCGAAGGTGAGTGCCTCCTGCACACTTCCTCCGAACACTGCGAGGGCTTCGGCGTGGAGCTTCTCCTGCCACTCAGGGTTGCGGCAGAGGAAGTCAATGCACGACGTGATGGCTGATGCAGTAGTGTCGCGCCCTGCGATGATGGAGTTGAGGATCATGTCGCGCAGGTACTTCTTCGTGTACGTCGACCCTTCCATCTTGCCGTGCTCAAGAAGCAGCGCCACAAGGCTGTCGTCCTCAAGCACAACACCTTCAAGCACTTCGCCCTTGTCGTTGATGTAGCCATCCACCACACGCTTCATGTATGCTTCGATCACCACCATCGCATCTGCCAGCATCTTCTCGTCGCCCCTTCCCAGGATGCGGTTGATGGGCCACCACGGCTGGATGAAGCGAGACATGATCTTCTTCTGCACAGTGTCGAACGCAGCCTGGAACGCACAGTCCTCTTCGTCCCCACGCAGCGAGTCCACTTCCTTGTTGAAGGCAATGCGGTTCATGGAGTCAAAAGTGTAGCAGTAGAAGAGCTTCTGTGCGTCGACGGCAGTTCCGTCCTGAGCGTGCTTCCAGAAGCAGTGCGACAGCGCCTGCGCGTGGGTGCCGAAGACTGTGCTCATCCTGTCGCGCAGCTTCCTCTTGCTGAACATGCCTGACATTGCAATACGCTGGTGCTTCCATTCGCTGCCGTTTGTGTTGAAGATACCGTCCCCGAGGAGCACGTGGAAGACCTTCAGGAAGTTAGACGTCTTCTCGAAGTTCTGGAAGGCGTCCTTCATCACGTACTTGATGTCCTCCGGGTCTGTGATATACAGGAACCTGATGCCGAGGAGTACCCCCTCACCCCACGCGTCCCAGCCCAGCTTCTCTGCAATCCTTCTCTGGTACTCCCAAGGCGAGACCCGGTTCGTCATCATCTCCTGCACCTGATGGTTGGTGATCCCCCAGAACGAAACGTAATAGGGGTTGGATTGCAAACCATGCTTCGCACAGGCAATGGGCAGCTTTGCACGGAGTGAATACACCCACCCAGCGAAGATGGCCAAGACACCTACGGCTAGGTACCCCGCCATGGCGAGGCCACTTACTTCTGCGAACATGGTTCCCTTCTATTGTCACCCTATTTGTGTCGTGAAATTGGAGAATACAGGAAAACATAGGAAGAAAAAAAGTTGAAGGGGGCACATTTTTGTCTATATATTCTAGGGTTTTGCTACAAATAACAACGTTGAAAATTCCAACGCATCAACAAAGAAAGCGCATCACATGCACACATCTGAAAAAAGAAGAATATCTACGGAACTGGTGGTCTAATACTGTTCTGCATCCTCCAAGCTGGCGACCCGCCGTGCGCATACGACGGGGTGTAGGTGTAGTGCATCGGGAGCACCTCCCCACCTCGCTCCGGGTGGACGTGGCGGCCCTCCTGCAGTGAGTGCGCCTCCGTGGTGCGCATCATCCACGCCCTGTTGCCTACTGCCTGCCTGGGTGTATACGGGGTGTGTGGTGCACTGTCCTCTTGGCCCTGCCGCGTCGACGGCGTTGCCGGGAACACAACATCAAGAGGGTTGTACTTCTCCGGCTCCCCTCCCAACGCCTTATTTGAGAGACGCACTGCCCGTGCGTGCTCCTGTTGTTGTTGACCCGCGGTGTTTGAACCCTCTGTTGTGTTCTGTGAGGTTGCAAGAGTAGAGGAATGTGTCCGTCTTGGGGACATCCTATCCAAAATACGTTTCCTTTGCTCCATATTCTGTCTCTGCAGGACCGAGACGTAGCGTTGCAGAAATCGGATTTTGTCACCTGGTGCGAAGCAGATCTCGGATTGGTACTGCACGGTGCACGCATCGTCTGTGCCTGTACTCATATGGTCGGCGATGCTCTTTGTGAACACAGCGCAGCTTGGAACCAACCAGCTTACACCCTTCTGCTTCGAGCTTTGTGCCTCCTCCTGCTTCAATGTTTGATAATGTGAACGCAACTTCGCAAGCTTGCGTGGGTCGTGGCTCTTTGCTCCGCGATGGCCTCGGTCCTCCTCATTTCTGATATGCCGATAGCACAGCTCCTTCCTGCAACGCAGCTGCAGAAGCTTTGTGAGCTGCGTCATATGCGTCTTCAACATATTCGTGAATGAAAGAAACAACGCGCCAGGGGTAAAGTTTTCGTGCGTCCCCTCTGTCGTCACAAAGAGCGAGACACGAGGTTCCGGAACACCACCAGCTTCACTAGAATTATCCCCGCTTTTCTCGGACCCACTGTCCCCTAAATCCACATCACATTGTGTATAGCGCACTGTACTGCCAGCCATCACCTTACTCCGAAGGTTTTTCACAAAGGAGTACTGAGGAATGAGCGCGGGGTGAGCATCGTGCAGGACAACTAGGTCGACATCTTCACGCATACGCGCCCTTTGTAGAATGTATCGTGTGATCAACGCAGTGGATAGCTTGCGAATCTCGTCTGGTTCAAATGGCATTTTGCTTGACATTACTGCACGTCGTCGCCGTACAGCTTCGACTTTTTTGGTCTTCTTTCTACTCAACCGTTTCCTTCTCCCCACCAAAGCGCTGTACGACTCATAAACACCACGTTTATTCCGGTCATCTGCATCAGCCTTATCATCATCCTCACCTTCCGAAGAAGAATAGTCAAACACCACATCCAAAGCCTCTGCACGGTGCTCCTCTTCTGCCTTCTGTTCTTGCGGTGTTTTTGCCTCATATTTCCGTCCAGAATAGAGCAGTTCGTTTTGTAGAGGCATCAGTAGGTCCCCATCCAAGACAACCAAGAGCACCCGATCCCCTTCACGAAGGCATTCTGCAAACTCTGCAATGGTTTCGCGAAAGTGGAGGACATGAGATGCAACGCATTGATAGGGCAGCGCTGCAGAGACGATTTCGTCATCTTCGATATCCGGTCGAGCCCCTTTTACACGATCACGCCGCCGCCGCGCTTTTGTATTAAACCCACAGCAATTCTCCAAGGTAATCCTTGCCTCCTGCAATACCGGGGTGTTTGTAATGTCAATCTGCGTCAAATCGTCGTTTTTCTCATCTTCAGAGCCAGAATCAGCGCTTTTATCTCCTACAGCTTTGTGGCCGTTGAGGGATATAATGAAAACTTTGTTAAATACGGTAGTGGTTTGGCGGCGGGTGAGGAGCATGGCTGCCTTGCGTCCTGCTTGGTAGCGGGCTTGCTCCTCTTCCTCTTCATGCTTCTTTGCTTTGATGCGAGACGGCTCGAGAAGGGCCGCAAATCCATCAAGGCTTTGACAATATGAATCCTCGGAGCCGTCAGATGCATCGTCCTTCCCTTCTGCAGAAGCTTTCCGTCGTTTATCCCTCCGCCTTCGCCGCCCAATAAGTGAACAGCAATATACAAAGGTCACAACAAGCAAACAAAACACCAGCAGGCTGATCACAAGAATCACCCACTTTGCCTCGCTGGACATCCCTCCACCGTCGTCAAAATCGTCGACCATTTTTGCTCCCTTTTGGTGTATTCTGTACTGAAATAATAGTCTTCATGAAAAGGTAAAAAAAAACGAATCGTACAAAAGGAATAATCATTAAATGCTAAGTAAGACAAAACCGAATGGAGTGGGAACGTTAGTGAGAGCGCAGCGGAAACGATAGTGGGAACGCAACGAGCTTTTTTTTCATAATGTTTTATTCTTCGTTGTTTGTTTTTTTTTTTTATCAACACCTTTTTACAAATTTCTTTGTCTATTTTTTTCGTGCATTTTCCTCTCTTCACAAAAACCGGAACTCTGTCAAGCTCACCGAAGTACCCACAGCAAGGAGCGGGCACCCCTATAAGCTCAACTGCCACGCTCAAGGCGCTCAACAAGGATAAATTGGTGCGGATTGTGCGGAAGCTGCAGGCGGACCGCAACGCGACGAGGCAAGCGCTGGAGGAGAAAGACGTCACCCCTCCCCGGCAGACCACCAGCCCTCCCGCACCTCCGACTGACCCACATACTATGCCAGCCATCCGGATGAAATCACAAAGCACCCTGCGGCCTACAACAGTAGATGTAAAAAGGAAGCCTTATGACTTGCCCGGACCGTAAGAGAACGAGGGCGGTACACAACCGTCAGCCGAAAAAAAAAATGCCTTACAAAAATACGGCTCTACAGGCAGGGGGAAAATGGCAAGGGGTGTGGGGGTCCTTTTTTGAAAAAAAATCATCGTTGCTATTTCTTCGAATTCATTCTTTTTAAAAAAGATGGGAACATTGTTCTCTTTGTTCTCATGTGGTCAAATTTTTCTCTTTTTCCCCTTCTGTTAATGCTGTTTTTTTTGGGGGCGAACCGCGCAGAACGTTTCCATTCGGGCAGATGACAGAGAGAAAGGACAGTAGTTTTGTATCCTTCAGAGAAAAGTCCTTAAAAACAAACAAACAAAAAGTGGTAGTTATTAATGCAGGCACCTCCGACTGACCCACTGTACGATGCCAGCCCCGGATGAAAGCACCAAAAAAAAAAAAGGGATGAGGAAAGAGCCTTCGACGAAGCCGGCTCTCCAGGGGCAGATGCATTGTGCACATTTGCCATGGTGAAGACGATACTGTTCCGCAGCACTGTGCGGACGCAACCCTCGTTTTTATATCATTGATTGCCTCGGCAAGACCGTGGTTGCGGTTGTTGTGAAATGGTTGGAGAGAAGGGTGAGGAAAATATAAAAAACGAAATCTCGAACAGACGAATCCTCTCGCACACGACACACATTATCTAAAAAGGGAGAAAACTTTGCTAATAATACGAGAAAAAAATATGGGATATACCAACTAGATGAGTGTACATCACACATCTAAACCCCCTCCCCCCTCCCATTTTGAGAATGGACAGACAAAAGAAAAAAAACCAGAACTAATTTTTTGGACTATTTTTCACCCTCCCGACCCTCATTTTCCCCCCCTATTTTTACAGAGGCTCTAGTGTCGTGGTTGGTTCTGCTCGCAGCTCATCCCAGCCATATAGGGGGCAAAGAAATCGGAGCAGTACAAAGAGCGCTACAGTGGAGGCTAAGTTTAGCATTATCCCCGTTCGTGCCATGCTTCCCAGGGTGATATTGCCTGTGGAGAAGGCGACAGCATTGGGTCCTGTGGAGATGGGCATCATGAATGCACAGCTTGCGGCCAGAGCCACACCGATGCAGGGGGGAACAGGGCTGATGCTGAGACGTTTGCATACGCCAATCACCAACGGTACCAATATATTTGCTGATGCGGTGTTCGAACAAACCTCAGTAAAGAACACAGTAAACGTGGTGAATATCACTGTCACAGCCCACAACGAAGTCACCCCGGTCGCATCGATAAAGGCAGACCCTAACGTCTCCGCAAGCCCCGTCTCCTTCATGGCAGTACCAAGCGAAATGCCGCCTCCAAAGAGCATGATAATCCCCCAGTCAACCTTCGATGCCTCGGACCAGGGGAGGATCGCCTCGCCATTTGTGTCTTGGGTGAAAAAGAGGATGGAGGAGGCAAGCATTGCAACCACCCCTACGTGGAGTGTCTTCCTTGCTGACTCCGCCGCGTCGGACCCATCCCCTGCAATCAATTTGATAACCGGCGCTGTCAACCATCCCACCAACCCAATTGAAAAGGCGGCAATCGTGATAACCTCTCCTCGTGTCCAATCCCTCGGCGGAGGAGGAGGCGGCAATGCAGCGGACAACTGAGTATACGAAGGATCATCAGTGGTGCTGTCTGCTGTCTCTCTTTCCCCACGCACCTTCTTTAATGGGTGTAGCCAAAAGAACATTACATAAACAAGAAGTATCAAGGTGACGGCAACGGGAACACCAATCTGCAGCCACATCACAAAGTCGATGAGGATGCCTTCGTGCTCGAGGAGTCGTAGAGAGATCAAATTAGGTGGGGTGCCGATGATGGTCGCGGTCCCTCCGATGCTGCAGGCGTATGCTACTGCAAGAATCGACCCTGTTGTCCCCGCGGGGTCGTTCCCGCCGATTTTCTGCACAATCGGAATCAGCATGGCTGCCGTCGCGGTGTTGCTGATCCACATGGACAGCAACCCTCCCACAGACATTGCTGCTAGGCGAAGCCTCCATCCTACCCCACCAACCACCTTTGACCTCCACAGGGCTTCACCCAAACGCCGGTCAAGACCGTGTCTTTGCATGCTCTTAGCCATAAAGAAGGCACCATAGAACAGAAATAGGAGCGGATCGGCATAAGGGTAGAACGCCTGCTCCGGTGTGGTAACTCCGTAGAGAACGAGAAAGGGTCCGATCAGCATGGCAGTGGCAGCGATGGGGAGCAGCTGTGCAAGCCAGCTCACGACAGCGGCAAGCAGGATGGCCAAGGTGCGTTGCTGTGCGCTGTCGTGCATCGCACCGATCCATGGGAATATGACAAGAAAGAACAACGCTGCAAACCGGGAACAGCTCATGACAAGCTCCTTCGTCCAACAGGAAGGCGTGTCGTCCTCGGTGGTGTCGTCCATCAGCTGCAGCGCAGTTGCGTTGGGGCGTTCCGGGTCGTTGCTCGAGGCGGTGGTGGTGACGTCCAGCTCGGCATCAACGTTGGTCTCATCCCTGTCAGTGTTGGTGTCGAGATGACTCCCCCCTATGTACTGCATCTCCTCAGAGACCTGCCCGGCAGGCATCATAGGCAACGTCGCCATGTAGTATCACACAATGTGCATGCTCGTTTGGTTTCCTGAAGAGGTGGAATGGGTAGAGGTTGTTTACGTGACAAGCGAAGTATGAAAGGGTGAGCAACAATGAAAGCGTGAATATAGAAGCAAAAACCGGGTGGGGTGATATCAAATCAGTCTAGATTTTCCTGTTGGTTTTTTTTCTTTTTTTTTCCTTTTTAATGTTGACAAGGACAATTTTTTGAGAACTGAGAATTGAGAATTGAGAACACAGAGAAATCGATGGCCCCCCCTTAATCTGCCACTCTGTTTTTTTATTATGTCTCCGCTGTCGCTGGGTGCTCCTTCGGCAGTGACTTGGAGATGTAATGGAAGGTGCGGGTATCTGCATGGTAGATGGCGGCCCCTGCGTTGTTGCTGTGGTTGCAGTATCCGGAGGTCGAGAAGACTGTCAGAAGCCTGCCGTTGTGTGAGAGACGTACCCCTGCTTGGCGTTCTTGGTGACCACGCACGAGACAGTCAAACCCATGTCTGTCGAGGAACGCCTTCAACGCTGTCGACGAATAGGTCAATGTCTTCCCACCACGAACATTCGACCCAAACCCATTTTCCTGCTGCGCAGCGACACGCTCCCTCTCCTCCTCCGAACCCCCCACGGTTTTTGCAGGCAGACTCTCCGCCGCATCCAATGTCTCCTCAACAGGATCCGACCACATAAGGTCCCATGCATAGAGCATCTGCTTCTCCCGCAGTGTTCCCGACCGTGGATCGCACTGTCCAGGATAGACGATAGGAAACTCTGGGAACGCGGCATCCGAAAGCACCGCGAGACGGTCATCATGGCCACCTAGGTAGCGTGGTATACCACCATGCGCACAGAAGATGCGGCGGTCGAGCACGCACGCCATAGGGAGCACCCTGAAGAGTTTGTTGCACGCAACGTGCAGGATGTCGCCCTTCTTTTGGCACCTCCCCGAGAAGAGCGCGCATTGGTAGCGAAAGGAGGCCTGCGCATAGTCCGAGACAGCGCTGTTGACAGAGGGGTCGTCATGGTTGCCACGCAGTAACACCACCTTGGTCGGCGCAGAGCACATCACCGCAATCACGAAGGCGCATACTTCTACACCCCATCTGCCCCGATCGACAAAGTCTCCCAAGAATATCAGACTGTGCGGGGTCAGACGAAGTTCGCCCATGACCGTCAGACGTTCCATGAGGAAGAGAAGGTCCTCGAAGTCACCGTGGAGGTCGCCAATGATCGCGGCAGATCCTGTGACGGAGATGGCAGCGCCGCTCCTCCGTTCGTCGCGTCTGCAGAGGTCGACGGCGTGCGCGCTGAGTTCGAGCATGGAGTCGTAGAGCCACTCCTTCTCTCGATCGGAGTGGCGGAAGTCTCCGGTTCGCGAGAAAGAGTCACGCAGGTAGGACAGTACTTCGGAGGCCTTGAGCGTGACGTCAGCCTCCGCCGCACGGTGATCGAAGTATTTGAGGGAGCGTGGCGAAGCAACGCCAGAGTCGAAAGGGGTGCGGAGAGGCGCTGTGCAGGCAGTGCCGTCTTCTTGCGTCGCAGGGTCCGGTGTGCCCGGAGCATCCGCAGAGAAGGTTTCCACAGGCTGCAGAGCGATCTCAATGCCGTCGTGCTCCTCCGACACCGCGGCGATCAGGCCACTGTGCGACAGAGCTGCGCGCTGTGGGGTGTTCACAGAGGAGACTGCAGTGGCGGTGCGTTTGCGCTTCCTGGAGACACGCTCCTGAGATTCATATTCAAGATCGACGTCAACGACAGAAGAAGCAGGTGCCGTAGCAGCCTTAGGCATTATGAAACGAAAAAAAGAGAAAAATGAGATGTGTAAACGAAAAAAAAATTCTGTTGAAATGAAATGTGTTCTGATCCAATCCCTCGAGATGAAATACAGCGTTTCTGATATGATACATATCAGGAATAATGAAAGAATGAATCTCTCTTGTGATAAATCATACAGAAAAGAATAGTCATTAATGCAGGCACACCTCCGACTGACCCACATACGATGTCATCCCCGGATGAAAGCACAAAGTACCCTGCGGCCAACAACAGTAGATGTAAAATATCATAATATGGGCTGTCAGTAGAAGGGCTTGAAGGGGTTGGAGTACTCAGGGAAAGGAGGCGGGTTTGGCGGAGAAAAGCGGAAAGAGAGAGAGAGAGAGGGGTGCATATACATTCATTCTGGTTGTGGGGAAAGAAAAAAAAGGTGGAAACCTTTTTTGGGGTTGACCCCCCTGAGGGGTGTACTGTAACTGGACCAAAGAATAGAGAAGAAATCGCTGTTTTTTGTCAACAAGAGAAGGGTCCTGAAACAACACAAACTTTTTTTTTTTGCCACCTTGAAAGGTAGAAAGCTACGTGATTTTTTTTTGAAAGCAGAGATGGGCAGGTTCCTAAGAGAACATTGCTAACTGTGGGAGATCTTTTATTTTTCTTCTTTTTCATTCCGCGGAAATAGCAGGAGCCTGCTTGAACCCTAGACGCGATAAATGCGAGAGTCGCTGCGCCTCCTTGCGTTCCATATCTTGTATCTCCCTTCGCGCCTTCGCACCGTCATGCCGTTCCTGCACCCTAAGCGATACCACATTCGAGGTCTTCCCTTTACAAATAGCGTTAAGACGCGCTTTGCTCCGTAGGTGCCTCCCTTGGTCCCTCTCTGTTCGAGGATCTTCCCCCCAAATTTCATTTCGTTTATGTTCCGCACGGTCTCGACGCGCATCGTGGTAGTCTGACTTTACTCTCCGCTGCTCACCGGAGTGGTTGCGAAGCTGTGTCATCCTTTTATCTCTGCTGCGATATTTTTCGTTTACCGCACCGAGACGGCCGAAGAACTCTGCACCACGCTGCGACACCGTTTTCGCGCATCCTTCGTGACTATACGTCTTCACCGGCAACACTGCGGCCGTCTGCGCCAAACCCTCCCTCATCGCGACCACACGCTGCTGTTGCCTCATCCGCCTCTCCGCCACCGATGCCTCTGTCTGCTGCGCCACCTCCTCCCAATGCTGTGTGAACACATCCCTCCCACGCTCTAATCTCTCCTGGGTCGACGTCATACCCAACGACGTCAAGGGCCTCGTCAATGACAATGAAACATCCTCTGGCAAAGGCGGCGGTGGGGTATGCGTTTTGAGAAAAAACTTCCGGTTGAGTAAAGCCGCTAACTTCGCATCAGACGCACGCTGTTTTTCCGCAAACGCTTCATCAACGTTACGCTTCCATGAAACACTATTTTGCGCCGCGCGAAGCTCACTTTCTGTTTGTTGACGGCTCCGGTTGAGATTAACCTTCGATGTTTTTAATACATGCCGTGAAATGATAGCCTCACGTCGAGCCTCCTCCTGCGCTTCTTTGCTTTGCAAAGCAAGGCTTCGATGCTCCTGAATCAATTCCTCCTCATATTCCGCATCCCGGCACAGCGAAACCAACTCCGCTCTCTCCTTTATCGCCTGCCTCTCTGCCTTCCCCACCTCCTCCTCTGTCATCTCTAAGGGGTATTCTCGATTCAATCTTCTACAGATCTCTGCAGCACGTCGTATCCTATAGGACCTACCCCTCACTAATCTCGACATTTCCTTGGCGGTTGCGCATCGCCTGCGTTCTAGGTCAACAGAATCTATAGGGATTGGTGAAGCAGAGGAGGTCGGTATCACTCTATCCTCCTTCAGAGGGGAGGAAGTGGCAGGTGGCATGCGTGGTGTGGAGAGCGGGGAAGGTGGTGGTGCGTCCGATGAGGCTGACGACGCGGTGGCTGTGGTTGTGGTTGTGGCTGTAGCGTCGACAGTAGGGGTGTTCTCTAATAGGGTGGCTGGCGTATCATCCGCATCCGGTGTGACAGCAGTCTGGGGAGTCGGTTCTTCCATTTTGAGGCTTTGTTCTGAAAGAAGGGGGAGAAAAAGGGGGGGGTTTTGTTGAAGTGTTTGTAAAGTTTTGATAGAGTGCAATTAGATCTTATCTATGCTGCTGCCAGAGAGGTGTGTGTATGAGTGAAAACAAAAAGAAGAAGAAAGTTTTTTTTTTTGGATTGTTTTTTTGTTTTTTTTTTTGTTTTTGTTTTTGTTTTTTTGTCTTTTGCATTTTAATGCTCTGCTATTTCGCTTTTTTTCTCTTTTGTCGGCAGATCGCCATGCCTTTTTCTTTTTGTTCAACCGAAGCTGAATTTGTTGGATTAGTGCAGCTGCCTTAGACAGTCTTCACTGTCCAATTTTTTTTTTTGAAAACTTGGTTGTATTAGTGTAGTCACCCGAGGATGCACTCCACTATACCAAACACTTTTTTTTAAACTTGCTATTTTTTTTTCGAGAAAACGGCGGGACATGACCGGTTCCTCCTATCCATTTTCGAGGTTAAAATCTCAAAAAGAAGGAAAATATGCACGGTAACGAAAAACCAGATGCCTTCGAGGTGAGTCCCCCATATTTGCATAACTCCTTTATGCTATGTACAATGTGTTATGTGAGACCTCCCCACACAAAAAAAAAAAAACCATCTTTAAAATGATCTGGTGCAGCAATAGGGGTACTAAATTGCGCGACTTTTTTTTTTCTTCTGAGGGGGGGCGGTGAAAGGCTGAGAAACATTTTTAAAAAACGAAAGTTGGGAACACCACCTCGCCAGGATGGAAATAAAAAATAAAACTGAGGTTATCCACACATGCACCTCCGACTGCGATGCCAGCCCCGGATGAAAGCAATAAAAAAAACAGTGTTTTCTTGGGTGGTTTGAGCTTGTCTCAGCTGTGAAACCCGGAGAACACCACCAAAATTACAAAAAAACAGGGGGGGGGGGAAATGACCCGCTGAGCCCAACGTACACTCTAAAATAACTTTCCCACCCCACCCACCCTCGGTCAACCCTTTACTTTCTTTGGGGGGTGTGTTCATTTTTTTCCTTTTGTTATTCTTCCCAAACTGAGAGTTGACTACATATACGGATGTGAAGCATGATCTCACAGATCGCACCATATTTTTGTTTTTTTTTCTTTTTGATATTTTACTATATTTTTTTTTGGATAAGTGCAACCATGGGTCTTTGTTTGTGCGTAAAGTGATATTTTTATTACTGCAATGCGCTCCCACTGACTACCTGGCCAAGAGGAAACCTCTTTGAGGCCAAAAAAAAAGTGTGTTGCTATCCACGGGTGCTTCTTAGATTATTTAGTTGAAAGCAACAGCCGTGTTTAAAAAAGGGGGGGCTCTGGACAAATGCCTCCTCCCCACAGAACAACACAAAAAAAAAAACTTTCTAAGATGAACTCAAGCGTCGCACTGCTGAGTCACCTTGAAAATTTATAAGACGAAAAATGCCTCGAGTGAGCAAATGCACCGCAACTTTACAGAAAAAGTTATTTCAAAAACTCTTCCACTAAAAGGTATTTAGGGGGAAAAAAGGAAAACTTCGGAAGGGGGGTGGGCACATATTTATAAAAGAAAAATGATCTGGCACATAGAACAATGACCAAAAAGAAAAGAAAAATAAAAAAAAGTTTGTCGGATGAGTCCTAAGCCTCTTCTGCTTCGCCACCTCCAAGGGAAGGGAAAAAAAAGATACACTTTCTTGTTGTTGTGCGAAACACGATGAATCAGCCCCGTTCATTTGTATTTTTAAAAAATTTTTGATGTGTGATATCGTCAGAAAAAAAATATGACAACCGTTCTGTAACTACACAGTTGCCTTGAGTGTTATTTTTTCCCCCAACACAAAAAAAAATAATAATAAAATCACTGAAGAATCTAGTACTGACCGCCACCTGCGCCCATCATCGAGTGCAACCTGAAGGAGGTGATTGATTTTTTTTTTGCATATTTTTTGGTATTTTTTCATTGAATACGTGACCTATTGAAAGGTAACTGCGTCGACAAACCCGCCTGAGAGCCCACTTGGGGCTAGTAGGGTATGTACTCGATGTTGGCCGAAGCCTTTGTACTACGGAAGGTATAGACGTCGTTTCTAATTTTTTTTACCAAAGAGTGAGCGGCATACATATTTCCTGCGTTATAGCTCGAGGCTTCCTGCACCGCCTTCTCCTGGAGCATCTGCTTGCGCGAGACAGTTCTGCCAGACGACACGGTGTTGCAGTCTGCGTCCTTGTCACCCTGGCCTCCCTTGCGACCCTTGCCCCCCTTGCCCCTCGTCATGACAGGTGCGCTCGTGACAATGTCTCTGAGCTTCTGCGGCACGTCCTGGTTGTGCTCTTGCAGGTAATTCAACAGGTTCCGCCCAACGCCACGGTTTTTCTGTGTATAATTGGGCAGTTGGAAGGGTTCAGGGTTAGAACACAAAAAAAGTGGTGACGCCTGGATGGAGAAAGAAGACCGCATACCTCGTTGAAAAACGCCGTGGCCACCCCAGTGTTCCCCGCACGCCCAGTACGTCCAATGCGATGGGTGTAGTCATCCAGGTTGCCCGCCAGGTCGTATTGCACAACGTGCGACACGTTCGGGATGTCCAACCCTCTGCTCGCAACATCCGTGGCAACAAGGATGGGTGCCTCCCCACACTTGAATGCGGCCAGGGCGGTTTCACGTTCTATTTGCGTCTGCGAAAACAAAAGGTGTGAACAAAAAATTGGGCGGGACAAAAAAAAAAAAAATAACTACAAAATCACACAAAAGGAACACATACCCTGTCACCGTGAATCGTAGTCGCGCTGAGTCCCTCCTGCACAAGTCTGTGCACCAATTCATTGGCAGCGCTCTTGGTGTCGACGAAGACGAGGACAAGCTTGCGCGACTCTGCGTGGTGGAGGAGGGCGAGCAGGAACTCAGGTTTTCTGTTCTCTGGGCAGTACTCAAGGGTCTGGGTGATACCGGTGTTGGTGGACCCAATGGTGCCGACCTTGATGAAGTAGAACGGGGACGAGAGGAACTCACGCGCAAGGCGCTGGATGGGCTGCGGGAAGGTTGCGGAGAACATCATGGTCTGGATCTCCTCGATGGGGGGCATGTCACGCTGCTTGATGATCTGACGCATCTGCACGTCGAAACCCATGTCAAGCATTCTGTCCGCCTCATCAATGCAGAACACGTAGATGTTCGAGAGCGACACCTTTGGTGGCGGCCCACCTGAAGGCGACGTGCTGCCTTTCCTCTGACGCGGTGTGCACAGGTCAATGAGACGCCCCGGGGTGGCAACAAGAAGCTGGCAACCCTTGTCCAAGTCCTTGATCTGCAAACGCATGTCAATACCACCGTAAGTCGCAACACTGCGCAGCCCCGTGCGGAAGGTAAACTTCTGCGCCTCTTCGAAGATCTGCATCGCCAGCTCGCGTGTCGGTGCAAGGATAAGCGACTCAGGCGCAACCTGCGCCCTCCCAAGACGTTTTTTGAAGACACGGGGCCCATTGCGCAGAAGGGTGTGGATGAGGGGGAAGAGGAAGGCCGCGGTCTTCCCGCTTCCTGTCTGCGCGCACGCCATGACGTCACGCCCGCTGAGCATGGTGGGGACGGAGAACTTTTGGATTGGGGTGGGCTTGCGGTATTTGTAACGCTCAATGTTGTCGAGCAGGAGGGGGTGCAGCCCGGAGTTTCCGAAGTCGAGAAGCGGGTCGGGTTGGGGCTCGGGTCCGGTGACCTCGACGGGGATCTCTTGTTGTTTGTCGAAGTTGAGGCCTGCCTGGTGGCGTGTGTTGCGGAAGAGATGGTCGTAGTTTTCGTCGTCAACGGCATTGCCCCACGACGTGCGCCCCGACTGCTGGCCGTAGCCTGCCGTCCGGCGCTGCTGCTGCTGCTGGTTCTCCTTCCTCTCGTACTCATCCGCCTCCTCCTGCCAGCCACCAGCTTCTTCAGTGCTCGCACCCCTTCCCTCTTCCTCACCCTTGCCCCCACGCCAGGTCCCCTTTTTGCCCTTTGCCCCCTTAGACCCTTTCCCCAACTCCTCCTGTTCTGGGGACGTTGTGGGTGGTGTCAACGGAGTCGTGCTCGGCGGTGCACTCTCCACAGGCGCAGGTGCGCTGGTGCTCGCCTCCCCCGAGACTCCCGCCTCCTGGTCAGCCAGCATCTGCTTCCGTCTCATGGACGGGGGTACATAACTACCTCCCATATGAGTATGGATGAGCTGTGTTGTGTTGTGTTGTGAAAAAAAGAAACGGATAAAGGGGGGGTTGGGGGGGTTGCGGGGGGGGAGGGTTGTGATAACTTTCTGTGTAGTTGCGCTGTGGTGTGTAGGAGTTTTTTCAGCAAAAAAAGGGGGAACCTTGAAAGATGCATAGCCCCACGAGCTCATACATCTGGTAAAATGCCCCAAACAATTAAAGAATAAAGTAGGGAAGTTGTAATTGGGAGGTTGGAAGCACCAAGCCAAATGACGTCGCGTTGAATTGAGACTGTCTAGTAAGTAGGAACTTGCTAACCCAGTCAAGAGAAGAGAGAAGAATCTCCCGACAAGAAAATTGCAACTGTTGAGGGTGCAACCGCTCGTAGGGTGATTGGGGAGAGCGGAACAAACGTTCCTAACAAAGCATACAAGATGAGCGGACCACATCATAAAAATATGGCAAACGCTCGCAAAAGTTGTGGAAGTGCCTCCGTGAACGCAAGCACTGTAGCCACATAGGAAAAAGATATGATAAAAAAAAACGCAGATTCTACGAATAGGTATTCGGGATCACTCCAATGCACCTATAGTACAGTTTTCCCTGGTCGGTTCGTCGTGCCCCACACCACCGGCAGGTAGCAGCACACCGCACGCACACCGGTTGCCCTTGCCCACTGCACCAGACCACACCCACCAAAAATGGAATCCGTTTGAGTTGGAGTATGTCCACACAGTGGCTCAGCCACCCTCCACAACACCTGCACACAGCAACCACCACGCACACAGCATGGCACTTCCAATGCACGCAGTGCAGACCCCTAAGGCACACTTATGTGAGCGGTACTGTTCTGAGCACAGCACACCTTCATGAGATAAGCGCTACCATGTTGCAGTGCACACCGCCGGACGCCATCAACAGCGCACTCATCAACACCTCTGACACACCACCATGGGCACGGCACCATCATGGCTGCTCCAATGCACGCAGTGCACTCTTCTGAACACTGCGTACTGTTGTGAACGCAGCTTCCTTAACAAAGGTGGCCATGTCCACACCCTTCTGAAACACCACACCATCATGGGCACCACAGTGAACGCTTCCACCACGACCGCCACCATGAATGCTTCCCATGCAGGCAGTGCACTCTTCTGAACCCAGCGCTGCGATGGAGACAGTGTCTCATTCTGCACAGCGCACGACCGTGTACTGCTCCACACAGTGCACGATAGCGCACGCCTCAAATACACTTCGGGCTTGTCGTAGGTGTGGAAGGGTCCGATGGGCAGAGGTCGCTGACAAAGAGCGCAGTACCTGTCCACAGCGTGTTGCAGCATTTGGAGCGTTCACGTACAGCATCGACCTAAGCGCTGTGTGCTCTCGGCAGCTGCCTCTAGCTCGCCACCTCAATGGCAAGAGGACGACTTCCGCAACCACAGGCCCGAGTTCGTCGTGACGTGCTCACATGAGGTCTAAAGCAGCATATAGAGTCCTGACGTTCATGAACACCTCCAGTGAGCGCAATTATGCACCTTTATGCAACTCCAGCGTGCGCGTTGCTTGAGCACAATGGACTCTCCCAACATGAGTCTCCAGCACAACCATGCAGCATGGCCACCTCAATGCACGCAGTGCACTACATGGGATGCCGTTCCCCACGACCATGAAGCACTCCACCACGAAACCCACCGCACTGCGCACTTCCACCTGCACGCGTACCCAACGTGAACACCTCCACGCATCATGGCTGTTCCAAACAGAGCCTCCACAGCGCACGATGCGAAGTGCACTGCTCTGGACAGCCTAGCATGCAGCAACGCGCACACCAACACGGACACCTTCTCACGTGCACCCAACGTGAATGCACCGCACCGTGCATGCTAAAATGCACGCAGTGCACTCTTCTGAACAGCGCACTGTTGTGAACGCAGCTTCCTTAACAAAGGTGGCCATGTCCACACCCTTCTGAAACACCACACCATCATGGGCACCACAGTGAACGCTTCCACTACGACCGCCACCATGAATGCTTCCCATGCAGGCAGTGTACTCTTCTGAACCCAGCGCTGCGATGGAGACAGTGTCTCATTCTGCAAGGCCGGCTGTGACCAGCTCCAGTATACCCAGTGTGGATAGCGAACGCCTCAAACCTCAGCAATGGACTGCTCTCAAGCAAGGTACACTGTTAAGGCACACAGTGTCATGACGACCGCATGAATCATGAACGCCACCACCACGCACACAGCATGGCACTTCCAATGCACGCAGTGCAGACCCCTAAGGCACACTTATGTGAGCGGTACTGTTCTGAGCATAGCACACCGTCATGGGACAAGCGCTACCATGTTGCAGTGCACACCGCCGGACGCCATCAACAGCGCACTCATCAACACCTCTGACACACCACCATGGGCACGGCACCATCATGGCTGCTCCAATGCACGCAGTGCACTCTTTTGAACACTACGTACTGTTGTGAACGCAGCTTCCTTAACAAAGGTGACCACGTCTACAGCCCTCTCGCAACTCTACGCAACACCCACGACACCTCCCTCTGGCGATCTAGCGTCGTTGACAAAGGCGAGGTCTCCATGACGTTCACGAAGGCTTCCAACTGTTCTGCAGAGGTTAGCGACAACCTCATGCATGGACGCTGCGTACTTCACTTATGCAAGGCCTGTGAGAGACGTTCGCGTCGGTGCGCCTCGTGCACCATGCACCGTCGAGCTGTTAGTTAGGCGGTCGGTCGAGCTCTGTGACACCAAGGTGGTTGCACCACGCGACCTTACCGCCAGAGGCCCAGATAAAGTGGGGTTCTGCGCCGGTCTTCCGGGATGCCTCCGTCGAGAAGGCCTGCTGCTGTTTGCATGGCAGACTAAAGGTGCTGCCCACATGAAGCACTCCACTACGCCCGCAGATACACGCCAGGCCTCAGGCTAATTTTTGTCCACACCCCACTCATAAAAATCACGTCCTCAACCACCTCAACCACCTCAACCACCTCAACCACCTCAACCACCTCAACCACCTCAACCACCTCAACGCACCTCCATCAAAAAAAATAATCCAAAATAGGCCACCACCCAAAGCAATGTCGTACCAAGGCACAGCACACCACCCTCTCTCCAAGCCCCACACAGGATGCAACCCTGCCACAACCCAGCACCTTCTGCTGAACGCCCAACACGGCGGACGGGGAGACAACGTATGGCCTGCCCCGTCTACCTTTGCTACACCGCAACGCAGCACAAGCACACACTTTTTTTTCTTTTTCCCTCTTTCTCTTCTTCAAAGAACACACAGTTCCACCGTACCACCCAACGAGCCCAGGACGCAACGCATATCCTTACGACACCTTGGGCCACATTCCGCACCTCGGAAGTACACCAAGAGACTGGGTGAGCCACCACTCCCACCCTGGCACCATCGTACACACCAACACCCTACCCACCAAAAATGCAGAGAACGTCCCTCAAGAGTGAGCCTACCTTCGTAGAAGCTGGCAGGTTTTGCTGGTTTTTGAAGACTTTTTTATTCTTGTTTTTGTGTTGTTTTTTTTTTTTTTTTTTGTTGTGTCGACAATCGCCTAAGAACTCACTTAAGGCTAATAGGCTTTTAAATGGGGGGAAAAAGAGCGAAAAAGAGAGAGAGGGAGAAAAGTGAACACCTCGTTCAGTAATGCGCTCAAAAAAAAAAAAAAAAAAAAAATGACAAATTTGCAAAACGCATATCCCCTCTGCGCACATCGCTGGCAAACCTCCGCGTCGTTCTTTTTAAATTCACGGGTTGCCTACGATCGTAGTACGATCGTTTACGATCGTACCAAAAAACGATCGTAACGATCGTAAAATATCGTACTACGATCAACTACGATCGTACTACGATCGTAAACGATCGTAGTACGATCGTAGTACGATCATTACGATCGTAGTACGATCGTAGTACGTTTGCCAAACGAAATAACGAATATCGCTTGAAATACCGTTCGATATTCCTTGCATGGTGTGCATGAAGCACACACAAGGTATATCAAACGATAATCAATCAGATAAAACGTTACATCATTGGAAAATTGTTGGCACCGCCGCCCTGTCTTCGTATTTATTACGTCGACAGGCCAAACAACGTTGGGCTCAGAAGAAGCAGTGCTAGACAGTCACTGGGGATCAACATGAGAACCAACTCCCAACAACACAGGCTACCGAAGTAGCAGGTGGGGTGTTGCGGGTGTTTGGGGTGAAAGAAAATCGATTTTGGTAAGTTACAGCAGAAAATTCTTAAGTTTGCAATAGCGAGAAGGGTTACATTGCTCTTGCGAGCTGTGAACCGGTAAGGTTGAGAAGGGTGACACGGCATACAAGTACAAGTACAAGTAAGACGTACCTTCTGCAAAGGCTGAATTCGCAATTCTAAGGGATATGAATTCAGCCCCCACTGTTTTTTTGAGATGATCATTCCATGGTATACTAAGCGTTCCCGAAGAATGAATCACCCCCTCCTCGTTCATGCAAACTCAAGAAAATTCTGAAGTAACTACAACCTGGCGTGCGGGTACAGATGCATTGCTTTGTTCTTTCCTCAAAGTCATGTGTGATCTCTCGGGTCTGTACTAAAGTCAGTGTTTAGATAAGCATCCACTTGACTCGTTCTAACAACCGTTGAAATCTAGAACAAAACAACACACTGCCCCTTCTCACACCAAGCCGCCATGCTTCAAGAGCATGCCCTGGGCAAAAATTACTGTGACAAAAATTAGTATTCTGGGGGAACGCAATATTTTCTTGTGTCTAGTCCTCCGCAAGCAGAGGACAGACTTTCCGGATCCCGAAGTCGAATTTCTTGCACTAGCTATGCTCCCTGGGTTAAATGGCTATAGCAGTGACTGACTAAGAGTTTCATAATAATTAGGGTGGTCTGGGGTGGGTTAATGGAAAAGTTGGTATATAAACCCGACTTTTACGATCGCCACCTGGTTTTGAAATAATTGCACCAGCTCTTCCGTGGGCACTGCTTCGCTGTCACGATGAAGGGTCGTCGGTTCGGGTACCTGATAAGAGAAATTGAATGTAAAAGTAGAGACTACAACAAAAAAACAAACAAACAAGAAGCCGCCCCGTACCCCACGTAAAAGTGACATTTTTGTTGACAAAAAAAAAAAAAAAAACGTGCCCGTCTAGGTGTCGATAGCATCGCTGTTATCAGGTCACAGCTGTCAAGGTCCGTCCGATGGCTCGCTGACGCGGCATGGGGAACTGCACCACTCGATGCCTACGGCCCTAGCATATCAGCTAGAGCATCTAGGTGGTCTTCACCTCCAACCTCCTCTGCTGGCACATCGGAGGGTGACATGATCGACGACGTCCTCGCAGCGGGAGATCGGCCTGCCGCGAATGACGTGCCGCCTGCTGAGGGTGACCCTGAGCCCAACCGTATTTTAAAACTAAAGCGTTCTGTTTCTCCCCCCTCCCGTAAACAGAATCCATCAACACGTTCTTCAAAAAGAAAACGCTCGTCTTCCCCCAGAGCATGCGACAAAACTGCCAAAAAACGGAAGAAATCCGTCATCAATGCCCCCCCCTCCGCCCCGCCACCCCCATCTGATGATGGCCCGGTGGGTAGTAGTATCAGCGACATCAGTGTGACATCTGCCACACAAGAGAGATCATCGCGCTCGTCTGCGGTGACATAAAAATGTTTAGTATAGTGGAGCACACTCTAGGGTGGCTACACTAATACAACCAAGTTTTCAAAAAAAAAAAAAAATAGCGGACATGTCGAAAAGGGAGAAAACCGGGGGGTTAAAAACATACCTTGCACTCGGCCCACTCTCCAGGTACAAAGAACATCACTGCACGACAAACCCACTACTACAATAGAAAATAACTATTTTTTACCGAACAGAAAGGTCGTTTTATTGATGAGTGTTTTCTGAGTGCACACTCAGTGGGGACAAAATGCAACACTTCAAGGCATGCAATACTCCAAGGAATTTGCTAAGGAAAAGTCGATATTGTGGGCCCCTGTAGTAGTGCATATAGTTACCCCCAGATCGTCAAAACACCCGATTTTTGCGTTTTTTTGCACTTTTTGGTGCCCAAAAACCCAACTCAGGGGTCGAAATTTTCCCGAAAAAAAAAATTTTTTTTTTGAGATTTTTTGATTTTTTGACAAGGCGCTGGCCCATACAAAATGCACTGGTGGTACAGAAAATGACTGGGGAATTAACTCTAGATGCTCAAAACAGCCCAATTCTTGCTTTTTTTGACTTTTTGGTCCCAGAAGGGTACCTAGGGTGTAGTGAGCAGGCCTCAAAAACACTTGTGAAAAAAAAAAATTGGGATTTTTTTTTTTGAGATTTTTTCAAAAATCGACTTGTTTTTGGTAAAAATCACGAAATTTTGGGTTCGCGGAACCGCGTTTTAGACCCCCCTAGATGCTCAAAAGTGCCAAATTTTGCTTTTAATGGCCTCAAATCGTCGAAATTAGCCCAATATAGGGGCAAAAAAAAAAATTCGAGGGTCTAGGTATGGAGAGCGAGCACCTTAGAAGGAAGATCGTACGATCGTACTACGATCGTACTACGATCGTTACGATCGTAGTACGATCGTACGATCATAATACGATCGTAAGTACGATCGTACTACGATCGTACTTTGATCGTAGTACGATCGTAGTGCGATCAAAAAAGAGCTGCGATCGTAAGAGATCGTACTACGATCGTAGGCAACCCGTGTTTTTTGGTTTATTTGATCACAGTTCTGTGAGGGGGGGAGAGGGAAAAAAAAAGTTAAGGTTGTCAGTGCAAAAACATGAGTTGCAGCACCACAAACATCGAAGCGAAACCCCGTTCTGCATGAAGCACAGACTGATTCTCTTTCCGGAGAAAAAAAAAAAAAGAAGGGGAAAAAAAAGGTGTCGTGCCACCCCCTCTACCCCCCTTTCTGTCGACAATTCAAGTAGGTTCTCAAAATGCCACACCCCTCCCCCAACAAAAAATAAAAAAGTGAAGTTACTAAGATGAATCTAAGCTTTTCGTGCTTAGTCACCTTGATCGATTGCTATCGCACAAAAATCATCAAAAAAGTTGATAGTGCAAATCAAAAAAAGAAGTCAGGATCCGACATCACCTCCCTGGAGTGTAGACTGAAACACTTTTTTTTTGATAAATTATTGGAGTAGTGTAGTTGCCTCAGTTGTGTTGCCACAGTTTGTGCAATCTCCACTTTTTTTTTTTTGCGGTATTGACCATCACTCACCAAAGAGGAGAGTTCTGAACTCAATGTCCACCTTTTTGGCTAGAATACATTTTTTTTTTGTTTTACTTTTTGTTTTAATTGCATACATACCACTCAACAATATTTTTTTTTGTAATTCCGACAATTTTTTTTTTAAATACTGATTTCACTTTATCACCAGCTTTGTTTTTTCCCCCTTTATTCAACGCCAATTGAACTACACCCTGCTTTTTCCCACTCCATCAATACTGCGACACGAGGGACGACACCTTGTCATCTTCAGTTCCTCTAGACGCAGTACGCTGCGATGATTCAACAGAGTAATTTTTTCCCCCTTTTTCTGTCCCGACCCTTGCTTTTAACTTTAAGGGGAAAGTCCCTCATACCCACATTTTTTCCCCCAATTCTTTTTTTTTGAAAACTTGGTTGTATTAGTGTAGACACCCAGAGGATGAACTCTACTATAATGTTTTTTTATTGCAGCTGCGTCTACGCAACGTCCTCAGAGGCGTCTTCCTTGTCGTCGTCGCCGTCGTTAGATGCCTTGTCGTTGGAGGCCTTGTCAGCATTGTCAGAGGCCTTCTCAGAGGCCTTGTCTTCAGACTTCGCGACCGAGGGGGAGCGGGAGCGGGAGCGTGCGTCGGACATGTTGCTCTTCTTGTCGTCCTCCTTGTCCTCGTTGTCGTCCTTGTGCGAGCCGCTCTCGCTCTTGCGTTCCTTGCGGTCGTCGTCGGACATCTTGTCATCATCATCGTCGTACCTGCGGCGTGCCGGCTTGTCATCATCCTCCTGCGCCTGCTTCTTTCTGAAGTTTTCCTCAGAGTTGCTACGGTTCTTCTCCCCCTCTCTCCCCGCCTGTAGTGTGAAGTGGAAAAAAAAGCGGAACAAAATCATACCGGGTGTTCGAACTTGCAGTCGTCCCCCTTGTTGCATGCACCCCTCAGGTAGTCGAAGCAGATGCCAGGGCCGCCTTTGTTGTCGGGGCATTCGCGGCTCTGGTGGCCCTGCTTGCCGCAGCAGAAGCAGTTGTCGCGCTGGCGGCGCCTTGGGCAGTCCCTGCTGACGTGCCCGAAGCCACGGCAGCTGAAGCATTGAGTGTCGTTCCCGCCGCGTCCCCGTTGGTCAGGGCAGTCTCTGCGGAAGTGCCCAGTACGGCCACAGCCGTAGCACTCCCCAGGACCTCCACCTCTGCCTCCTCCACGCTCGGGGCAGTCCTTGTTCATGTGCCCAACTTTGCCGCAGGTGAAGCACTCATTTCCCTTTCCACGACGTTCCGGGCAGTCGGCAACGGTGTGCCCGGTTCTCTGACAGCAGTAGCAGGTACCCTGATCTCTGCGCTCGTACCCACCACGGTTGTCGTTTCTGCGGTCGTCCCTGGGGTCCATGCGTCTGTCGTCCATGCGGTCGTACCCACGGTCACGGTTGTCACGGTTGTCCCGGTAGTCGCGGCTGTCGCGGTTGTCACGGTGGTCGCGATCGTCTCTTCTGTCATAGTCACGACGGTCTCTGTCGTCTCTGCGGTCGTACCCACGATCACGGTCACGGTTGTCCTCAAACCGGTCGTACCCACGGTCACGGCTGTCGTATCCCATAGTGCTGTGTTGTGTTGATCCTGAAGGGTTATGTGTGAGAGAGGAAGAAGATAAAAAGAGAAGAGCGGGTCGTTAAGTCCTAGAGTACTGATAGGTGTGGCCTTTTGGGCAAAGCGAAGTGGAGGCATGAGGGGGGAAGGTCTGTTAAATGGCGGGGGGAACAGAGGTGCAAACGTCTCTGTGGACGCAGGCACCGTGGATCTCCGCTTTGGTTATCGAACCGTGGAGGGCGTTTAAAAAAAAAGTAGAGTTGAAATACAAAGCCCTCTGACAGTGTACCTTGGTATGACCGGCTGTACCGTGGGGTGGACACCCAATCATCCATTTCGTGGCTTACATCTGATTAAAAATGTGGCTCAAGTTCGACCCATTGACTCTATATCCACTCGTTGTAGGGGAGGGAGGAGGAAGGAGGGAGGGAGGATAGCTGCCACCCTCAAAAAAAAAAAATGTCAGAGAAAAATTGGGGGGGGAATTGAAAATAAAAGTAAACTGATGTGCGCATAGGCCGTCCTCTCGTTTTAAGCAAGGTTATGGAAGAGGGTCTTTGCATGCAGGCTCAGTGCGGCTACTATCAGCTTTTTTTTTCACGTGGTAACTTTTTCTTTCTTTCGGTCCCTCCAGAAACTGTGGAGGGAAACACATGGACACACAAACGGCAACTTTTTTGTTTTTTTAAAATAGGTTAGAACGACGTTGCTCAAGGTTTTGGATAGAAATTTTGTAGTTTTTTGGTAAGGTATTTCATTGGCAATACCGAGCAGGGTTTTTGGGACATACACGCACACCCGAAGGGAAGGGGGGAGGAGGAATGCGCACAGTACACGACGGTGAAGTAAACGACATGACATGTGCTTTTTACATGTAACTTTTTTTACAAGTAAAGTGACATGTGCCACAGGTAAACTGACCTGTTGAGTCCATGTCATTTTAATGTGGCACATATCACTTTACATGTATGCAGGTATAAAAGGCACATGTCATGTCATTTACTTCGCTGTCGTGAATAACAAGGTGTGAAGAAGAAGAAAAAAACTATTGCATACCATAACCATCTTCACACACGGCGGGGTCCACACACCCGAGGGTCCGTAAATTTTACGGACCCTCATTACGGACCCTCAAGTGCGGACCCGGGTCCGTAATTACGGACCCTAGGGTCCGTAATTACGGACCCTAGGGTACGTAATTACGTGGTCTAAGGTGGGAAATCACTGTTTGGATGTGTGACTGCTGGTCGAAAAGCCCTGGGAGCAAACCGAGTGGTACACAGGTACCACATGATAGACCATGATCATGTGGGCCTATCCCAAGTTACATACCGAAAAAAGTCGTGAGCTCGGTTAGTTGTCAAAGACGTCTTCCACCATGCACTGAGGAGATAATGATCCAACAATTTACAAGAAAGATTACTTAACCTACTGCTGGAAATTGCCAGGTCGTAGTAACACACAAAGTGTGCCTCCGTTCGGGAAGACCGGATATTCTAGAGACCAAAAAGGCCTCAAGAATATCTTCCGGTAGTCAAGGTATAACCGAGTGAACGGCCCAAGACCCCCGTGGAGAAGTTAAATGTTGTAATGCTATCAAGTACAAACTGCGAACACTGTCTTACCCTCCTCAATGCATGGTGGAATATGTCTTTCACAACAAACCGAGCTCAAGAGTTTTTAAACTTCCCTGAGGGAATGCGAGACGCAAAATTTACCACCAGACCCTGTCTTCGTGCACCTTCGGTGCAACGCTGCAGACAGGCCAAACTGCGTTGGACTCAGAGGAATGCCTGCTGTGCAGTGTATCAATGAGAACCAAGTCCCAGCAACAAGGGGCGCCTTTTGGCGGGCGTTGTTGAGGGTGTTTGGGGTGCAAAGTTTTCCACAATTTTGATGCGCGGGTACAGAAGTGTTGTCTTGTTCTTTCATCTTTAGGAATGTAAATGTCAATCGCGTTTAACTACCACTAGGGCTTGTTCAGTGAACCCACAAGGGGTCGAAGGGGGTTGGTTATCCCATAGCTATCAAAGGTTGTGTCGACCAGGCTAATCCACTATGTTACGCTGTACGTTGTTAAATCCGAAGAAATAACACTTTAGCAGCCGCAGGAAGTTTGCTAAAAAGAGTGCCTCACGCTACACAAACCACCACCCGCGATTGACTTAGATGTTATAACAAAGAGAATTCAGAACAAAACAACACCCTGCCCCATACACACTAAATTGTCATGCTTCAAGAGCATGCCTGGGCCAAAATTACTGTTGACCAAAAAGGCAACAAGACCACCCACAAGGAGTGTAAATTGTGCACTGGTTTTCTGGGGGAACGCAATATTTTCTTGTGTCTAGTCCTCCGCAAGCAGAGGACAGACTTTCCGGAAGGTTTCCAAAGTCGAATTTCTTGCACTAGCTATGCTCCCTTGGTTAATGGCTATAGCAGTGACTGACTAAGTGTACCCACCCCCCTCCACCCAGATCTTCGTCCGCAAACTCAGAATAGATTGATGCGGGTAGATTTTGAGTTGTTGAATGTCGGACCGCGGTGAAGCTTCTCATCGCAATCGCGGGTGCAGTTCAGACTTCACGATCCTGTGATAAGTGTAAATGTGGGGTGTGATTAAGTTATGGTATACAAACGTAGTAGTCGGGAAAGGTGAGGTTAATAAAAAAGGCTATTTATTGCCGTGAAATAAGATAGATTTTTTCCACGCTACAGGTCGAGAGAGTGACCTGCTGCACAAATGGTTCGAGTGAAGCGAGGTGAATTATGTGAAGCAGGTAACGAGCGCCTGTGGAACCAAATAGAAACGTAACACTCATCACACGATAAAACCCATGGGAGAGGTTGTGGTGAAACGCACACACCTCGACCTGAGGAGTGGCTCTGCAGCGCGGTTCGTCCCCAGAACCGCAAGTGTGTTCAAAATGCTTTGTTTCTATTTCCTCCTTCATGTCATGAGGTGACACAAAATGATTGGTGCGTAAAAAAATAGCTATTTAATAGTGTGAACATTACGCGTTTATTTCGAGTTGAAAACACGAACAAGTTGAAATATGCGGCATTTTTTTGTTCAATCTTCACTAGTAACTGAAAGTTAAACATAATTACATACCTTGTCTTCCCCGTAACCTGCGCCTTCGCTGCTTTTAAGGTGCTTTCTCTGGGTGCCCAGTACCCAGTACCCAGTACCCAGTACCCAGTACCCAGTACCCAGTACCCAGTACCCAGTACCCAGTACCCAGTACCCAGTACCCAGTACCCAGTACCCAGTACCCAGTACCCAGTACCCAGTACCCAGTACCCAGTACCCAGTACCCAGTACCCAGTACCCAGTACCCAGTACCCAGTACCCAGTACCCAGTACCCAGTACCCAGTACCCAGTACCCAGTACCCAGTACCCAGTACCCAGTACCCAGTACCCAGTACCCAGTGTCTTCGAGAACCTAAAAATGCATTTTGTTGAAATTTTCTGGCTTTTTCTGAACTTTTCCCAGCTACTTTTCTGGTCGAGTAGCTATTTTCACTTTTCTGGTGTATGAGTAGGTTTTCTGGGTGGGAGACTGGATTCTGGGTACAGTGGTGTGTCTGGGCACCCAGGCACCTGGGTACTGGTGTATTTTCGGCCCAGTACCCCGGTACACGATCCACTGGTGTACAAGGAAAAAAGTCGTGAAAAAGCAACCACAGCTCCACATGACAAACACAAAAGTGTCCAGTCACGTGGGGCATTCATGCACTGAGGAGATAATGATCCAACAATTTACAAGAAAGATTACTTAACCTACTGCTGGAAATTGCCAGGTCGTAGTAACACACAAAGTGCGCCTCCGTTCGGGAATACCGGATATTCTAGAGACCAAAAAGGCCTCTTCCGCTGGTCAAGGTATAACCGAGTGAACGGCCCAAGACCCCCGTGGAGAAGTTAAATGTTGTAATGCTATCAAGTACAAACTGCGACCACTGTCTTACCCTCCTCAATGCATGGTGGAAGATGTCTTTCACAACAAATAAGCTGTACACAGGTACACAGGTAAAACCCGTTAAAATTGTGTGTGAAAGTTAAAAATAGCTATATTTGCATTTTTCGCCCAGCATTGAGGACACATAGTCCCACCAAGGGCAATTTTGTGATGTCAAAAAAAATTTTTTTTCGGACCAAAAATTGACTTGTTTTCGGTAAAACCCACTAAAAATTGTGGTACTCTAAACTGCGTTTTAGACCCCCACAGATGCTCAAAAGTGCCAAATTTTGCTTTTAATGGCCTCAAATCGTCGAAATTAGCCCTAAACGGGGGCAAAAAAAATTTTTCGAGAGTCCCTTTCCCTGGGAGGCTCCGTAATTACGGACCCTAGGGTACGTAATTACGTACCCTAGGGTACGTAATTACGGACCCTAGGGTCCGTAATTACGTACCCTAGGGTACGTAATGACACTCCGTAAAGAGGGACCCTCCTAACATGCCGTTTTACGGACCCTCGGGGTGTGCGGACCCCGCCGTGCAAACTATCCCCCCGATCCCACCCCTTCCCCCCCCCCCCCCCCCCCCCTCCCCTTCTCCCACCTTATTTCCCTTCCTTCACATCCTTTGGTATCTCCCTGTCTTTGCTGTCTTTGTCTCTGGTGGTTTCTTTTTCACGGCTGTTCTTGCGGAGGGTTTTGCGTTCACCTGGTTTGACTGCAGTGTAGAGGGAAGTCTGCTGGGAGGACACCGCACGTGTCGCATTGCAGGAAGCACAACGGAGTTCGAAGAGGCCTTTGTCGAGGCGATCGATTGTGGTGGAACCGTGACACATCCTGCAGGTGATGTACGTGAAGGCGTACTTCCTGAAGACAACTTCAAGCGAGCTCGGCTTGACCACTCTGTTCAGCATCAGAACCCCATTGGGGTCTATCGAGGCCAACGCAGAGAGCTCTGTCGAGATGAAGGCACGGACGTGCTCTGCCTCGCGTTTGAGTGCTTTCAGGATGTTGGGGTAGTTGCTTACTGCGCAGCAGTGCCTGCTGACGCGCGCGACACGTGGTGCAGGGATTTTGAAGGCTTTGGTCTCGGGTACCTTCATGCCGTCGAGGCCTTGGTAGAGGAGGCCTGCGTAGACAGCGTCGCTTTCGCCTTCGCAGTCTTCGCCGCTCTCGGATGCGGAGTCGCGGTTCTGTGCAAGGCGGCGCTTCTTCTTCGGCTTCTTGAGACGCAGGATCTCATCCTCGCTGTCGGAGAGAAGCTGCTTCGCGATCTTACGAGGTGGTGGCTTAGGGGCAGAGAACTCCGTCATAGTGCTGCTGCTTGCGGCAATGCCCTTCGCCTTGCGTGCAGCGCGACGCGAAGGCGGTGCAGTCTTATCAGTGTTGTTCAGGTCCGGCTGTGAAGACACCTTCAAATTGCTGTAGAATACAGATAAATCCTCGTCTGTGCTCAGTTCCCCAGGAGTCATCGTCTTTGCGCGTGCCTGGCGTTTGGAAGCAACCGGGGCAGGCTTGCGTGATGCCCTCACCCGAGAAGGCTGTCCATGTCGGAACTGATGTTCTGGTGCAAGGGTAATGAGCGGCTGTGCTGGGGCAGGTTTTTCCTCAATCGAGGTCCGCATCGTGCCCCACGCCAGAATCTTGCACACCCCGCTGCTGTCGATCCGGAGCAGCGTAACCCGTTCAAATGGTGTACAACAGATGCGCCCCTCAATGCTTAGACGTGCTGTGTTCTTGTCCACTTCCAAAGCACATCCCGCGACACGGCGCGCCCCGGCCATGACCCATACGTTGTCACCCTCCTTCAACTTCTTCATCTTGCGTCCGTCGCCGTCCCGGTTGCGTGTCATGCTTTGGAGTGTGATGGTGTTTGAGAAGAGCTCCACGTTGTCCCCTGGGGAGCCGCTCATCTGGCCCACCAGGCGGTCTGCCTTGGCAAGGTGGGGCGGCAGGTTTGTCTCCATCCCGACCAAGGCACCTGGGTCAGCACGGCTGATGTCCTTCCCTTCGGAGGTGAGCTTCACAATGGTGACTGTGACCGGCTCGTAGTACTCCTCCTCCTTCGCACCGTCGCTGTTTGCAGGCTTCTTCCGGACCAGCCCAGGCAGCAGCGTGATCTCGTCACCACGGTACACAACACCCTCAAGGACACACCCACCAATGACACCACCACTCTTTTCGGTCTTGTCGCCTTCCTTCGTTTTCTTGTTGATGTCGAACGAACGGATGACGCGGAACACCGGCGCAACGTCCAAACTTCTGTTTCGTACTGGTGGCGGCAGGTTGAAGATGCTTGCAATGAGGGCCTCGCGGTTGGTGCCCCTGACGGCACAGCAGGGGATGACAGAGGCCTCGTGGCCAACAAGCTTGCGGATGCTTTGCAGGTGGTGCAGCGACTGCGTGCCCGTGATGTCGATCTTGTTGTGCACAACAATCAGGTTCTCCGAACGGATCTTCCGCTCCTTCAGGATGTTGAAGTGCTCCAGAGTCTGCCGCTGTGGGAAGTTCTCATTGGACGACACGACCATGATCCCTGCGTCCACAGTCGACGCGCCTGCAAGCACCGTGGTCACATATTTGTCGTGCCCAGGGCAGTCAATGAAACTCACTTTTCTCACAAATTCGCACGGCTCGCCGGTCTCCGGGTGGATGGGGTCGGTCACAGGCTCAGACCCGCCTGTCATAAAGAAGCGCCTCTGACCCCTGAGCATATGCAGGGACCGGTAGATGCAGGCGTCTGCATAACCGAGTTTGATGGTCGCGTTCGCAATGCGCTCCTCCCTGAACGCCATGGTGGTTTTGTGGGTGAGCATCTTCACGACACTGGACTTGCCGTGCGCAACGTGTCCGAGCAGTGCAATGATGAGCGGCGGTGCGGGCTCCGAGAGCCGCGGCCCCAAAGGCTTCTCGGGCACGCACTCCTCCCCACCCGACTCCGCAGCGCTCCCCTGCCTGTGCCCCTCGCCTGCAGCCTGCAGCAGGTCGCCGTCATCCGTTCCCCACGTATCCGCCCAGTCGAGCGCCTCTTCGCCCATCGGGATGCCGAAGGGGCAGAGCAGAGGCTTCGGCTCGGGAGTCTGCTTTGTGTTTCCCATGGGCTCGCCTGAGACAGTGGTCGGCAGGCGGGACAATCCAAGGGGGTAGCGGGTGCGGTGGCGTTTCTTCTTCTTCCATGCGTTGCAGCCGTCGAGGGTGTCGAGATCACTGCGCGACGTGATCCGTGCATTCGCCTTGAACTCCGCCGACGCCGTGTTGACATAACGGTACAGATACGAATCGGAGTGGTTGTTCCCGCTAGCAGATTCGTCTGAGTCGTTCGCAAGCGGGGGCAGGGTGGGCGAGTTGGTGTGTGCCTGCGCTGGGGAAGGGGTGATGAGGACTTCTGGCGACGCGAGGTCTGCCTTGGTCTCTTCCTCCTCCTCCTCTTCTTCTTCAGACTCGATGTACTCTCGTTTGATGAAGGACGATTTTGGTTTTGGTTTTGGCTTTTTGCGGCGGACGTCGTTGGTGGGGGGCAGCAGTGTTGGTGAGGACGTGGCTGCGTGGCGCTCCTTCTGCGCTGTGTGCATAAGCTCGAGGAGGAGCTGTGCGGCCTTCACCTCCGAGAGCAGTGCCGCCACCTTGCGCTCCTGCCGCGCTACCTCGTCGTCGGTGGCAGCCTCTGCCGCCTGCTGCAGTGCGTGGCGCTTCTTCGCATACCTGGTCCGTGTCCGCCCACCCCCACGCCTCCTCTTCTCATCATCGTGTTCTGTCATCTTGCCAACATGAATGCTATAGTGTGTGATGTGTGGTCTGGTGTGAATGGTTTTGAGGGGGGGTAATTGACATAAAAATATGTGAGGTGGGTAATACTTAGATTAATACGTTGCGTGCGTGGCAATGCAAAGCCCTGCACACATCCACACCGCCGCATGGAACCGCCTCTCCTCCTTGCAGGCACTGCACAGACAGGTGAAGTTGTATGCACGCAGGTCGCGTTCCCTCGCAAAGGGACGTCCTGTGGTGGTGTCTGCGTCAATGTAACTGATGCACAACTCCTCGCCAACAGGGATGTCGCGCAGTGTGATGACCGCTATCTTCATGGCCTCTGTGGTGGGCACGGTTTTGCAGTTCGGTACACACGAATGGTTCATGCACGCAGCGTCTTTGAACAGTCCGACACCCCGCACCTTCAGACGCGCACCCCCTTGGGCACTCCCGAAGATGACAGCCAGGCTGCCTTTCAGGCCTTCCCACTCCTCATCACCGAGGATGCGCCGCTGCAATGCGTGAACAGGGGAAAGCGTTACTGTGCTGTGCGAGTTGACGTTGTATATGTTCAGGAGACGAAGGATCACTTGGGGGGTCACGGCAGGGCCACCAATGCGTAGTGCAGGGGCGAAGACACGGCGGAGAAGGCTCGCAGCCTCACGCACAGCGAGACGTACCTCTGCGGTTACGGGAATGCGCATGCAGCCGTCGTCATAGTCTTCGAGGACCAACGCATCATTGTCAGCAGGGTCGCAAAGGGCCAGCGCAATGTGCTTTGCAAGAAACAGAAATCGGTCGTTCGCTCCAAAAGTATCAACATACGCCGACAATGCCTGGCTGCACTCCTCTTCCATCTGAGGCGGGCACAACAGCGCATGGAATTTGCAACTCTCCTGGCAGGATGCGGAACAAAAGAGCGCACCGCAGCTGTGCACGCAGGGAACAGGGTTGACATCGAAGCTACCCCACTCCGATAACGCTGGGTCAATCAACTCGAGAACACCTTCCAGCCACTCATCCCCTTCAGTCGCATGCCGCAATGCACCATGCACACTGCCAAGCGCCCTCCCACAATGCGCACACGATGACAACCCATCCCGCTTATTGTAAAACACACGCGCCTCCTCCTCCAACACAGTCACGCCCTTCTCTAGCAAAGAAGAAGACAGGACATGCCGACCACGTGCCTCATCCTCTCTTATACAGTACATTCCACCCACGGTCATATACCCAGAGTCCTTATGATTCCGCGGTGGGGGGGAGGTGGGGGGTGGATGAAGTGTAAATAAAAGGGTGGGGTGTGCGTTTCTTATACTTTTAGCATGCCAGTGGATTCCGGCGGTATGCCCCACCCCAAACCCCCCCTGCCCCCCCGATTCGAAAAAGATGGAAAAGTTGCTACATTTGCGTGCGTTCGCGGTAGCCGGAGTTGCCCCCGGGTGGCCCCCCTTGGTATGCGTAGCTGACATTGTTCGCGCCGCCGGTTGCAACGGCTGTGCCGCCGTAGCCACCACCCCGGTCTGATTGGCGTTGTGGGCAGAAGGTGGCAATGTGCCCAACCTCGCCGCAGTGGTAGCACTGTCGTGGTGGTGGTGGTGTGTTTGGATGTGGGGGGAAAGGCTAACATAGCCGAAATGTAATGCAAATATGCAAAAGGGTGTATAGAAGCGTAGCATACCGTAGGCGGCTTGAACCCCGGTGCGTGCTTCCCTTGCGCCTGCTCTGCCTTCGCCAGAGGGCAGTCCCGCAGAACGTGCCCCTCTTCCCCACAACGGTGGCATTTCGGCCTTGCCCGATCGCCCTCCTGGTTGAGATCTGCGCGTGTGCCCTGCACACCGGGGATGAGCTGCGTCTGGTCGCCTTCGAGGGGGTGTCGGTGCTGCATGTATCTTTCGCGCTTTCGCGAGCATTCGTTCGATGTGTGGTCCTCCTGCCTGCAGTGGTAGCAGCCGATGCCCGAGGGCTCCTCGTACTTCTTCGAGAGCTCGCGTTTGAGCTCTGCCACCTTGTTTGTGTTCTGCGGGCACTGCATCGGGGAGTGCCCCTGGGTGCCACACACTCCACACTGCGTCTGGATGAACTTAATGGCACGCAGGCCGCACTCCTCAATGGCACGTCTGTCGGTCATTCTCTGGCGAATGCAGTCGTCCGTGATGTACAGTGTAGAAGGGTGCCCAAGACGGCATTCCGGCCCGTCCACACACAGCCCTGCCATGAAGTTTGGGCAGGCATCCAATTTGATGTGTTTTAATCGGCATTTTGGGCCGTATTTGCAGAACCCCCTACGGAAGGCTTGGCACTCTGGGATACCTTCATCCATGGAGTTGTGGCGGAACACGCATTCAGGGTTGGAGCACTCCCCGAAGCCTTGGTAGAAGAAACACTCGGGGATCTTCGAGGTGACGTGCTCGTGGAGGAACTCGCAGTCTTCACCCATCTTGCAGAGTCCACGGAGCCAATACTTGCAGACCTCGTCGCTGACTCTGCTTTTGTTGGTGATAGTATGCTTGTAGGGACACATTTCGCCCTTCAAACACGTTCCGCTCTGATACGCAAAACACACGTGTAGTTTCGAATAGTCTTTCTGTATTGGTGGTTTGGTGGTTGTGGTTGTGATTGTGGTTCACGCAATAACATACCTTCTGCGGCAAGGACTTCTCTAAGTCCACAACCCCAAGATCGCTGTAATCATCATCATCAAACATCGTTTAGTTGTGTTAATTCTGTGGCATAGTGTAAAGACTTTTGAATGACTGCTGTTGGGGTGATCAGGAGGTTTGTGGCAGAATACTACCCCTGATCACCCCAGCTGTGATGTATAAAATATTCGTGTTTTTTTAAAAGGGGGGCGATTTTTTTTTTTTTTCAGTTATTTTTTCCTTCCCACATCCCAACATTATTTTTGGTTACATTAGTTGTGCGCAAGGGGGGTGTTGCCTCCGGATTGGTGGTGATGGGGGTATGGGGGTATGGGGGGGTCTTTAAATATGCGGCAACTAGGGTCGCACCTTTTTTTTTAAAGGGTTTTCGTTCTTTCGAAAACTGGTCGAATTATTTTAATTTATACTTTGTTTGAAGACTTTTCACACTACCATTCATTTTTTTTTTACTTTGCTATTGCAATCACTTTTTTTTTCGTGCTTGTTTTGATCAGGAAGGAGGGGGCTTTTTTAAGCGCTCTTGTTTTATTTTTTCAAAAAAAAAAAAAAAAAAAAAAAAAATGTGTTGTGCTCGTCTAGGCCACCCCCGCCGAATCCGTGCCTACTGTTTCATCGATAGACACCTCACACAACTCACCTTCCCTCCTCTCCGCTCCTCTCCTATCCCCCCCCTCAATATCCACTCTCACTCTCACCCCCTCCCGCTATTCCAAATCTGCCAGCGAACTGCCAAGATCCACTCACATCACAAAACCTCCTCCCCCGGCATTAAGTATCCGTCCTGCATAGAAAGTAAGTCGTAGAGAAGTAAAGCGTCCAAAAACAGGGGCAAAAGAGTGGGGTGGTGGGGTGGTGGGATTTGTGGTGGTGGGGGGGGCTGGGGGCCTCCTCACGAACGTACTACATACCCCCACTCCTCGCCTCTCCTCACTCACACCCGCGATCGGCACCTCCAACACTCCTCCGTCCCCTTTCCTCGCCTATCCACTCTAACGCGACGGGCAGTCACGTGCCTGGTGTCCAACACCTCTGCACACGTGGCATGTGTCGCGTTTGTTGTTGGGGCAGTCGCGGGCCATGTGCCCAACACCGCCACAGGTGTAGCACTCATCACGGGCACGTCCACCTCTGTCACCTCTGTCTCTGTCACCTCCACCCCTGGAGCAGTCGCGGCTCTTGTGGCCAGGCTGGCCGCAGTTGTAGCACTTCGGGCTGCTCGAATCCCGGGAATCTCCACCCTCCCTGCAGTCGCGTGCCTTGTGTCCACGACGGCCACACTTGAAGCACTCATCCGATCTCGGACGGTCATCCCTGCTCGAACGCTCAGGGCAGTCAGCGCTGATGTGTCCCGGACGGCCACAGTTGTAGCAATCCTTGGAGCGGCCCGAGTCGCGTTCGCGTGGTGCGTCACGCGACATGCGTGAGCTGCGCTCGCGGCAGTCTCTGCTCTTGTGCCCAGTGCGGCCGCAGTTGAAGCAACCAGCACCGTCGCGCTTGTCGGGGCAGTCACGCATCATGTGCCCAGTGCTCCCACAGATCGCACACATCGCCGCATGCGGGCAGTCGCGCGACACGTGGCCACGCTTGTTGCAGTTGTAGCACTCCACGTCGTCGTTGTTGTCACCTCCTCCTCCTCCTCCTCCTCCGCTGTTCTTCAGCGGGCAGTCACGCGAGATGTGTCCGCGCTGCTTGCAGTTGTAGCACTCCACGTCGCTGTCGCCACCCTTCTGGGGGCATTCCCTGCTGAAGTGTCCCTGCTGGCCACAGTTGTAGCAGCTGCCTCCTGACGGCTTGCTGGAGCTGTTGCGTTCGGGGCAGTCTCTGCTGAAGTGCCCGACACGGCCGCACTGGTGGCAGGTGTCCGACGAGCCACCATCGGGACAGTCAATGGCACGGTGCCCGACACGGTCGCACTTAAAGCACCGCTGCTCGCCACCTGGCCTGGGGCGCCCACTCCCACCCTTCGTGGGGCAGTCACGGGCCATGTGACCGGGCTGTTGGCACTCATAGCACAGCGGATCTCTACCTCCCCCCCCGTCCGAACGCTTGGTAGGACAGTCGCGTGCCATGTGCCCAACACGGCCACACTCATAGCACGAGTCCGTACGATCGGGGCAGTCACGGGCCATGTGCCCAAGACGGTTGCACTTGAAACATTCGACGTCGCTCATCTCTCTGAATTATCTGTGTCGGATAAGGGGGTGGATGGGTGGGGGTCGGGGGGTTGCACTTTCCCTCTAGCAACCGCAGCCCATGGCAGAACTACTTCTGACCTGACTTTTACATTACCAGCCTCTCCCCCCCCCCCATCCCCACACACTCCACACACTCCACAACGGTAAACCACACCTCCACACAACCCCCCTTCTCTCTCACCTCACAAATCATTGCTCCACCACCCACCTCCGCTCCGCTATGAGGCCCTCATCAGGGGGGGGTGGTGTAACGGGGACAGAAAAGAAGCAGGAGAAGAGCAAAAGGGAACACAGGAAAAGAGAGAAATGATGGGGGGGTGAAAAGAAAGGATTCGGCGGAGAGGGTTCTTTTGTAGTTGCTGTTGTCGCCCCCCCCCTCCCGTTGTGACCCCCCCACTCCCCACTCCCATTTTACTAACTATTTCCATTATTTTTTTGTGTCACATCTTTTGCCCCCTCTTTCGTCAAAAAAAAAAGACTCAGGAACGATTTTATCACAATTTTTTTTTTCCAACATAGCTCGACACTCTCTCTCTGTAGTATCCACAATCCCCTAAGCCACCCATACAGGTTGGAGAACTTAGCGTCTGTAGCCAATGTAGGTCGAAGTCCCTCTTGGAGGTGTTCAATGAAAATGAACACAAAAAAAAAAAAAACAAAAAAAATTGACTTGAAATCCAGCCCTCTCGTGAACAGTGTATCTTTGACAAATTGTGTATGACCGGTTGCACTGTAGGGTAGACCCAACCACGCAGTCCTACCATCCATTTCGTGGTTTTACATCTGATACAAAAAAACAGAACAGCTAATAAGATGGCCCTAAGCATTTCATTGTATCATCTTTGATTTGATATCAAAAAAAACCCCCTCCTTCGGAAGACCACGGGACCACCTCGTGGGTCACCTGCTCACTTGAAAGAACGAAAAAAGAACTGATAGGTGATCGTTGATCTTGATCATGCATCCTCGAGCATCCTCTACGAGCAAACTCAAATAAAGGACGCGATTCACAAAGTGCCCGGCCAATACCAGAAATAAAGAAATCTTTGTCAGATGTATGTGCCTCTCGTGCGCACACATCTAAAAAGAAAAGGAAAAAAAAAAAAAGGAGTAAAAGATAGACACACCTTGGGAGGAGGGAGACAGTGAAGCAAACCCCTCGTGCGTGTAAACGAGGGGGTTTTTTTTTGCCACTGCTATTATAATTCAGAAAACAAAAAAAAGGGGGGTATTTGAAGGTGTCTGAAAAGGGCGTGGGCGCATTGTGGAGACTGCATTTTATGTCAATACTTTCAGAACCTTTTTTTTTGAAAAAGACGTCGGACATTGGAGGTTCTACCTGTTTACTTCTAAAAGGGCCTGCACGATGCATCACAAAAAATATATTTTTGATAAATTGTAGTGTAGTTGCCTCGGTTGTGTTGCCACAGTTTGTGCAATATTTACTTTCAATTTTTTCTTTTTTGGTTGCATGTGCTCTTTTAATTGTAAAGGCGGGGAAGCCATCCACTGTCACGCGGTACGTCCTCTTTCTTTTCACAGAGTGTTGTCACCCCCCCCATGATTAGACCAAAATGACAAAACGGAGAAGGGTCCATTGACCCACCTGATTTTTTCCTGAAATTTAGTGGCGTTTTTTTGGTGGTTAGTTAAAGCAACCCCCCCCAAAACTCCACCAAAATTTTTTGGCAAAATCAGGGCTTGGGTACATGACACCTGAAAAAAGGGGGAAATTCATAGTTAGGGGAAAATGTAGGCATGTTCAGACACATCATTCTAAGCGAATGATACCCTCTTTTTTTTTTTTTTGCAGGAAGAGAGAAAAAATGGTAGTTCCTTCAATGGGAGATGCAGACGGCAATTTATTCCCCCGGTATTCCTCTGAACTCAAGGGGGAAAAGACTAAGGTGCCGTCAAGAAATAAAATAGAATACAAAACAAAAACAAAAAAAAAAATGTTGGGACGACTCGTTTCGGGCATTGAATATACAGTTGAAGACATAAAATGATTAAGATAGAAATATTTAAAGTAAAAATAGACTTATCCACGAGCATCAAGACGTAACAATTTGGGTTGAGAGAGATAGACAGGAACGTGTCCTGTACACTGCCATTTTCCCCCCAAAAAATAAAATAAAAAACACAAGGTGGGGAAGACGAATTGCATTTTTTTTATACGCAAGAGTCTAAGATCTAGTCGCGTTTGCACAGATCTTTCAAAATAAAATGTAAACTGAACTTGATACTCAGTCACCTGAAAAGAAACCAGTATTCTTGCTATCTCCCCACCACCCCACAGACAGAAACTGATACCCTCGACCACTGGATCTTTGAGCACTAACGAAATGCTGTGAGGGATGTTCCAAAGGGATCCACAGAGGCCTGTAGAGGGAGTTTCCACCCCCCCTTTCCATGCCGTCAGAGGTGAGACGATCCTGATAGTCTGAGGGAAAATGTAATTGAAAGATGGACATCATGTGCTCAAAAAGAGAGAAAAATAATATGAGATGAACCTAAGCCTCTCGTGTTTACAACAAAAAAAGAAATTTGATTTGAAATACAAAGCCCTCTCGAGACAATGCATCAAAAGAAAAGTTGAATGAATGGGCCTCTTGTGCACATCTAAAAAAAGAGGAAAAAAAAAACAATACTTGAAAGATCGAATTCATTATACGGTGGCCCTGTCAGGTAATGTCATGGCCATGACACGCCGCAGAACCAGGTTATGAGGCACAACCCGTGAGGTCACAGTACCTTTATGACAAATGCCATGGCACCTGGCATGACCTGACAGGGCCACCGAATATACAAACACACCACCCCCTCATCCACCCCACCACATTTTTTTATACACAGACACATTGTTATGGGGGTGAAAATGGGAGAAAAGAGGGGGGTTGTTTTGGGTAAAAACTTGAAAGAGCGAGTGCACATAAAAGGGAAAGGGTGTTCGGTTCTACTCCAGGGCAATGTGGCAGAGCACGGCTGCCTCGTTAATACGCTTCCCGTCTACGGGATTGTACAGCGGGAGGGAGCGGAGGCCAGGGGCGAGGGAGTGCAGGGGCACGCATATCTCCGCCACAAGGCCTCGTTCGTCAGACTGCGGGCGGAGGTTGTCGTTCTCAACTCCTTCTCCAGCGGTGGCGGCAAGCGATGCTGTGCTCCCGGTCTTGGAACGTTTTTCCTGCGCCAACTTGTCCATGACTTGACTTTCAGCGTCGCTAGGCTCAGCGCAAATGCCGATGCGGAGAACCTGTTGTAGGGTGTTAGTTGGATGATATGTGTGGTGTCGATACAAAAACAGGGGGTGGTTGTTTAGTGTTGGAGACAATTTTATGTTCTGTGGGTGCAAAAGGTGAGGGTGAGGGTGAGGGTGAGGTGCAATTTTGACATACCTTGACTGTGCACGCAAGGTCAGTAGCAACGTCAATCGGGATTGCGAATGCGTGGTCCCAGGCGTTGTACTTTGATGGCCGTGACATCTCCAGCGAGGCGTACCAGGGGGTGTGTGTGGTGCTGGCACAGCTGACGGCACTGTGCTGCCGTGTGATGACGTCGTCCTTGTTGCCTTCCGTGCCTGCGAAGTGTGCGAAGACACAGGAGGCGTCGCTGTACTTAACGCCCACTGCGAGGATCACTTTGAGCTTGAGCTTCTTTGCGGTGCAGTCTGCGTGGTGCTGCTTGAGGACGTAACCGCAGTTGCCGTTGTCGCGGAAGAGCGCCTGGTGCAGGCGGTAGTGCCGGTCCACACGCTGAGGGTGCACGGAGACGAGCTGTGCGCCTGCCTCCCACGCACGGATCGGGCAGAAATTCTCTGAGTACAGCGAGTCGCGTCGGTTCTGCTGTACATGAATGAGGCACGTCTTTGCAGCCTGCACCAACGCGTCCAGCTCCGCCGAGTCGGGCGACTCACTCTCTTCCCCAATAATCCCTGCAGCGGTGTACGCACTGTCCAGCTGCCCCTGCAAGACGTGCGCCACCTCAAAGTACGACGGCATCGAGCACGCAGACGCCATGCCCTCCGCACCAATGAACGACAGCCTCCGTGCCAACGACCCTGCCTTCACAGCGGACGTCGTGTAATAACGTTTGATCAACGTCGTCAGCTGCGACATCTGCTGGTCTAATGCACACTTTTTGTACGGTCGGTGGCCGGATTTTATTCGGCTCTGTATTTCTGCCTTTTTGCAGCGCGAGATGACGTCAGCATTCTCCTCGTCAGATGAATAGTCATCTGCGACGGAGTTGGCACGCAGACGCTGCTGCCCTGCGTTGGAGACCACGAGACGGTGCTCACGCTGGTCGGCAACAATCTTGAACTCCTCCTCCTGGTTCTGCAAGAACCGGCTGAACGCATCCCGCACATCCTCCGGGGTACGGATCTTCACAGACTCGCTCCCCACCACGATCTCATTAATAAACGACCCCTCCGTGATGCCCGCACCTGCAGAGGGGCTCCCCTCCTCCACCTTCACCACGCAGACGCCAAGCTGCTTCTTCGTCCCCGCAACACGCATGCCAAGACGGATGTTCTCTGCGTCCCCCGCACTGTGAATCTCAGGCGTCTCTCGGAACTCCTTTGCAATCTCCTGGTCTCTTCTATCGCTGATGATGACAAACTTCTTCTTGAGGCCTTCCGGTGTGAATTTATCTGAAAAAACAAGATAACATTTCCCCCCTCTCTCTCCCCCTTCAAATTTAACAAAAATAATAAAACATACCAGCCGGCGGCGGCACATTGTCCGCACTCCACCCCACTGTGCTCCCATGAAGGTACTCTTTAAAGTAGCTTGCGGTTTTTGTGAGCTGTGCCACATTGTCGACCTCGATTCCAAAGTGCAGATGGAGCCGTAAGATGACGGGGTAAGGGGAAGCGACGAATGCGTTTTCGTATATTGTTGAGAGGCATTTACTGAGGGGGAGACGCTTCGATTTGGTCCACGCCAGGTAGACACATGGCTCGCCTTCGGGGCCATCTGAGATGTCCAACTCTAGGCAACGGTGGCCACTAAGGAGCAGCGCCTTGAGCATGTCATGTGACGCATCGCTTGTCATAATGTCGCGGAGCAACAGATGCGAATTTTTTGTCGTGAATATAGAGTAATCCCAGAGACTCTGTGTCATCTTCTGGTACACCTTCTTCCCCCTCCGCCGGACCCCACCGTACGGCCCATCAGGGTTGATCACCAACGCGAAGAGCTCCTGTTCACTCCACATGTCGCCCTGCACCTTCCGCACATCCTCCTCAATCAACGTATGAGTAAACACCTTGCTCACATCGAAGTCACCCTCACACCCTTCACTCACCGCATACTCAGCAATAAACCCTTGCAATCCTGGCAACCCCAAAAACCCTTCCACCGCATGCTTTTGGTACAACCTCCTAAACGGGGCCAAATTTTCCTCATAATATGAGGACGCAATTTTGAGAATTTCTGAGTATTTGAAATCCTCCATTTCAGCGAGAGGGGCGGCAGGGATGGCAATGCTGTGCTGCCCCGCAGTTTTGAAGAGCGCCCCGAGAGAGGGGAGAGCGATGCCTCCTTGGTCAGGGCTTTTATCATAGAGTGCCCGCAACCAACGTTCTGCCAGGGGCTTGCGGAGACGAAGCGCATGGCAAGAAACGGCACGTTTTGTGGCAGGGGTGGGGAAGGTGAGCACACTGTCACGCAAGGCACGGTCCTTAATAAGCGCGGTCAGCTCGTATACGTGGGAGGGAAGGTGAACACCAATGACCCCACCACTATTGTTTGTGTTGACATCATTTTGCACGGCTTCGCGAATGAGAAGGAGAAGGTGTTCATAGTATCGTTCTCTCGCATCGCTTCGGGAGGCGGGGATCCTGCTGTCAATGACGTACCGTTCTCCGAGCAGGATGTCCGTACACCGTGCAATCGCAAGCTGGACATCTCTTCGTGAAGCTTCCAGCTTCGGTGCGGTCGTCTGCGGCGCTACCTCGTCCATGATGCCGGTGGTGGAGAGCACAGAGGACCGTCGTTTCATCTGTCTCGGCGCGGCTGCAGGCTTTGCCTTCCCCCCAGCATCTCCCGCACAACAGTTCCCCATTTTTTTGGGGGAGGGAAAAAAAAAAACACACACCCCTTCTGTGAGATTGGTGGTGATAGTGGTGGTTGTCTTCAAAATCATATGAGGGACTTTGTCGGGGAAATTCAAAAATAAAGTCTAATGGTGCTCTGGGAGGGGTCGATATTGACAGGTCGCCGACAGGTCGCCGACAGGTCGTTGACCGACTTCCGAAAGCACCATCTAAATCTAAAATCTCATAGCTCCGGGTAGGGTGATTTAGAGGGGGAGAGAGGGAGAAAGGGGGAACAAAATGTCGATCTTTTTTTTTTTCTGGACAGCCCAAATCCCCCAATCTTACAAACTTTGTATACACAAGACAAGCAGAACGAAAATAAATAGAAAAAAGTTTAAAGGATGGATAAGCCTCTCGTGCTTAACTTCACCTTAAAAAGGGAGGGGGGAAACAAATCACAGCAGGGTGGGTGAGGGGATGTTGATAGTGCAAAACAAAAAAAAACAGACAAACAAACAAAAAAAGACGAGATGCCTGTAGAGGTGAGGCCAAGCCTGCTGAGTAAACATACAGAGTAACATACAAAGCCCTCTCATGACAGTGTACCAAAATAAATAAATAAATCAAATATGCATGTACAAGTGGGGAGGGAATTTTTGTTTTTTTTTTTTTTTGATATTGTTGGTTTTAGTGTAGCTGCCATTCAGACGGTCCTCACTATCCAGTTTTTTTTTTAAACCCACCCAGGGGGTGTATTGGGTTGGGGTAAGAACAGGGGGAGAGGGAGTTCACAGTTCACGACGTGCCAGTCACTACCATGACAGGGTGATATTACTAGTAATGATATCATGACATGACAGGTGGAAACTGTCACTATTAATAATGCCACCATCAATATCACCTGGCATGGCCATGACTGGCACGTGTAAGGGTAAGGGGGGTCTACGGGATATAAAAAAAAAAGAGAGCGTTCAGTCTTGTTTACGTTCAAATAGTATTCGCATTCCCCAACCCCCCACAACCCCCCCATCAAAGACTAAGTTCACACGGGGGGAGAGGAGAAACACATTAACTATGAAAATCCTGATGAAAAAAAGGGGGGTGGTGTTTTTTTTTTTTTTTTTTTTTGTCTGAGTCCCCGTTCCAACCTTACCAAAAGGTGGCAGAAAAATATTAAAAAAAAAAAATGACGCTCTCTTGCTCATACTTTTGTATCATAGACCTTCTTTAATATGCAGCAAAGCTGCTCAAACAAGAGAGGAAAACGGGCGAAGGGGGGGTTTGAAAGTTTGTTTGTTTTGTTTAGGAAAACGGGTGAAGGGGAGGGGAATGTTCTCTCTTTGCTATACCCAAAAAGCAGGGCGTTCGCCCCGGGGCGAAAAAAAATTTTTTTCGTTAAAAAAATCTTTTCCTGAAAAAATGACATTTTATTTCGCCCCAGGGCTTCGCCCCACCGGGGCGAAACCCTGTATAAATAAATAAATAAATAAAGAAAAAAGGGAGAAAAAAAAAAAAGAGAGACATTTCTCCCCACCACCCTGTCGACCCCCCCCCGGAGGGGGGGTCGCAGAGGGGGTGTCCACTGTACTCAAAATCATCCGCAAACCCGCCTGCCGTGAGAGGAAGTTTCCCCAGCACTCCCGCTCGCTCCTCAATCCTGCAGTCAGCTGAAGGTGTCACTACTCGTGTCAACTCTATCTTCAACCTCGGTGGAGGCAGAGAGACGGTTTAGTTTATTGAAAATAATCAAACTAAGGATGAAGTCTCATATGACAGATGCCTCTCTCTAGTACATCTGTTTGATTAAACAGCACAAAGAGATCCTCAGTGAGGGGGGGATTGCTGAAATTCTCCATCGTTTTGCTGGTATTAGTGCTGGGGAAGGTATCACGCGCAAATCGCAAATTTTTTTTTATCACTCAGTACCAGGGATTCACCCCCACGAACTAGCTTCTCTCCGGCGAAAAATTTTTTTTGACCTATTTTAAGCACTAGTAAAAATGCAAAATTTTCGGGTTTTTTGGCATTTCGCCACGATTCAGGAAAAACGATGGCGATAGCGAACGCCCTGCCAAAAAGAAGGAAAAAAAAAAAAGAAAAAAAAAAAAAAAAACGCACAGAAAAAGAGAGGGGGAACACAAACTTGAGTGGCTTGTCGCCGTTTTTATTGCGGGATTTATTTTTATGTTGTCTTTCGAAAAAAGAAAAGAAAAAGAGAACTTTTTTTGTGAATATTAAATATGTGCTTTTCTCTATGCACTCACCCATCTTAAAAAATGGGGCAAGAGGGGGGCATACTTCTCGTATGCTTCCTTTAACGTAACGCAGCAGGTCGTCTTTGTTGTGAAAGGTGGGAAGGGAAGGGGTAAACAGTGTTTGGAAACTGGTGTAATTGCCAACCTGAAAGGGGGGGAAAACTTTCAAAAAATACCCCCCCCCCCCAAAAAAAAAATCGATGTACCCAAAAGCCTCAGATTGCTGGACTTAATTTTCCTTTACATCAACTATCCCCACTAAAGAGGTGGTTTCCGTTACTCAAAAAATGCCACCTCCGAAAAGGTATATTTTGGCTACATCGAGAATCACTTTATACACGGATCGGAAAAGTACTTTGCCCAAAAGTAAAGTACTTTTCCAAAAAAAAAAGTACTTGAAAAAAAAAAAGTACTTTTTTTTTTTCTGTGCAAAAATTGTACGGAGAAAAAAAATAAAAAGTACTTTTTTTTTTCCAGTGTTCTAAATTTTTTGTACAGAAAAATAAAAAGTACTTTTTATTTTTTCTCTCCGTACAATTTTTGATGGAAAAATAAAAAGTACTTTTTTTTTTCCTGTACAATTTTGATGAAAAAAAAAAAAGTACTTTTTTTTTCGAAAAGTGAAAAAGTACTTTTTTTGACCAAAAAATATCACTTTTTAAAAAAGTACTTTTCCGAACCGTGTTTATAGCTACTAGTACAAAAGTTTTTTTCTTTTTTTGAAAAATTGATGATGTGTGTAGACACCTCGCTTTTTTCTCGTGTGAACTCCACGCAATTTTTTTTCTTTGAAAAATTATAAAAAACTGTGTGGCGTAGATGTTGCTTGTGTCGTGCAACCTCGCACCTTTTTATTGCAAAAAATAAAAATAAAACAGGAATGTGACGTTTGAATTGAAATCCCCTTTAAAAAAAACTTCATTCATTAAATTACCCAGAGAAACCTCTTGAGGGTATGTGGACCTTCGCACAGGGTGGGTGGAATGGGTTTATCGTACAAAATAAAACAAAAAAAGAGAGAAAAAAAAATGATGAAATATGCCTCGTGCAGACATCTAAAAGGGGTAAAGTTGAACGTAAAAAAAAAGATGAAGATAGCAAGATCATGCATGAAATATGTGCTTCCTTCTCGCGCGCCATACTGTGTTTTTCACGCTGCAATTCTTGTTGTGGATATAGAGGATGGAAAATGCACTAAACTCTCTCAAGAAAAGAAAAAAAAAACTACCGTTACTAGTAACATAAAAAATGTTGGAACACTGGTGCTCCTGACGACACCCCATATTGCGTACTTCTTGCGTAGTTGTTGCGTACTTATTATTTTGGATTTCTGGGGTACCAAACACTTTAAAAAAAAAAAATGCCCTACCGTTCCAACATTATTACGTTACCTGGTGTTCCGGAGGGGGGTAGATATTGACAGGTTGCTGACAACATCGTTGACCGATTTCCCATAGTACCATTACCGGTATGTTCCCGCCAAAAAACTTGTCTATAATTTATTTTTTAAAAAAAACACACAATTTTAACCCCCTCCCGAATCCTATTTGCTTTTTTTGAGCAGTGGGAGTACTATCGAAGAGAAAACTGAGGGGATAGAGAGGGGGTGGAGCGGGTTAAGGATTTTGAACAACTGTATCACACAAACCCTCTCAAAAAGATACCTTTTGTTTCCCCCCCCATGAAAAAAGAGAATCTGAAAGTGCAAACGCCTCCAAAATTTGACAGCCCAAGCCTCGCATACTGTGAGACTACGATCGATGAGATAGCCACATTTAAAAAGAAAATTTTAATGAATGCGGAAAAAGGAACCCTGCGTTTCACGTACACACATCCCGAAGAAAAACACAACTTTAAATAAAAAAAAAAAAACTGAAGATGAAACCGGAGGGCTTTTGAAGATCAAAGCTAATACATTTTGACATTGAAATACAAAAAAAAAACCCACACTATGGGACTCGAACCAGGTTGTCCCCTAAAATCCATTTTTTATATAAATTTGGTAAGATGATCCTAAGCCCTAGGTCACGTACCGAGAGAAAGAAAAGACTTTGAAAGATTCGTGTAGAGGGGCAAAAACATCACAATGCTGAAATACGTAAACCACATAGACAACGGGTGCAAATGGGGCAAATGGAGGGCAGCTCACAGATTGCGATGGGACACAAAAAATATATATAGTTGGTAAAAATGATGCTAAACCTCCCGACACGTTAGCCATCTTTACAGAAAAAGACTCTGCTCTCCATTTTTCTGATGACAGAGTCGCTAATACAAAAAAAAAAAAAAAACAAAGAAGAAGGAGAGAGAAAACAAAGGAAGGCCGTGATAGGTATCGAAATAAACGCTGTGTGTTACACAATAATAAAAAAAAAGGTGTAGTGAAATGAACAGGGCGAGGTGGCACTAATATAGGGTGTTTCAAACAGGCCTAATGCTAACCGTTGGTTCGTCGGTTCACTTTTATTTATTATTTTTTTTATTTATCCGTTGGTTCGTCGGTTCACCCTTAAAAATGGGGGGTTTTTTGGGATGGGGGGTTCTCTGCCTGTGGTATGCCGTGGGTACCTTGGTCCTGGAGATGTGGGCACCTGCGCCGCATCTTCAGGAGGAAGGGAGATTAAAAGAAGGACACAGCAGTGCATACTGCGGCCCCCACCACTGGGTTCGAGGAGGAGGAGGATCTGTCAGTCGACGAGACATCGAGTGTTGGAGAAGTTCTGATCTCTGAAGATACAGAGAGCAGTGTTGCATCTGTTGATGTTAAAGAGGAAAGCGAAGATAGCGATTGCGATGGCGGTGGCGGTGACGATGGAGACTTGTTTCAGGGACTCAATGATGCACCCCCCTTGCAGGCAAAAATTAAAAAGGTAGCCTACCGTGCGCCTGCGGCGCAGCTCAAAAACTGGCAGCCCACAGACCTCTACCATAGTTTGGCTGTAAAAATGTTCGGTTTTAGGTCACAAATTTTGAAATGTTGCGTACCGTGGCTTCGCCAGAAAGTTTTGATATTAACCGCCGTTTCTTCTTGTCCTGAGGGAAGGTTTCGTTCACTAGAGAGAACCTAATGCGAGGGCTTGACGTGGAAAAACGTGAGAAAAGGGTTGGTTTGGTTCTTGATGTACGTTACCATCCCACGTCATCACGTATTTACGCGAAATGAACGGACCTTTTCGCGCGGAGCGCGAAAAAAAAATTTTTTTGATCCCTTTTTGGACATATCTTCACGATTTTGGGGAAAAATTTTTTCCATGAAGATAAGCGAAAACCCTGGACCCCTTCCCGGAGGGAAATTTTTTTTTTCGTTTTTTTTTTTTTTTCCGTCGGTTCACTTTTTTCCCCCCTCCCCCAAAGTTAGCATTAGGCCTGGTTTCAAAAATTGAAAAAAAAAAAAAAAAAAAAAAAACAATCAGAGGGTCGAACTCTAGGGTTTTTACCCCTCCAATGATGTTTTTTTTTTTTTGGAACACTGTAAATCAAAGACAAAGCAGCTGGTCGAGAACGCTATAAAAAAAAAAAGAGGGTCGATTTCTTTTACGCATTGCAAAACGAACCAGAATAAAAGCAATAAATCCGCGATGGGGGAAAAGTTTTGATGGAAGAAAAAGGGCATCTCTTACGTCTTAAGAAAACGTGAAGCTGATAACATGCAGATGCCTTTGTGGGCGCAGTGAAGAAGAACACTAAGAAATGATGATAAGATGACCTGGTGCCTCCCTGTGCTTAGTCATCTTAAACGAAAGAAGTCCTGAAAGATAGCTATGCTTCACACGGGGACACAGAACCATATACATTTTTTTTTTTTTTTTTGTGTGGAGAAAAAAAAAAGTGAAGTTGATAGTGCAAACGCCTCTGGGACGCAGGCATTGGTGCTCCAAAATAACTTATAATCAAGTTAATAGTTTTCATTGACGTGGGTCTCATAACGGTTACACATTGCACACCTGTAACAGGATTTTAACAGAATTGCACGTCAATAAAAGGAAAAGGAAAAATTGCTACGCAAAATTTAAAAAGGCTGGGATAGATCGACAAAAAAAAAAGTTTTTTTGACTTGAAATACAAAGCCCTTTCGGTACCTTGTAAACTAATATAAAATACATAAAAAAAGAGTTGAGGCTCTCTCTTCTTCTCTTTTTTCCTGTTCTCGAAAATGGTTTTGGTTGTAGTGTAGCACCTTCAAGATGCTCCCTCTCTCTCTCTCTCTTCACTAATGCGTATTCATTTTTGTGTCATTTTTTTGTGAATGCTGGTTTTATAAGATGTGTTGAAAATGGGCTTTATTGGGTGATCTATGATCGTCTCCGTGAGACACGTGACAGGCTGTGAGAGCTTGTGAGAGCTTACTGAGAGCTAGTGAAAAAAAAATCTCTCCCCGTTCATAGATCACCCATTTATACTGAGGGTTTTGAAGAAAGACAAAAAAAAGACACCTTCAAGGATGAACGTATGACATGGTACACACCATCTAGGAAGTGGCGAGAAAGAGAGAGAGAGAGAGAGAGAGAGAACACGTTGCTGCTTTTTGTTCATTGCTTTTCCAACACCTTCCTCTGTCTCGGGGTGGATGGGGGGGGGGGAATAAAAACCCTCTGCGGAATGAATCACTTGAGGGGAGGAGAAGGGCATGTGCAAGAAAGAAGCTTAAAAGCTTCGTTTATCCTCGTTTTTTTCCTCATGAGAGATTAAGATGAAAAAAAAACGTTCGAAAATTTTGAAAGATTTGAAATCCACTACACTCCCCCTACAACAGAAAACATAGAAAAAAAAAATATTGATAAACGCACACAACGCCTCTAGACAAAATAATACAACAAAAACATGCAAAGAAAACGTTGGGTATTCATCGCGTTTTCTCGAGGGAAAAACACCCCCACCACCACCACCACACACAATACCCAATATCCCCACCCTCCCCCTCCCACAAAACAATCCAAATCCAATCAGAACACAACCAAGTGTATCATCATCATCTCGCTCCCCTTAAACCCCCCCCCCCACACACACACACATCCCGCAAGAATTATCCATAATCTTCTCCCCCCACCCGCCCCCTCTTCTGTTCTCTATTCGCTTTTTTCTCACCCACGATCCCGTTTGTACGTTGGGGGGGACTTTTCGCGGATGACGGACATCAATTTGTTTCGTCTAAATGTGACGGAGGAGAGGTTCGGCGTTTCTGTTGGGAGCACTGGGGATGGGGGGCTGGCGAGGGGGTACGAGCTGGTGGAGGCGAGGCCTGGGCTTGCGAGGCTGGAGGAGGTAGAGTCGCGGGCCAGCCCGCCTACAGGTTCAAGCACGGGGGCAGAGCTCGGTACCGCCCGCACAACTGGGTGTGGACGCTCTGCATCCATTGCCGGCTCTTTATCCTTCCGCCGCTTCTCTGGTGCAGGATGGTAGTTCGACGACGTGGTCCCCCTCTGGGGGGACTTCCGCCGCACCGTCGACGGCGACTGCGGACGTTGGTGGCCCTTCCTGCTGCCGTCTTGGCTGTTCGCACGACGGTATGCAGCGGGGGGTGTAAACGACCTGCAAGGAAAATATTAACAAAGAAACCAAGATGAATATTCACAAAAAAAAGCCCTAGGTATGAACGATAAGTTCGAAAAGAGGGGAAAAAAAGACGGTGAGGTAGGGGATACAACCCCAGACAAAGAAAACTAAGATGAATTGCGGCTTTTTTTTTCTTTTTTGAAAAAAAACATACCGGGTGCGGTTGCTGGAGGAGCGTGTCCGTGGGGAGATGGGGGTGCCAACGGTGTTCCGCGTGGACCCCAACGGGGAGGCGGTACCGCGTGTGGAGTTGAGAGGCGAGATGATTGTGTTGCGTGTGGAGTTGAGGGGGGACGGGGACACCTTGCGTGGCGTGGCCTGTGCCTGGGTGAAGCTGCGGTGTGGGGAGTCACCCTTGATGGTAGGCGACGTGTAGCTTGCCGAGGCGGCACGCTGCGAGAGGTCCTGCGGGTCGTCGCCCGCATCGTTGCCCTGCACTGCCCCCCTGCTCTCGCCACCCATGCTCTTGTGTGTGTCGTCCAGCTGCAGCCGTCGCAGCACCTCATTGTCATCCACAAGAATACCTACACGTGTGATCGCCGCAGGGTTGTACCGCGAATCACCCTTCAGGAAGCTCGCACACTCTTTTCTCTGAGAAATAAACATCGCCTGCAAGATCGGGTCCGGTGGGTACAGTGTAGGCGATACTCCAAGGTGGTGCTGTGGAGGGTTGTTCATGGACATCAAAAAGACACAAAATTGGGTGGAGATGACCCTGTTGTTGGCCTCTAAAATTGACAAAAAAAGTTAGAAATACAAAAAGGTGGGGTGGGGTGTGTACCTTCTCCAATTCGCTGACGTAGTTGGAAAGGATGTAGTGCCCGCGTTTGTAGGCACCTTCGACAGCCTGCTGAAGGGTCTCGAGGGACTCTTGTGAGTTGAGGTCGAAGCGCTTCATGTGCCTGCGTGCCATGGCAGAGCACAGCAGCCAGTCGTACACGGCCTGGATGAAGTCTGTGCGCGACTGCATGATGAATTGGTAGTGGTTGTTTGCGTCCCCCTGCATCTTGTTCAGTTCCATCTGGAGGCGTAGGTTGCGGTCGGAGGAGTCGCGCTCGTCAAGCTCGTTGCGTGCAGTCTCAAGGTCCTCCCGCAGCTTCTTCACAAGCTCGTCGAGGTCGTTCTTCTGCGAGCGGAGGTGGTTGAGCACCTCCTCCGTCCGGTTCACACGGCCCTTCTGGTTCGCAAGCTCTGCACGCAGCGACTTCACCTCCTCGCCACGGTTGCGCAGGTTGTCGCGCTCCGCCATGACGCGCTCCAGCTCGTCCTTCAAAGACTCCAGCTCGGACAGAGCCTCCTTCCCTTCTTTCTCGCAGCCCCGCAGCTTGTGCAGCTGTGTCAGCAGGTCCTGGATCTGGTCCCTCAGTATCTGGTTCTCCTCCGCCTGTGTGACGTGGTCCGCCTCAAGGGTGCCCAGGCGGCGCAGCTTTTGGTCAAGCCTTTCGTTCTCGTCTGTGAGCTTGTGTAGGCGTGACTCAAGGTCGGCCACTTCGTCGCGTAGTCTGTTGCGTGCGTTCTTTGCGTCGTCCTCTGCCATGGTGACACGCTTCTTGCCGCCCTCCTTGTCCTTTAGGAGGAGGCCGTTCTCCTCCTTCAGGTCTTCAAGCTCGTTCTGCGTTGTGCGGAGACGTTGCAGTGCGTCACGGAGGTCGTTCTTGAGACCTTCGACGGTGCGCTGCCAGGCTTCGTTCTCGTCCATGAGGGTTTCGTTGCTTTTGCGCAGTTTGTACAACTCGGCGTTGGCAGTTTTGATCTGCGCGTTTGCGTCAATGACACGCGACTGCATGTTCTCCAGTTGCATGCAGCGCTTCTCAGCAGCGTGGGCACGGTTGTGCAGCATGAAAGCGTTCGCCTCGTGGAAGGCAGCTATGGCACTCTTGCGCTGGAGTGCCTCCCTGCTTTGCAGGTCGTCGCCCTGGACACGGGACAGCTCCTCCGCAAGCAGGTCGCGTTCATGCTTCAGTGCGTCGCGTGCCTCCTCTCCCAGCTTCGCCATCCCCTTGTTCTCCTCCATGCGCCCCCGCATCTTGGACTCAAGGTGGCGTCGCTGGTCCTTCTCGTTCTCCAGCTGTTGCAGCGCGTCCTCCAACTCCTTGCGCAGGGAACGCTCCACGCCGTCACGGTCGCGGTTCTCTGCAAGCAGCCGCTTGCGTTCGTTCTCAAGGTCGTTCTGCTTCCTGCGTCCCCCGGACTGGTCGTCGCGTGCGTCCTGCAGGTCCTGGCGCAGCTGGTCCAACTGCTTCTTCAGTCCATCCACAACATCGTCGTATTTGCGCTGCTTCTCTTCCTCCGTGCGTGCCGTGTCTTTCTCCATCTTATCAAGCAGACGCTGCAGCCGCTCCGCCTCCTGCTGCCGCTTGTCCAGCTCACGCTGCAGGTCGCTAACAGCCTCCTTGTTCGAGCTGAGTGACTGCCCCGCCTTCTGGCGCTCCTGCTCAAGAAGGTGCTTCAGGTGTGCAATGTCCTCATCCTTCTTCTCGTTTTCCGCCTCCAACGCAGCCAGGCGTGACGCAGAGCGGTCGTGGTCGCCCTGCAAACGGTTGTTCCTGTCCTGCAAGTCTTGGAGCGACTTCGCGAGAAGTGCCTCACGAGCCTCAGACTCGTTCAGCCTGAAGCGGACACGGCCCAGCTCGTTGGACGGGTCGCTGTCGGTGACGAACTTCGAGCACGACTGCGGCTTGTCGTCTCCCGCAATGGACCAGAAGCGCAGGGTGCCGTCCTGGCTGGACGACCACACCACGTAGCGCAGCACGGTTGCAACAGCCGCGCAGGAGTGGATAAACCCGGTGTGGCCATCCAGCTCCTGCTCCAGCTCCAGCTTCTTTGTGTTGTACACGCGCAGGACGTTGTCTACAGAGCAGCACAGCACACGGTGGATGTCGGGCAGCGGCACGAGCTTTGTCACTACATGTCGGGTGTCTGACAACTGCCGCAGGAGCTGCGGCTTGTCGCCTTTGAGGTCCCACACCATGACTGTGGCGTCCTCACTTCCACTCCAGAGACGTCCGTCACAGTAAGCAAGGGTGAGGACACTTGCCTTGTGTCCGTGCAGCACACGCAGACACCGCCCTGTTGTGTTGTATGCATCCTGCCCCACCGACATGTGGTCCCACAGCCGCAGTGTGAAGTCGTCCGAAGCCGACACAAGGTACTCTTCCGCAATGCACAGCGCACGCACTGAGTTACTGTGCCCCTGGTCTCCAGGGAGGAACTGCCCCACACAGACACGCTTCGCCGCATCCCACTTGCGGATCGTCCAGTCGTTCGACCCCGAGTACACATAGTCGCCCCACGAGGTCATGCAGTAGATGCCACCCTGTTCAATCATTTCAAAGAGGTACTTCCCGGACGTCGCGTCGAAGGCTCTGATGCAGCCGTTGGAGTACCCCACCCACACCTCGTCGACGTACTGGTCCTTCGTGAGTTTGTCGCCTGTCGCGGGCACGGTGTGCATGGCACTGCTTTCGTTCATGTTTGAGACGTTGTGGTTTCTCCCTGACATGAGCGACGTCATGGACCCAACGGTCTTGAGTGGCGGCGGGTGGCGGGAGGAGGATGAGGAGCGGCGCGGTGCAGCGCGTTTGCGTGTCGACCTGCTTTCGCTTTTGTACTCAGGGTCGAGAACACCGCCGGGGATGGACGAGAAGCTTGTCTTCCCCATGCCACCCGGGCTTGGCGAAGGTGTGTCACGGAGGAGCGAGCTGGACTGGTTGAAGCGCTGTGCGACAACGTCCTCTTCGTCATCCGACGTCGTTTGGTCTATGTTGTCAAAACGGAAGGGGCTCCGCGACTTGAGGAACCGCACGTGTATTATTGACCAGGGGAAGATGTGCTCCTTGTCCTGCTTTTTATTGTCGTTTTCGTCGCGCGTTGGGGGTTTGAGCTGCTTTTCGATTTCTCCTGTCTTGGTGCAACGTATACTGACCTTTGCGGAGCGGCGGTCTGCAGTCCACACCTTGTCGCCTACTGCCACAAGCTCTTTGACCTCATTCCCGCATTCGAAGATGTTGAGAGGGATGGAGGAGTGGACGTGATGCAGGTTTGTAATACTCTCAGGCTGTTGCATCAGCATGCACTCGCCGTCGGACTGCCTTCGTTGCTTATGACGGAAATCGCGTGGGGAGGGCAGGCCGAGCTGGTCGTTCACACTCTGTTTCGCTTTCTTCGTTGTCGGCGACGGCGACGGCGCTCTGTGCCTCAGACTCGAAGACGCAGAAGGACTATGCTGGCCCTCATCCCCAGGCGGCGAACTAGATCGTGGCGAGCCCTGCCCTGTAGACAAACTACCCCGGCTCATGCTCGACATCTCTTCCCCTTTGCCCCTCAAAAATGGGACCTTTTTTGTGTATTTCTATGATTTTTTGTGGGGAGGGTGGTGTGAAGGGAGTGAAGTATGGTTGAAGGGGGGAAGGGGGGTAACTGTGTTCTGTCTATCTTTACGTATCTTCCTGCGTGGAGTTGGGCAAGGTGCAGGGAAAGGGAAGCAAAGTTAGATGGTTTCCGTCGTGGAAGTGGGTTCAAGACAGGTGAGAGATGTCAACAATGTCGACACCCATCTCCCTGCTGTACATCACCACACCACCACAGCTGCTGATCGCAACACCGAAAGAATCGTTGTCCTCAAAATGACGACACAACAGTTGCTTCCCTGTTGAGATGGACCACGCACACAAGTTATCAGAAGAGTAGACAGCAACAACGTCGTTCGACACAGCAACATCAAAACAGCTGTTTTCTGCGTCGTCTTCAAATGCACATTCACCTGTTTCGATGTTCCAGACACGCACGGATTTGCTGCAAGACGTTGCAATGAAACGCTGGTTCGGTGACAGTGCTACATATATAACATTCAAAGGGGATGTCAGAACAAGCACCTCCACCCCTGTCGTGTAGTCCCAGATGGTGACATCTCTGCTGTAATTTCCAAACATCGCCACCCTGTCGCCTGTCACAACCATGACGTACTTGCTCTCCACAATGTGGCTCCATTCATGCACAACAACGCCTGTTGCAATGTCCCACACCTGCAAACCCTTCCTGCAGCACGACAACAGCTTTGTTCCACAGGGTGACCATGCTGTGGTCTTCCTCGCATCACCTTCATCTCCAAAGGAGTGCTCCAATGCACCTGTCTTCACGTCATGAACTTCAGCACAGTTCGTGTCCTTGTTGACACATGAGATCCACTCACTGCAGGGTGAGAATGCTGGGGTGGAAAGACACACGCAAGGGAGGTTGCACAGACACTCATGTGTTTCTGTGTCGAAGATGGACAGACCCCCCTTATTCCACATCACTGCAAGGTACCTGTCGCACGGGGAGAGTGTGAGCGAGTACGTCTTCTCTGTGAGGGAGTATGTGTCCTTCGAACCTTGTATCACCCCAGGAGTGATGTTGGCACCAGTGCAGTACAGCTCAACGGCACATCCCTCATCCATCTCCGTGTCGCAGATGCGCAAGTCGTCGTTGCCGATGTCGCCACCGCCTCTCATCCGCACACCAACATGCCGAGCACGTGGCACGCCAAGCTCCGCAACAAGCTTCCCCTTCACTTGTGCAAGGGTGGCACTCCTGTCCACTTCTATCACACAGCTTGCAGACTCGAAGTGTCCTGTGATGTCCATGTTCAGGGGGAGTAACTCTGTTCTGTGGGGACAGGTGTGTGGGGAGGGCAGGAAGAAGAGGGGTGGGGTGGTGTTTGTAAAGGAAACGAGACATGAACAGTCTATTTTTACGTATCTTCCTGCGTGGAGTTACCCAGGCAAGGTGCAGGAAAGGGAAGCAAAGTTAGATGACACCTTTCCGTTGTGGAAATGGTTTCAAGACAGGTGTGAGATGTCAACAATCTCAACACCTTCATCCCCTGGGTGCATCACCACACCACCACAGCTGCTGATTGCAACACCGCAAGAATCGTATATCTCACATTCACGCTGCAAGAGTTGCTTCCCTGTTGAGATAGACCACACGCACAATATACCAGAAGCGTGGGCAGCAACAATATCGTTCGACACAGCAACATCAGTGTAGTTATCTGAGACGTCTTCAAATACACACTCACCTGTTTCGATGTTCCAGATACGCACACACTTGTCCGTACACGATGCTATGAAATGCTGGTTTGGCGACAGTGCTACACACGCAACAACAGAAGGGGGTGTCAGAACAAGCACCTCCACCCCTGTCGTGTAGTCCCAGATGGTGATCTGTTTGCTACAAGTTCCAAACATCGCCACCCTGTCGCCTGTCACCACCATCACGTTCTCGCAATCCACAATGTGGCTCCATTCATGCACAACAACGCCTGTTGCAATGTCCCACACCTGCAAACCCTTGTTCTTGCAGCACGACAACAGCTTTGTTCCACAGGGTGACCACGCCGTGGCCCACCGCATATCGCCTTCTCCAAAGGAGTGTTCCAATGCACCTGTCTTCACGTGACGAACTTCAGCACACTCCGTGTCAGAGTTGACACATGAGATCCACTCACTGCAAGGTGAGAAGGATGAGTTGCAGAAATGGTCTGCAGGGAAGCTGCACAGACACTCATGCGTTTCTGTGTCGAAGATGGACACAACATCCGCGCGATGCAGCACAGCAAGGTACCTGTCACACGGGGAGAGTGTGAGGGAGTATGTGTCCTCCGAACGTGGTATCACCCCAGGACTGATGTTGGCACCAGTGCAGTACAGCTCAACGGCACATCCCTCATCCATCTCCGTGTCGCAGATGCGCAAGTCGTCGTTGCCGATGTCGCCACCGCCTCTCATCCGCACACCAACATGCCGAGCACGTGGCACGCCAAGCTCCGCAACAAGCTTCCCCTTCACCTGTGCAAGGGTGGCACTCCTGTCCACTTCTATCACACAGCTTGCAGACTCGAAGTGTCCTGTGATGTCCATGTTCTGGGGGTGTAACTCTGTTCTGTCTGGGATAGGTGTGTGGGGTGGGCAGAGAAGAGGGGTGGGGTGGTGTTTGTGAAGGAAACGAGATGTGTTGTCATTTGCAAAAACAAGAGAGATAACTCCTCACCCAGTTAGAGGTCCTCCCACCTTCCCACACCATGACGGGTTGTTGTGCTTCGTGTGTGCAAAAGCGACAGCGGAACGGCGCGGTCTCCATTGCCAACCCACTCCCACAACGAGAGACATGTACATCTATCTTTACGTATCTTCCTGCGTGGAGTTACCCAGGCAAGGTGCAGGAAAGGGAAGCAAAGTTAGATGGCACCTTTCTGTTGTGGAAATGGGTTCAAGACAGGTGGGAGATGTCAACAATCTCAACACCCTCCTCCCTGCCATACATCACCACACCACCACAGCTGCTGATCTTAACACAGTAAGAATCGCTGTCCAATTCACTGTGCAACAGCTGTTTCCCTGTTGAGATGGACCACACGCACAATGTTTTGGAGGAGTAGACAGCAACAATGTAGTTGGACACAGCAACTGCAGCACACAAGTGTTCTGAGTAATCTTCAAATACACACTCACCTGTTTCGATGTTCCAGACACGCACACCTTTGCTGCAAGACGCTGCAATGAAACGCTGGTTTGGCGACAGTGACACATAATCAACATCAGAAGGTAATGTAAGAACAAGCACCTCCACCCCTGTCGCGTAGTCCCAGATGGTGACATCCTTGCTACAGTCGCCAAACATTGCCACCCTGTCGCCTGCCACAACCATGACGTAGTTGCACTTCACAATGTGGCTCCATTCATGCACAACAACGCCTGTTGCAATGTCCCAAACCTGCAAACCCTTCGTGCAGCACGACAACAGCTTTGTTCCACAGGGTGACCACGCCGTGGCCAACCTGTAATCACCTTCATCTCCAAAGGAGTGCTTCAATGCACCTGTCTTCACGTCATGAACTTCAACACAGTTCTTGTTCTTGTTGACACATGAGATCCACTCACTGCAAGGTGAGAATGCTGGGGGTAACAGATACTCGCAAGGGAAGCTGCACAGACGCTCATGTGTTTCCGTGTCGAAGATGACCGTATCCTCCGAATGTATCACAGCAAGGTACCTGTCACACGGGGAGAGAGCGATGAAGAAAAATGTGTCCTCCGAACTTTGTATCACCCCAGTATTGATGTTGGCACCAGTGTAGTACAGCTCAACGGCACATCCCTCATCCATCTCCGTGTCGCAGATGCGCAAGTCGTCGTTGCCGATGTCGCCACCGCCTCTCATCCGCACACCAACATGCCGAGCACGTGGCACGCCAAGCTCCGCAACAAGCTTCCCCTTCACCTGTGCAAGGGTGGCGCTCCTGTCCACTTCTATCACACATCTTGCAGACTCGAAGTGTCCTGTGATGTCCATGTTCAGGGGGAGTAACTCTGTTCTGTGGGGACAGGGGTGTGGGGAGGGCAGAGAAGAGGGGTGGGGTGGTGTTTGTGAAGGAAACGAGATGTATTGTCATTTGCAAAAACAAGAGATAACTCCTCACCCAGTTAGAGGTCCTCCCACCTTCCCACACCATGACGGGTTGTTGTGCTTCGTGTGTGCAAAAGCGACAGCGGAACGGCGCGGTCTCCATTGCCAAACCACTCCCACAACCAGAAACATGTGCATCTATCTTTACGTATCTTCCTGCGTGGAGTTACCCAGGCAAGGTGCAGGAAAGGGAAGCAAAGTTAGATGGCACCTTTCCGTTGTGGAAATGGGTTCAAGACAGGTGTGAGATGTCAACAATCTCAACACCCTCCTCCCCGCCGTATATCACCACACCACCACAGCTGCTGATTGCAAGACCGTAAGAATGGCTATCAAAGTCACGACATATCAGTTCCGCTGTTGAGATGGACCAAACGCACAAGGTCTCGGAAGAGTCGGCAGCAACAACGTCGTTGGACAGAGCAACTTCAGGCCAGTCGTTTTCTGAGACGTCTTCAAATACACATTCACCTGTTTCAATGTTCCTGACACGCACACATTTGTTGCAACATGCTGCAATGAAACGCTGGTTTGGTGACAGTGCCACAGAACGAACATTCGCAGGGAATGTAAGAACAAGCACCTCCACCCCTGTCGTGTAGTCCCAGATGGTGACATCTTTGCTGTAATTTCCAAACATCGCCACCCTGTCGCCTGTCACAACCATCACGGCCGCGCCAGACACAATGTGGCTCCATTCATGCACAAGAACGCCTGTTGCAATGTCCCACACCTGCAAACCCTTCGTGCAGCACGACAACAGCTTTGTTCCACAGGGTGACCATGCCGTGGCCCACCTCACGACACCTTCATCACCAAAGGAGTGCTTCAATGCACCTGTCTTCACGTCATGAACTTCAGCACAGGCCTCGTTCTCGTGTATGAATGAGATCCACTCACTGCAAGGTGAGAAAGCGGGTTTCACCGAAAAGTCGCAAGGGAAGCGGCACAGACACTCATGTGTTTCCGTGTCGAAGATGGACACAAAATCGTCGCGATGCATCACTGCAAGGTACCTGTCACACGGGGAGAGTGTCAGGGAGCATATCATCACCGAAACTTCTATATCCCCAGGAGTGATGATGGCACCAGTGCAGTACAGCTCAACGGCACATCCCTCATCCATCTCCGTGTCGCAGATGCGCAAGTCGTCGTTGCCGATGTCGCCACCGCCTCTCATCCGCACACCAACATGCCGAGCACGTGGCACGCCAAGCTCCGCAACAAGCTTCCCCTTCATTTGTGCAAGGGTGGCACTCCTGTCCACTTCTATCACACAGCTTGCAGACTCGAAGTGTCCTGTGATGTCCATGTTCAGGGGGAGTAACTCTGTTCTGTGGGAATGGTGTGAAATGCCAGGGTACCGGAGGAGAAAATATTTTCAGGGGCTCGGAAAGAGCTGCGATGAAGACGAGATGGACACCACTTCGGGTTAAGACGAGAACGACAATAAGAAGAGATAGGTGAATGGTATTTCCTTGGTAAAAGTGCCTGGAAATGCCAAAAAGTGAAGAATTTTACACTTTTACTTTTGAGCTGTTTTTGCGGTCAAAGATCTGAATGCTGAGTGCGATTTAACCCTTTATGGACCAAGAGGATATATATATCCACGAAAATGCTTAACATGGCTTCTACTCGGACTTTTTCAGCGATTTTTTTTTTAGTGGAAAGATTTGATGTGAAATCTTTCCAAAGAAGCAAGATTCAATTTATTTTGACACTCTCATACACTGTCACCAAATCGAGGCATTTCCAAATTTTCGACTTTTTCGGGTATATTTTGGGAATAAAGTACTATTCTGACGAGCTTGAGTCATCAGAGGATTCAAACTTTGGTGTGAAGGGAACCATTTTGCACGGTTTTCATAACAAAACTAAAATAATGGAAAATATCTGCGACTGGGCAAAGTAACACTCGTCGTAGCAGTTCCTGACCCTGAACTGGCTGTGCCTCTTCTCCGTGTATTTATTGCCCTTTGTCTTTTGAGGGACATTGTACAAAAGAAGCTGTATCAACACAGTCAAGGTACAGAGACACTGGCAGGAGGGTGTTGGTCGACAACTTCTTCTTGCTTGGGAAACAGGCGGCTAAAAGCAGATTACATGTGCGGGGGATGCGGCGTTCAACACCAGGCCAAGTTGGCCAAAAGTCCCAAAAGCCCCAACTTTTGTACTGTCCAACCTCTTTACAATTACGGTATATTTAGCTGGTTGATACCTTCTCTCCATGCAGTGAGACATTATCTACTAGGACTTTTTGATCGATTTTTTTTTTCTTTTGAAAGATTTTGAACCGATCTTTCAAATAAAGCCATTTTCGAATACCGAAAAAACAGGTGCGCAGCCGGAATAATTTTTTTCTTCGAAATTTTCAGGGGAAAATATCAGCTCTCCTCAATTTTCCATTTTCCATTTTTCTCATTTTATTTCGATTTCTGCTCCATTTGAAAGATCTGCTCGAAATCTTTCAATTGCGGCCAGGTACGATCAAAAATATGCATCGGATCTCATTTTACCTATGTGAGAGACAATCATAGCAAATCGCAAAATACGGCCGTGGTCCATAAAGGGTTACTGGGGGGGGCCGAATAGTAGACCCCGGGTCCACTATTAGGCGAACCGACGGGTATAAATCGGGGGTCTCAGAAAAAAAAATTTTTTTTTCCAAGTTGAATAGTAGACCCCCCCTAAATAGTAGACCCCCCCAAAATTTTTTTTCTGTATTTTTACTAAAACCCTCCTGTCGATGAGGCTGATAGGGTGTGTCAAAATATACTGATTTTTGCTTCTTTGGAAAGATTTGTCACAAAATCTATCCAAAGAAAGAAAAATCAATTTGAAATTTGTAGTTGATCCCCTCTAAAATTTTTCCGCGACTTCCGCAAAAAGTCAAAAAAAACGAAAACCTGGGGGGGGTCCACTATTCAGCGGAAAAAAAAATTTTCCCCCAGAATTTCTCAGGGGGGGGTCCACTATTCAAAGGAAAAAAAATTTAAAAAAACCCAGAATTCCCAGGGGGGGTCTACTATTCAAGGGGGGTCTACTATTCAGGGGGGGTCCACTATTCGGCCCCCCCCAGTAAAAAAAAAAAATTTTTTTTTTGAGCCCAAGGCAATGCTAAGCGACCCGAAAGAAACACCTCGAAGCGGTGTAAAGAAGGTACTATACGTTGGTACCATGCAAAAAAGGAGGATGGAAAAAAGAAATAACAAAAATACATCAATGCCCTTTTATTTGGTAGCGATGAAATGGCGTACAGAGGGGGAGGGAGGGTAGGGGGTGTTGGGAGGGAGAAGCTGTCAAAAAAAATACGACGCTTTGTACGAGGCAGCGGAGAAAAAAAGAGGAAATGTTGAATAATGCAGGTAACTCCTGGAAGAGCAATGCCGGTCGTGGCTGTGTATTCTGATAGGTTTATGTATTACGTGATCGTAAAAAACATTTGGACCATATTGAGTACCAAATTCTCTAAAAATCGGGGGGAAAAAAAGAGAAAAAAAAGAGAAAAAAAACCCTCTCCATCCTCGGTAGTATAGAGTTCAGTATTTCCGCCTGTCACGCGGAAGGCCCGGGTTCAATTCCCGGCCGGGGAGCCAATGGACTGGACGTTAAATTGCATCCTCCTGAAACTCTATGAAGGTATACCTGAGGGTAAAAAGGTGCTCTTGGTTGAGAGTCAGAAATCCCACAAAAAAAAAAAAAAAAAAATGTTGCTCAGAGACCTTGTCAATACGGATCAAAACTCTGTTTTCCCGACCTAACGTTTTCCGACCAAACCCATCACAATATATGATACATCCCCCCATCAGTACACACTAGGTGTGGAAGTCGCTCTTTCAAAACAATATTTTTTTGTGTGCATTTTTCTAACATATAAAGAACAGCTAGGTGATGGGACAAGAGCGGGGTGGTGGGGGGAGTGAAGAAATGGTAGTTTAAACTAAAAACGCATCTCAGTCGAGCCTCATGCAAAAGGTGGGACTTAGGTATTCTGTACCGTAAACAGAACGGAGGCGGTTCACAACCGCTAGGCGAATCACGCGACCTCTTCTCACCTCAGCCTTTTTAACGGCCAAAAAAGAAGAAATATGAATTCACCTCTCACCCTCATCCATCAGACTCAATATTGACACACACACACCGAGCTCGCATTGGGTAAGAGCGAGTCAATGCGCAGAAAGCCCGCAATGCATTTCTTCATCCCCCCGCACCCCTCTCCACGGTGAAGTAAATAACTTGACTTTGTGGTTTTAGTTGTGGTTACACCGTTGGCTTACAACGGTGAAACCACAAAGTAAAACCAAGTCAAGTCATTCACTTCACCGTCGTGTGAAGAGTGAAGTAATTGGGCGGAAGGGTTCATAAAACAAAAAATAAAAAATCTACGGGGTGGGGAAGGTTGTGGAAGTACACGGGGGGTGGGTGGGTTTATTGTGTTGGAAATTGTTTGGAGGAAAGTGTTCAAGCCTAATAGTAAAGCAGGAAACGCACACTTTTTAGTGAGTTTTTTTTTGTATTTTTTTTTTTTTTTTGAAAATCTTGTTCAGGGCAGGAGCTTGGAATATGGGTTTGGGGCAAAATCGGGTCAAATTCTGTTAAATCGGGTCAGGTCCCGAGCTTTTCCGCCTTCGGCGGAAAAGCTCTTGTGAAGACACATGCAGAATGAGAAGGCGCGTTTCACAAAATGGTACACGTTGATGATACACAAATGTTGCACCACCCCCGCGGAATGCATGTTGCCCTTGACACTGGCGATGAGGTCATCAAGGTAGGGTTGCGCAATGGAGGTGTGGAATGTGTGTAGGCCCTCGCCAGTTCAGGTACTTTCTCTGGGCGGGTGTCCCCTTCGAGCAAATGTCGGAGGGCGTTCCGAATATCTGGATCGTCAGCTCGCGCCAGTAACCAAACCCGTTGATGTCCAAGCAAGCGCTTTTGATTTCGTCGTCGGTGGCGAGGTTTTGCGCTTGGTGGCCTTTTTTAAAAACCCGGTACGTGTCTTTAAGAAGGGTGCAGGTGGCGCCTATGACCGGGTGAAGCGGTGGCGGTTACACACTGTATGTTCAGGCAGTGTACCTGACACCACACCCAGATGGAGTGCCAGTTTTTCCAACCGCGTACAAAAAAACTGAACGCCCCCTTGTTTGCCTCGCATAAGGTTGCACCCGTCTGTTGCGATCCCATATTATTTTGCCCAAAGGTGGGACCTAACGGCTAGGTTAGGGGACATCCCTCTTGGGTTCGGGTTTGATCGGGGTGGAGCGCGCGTATGAGGGCATTCTGGCTTCTTTGAGCTTCGTGCTCGTCGCGATGGGGTCACATAGCAGTTCCTCATCCTTCTCAGACCCCCTCATGCGACAAGTAGAGTACCCTATTTTTTTGATTTTTTCCCTCAAAAATCTATAGTTTTTTTTTTTTTTTTTGCCCTGACCCGTTTTTTTCTATGGGGCCTAAGGAAATTGGGTCAATCTGACCCGATTTAACCCCCAAGCTCCTCCCCTGATCTTGTTTTAGTAGTGGAACACCAAAGGGGGTGTGTAGACACCATAGTTTTAGTTAATAGGGCACGCAGAGATTGTAGCTTTACTCACAGAAGTTCACTCATTGTGAAAAGGAGACTCAAAAAAAAATAATAAAATGGGGGAAACAAAAATAAATAGATGTACAAATGCACACGTCTTCAAAAAAAAAAAAAGGTGTGCCTTCTTGAAATACAAAGCCCTCTCGTGACAATGTACCTTCCGTGTAACCAAAAAAAGAGCATTCCAACAAAAGGTTGAGATGTCCTTACCGAAGTCACCTTGAGAAACAAATACACGGGTTTTTTTAAAAAAAATTTTTTTTTTTTTTGGAACAAGGGGCGTTATAATGGCAGTTGTCTGTGCAAAATATGCCATACGTCACCTATTTACGTGATCGACAATGCGCACCATTTGTTTGATTTTTTTTGAGGTTCTGCCCCTCCCTCCTCCCCCTTCATTTCCGAAGGAAAGTCATTCCTAAGCCACAAAAGGAGCGTTGGTGAAGGAGAGGGTAATAAAGGTGGGTTGGAAGGATGGGCATCAAAAAAAAAAAAAAAAACAAACAAACAAAAACACATAGATATATGGGACATTGGTTGGGACTACAGTGAGCCGCGCCGGATGCGGGATGCGTTTTATTACGGGTGGCTTAATTAAGGGTGGCTATTGGGTCCACCCTTGCAGTCGTCCAAATACGTTTGGCAAAGTTAAGGATTTTTTGGGGTAAATTTGGCGACTGTTGTTGGACACCAAACATATTTTGGAGTAATTTTAAATTTTCGACACAACCCGTAACGGAGCGACTCACTGTAACCTGTCTTTAGAGGGGGGGAAAAAAGTGAGGGGAAGGGGTCGTGTCTGTGACAAGGCCTGCCTTCTATGGCAGCATTTGCACATAAAAACCCTTGAAAACAGACTAGTAAAAACTAAAGAAATTTGACTTGAAATACAAAGCCGTCTCATGAACAGAGTACCTTACCAGAAGGAGAAAGATTGAAAATGCAAAAAAAATGCAGAAAATGCATCTACAACAATGCTCACAACCGGCGCACATAAGCACTGCTTCTCCACGGGTTATCGAACCCCAGAGAGCACTTCATTGGCATGTACAACAAAAGAAAACGTTTGAATAAGATGAACCTAAGACTGGCCACCTGAATAGGAGAGGGGCTCACTTCGATAAAAAAAAAAGCGTGCAAAAAAAAAAAGAGGTTTCGTTCCTTTTTTTTCCCCGTTACTTTGCCCTCCCCCCTTGAAAATGAACAGTCAATTATACTTGGGAGAGTGGCACCACTCACATACAGCATATGATAGAGTCACGCCACAAAAGATAAAAAAAAAGGAGAAAAGTTCGATTTCGGCCTCGAAAATTACCGTGACACCGATTTGTCACGGAATTTTGTCACGGAATTTTTTTGAAAGATTCGATTTCGTGACAAAAAAAAATCGATTTCGTGACAAACCAATTTTTTCATTGACACACAAAATTCGATTTCGTGACAAACCGATTTTTTCATTGACAAAAAAAAATTCGATTTCGTGACAAATCCAAAAATTCAGTGACAAAAAAATGTCAATGAAAAAATGGATTTTGTCAAGGAAACCGAACTTTTTGTCACGGAAAAAGTCGTGACAGAAATGGATTTTGTCAAGGAAACCAAACTTTTTGTCACGGAAAAAGTCGTGACAGGGCACTGGGTACTGGGTACACTGGATACAAGGATAAAAGTCGTGAAAGAGCAACCACAGCTCCACATGACAAACACAAAAGTGTCCAGTCACGTGGGGCATTCATGCACTGAGGAGATAATGATCCAACAATTTACAAGAAAGATTACTTAACCTACTGCTGGAAATTGCCAGGTCGTAGTAACACACAAAGTGTGCCTCCGTTCGGGAAGACCGGATATTCTAGAGACCAAAAAGGCCTCAAGAATATCTTCCGGTAGTCAAGGTATAACCGAATGAACGGCCCAAGACCCCCGTGGAGAAGTTAAATGTGTAATGCTATCAGGTAGAAACTGCGAACACTGTCTTACCCTCCTCAATGCATGGTGGAAGATGTCTTTGACAACAAATATCCTGTACCCAGGTACCAGGTTCCCAGACCCACGTAGTACCACGTCGCAGTACTACGCAAAATTTACCACCAGACCCTGTCTTCGTGCACCTTAAGTACAACGCCGCAGACAGGCCAAACATGCGTTGGACTCAGAGGAATGCCTGCTGTGCAGTGTATCAAACATGAGAACCAACTCCCAGCAACAAGGGGCGCCTTTTGGCGGGCGTTGTTGAGGGTGTTTGGGGTGCAAAGTTTTCCACAATTTTGATGCGCGGGTACAGAAGTGTTATCTTGTTCTTTCATCTCTAGGAATGTAAATGTCAATCGCGTTTAACTACCACGAGGGCTTGTTCAGTGAACCCACGAGGGGTCGAAGGGGGTTGGTTATCCCATATCTATCAAAGGTTGTGTCGACCAGGCGAATCCACTATGTTACGCTGTATGATGATAAATCCGAAGAAATAACAGTGCATAGCAACTGCAGGAAGTTTGTTAAAAAGAGTGCCTCACGCTACACAAACCACCACCCGCGATTGACTTAGATGTTATAACAAAGAGAATTCAGAACAAAACAACACCCTGCCCCATACACACTAAATTGTCATGCTTCAAGAGCATGCCTGGGCCAAAATTACTATGACGAAAAGGCAACAAGACCACCCACAAGGAGTGTGAATTGTGCACTGGTTTTCTGGGGGAACAAACAATATTTTCTTGTGTCTAGTCCTCCGGAAGCAGAGGACAGACTTTCCGGAAGGTTTCCAAAGTCGAATTTCTTGCACTAGCTATGCTCCCTGGTTAATGGCTATAGCAGTGACTGACAAAGTGTTCCCACCCCCCTTTCCACCACCATAATAACCGAACTCTGCTTATCAAACCACAATCTGAATCTGCTTCCGTCGCATGCGCTGGTGGATTCGATCTGTTTTGGTGTGTGTAATGGAATGTATGGGTGAGGGTTGGGGTATTAGGTATAGAAACGTGCGCACCCATTAATTTTTTACCGAATGAAAATGAAATCTGCAATGAGTGTCTGCTGCATATCATTTAGTGGGGCTGGCCTCTGGCCAGAGGCGTGCAAGCCTGACCGTGTTCGCGATATACTAAGTCTTGCATAATCATAAAGTTATCATACCTTGTGTCTTCAGTCTCTGCCCTTCGGTTTCTAGACAGCTCAAGAATGGCCTCTTTTGTGTTTGTCAAGTGGCTGTCTGGTCACTTTTCAGTGACTGGCGGGTTGGCTGTCACGACTTTTTCCTTGACAAATTCCATTTTTTTCAATGACATTTTTTTGTCAATGAAAAAATGGATTTGTCACGAAATCGAATTTTTTTTTGTCAATGAAAAAAGTCATTTGTCACTAAATTGAATTTTGTGTGTCAATGAAAAAATCGGCTTGTCACGAAATCGATTTTTTTTTGTCACGAAATCGAATCTTTCAAAAAAATTCCGTGACAAAGTACCGTGACAAATCGGTGTCACGGGTATTTTCGAGGCCGAAATCGAACTTTTCTCAAAAAAAAGATAAAAAAAGCTCACAAACGGCACATCTCATCCCCAAAAACTGTTCACAATACTTTCCGTTTTTTTTCTCTTTTTCTTTTGACCAGCATTTTCCACCACCACTCATATAAGGGTACTTTACCCTCTCATGGAGGAGGCACGCCATCGAACGACGCTGCCTCCACCCGCAACGCTGCTACACGCGACTGATGCTCGACCTCTAATCTGTGGATCTCCGTTTCAAGCCATCTCTGGCGCCATTCTTGGTAGTTTGCACGCCCGAGGTCTGCATGACGTTCGGCACCAGGGGGAGGCAGTACTGGAGACACACCACCACCACCACCACCACCACCATGCACAACACCACCATGCAACTGATGAGGAAGCGGAGAAGCTGGAGGCAACGTTTCCGGTGGCGGCGCTTCAGCGGGATATTGCAACGCTCGAGTAGGCGACAACGGAACTTCTGGATACCCAGGTACATTAGGGACCGGCTGCAGCAACGGTGTTTCTTGCAGAAACTCCCTAAGGGGTGACTCTGTGTGTACTGTCTGTTCAAATGGCTGCGGGGTTGATATTGGGCTTTGCGGCAGCAAATGAGGAACCGGAGCTGGGGTAGCAAGACTCGCCCCGGATGCAGCACCTTGCGCCAGATCTGCCCCCATCTGCGACGCAGCAGGCGCCCACCGCATTGATTCGCACCGCGAAAACAACCCCCTTACCGTCTCCGGATGCTTCCTCCCCCAGCGTACAAACTGCGCCAAGGAAATCTGCTCAATATGCCCTGGACAGGACAGATCTACGCTCGCCATGATGCTTCGTACGACCCCTGCATACTCATGCACCCCACGACGCAGCAGCAACGCTCCCAGCTCCTCCAACTCAATCACCATCGAACTGCCAATACTGCGACTCCTACGGCGTGCATGAGGGGACATCCCTCTCGGCGACGGCGGTGGGGTCCACCTCGCGTTGGGCGTCGCAAGACAATTAAACACAAACCGGATTTGGTCAAGCAGAGCCCTCCGCGAAGCACTATCAGCTCGAGGAGAACCATGCGTGGTACGGGAAGTGGACATACTACGGCCTCGTGAAGGGCTTGGACTACCATAGGCTGATCCAGGTCTAGAGAGAGATCCGTCACGTCTCCGACTCCGCCGTTGAAATGCATAAAGTTGCACCCCAGTAGCGAGCTGCGACTGCCGGACCAGCTTTATCCACATCCCCATCTCCTCGCAGTACGCCGCAAGATGCGACACCTTGAAGTCGACCCCTTCCTCGGCCTGCATCACAGCCTCACGTTGGTACGCCTGCTCCACCTGGTGTGTCAACTCCCGCAGTGTCGGGCGTGTGGGGAACACGAACCGCATATTCCTCTTCGCCCCCATCAGGTCCGCCGCGACCAACACCACCAGGTCATTCGCACCTCTCCCCTTCCGACTCGAAGACCGCTTCCTTGGACTAGGAAAATACATTTTTATTTTGTACCCTTTGATAAAAAAAAATGAGGAGAAAATAAGGGGAGAGAAGGGGAGAAGGGAGATATTTAAAAGGTAGCGAAATGCGGGAGAAAGAAGAGGGGGTTTTTTACACAGCAGAAAACGCAACACACAAAAAAAAAAAAATAATAAAAAAAAAAATAAAAAAGGGCCCCTCCCCAAAGTGAGGTGCTATTACACAAAGAGGGGGGGGGTGAAGAGAAGCATCGCAATAACGCTGAAAAAAGAACTATGCTGTGGAAACAACTGTTCCTTCGGCGTGAATCATATTGGGGAAAAGGGGGGGGAAATGGAAAAAAAAAAGGGGGTCGCGAGAAGAAGAGCTTTGGAAAAATGTGTTGCGCTATTGACACATATCTGTAACTAGCCTTAAAAACTCGCGGGGGAAGAGGGGAAAAAACTAAACTAACATTTTGCCACTTGATTTGTCCTCACTAATCTACTACTGAGTCTTTTTTCGTTGACCGCAGCCATTTTAGGAAGCCATTTAGGCTCTTACCCTGGGTGGCGCACATGATAATTGATTGGGGGAGGGGAATGATTCAAAAGGAAAAGGCGTGAGGACAAATTTACCGTTGGCTAATCAAGTTCAGTTTCTAATAACACTGCGTGTAAGCAAAAACTAAACTAACATTTTGCCACTTGATTTGTCCTCACTAATCTACTACTGAGTCTTTTTTCGTTGACCGCAGCATAGCCCAAAGGGACCGCGTAGCGGAAAGGTAGCAGAGTATGGAGTTTAAGGGGGGAGAAAAGGGAGGGAAGGTGGGAAAAGAGAGAAACCTGTAAACACGGCATCCGCCGTCAACCTCGCAGCTTCTGCGGGGGAGGGCGGAACGCACAGCCACGAGAACCCTCTAGATGGGTACAAAAACCCCACTGGCCCTGTCCATCCAAACCGATTCAGAGGAGAACCAGTACTGATCAAAACTGCACAAACCGAACAACTGATCAAAACAAAACTGTTCTACCGCCGCCTCGGGAGCAGTGTAGAGACAGGTACGCCGAAGCGAATGGGGCACTGAGAAGTCAGCACTCACCAAAAAATAAAAAGGTTTATATCCATTCGCTATCGCGAGGACAGGACACTGGATAAGGGGCGCTGCAAGCGCATATGAAGTGCCAAGCACACATCATACAAAAATAAAAAGGGTTGTATCCATTCGGCATCACGTGGACACTGGATAAGGGCGCTGTAAGCGCATATGAAGTACCAAGCATAGTCAGCACACATCATAACAAAAATAAAAAAGTTTGCATCCATTCGGTATCACGTGGACACTGGATAAAGGGCGCTGTGAGCGCAAACATAGTCAGCACACATCATACAAAAAAATAAAATAAAATAAAAGGTTTATATCCATTCGCTATCACGAGGACAGGACACTGGATAAGGGGACGCCGTGAGCGCATATGAAGTGCCAAGCATAGTCAGCACACATCATAAAGATAAACATTTCTTGCACGCGCCATCACCAAGACAGCGGGCACTACGGTACCGTATAGTATCCTCGACCGCGAGGTACACCATGTCCATCTACGAGCAGCGCACACTTGAAAAACAACCCAGCTTGGTACAAAAGACACGGTCCTTGACCATGTCACAGTGGCCCTTGACCACTGGAATAACCCACACTTTGCAGGAGAGAACCATGCAGACATTGCGAATAAGCGCATATGCACATACAATAAGACAGGCAACCAAATCACTGAATACACGACAATAACGGACACGCGATCGGCCTCTGCACAGACATGATAAAAAATAAAAATAAAATACAAAGAAGACAAAAAATGAAAATTACAAATAAAGTTTACCCATTCGCCGTCACGAGGAGTGGATAAGGGGCGCCGTAAGCGCATATGAAGTGCCAAGCATAGTCAGCACACATCATAATAAAAATTTCAGTTAACAAAACATAGCTTCTACTCTTTCGTACTCCGTGAGTACTGGAGGAAGTGATGCCAACGAGGGGGCCACTGTTCCGCGAGTAAACTCATCAGCCCGCTGACTTAAGGTGTCCACCCACGAGGCAGACACACTCATGTTGGTAGCCTTTGCAGTGTCAAAAATGGCACACAGCAGCTCATTAGCCAAAAAATTCTTACTGTGTCCTTTGTTTATCGCCGCCACAGCAGCAGCGTTATCGACCTGAAGGGACACTTCATGGTCTGTGTTCTCAGCGGCCGCCAGCCTAACGGCACGCCAAGCAGCGTATAGCTCTTTTAGATAAATATGATGTTGCTCAGGGTTTGAAAACACACCCTGAGTGACCGGTTCAAAGACCTCAGACTCTATTAAAGCAGCCCACTCGCGGTCGGAAGCGTCTGACCACGCTACCACGGTGGGCCTCTCTGGCTGGTCCTCAATCCAGTCGTTGCTCCTCATCACAGACACGATGCCTGCGAATTCAGATATAACAGATGGGGGGATTTCTAGTTTAACATCCCACTTCTGTGGGTCAATTGCAAGAACAGACGCAGTGCGCCGCAAAAAAGAAAGAGAAACACGGAAATAACAAAGTCTGCGTTTAGTGCAGTACAAAAACCACACAAACCCACCCAACACTTTATAAAAGTCCCTCGCAGTACATGAGTTTTTCAACACCTCATTCAGTACGGGAGAATCCACACACTTCTCAATCCAATCAGGGGCAGCACGGTACCGTCTCGGGGAGCTCGCCAGATCGAACTCCAGGCCCAACGCACAGAAGTTTGCACGGGGCACACCCTCTCCTTCATCGTCATTCAGTTCGGCGCCCACTCGCTCTGCTCGTCGGAGGAACGAAGAGTAACGCTTCTCCGCCTCAGGGAGAGTTTTGCCTACGACAAAGAAGTTGTCCACCCAAGCGAGTCCGTCATCCTCCGGGAGTAACACCATCGCCGAGCGGTGTGCGATGCACGGCGCCCAACTCCAGCCCATACAGAGCACATTGAGCTTTGCCCTCACGAAGGGGCCACGTGCACCTGACAGGTTCACTCCGAAGAAGTCGTCCACACCATCCGCCAGCGGGAACTGGTAGAACCAGCTCCGCCCGTCTGCCTGCACCACGTACGCATTGTCCATGAATCGCCGTACCACCTGGTGTATAGACGGTAACAGCATTGGCGGGGGTGCACGCATTAAGCGATTCAGCTTTCGGCCGTCGCACACAAGCCTCAGTCCATGCACCTTCTTAGGGACGGTGAAGGCGGGAAGCACCACCTTCTGCACCTTGGACCGAGACATCACACCCCACTGCAGCAGGTTTCCCCAGTGGCGCAGCATGTGCCTGGAGGTTCCCCTCCTGAGAGGAACAGAGGAATCCAGGACTTTCCTACCCTCATCGGTAAGGTTCGCCGTGAAGGCTTCACGAGACCTGATGACATCAAGGATACCGGTGAGCAATCCCTTCGTATCCATGGCCATGAGCGCATCAAGATCCAGCCTCGCACGCGAAATGTTCGCCAACTCCCCTTCAGCCCGTTCCGCAGGCGCAGACACAAACCGGCGGTCCAGCACGACAGTTGCCTCAGTTCCGTACAGGATAGCAATGTCCGGTCCGTCGTCCATCAGCTCGCGTCTTGGAAGCGGCGGCGGAGGCGGCGCGTACTTCGGCGGCCCCATCACCGTCGGGAAAGCAGGGCGAAGTGGGGGCGCTCGCGCTCGTCGCCAGCGTCGCACCCACACACAGGGTCTTAGGCTACCCTGTACTGGCGGGTTCGTCTGCGAGAGCCCAACGTTGCCCGCGACGAACGGAACGGATCGAACAATCCGTCCACCTCCGCATCCTCTGCCACCTCGCACACGGGTCCTCCCCCTTCGTGCCATAGTGTAGCTTTGGAAGCTGTAGTCGAAAAATATTTTTCGTTGACCGCAGCCATTTTAGGAAGCCATTTAGGCTCTTACCCTGGGTGGCGCACATGATAATTGATTGGGGGAGGGGAATGATTCAAAAGGAAAAGGCGTGAGGACAAATTTACCGTTGGCTAATCAAGTTCAGTTTCTAATAACACTGCGTGTAAGCAAAAAAATATCATTTTGCGGCACTCCAGAAAGAGCGCAGCAATGATGAATAGAAAGAAACAAAAAACAACAAAAAAAGAGAGAGAAAAATTGTTTTTTTTTTTTTTGGTAAGATGAATGCAAGACAACGAATACTTCTCGTGTGCCTTAGTCGCCTTTAACAACAATACATTTTGGAGTGAACTGTATGGGACAGTGGTAGTGGGAAGGGAAGAAAAAACACAAGGCAAAGTCCCTCTTATCTCAATCCATTTTCTGTCCAGTAAAAGAGAAGAAGTTGATTGAGTCTGAGCCGCCACTACTAAACTGTGGGTGTTGATGCAGGCACCTCCGACCCACTGTACGATGCCAGCCATCCGGATGAAAGCGCAAGAAAAATAAACTACCATTTTGCCACCTGATTTTGTCTTTACCAAGCTACAACTGTGTCTTTTTTTCGTTGACCGCAGCAAAAAGTTATGTCTCTTTGTCTCAAGTTTTCGTGTTGCATTGAAGCATTGAAGCATCCCCACAAAAAAACGAGTAGTTGAAATGTACTAAAACGCAGCTCGGTCGTGCTCATGCAAAAAGAAGAAAAGGTGAAAGTACAAATGGGAAAGCTCCTTTTTCCATTGTTACAAAGTAACAACCATTTTTTTCGGTGACCGACCCCTCCCACCCAGAAAAACCGATACTTTGTGACAATTGGAAAAAACGAGCCTTCCCAAGAAAAAAATGAAAATAATCAGAAATTGTACAGTACAGAAACCCAATGGCTTCTAGGCAGGGGGAAAACGGGGAATAAGGTGGCAGGAGGGGACAACAAAAACGCCCGTTGCACCAAATGGTACAAGGGGGGGTATTTTCTGGTTTTACTCAAAATATTGCGGCTTGCGGCCACAGCAGAGAAAGGATATACAAACAGCAACATAGCTTTGAAGGGCGAACCGACACAACAATACATCCAAAGAACACTTGATCGCTGGTACCTCTCGTGTACACGTGCATTGCAAGTGTATTGGTCTTTTAAAAGACATAGATGTATCCGACGCAAGTTTCCCATCCCGCTAAAAATTTTCTTCAAAAACACAAATGATCCCCAGATCGAAATGGGTACCTTTTTTTTTACAATTAAAAGTGTAGGCGGGGTTTAGTGTATATTGACCCTGGTACACATTTTGTTTTGTTGTTCTACGTGGGTTTCCACACCACTCAAGGCATTGGACAGTTTTGCTATTCTTATTTCGAGGGAACTAGATAGACTGGGATTTGGTCCGATATACAAAAAACACCGAAAGGAGAAAACTTCAAAGATGCATGCGCATCTCACATACGTGCACACCTTGTAACAAATGAAGGCTAAGAGATGAAGATAAAAGTACAATTTTGGAAAAACAGTGAAAATACCGTAATACATTGATTTGTGCTGGGGGGTAGAGAAAAAAGGCTAAACAGCATTTATGCTTGGCCGTTTGGGCCAAAGGAACTGATGTCTTGACATGCATTTCACACAGCGATTCGACTGGACAGCAGCACAATAGGTGGAAGCTTCGCACTCTTTCTGCCGCGGTTTGCATTCACCGCAAGACGCATTGTCAGTCGCTCGCGGAGTTCAACCTGCAAAAAATGTGGTATTTTTTTGGTGTTTGAAAAGAGAAAAAGCTTATATGTTCAAACCCAGGCCTCTCATGATGAGCTACACCAAACGGGAGATGGTTGCTGCAAACTCTATTTCTATCGTTGTTAACTCTAATTCTGAGTTGCCAAAAAAACCCCCCTCTCTCCTCTGACGGATCGCATGAGCGCGGACCAGAAGGCGACGTTGCTGGGAGCGAACGCCGGAACAACGTGGGGGACCCTTCTCCCTGTCGCTGAAGACTTTAAGAGTGGAACGGTACGTGAACGTGCTGGTTCGGATGCTGGAAGTACTGGACAGTGTGTTGAGAGAAACCCGCAAGGAGCTTATGCGCGCGCGCCTCGAACCGAGATTTTCGAAGGGGAGTACAATGCAGAGGAAACTTCAGCCACATGGTACAAAGGCATTAATTCTTCTTGCAAGCGTCGACACCCACATACCTCACGTTGGAACAAGGTCACCCTCTTCTCCATCTCGCTGTCCACAGCCTGCTTCACAGGGTCTGCTGCAGAGAGCTGTTTGTAGTCAAGCGCGACCTTCATGTCTGACCAGTCCTCCAGGCGCACGAGTTGTAGAGGCTGCTTCTTCTGCAAGGGGGGGGTTAGGGGATACGACTCCAGCCATTTTGGCTGGGACCAAACGCACGGAAAATTCATTTGGCATTATCTGGCCATCTCCAAGGCAACTGCGGGTCAATAACACCCTCAGAGTGGGTCACAGGGGGTCTGTGGGCCGAAAAACGACCCAGAAGCCACCCCAGAATACAAAAAAATGGAAAAAAATAGTGAAAAAACGGCTTTTTGACGGTTTTGGCCATGTTGGGCAAAATAGCGTTTTTTCAAGAAAAAACCAAAAAAACGGTTATTTTTTGACATCACAAAACCTCCTTTGGCACAAATATACCCCAAAAGTGGCCTGTGAGTCCATTCCAACCTGTTTTGGGCATATTTGACACTTTTGGAAGTGTTTTTTTGGTGTTTTTAGGTGAAAAAACATACCCTGGCAATACCCTGACCGCGCTCCGGCAGCATTCCGGCATGCTGTTTGACCCATATAGGGGTCAAGAAATGGCCAAAAACCCCCGAAAAAGCACTCCGGGAACCCAGATAGTTCCAAATATCCACCAGACACCCACCCAAACACCGCAGAAACACGACAGAAAGTCGTCTTGAAAAACACACTTTTTTCAAAAAGGCTATTATGGAGCCTGTCTGACGAGCTTTTTGAAAAAAGTGTGTTTTTCAAGACGACTTTCTGTCGTGTTTCTGCGGTGTTTGGGTGGGTGTCTGGTGGATATTTGGAACTATCTGGGTTCCCGGAGTGCTTTTTCGGGGGTTTTTGGCCATTTCTTGACCCCTATATGGGTCAAACAGCATGCCGGAATGCTGCCGGAGCGCGGTCAGGGTATTGCCAGGGTATGTTTTTTTCACCAAAAAACACCAAAAAAGATCGGGTCTTTTGTTTGTGCGCTCAAAGCCGGGAAAACAAAAAGGTGAAAAAATGTGTTAAACTGAAGTACGGTTGTTGTGGTTAATTGAGTACTCAAAGAAAACAAGCAAGCTTCTGTTTTTTTCAATCCGTTTTGTTTGCCCTGCAGCGCTGCCTCCAATCTTTTTAGAATTGACAACAAGTTGTTTTATCAAAAAAACACTTCAAAAAGTGTCAAATATGTCCAAAACAGGTTGGAATGGACTCACAGGCCACTTTTGGGGTATATTTGTGCCAAAGGAGGCTTTGTGATGTCAAAAAATAACCGTTTTTTTGGTTTTTTCTTGAAAAAACGCTATTTTGCCCAACATGGCCAAAACCGTCAAAAAGCCGTTTTTTCACTATTTTTTTCCATTTTTTTGTATTCTGGGGTGGCTTCTGGGTCGTTTTTCGGCCCACAGACCCCCTGTGACCCACTCTGAGGGTGTTATTGACCCGCAGTTGCCTTGGAGATGGCCAGATAATGCCAAATGAATTTTCCGTGCGCAAAAAATGGCTGGAGTCGTACCCCCTAAAGGGGGGGGTGTGTTAGGAGCGTGTGTTTGATGGTAAGAGAGAAGTGTGCAATAAGAGCTTAACACCAAACAAAACATTGAGAATATCAGTGCGTAGACAGTCACTCAGAGAGTCTTCAAAATCATCAAAAAAGAAATGGAAAGCGTGAAAGTGTGCAAGCATGATAGAGGCAAATATATGCGACGTGCAGAGGTGCATAAGAGGTACATACATAAGCTCGCAGAGGTGGCAACGGACGTTTCACCGGCTCTGGTGCACGCTTCGGTGCATCGATGCCAAGCACACCACAAACGTCACCCCACACGTTGGCCGGGTTCTGGTTCCCATTCACCTTCGCAACAACAGCTAAGTAGTGGTCAAGAAGTGGGACAGTCTGACTGTGGTAAGCCTCGAGACGTGTCTTCAAAGCACCCTTCGTATCATCAGAACGTTGCTCCAAGGCTTCGTCCGTTGCATCATCACGCATGGTGTCAGTGCTGGGTTCTCTGCCCTTCAGAGACTTTGGTGGGTTGAACTTGTCGTGGTAGGAACGTCCAGAGTCCTTGTGGATCCACCTCCCGCAGATGCGCTCCTCAAGAACACTGTCGGGCACATCCAGAGAGATCACCTTGGTAACAATGTCACCCTGCTTCAGCAACACAGCATCAAGAAGCTCTGCCTGCCTCACAGTGCGAGGGAATCCGTCAAGAATGAAACCATTTGAACAATCATCGCTTTTGATGCGTTCGGTGATGATACCAACAACAATCTCGTCAGACACAAGACCACCTGTCTTCATCACAGCTTCTGCTTGCTTCCCGACCTCAGTTCCCTGCTTCACAGCTGCACGCAGCATGTCTCCTGTGGATAGTTGTGGGTGTCCCATTGCAGAAGTGATCCGAGGTCCGTGTGTTCCCTTCCCAGAGCCTGGTGGGCCAAAGAGGATGAAAATGTCACGGTGGTTTGAAAGCGACTGACGCAGAGCACGCATGGCTGGCCCACCTCCTGCTGCAGTCACCTTCGCCATTCCTCCACCAGCAACCTCCGTGTTGTTTTCAATGCCAAGCACACCACAAACATCACACCACACGTTGGCCGGGTTCTGGTTCCCGTTCACCTTCGCCACAACAGCTAAGTAGTGGTCAAGAAGTGGGACAGTCTGACTGTGGTAAGCCTCGAGACGTGTCTTCAAAGCGTCCTTCGTATCGTCAGAACGTTGCTCCAAGGCATCACCTGTTGCATCATCACGCATGGTGTCAGTGCTGGGTTCTCTGCCCTTCAGAGACTTTGGTGGGTTGAACTTGTCGTGGTAGGAACGTCCAGAGTCCTTGTGGATCCACCTCCCGCAGATGCGCTCCTCAAGAACACTGTCGGGCACATCCAAAGAGATCACCTTGGTAACTATGTCACCTTGCTTCAGCAACACAGCATCAAGAAGCTCTGCCTGCCTCACAGTGCGAGGGAATCCGTCAAGAATGAAACCATTTGAACAATCATCGCTTTTGATGCGTTCGGTGATGATACCAACAACAATCTCGTCAGACACAAGACCACCTGTCTTCATCACAGCTTCTGCTTGCTTCCCGACTTCAGTTCCCTGCTTCACAGCTGCACGCAGCATGTCTCCTGTGGAAAGTTGTGGGTGTCCCATTGCAGAAGTGATCCGAGGTCCGTGTGTTCCCTTCCCAGAGCCTGGTGGGCCAAAGAGGATGAAAATGTCACGGTGGTTTGAAAGCGACTGACGCAGAGCACGCATGGCTGGACCACCTCCTGCTGCAGTCACCTTCGCCATTCCTCCACCAGCAACCTCCGTGTTGTTTTCAATGCCAAGCACACCACAAACATCACCCCACACGTTGGCCGGGTTCTGGTTCCCGTTCACCTTCGCCACAACAGCTAAGTAGTGGTCAAGAAGTGGGACAGTCTGACTGTGGTAAGCCTCGAGACGTGTCTTCAAGGCACCCTTCGTATCATCAGAACGTTGCTCCAAGGCTTCGTCCGTTGCATCATCACGCATGGTGTCAGTGCTGGGTTCTCTGCCCTTCAGAGACTTTGGTGGGTTGAACTTGTCGTGGTAGGAACGTCCAGAGTCCTTGTGGATCCACCTCCCACAGATGCGCTCCTCAAGAACACTGTCGGGTACATCCAGAGAGATCACCTTGGTAACAATGTCACCCTGCTTCAGCAACACAGCATCAAGAAGCTCTGCCTGCCTCACAGTGCGAGGGAATCCGTCAAGAATGAAGCCATTTGAACAATCATCACTTTTGATGCGTTCGGTGATGATACCAACAACAATCTCGTCAGACACAAGACCACCTGTCTTCATCACAGCTTCTGCTTGCTTCCCGACTTCAGTTCCCTGCTTCACAGCTGCACGCAGCATGTCTCCTGTGGATAGTTGTGGGTGTCCCATTGCAGAAGTGATCCGAGGTCCGTGTGTTCCCTTCCCAGAGCCTGGTGGGCCAAAGAGGATGAAAATGTCACGGTGGTTTGAAAGCGACTGCCGCAGAGCACGCATGGCTGGCCCACCTCCTGCTGCAGTCACCTTCGCCATTCCTCCACCAGCAACCTCCGTGTTGTTTTCAATGCCAAGCACACCACAAACATCACCCCACACGTTGGCCGGGTTCTGGTTCCCGTTCACCTTCGCAACAACAGCTAAGTAGTGGTCAAGAAGTGGGACAGTCTGACTGTGGTAAGCCTCGAGACGTGTCTTCAAAGCGTCCTTCGTATCATCAGAACGTTGCTCCAAGGCATCACCCGTTGCGTCATCACGCATGGTGTCAGTGCTGGGTTCTCTGCCCTTCAGAGACTTTGGTGGGTTGAACTTGTCGTGGTAGGAACGTCCAGAGTCCTTGTGGATCCACCTCCCGCAGATGCGCTCCTCAAGAACACTGTCGGGTACATCCAGAGAGATCACCTTGGTAACTATGTCACCTTGCTTCAGCAACACAGCATCAAGAAGCTCTGCCTGCCTCACAGTGCGAGGGAATCCGTCAAGAATGAAACCATTTGAACAATCATCGCTTTTGATGCGTTCGGTGATGATACCAACAACAATCTCGTCAGACACAAGACCACCTGTCTTCATCACAGCTTCTGCTTGCTTCCCGACCTCAGTTCCCTGCTTCACAGCTGCACGCAGCATGTCTCCTGTGGAAAGTTGTGGGTGTCCCATTGCAGAAGTGATCCGAGGTCCGTGTGTTCCCTTCCCAGAGCCTGGTGGGCCAAAGAGGATGAAAATGTCACGGTGGTTTGAAAGCGACTGCCGCAATGCACGCATGGCTGGCCCACCTCCTGCTGCAGTCACCTTCGCCATTCCTCCACCAGCAACCTCCGTGTTGTTTTCAATGCCAAGCACACCACAAACATCACCCCACACGTTGGCCGGGTTCTGGTTCCCGTTCACTTTCGCAACTACAGCTAAGTAGTGGTCAAGAAGTGGGACAGTCTGACTGTGGTAAGCCTCGAGACGTGTCTTCAAAGCGTCCTTCGTGTCATCAGAACGTTGCTCCAAGGCATCACCCGTTGCGTCATCACGCATGGTGTCAGTGCTGGGTTCTCTGCCCTTCAGGGACTTTGGTGGGTTGAACTTGTCGTGGTAGGAACGTCCAGAGTCCTTGTGGATCCACCTCCCACAGATGCGCTCCTCAAGAACACTGTCGGGCACATCCAGAGAGATCACCTTGGTAACAATGTCACCCTGCTTCAGCAACACAGCATCAAGAAGCTCTGCCTGCCTCACAGTGCGAGGGAATCCGTCAAGAATGAAACCATTCGCACAATCATCGCTTTTGATGCGTTCGGTGATGATACCAACAACAATCTCGTCAGACACAAGACCACCTGTCTTCATCACAGCTTCTGCTTGCTTCCCTACTTCAGTTCCCTGCTTCACAGCTGCACGCAGCATGTCTCCTGTGGATAGTTGTGGGTGTCCCATTGCAGAAGTGATACGAGGTCCGTGTGTTCCCTTCCCAGAGCCTGGTGGGCCAAAGAGGATGAAAATGTCACGGTGGTTTGAAAGTGACTGACGCAGAGCACGCATGGCTGGACCACCTCCTGCTGCAGTCACCTTCGCCATTCCTCCACCAGCAACCGTCACTTCCTCGGTTTGTTCACCTGCCAGGTACATGAAGCCCTCTTCGAGACTGGCTTCGATGGTCAGGATCGACTGCTGCGAGGAAAAGAAGAGGTGGAGAGTCTCCCTCGCTATCGGGACCGGGAACTTCATGTTGATGCTCGAATCATTGAAGCCGATTTCGAGGGCAGAGCACTTCTTTGCACCCTCACCTGTTGTGGTCACCGACATATTTACCTCGGTAATCGAGCTGATTTCATGAATAAACACCGACGCAAAGAACGACGTCCCGTCTGGCGACCACTCTACGTCTTGAAACCTCCCTGTCTTGCCAAGCATGGAGTCCAAATCCTGTTTGCTGTAGCATAGGGAGCGCCTTCTGAAGACCCCTGCAAGCGAGTCACGCTTTCTGTTGAGACTGTGGTCCAACCCTTCACACGAGACAAAGCTTAGATAGATACACTTGCCCACCTCGAGCTTGTTGTATGTGTCCTGGATGTCCGAGAAGTCTGTCTTGCCATTCACTTTTGTGAGTTGCGTGCCTTCGGGGAAGCGCGACAGAATGGCGTTGAGAGAGGCGGGCTCCTGCGAGAAGGACTGTGGAATGATGAGATCGGAGGTGCCTGGCTTGAGGTTCAGAGCAGAGAGATCGGTGCCGTCAAGCTTTTTGAAGGCAACAAGAATGTTGCGTGCAAGCGCAAGATTCTCGCTCGCAGCTTCCGTATCCATTTTGATCGAAAGCAAACGCCGCGTCTTCGAAAACCTTGCCCTCGCAGACAACGGAAGCAACCCAAACTCCTTCAAATCATCGAAAACAGCAATCGCCGTCTTATCTTCAGCGCGCACAACACGAATCGTCTCTAACGTAAGGTCCACACTGACATCGGATATGTACGTAAGATCCGGCAGATTCAACAGCACCTCCAACCTCCCCTTCAACATCGTGCCCACTGTATACCTTTTTATTTTATCTTGTCTTCAAACCTAATCGTGATTAGTGGTTGGGGGTGGGGCGGAGAGAGAGAGAGGGGTGAGGGGGCGACTATAGAGGGGGGGGAAAGTGGCTGAATCAATTCAGGCCACCCTGTTGTTGCTACAGTGAACTTCAAAAAGAAAAAAAAGTTTACTTGAAATACAAAGTCCTCTCGTGAACAGTGTACCTTTGGTATGACCGGCTGTACCGGGGGTGGATACCCAACGATGCAGTCCTACAATCCATTTCGTGGTTTCTGATATGTGAGAAAAGGGTTGACTTGAGATACAAAAATCCTTCTGAACAGCGTAGGGGGGGGAAGACACTGAAAGAGCTTGTGGGGAATGGAGGGGTACAAAATACTTTTAAAAAAAACGTTTCTTTTTTATTCTATTTTTTAGAGGTCTAAATCCTGGGGGAATGGGAGGGAGATGGAGTGTTTTTGGTTTCTTTTTTTCTTTTTTTTTTCCAACCCTGTCGGATTTGTATTATGTGCGGGAAATCCTTTTGTCCTCTATGCTGCAAAAGTTCTACAAATAGTGCACGTTGTTTCTACAAGCGTTACTGGGAGTTTTTTTTTTTTTCCCTTCAATTTTCAACTTCTTCTTTTTCAAGCAGCAAAAATGGAAGTTGTATTTCAACATAATACCGTCTTTTGAAAAATTATGGACCAGAAAAATAGGTCCATAAAAAAAAAAAAATCCCAAAAAGTCCATAATTGTTCTGGTCCATCATTGTTCTGGTCCATGTTATTTCTGGTCCATCTGTGTTAGGCTTTTTTTTGAACTTGTCCATTTTCAGACCCATTCCGAGCTTTCGGTACCGCACGTTGGCGGGGCATCTCGGCTCATATGTGGCCCGGTAGACCCATTCCGAGCTTTCTCCCCACACAAGCGGTCGTCAAAATTCTGGACAAGTACAAAAAAACCCCACACATATGTCGGACCAGAAAAATAGGTCCATATAAAAAAAAAATCCCAAAAGGTCCATAATTGTTCTGGTCCATCATTATTCTGGTCCATGTTATTTCTGGTCCATATTTTTTCAAAAGACGGTATTATGCAATCAATAAATTGGTAGCATAGAAATGGATAAAAATGAAAGTTGTAAGTGCAAACACCTCGAATGTAGGTACCGGAGATCTCCGCGGAAAGAAAGAGTTGAACAGACGAATGATGTCCTACAGTGCGCATCAAAATGAAAGAAAAAGTTAGGTAAGATGGACCTAAGCCTCACTCTGTGCTTAGTCACCTATACAAAAAAAAAATTGACCCGAAAGAAATATGAAGCCCTCTCGTGGCTGTGTACCTAAAACACTTCTGGTGTCTATTTTGTACATACCGTCTTTTGAAAAAATATGGACCAGAAATAACATGGACCAGAATAATGATGGACCAGAACAATTATGGACCTTTTGGGATTTTTTTTTTTATATGGACCTATTTTTCTGGTCCGACATATGTGTGGGGTTTTTTTGTACTTGTCCAGAATTTTGACGACCGCTTGTGTGGGGAGAAAGCTCGGAATGGTGTAGTCCGATTTCCCGCGTGGGCATTTTCCTGATGCTAATTACCAACGACAGTGCCATTTTATGTCAACATTTTTTAGAAATGTTGCGTACCGTGGCTTCGCCAGGAACCTTTGGGTGCCTCGACTACCTTTTCTTACATAAATGTACTGAGGTTACTGATAAGGCTGACACCCACGATGGATCGTGGTTCACTCTCCCCGCCAGCTTTCTACGATTTTGTGCATCAGAGGGAAGAAGCCTCACCTCCCTGCACTGGCAGCTTTTACGGGGGGAAAGCTCGGGACCCCAAATCACCCCGTCTTGGCCAAAAGGGGTGATTGGCAAGAGCCCTGTCAACATGTCGAAAAAGTTTTGTGGGGGAAATTTTTTTTTCCCCCCGCAAAAAAGTCAAAAAAAACAGCCCAAAAACTGTATCAAAAAAACAGGGAATTTTTTGGATTTGGATTTCGGAATTTGGCCAAAAAGGGTCGGATTTAGAGATATCCTTGACCTATTTTTCTGGTCCATAATTTTTCAAAAGACGGTAAATAAAACTGCAGCGGCTAACATATGGAATGCCCTGACAAAAATAGTAGGATCGGTAGGTAAGTAAAGTTGTTTTCGTTGATTGCACAATCCTCCTGTTTGAGGGATGATTGGCGACCGTACCGGTAATACTATTTCCCCTTTAAAGCAAGCTTCGTAGGAAGTTTAAAAAAAAAAAAAAAAAAGGTACCTCGCCAGTTAACAATCACCGCCTGAAAGGGGGGGAGGGGGAGGGAAAAGGGCTATGCCGCCTCCGGCTTTCTATGTGCCTTCGTTCCAGGCAAAAAAACATTTTAGAAATGTCATCATGTTTTTTTTTTCTAAGAAGTCCCTACACAAATTCTACACATTTTTTTTTTTTTTTTTTGAAAAATAGGGAAACAAACGGGTGTGTGGAGTGGGGAGGGTCGGGACTGTTTCTAACCACAAAAAATGGAACAATATTTTGTATCGAATTTTTTTTTGCAATAAATTCGCTTCTAAATACACGGTTCCCCGCCCTGTTTGCTTCTTCTTTACCCCCTTTTTTCTTCTACGGTCGACTGGCCTACTCACTACCTTTGTTGTTCAGAAGAAAGCTGCGACTGCGAACCCTAAAGTGGGGGGTAAATACATGATTGAAAAGAGAGAAAGGTCAAAGAAAAGAAAAAAAAAGACGAACCGAATCCTCACATGAATTGACATAGTGGCAGTGGCACAAGCAGGGGGTGTGACATGACACACTATTGCTGCAAAAAAAACCCATTTTCCTAACATACCTTCAGCAGGTTCAGGTTGTGGGACCACAGAGCCTCGATGTTAGGGACCGGGGGCTGGCTGCCGTCCGCTCTTCGGACCTGCTGTGGTGGGGGCGAGGTAGGTGGGGCCATCGCGACGCCAGAAGTGCCGCCGACTTGGTTGGTCCTCTCGAGCTCTTGCACGAGCCACTTCTTGAGACCCACGGCGAACTGAATCTGGTGTGACGTGTCATCGTGCGAGGGGCCAGGTGCATTATGCAGGTCCATACTAAACTGCGACGCCGCATCCGTCTCACGACCCTGGCTTTGCGACACCCGCCCCGGGGGACGTGTGGTGTCCACCTGCGCCGTGTCGCTGTGCGCACGCTGCACCAGAGTACTGTTCTGCTCCTCAAGCATCTGGACGTGCTCAATGAGCTTGAGGCGCTCCTCCTGCCACTCGCTTTCCTGAGGGGCACGTGCCCACTCCTCGGGGAGGACCTGAGAGAGTTGCTCCTCAGCGTCCTTACGCTGTTGCTTCATCTTGAGCTTCATCTCGCCAAGCTGTGCGGCGTGGTGCATGTGGAGGGACTCCATGGCCTCCTCCTGGCGCTGCTTCATGTCGTTCACCTTTGCGTGGGCGTAGCGGTAGTCGCGTTGGTACTTCTCCGCCTTCTGGCGGTATTCATCACGCTCGGCAGTGAGCGCTGCGCTGGTGGCCTTCTCTGTCGCAAGCTTGTTGCAGTATTCTGCGACAAGGCGGCGTGCCTCGGAGAGCTCGGTCTCGGTCTTCTTCTTCTGCTTCTGCAGGGTTGCGGTCATCTTGCGTTCGTCTGCAAGGAGGCGCATGAGGTCCTTTGCTGGGAGTGCTGCTATCGACGCATCGATGTCGGTGATGGCGCTTGTGTTCGTCATGTTGGCGGGGTTGGCTGTGGCAGACCGTCTGGTCGCTGGGGAGCGGTTTGCAGATGGCGACAGCGAGACGCGTCCCCCGGGGATGGCCTGCGGTTGCTGCTGCAGCTGCTGGGGCTGTTGCTGCATCAGCGGCTGCTGCTGTTGCATCATCTGCTGTGGGGCCTCCTGCATGAGCCCCAATCCTGCCTGCATCTGTTGTTCCTGCTGCATTTGTTGGGTCTGCTGCATCTGCACGCCCTGCATCTGCATCTGTGTCTGAAGTCTCCTCTGTACCGAGGGCGACGCATTGCCTGCGGAGGCCTGCTGCGGCATGGGCATCGTCTGCATGAGGCCTGCTGAGTAGTCTTCGTCCTCATGGTCCACGTTGATCTGCTCTGCGTTCACAAGGCTGGCCGCACCTGGAGTGCCCTGCGGCACACCTGTGTAGCCGACGTCTGCTTGCCGCCCGGCCCTCGTCAACGAGGGCGACGTGGGGAGCTGTCGGTACGACGTGTACGACGACGCTGCTGCCTGCCGCCCTGGTGTTCTCTGTTGCGGGTTGTTTCGTGTCGATGCGCGTGGTGTACGTGGTGAGGGCAGCCCACCACCACCTCCTCCACCTCCACCTCCACCTCCACCACCCGATGCACGCGGAGACTTCGGTACACCAAACCCCGACAGCCCTGACACATTCCCCGCCCCATCGCTCCCAGTCCTGCGCCGACTCGTTGTTGCCTTCCCAGGCGACTTCCACCCGCCCACAGGCGACGTGCTGCGCACACCCCGCTTTGGCAGCTGTGCGCCGTCAAGGATTGCGAGGGACGGTATCAACCCTGCGACGCTTGGCCGGTACGACGAATGCTCAGCACAAGGGTTGCCTTTGAGCGTCAGCGACCTGAGGCTGCGGTTCCCTGCTAAGGAGCGGAGGTCCTCTGTGAGGCAGATGTAGTTGTTGTCGAGCTCGAGGATCTGCAGGTTGGCCAGCCCTGCAAGGCTGTTTGCGTTGGTGATGCGGTTGTACGACATCTTGAGCACACTTATGTGCGATGCACGCGGCAGGCCTTTGGTGTCGCTGAGTCTGTTGTGCGACACATCCAACTCCTGCAGATGAGGCAACGCAGCGAGCCCGTCCAGCCCCTTCAGATTGTTTCTCGAGATGTTGAGCCTCACAAGCCCCAACGGCAGACCCTTCAAACTCACCAATTTATTGCTACTCAAATCCAACGCGGTCAGAGAGCAAAACGGTTGCAAGCCCTGAATACGGCTTATATCATTCTGCCCCAGATCCAAGCTCTTCACGCCAGCCAACGCGCTCTGCTCCTCCTCCGTTGCGAAGACGCCACTGATGTCGATGTCCACAACAGAGCGATTGCGGCATGACACATGCATTATTGCTGTGGGGTGTCCGGTCAACCCCTCCGCCTGGTACGTAGTGTAAAGGGGTGGGGAGGGGAGGGTGGTTCGAAGGAGGGGAAGAGGAGAAGTGAAGCGGGAATGCAATGAATTAAAAGTGATTTCCGAAAAGAAGTCGCAAAGAACATCTTAGATTTTTTCTTTCCCTGGAAGATAGGGTCTATTTATCGGTCTAGTGGACCCGCAGTCACTCAACCAAGGACACAACCAAGGCGTCTTAGGACTTCATCTGCACTGTAAAATCGTATTTAGAAAGAAATAAAGGAAAGAAAGTGTGTGAGGTATGTCATGTTCTTTTGTTTCTCAGCCTCAAGGCAAGTTTCCGGGTAGAATTCGACGCCCCCAAAAAAAAAATGGTTATCCACTTCCGAGAGAGAAAAAAAGTCAGTTTCTTCTTTGCGGGGGGGGTGGTGTCGATTCGCCGAGTTGCGGAGGGGGGAGGACTCTGGGTTGCAGTAAAAGGGGGGGATAAAGAGGAAAAGAGGGGGAAAAAAAGTAAGATTTTTGCACCTCTCTCGTGCAACACATCATCTATTAAGGGGAACGTGGAGCAGTTCCCCTCTTTTTTTGATAAATTGTTGGAGTAGTGCAGTTGCCTCGGTTGTGTTGCCACAGTTTGTGCAATCTCCACTGTTTTTATCCCCCTTTTTTTTTCTCCCGCCTCTTCTTCTCTTTCTGGCGGAGATTGGCGCTTGATTCAGCATACTCGTAATTTTTTTTTATTTTCGAGCATGCTGAATCGTTCTGATCGAGAGATGGCATAGTTTGGTATACAAAAAAAGAAGGGGGAAAAAAATGAGTGGGGAGAGAAACAAACTAACCAATGACTACCTAAGAAGAGAAAAAAAAAACTACACGTATGCTTAGGTTCCTGATTCGGTACGCTTATTAGCAGATCGTAGTGTAAAAAAAGGATGGTAGACATTTAGAAAAAGAGAAAAAGGTTTGGTCAGATGAAACCCAAGCCCTGCTTAGCCACATCCCCTTTTAATAAAACTGGTTCGTGTACTTTCTGATCAATCAAACAGAAAGCAAAAAAAAAAAGAAAAGAAAAGAAAAAACTGCAGGATTTCAAAAAGTTGAAATGGGTCACAATGGACACACATTCTGTTTTCACAATAAAAAATCGATACTCAGAAATGGCAGCGAATATAAAAAAACCCCACCCTACCCCAGCCCCTAATGGCGGCAGTATTGTGATGGGAGCCCATTGGAATACGCAAAATACATCAAAATACAGGTGTATTTTGATGTATTTTGATGTATTTTTGCGTATTCCAATGGGCTCCCATCACAATACTGACACCATTACCAGCCCCCCCTTGTGTTCTCAACAAGGCAATAGCCGTTGTCTTTTTTTCTCTATTTTTTTTTTTCATTAGGGCTTTCAAATACCATCATCGTCACTCTCTTCCTTCTTCTCTTCCGCTTCTTTTAGGTTTGTTAGGTCTAGAGGCGGGCCGGTGGGTTTGACGGCTTCTTTCATATCATGACTTTGCTTCATAGCCAATTCCGCTCGTTTAATGACATCTTCAGGTTTGGAGAGCGACCACGTGGTTAAGTCCTTTTTGAAGGCATTAAAATCGTGCATTTCTTCGCGTTTTTCCTTTTCACACCAACGGTCAAAAAGCTCTGCAAAAATACCTAAGTAAAATAGGTTAAGTGTGTCCATTACGGACTTCCTTTTGTTGATGATTGCATTCAACTTCTTTCTACTAAACGTAATTAACACTCGGGTCGAACAGAAGATCGACCACAACGCCCAGGAGAACTGCCGCATGGTAGGGGGCCTGCTTTCCATATACACCTTCATCGCCAACCGAGGAGCCGTATCGATGAAGTACAGCATCTGTAACGTAACGAAAATCCCTCCTAAACGGCCGGCGTCATTCAAAAAATTTTCGCCCTGGAAACCTAGGGTCAACCAGTGTGGGCCGTTCGCCTCTACCATCGAATGGGGTGGCTTGTCTGTCAGCTTTTTGTAGACTGTGCTGATGACTCTACTGTGCGTCTCGTCTTCCCAGGAGAAAGCAAGGTGATCGCGTCCGGAGCTTGTGGTGGTGATGCACATTACGAAGTCGCGGTCCTCGTGGAGTGCCTTGGAGATGTTTGTTTGGAAGAAGGAAAAGCAGCCGCTAGGCTGGTGAGGGTGGTCGCGCAGCAGTGCGGCGTGGTGCTTCTTCCAGGCAGCGTTCTCGCGCACCTTCGTGTACGCATCGGCGTAGCGGATTGTCGTGAACAGCGGGTTCCGCTCCGTCAGCTTCCCTTTCTCCTTCGGGCGGTTCTGGTCCAACACCGTGGTCGCCTGTGCAAACTCATTCTCCAGCGCCTGGAGGTCCGACGACATACTGTTTAGTGTAAAATAGAAGGGGGAATGGGAACAGGGAGGGATCCCGTCTGTGGAGGATGGGGGAAGTGCAAAAGTGTGGTTGTAAAAAAAAAAAGGAGGTGGGGGGGGGTGAGCTTGAGGTGGAATGAAAGAAGCGGGTAGGGAGAGAGGGGGCCAGAAGCAAAGAAGTGGACATAAAGGACAGCATGAAGCGGAACAGCGCGGTCTGCGTTGCCAACCCACTCCCACAACGAGAGACATGTGTATCTATCTTTACGTATCTTCCTGCGTGGAGTTACCCAGGCAAGGTGCAGGAAAGGGAAGCAAAGTTAGATGGCACCTTTACGTTGTGGAAATGGTTTCAAGACAGGTGTGAGATGTCAACAATCTCAACACCCATCTCCCTGCCGTACATCACCACACCACCACAGCTGCTGACTGCGAAACCGTAAGAATCCGTCTCCGGTTCAAATTCACTGTGCAAGAGCTGTTCCCCTCTTGAGATGGACCACACGCGCAACGCAGAGGAAGAATAGACAGCAACAATGTCGTTCGACGCAGCAACATCTGGCCAGTAGCTTCCTTCGTGGTCTTCAAATACACGTTCACCTGTTTCAATGTTCCAGACACACACATAGCTGGTGCAACACGCTGCAATGAAACGCTGGTTTGGCGTCAGTGTCACAGAATGAACAGCAGAAGGGCATGTCAGAACAAGCACCTCCACCCCTGTCGTGTAGTCCCAGATGGTGATCTGTTTGCTGTGCTCCCCAAACATCGCCACCCTGTCGCCTATCACAACCATAATGTAGTAGCAATCCACAATGTGGTCCCATTCATGCACAAGAACGCCTGTTGCAATGTCCCACACCCGCAAACTATTGCTCTCGCAGCACAACAACAGCTTTGTTCCACAGGGTGACCATGCCGTGGTCTTCCTCTCATCACCTTCATCTCCAAAGGAGTGCTTCAATGCACCTGTCTTCACGTCATGAACTTCAGCACACTGCGTGTCCTTGTTGAGACATGAGATCCACTCACTGCAAGGTGAGAATGATGGGAAAGAAGACGACTTTGCAGGGAAGCTGCACAGACACTCATGTGATACCGTGTCAAAGATGGACAGACTCCCCTCGTTCCACATCACAGCAAGGTACCTGTCACACGGGGAGAGTGTGAGGGAGTATGTGGCATCTGGGCCTTGTATGTCTCCAGGAGTGATGTTGGCACCAGTGCAGTACAGCTCAACGGCACATCCCTCATCCATCTCCGTGTCGCAGATGCGCAAGTCGTCGTTGCCGATGTCGCCACCGCCTTTCATCCGCACACCAACATGCCGAGCACGTGGCACGCCAAGCTCCGCAACAAGCTTCCCCTTCACCTGTGCAAGGGTGGCGCTCCCGTCCACTTCTATCACACAGCTTGCAGACTCGAAGTGTCCTGTGATGTCCATGTTCAGGGGTGTAACTCTGTTCTGTGGGAATGGTGTGTGGGGAGGGCAGAGAAGAAGAGGGGTGGGGTGGTGTTTGTAAAGGAAACGAGACATGAACAGTCTATTTTTACGTATCTTCCTGCGTGGAGTTACCCAGGCAAGGTGCAGGAAAGGGAAGCAAAGTTAGATGGCACCTTTCCGTTGTGGAAATGGTTTCAAGACAGGTGTGAGATGTCAACAATCTCAACACCTTCATCCCCTGGGTGCATCACCACACCACCACAGCTGCTGACTGCAACACCACAAGAATCGTACATCTCAAATTCACTGTGCATGAGTTGCTTCCCTGTTGAGATGGACCACACGCACAATATTTCAGAAGCGTGGGCAGCAATGATGTCGTTGGATACAGCAACATCATCCCAGTAGTTATCTGAGACATCTTCAAATACACATTCACCCGTTTCAATGTTCCAGAGACGCACACAGTTGTTCGTACACGATGCTATGAAACGCTGGTTTGGCGACAGTGCCACATAATTAACACGAGAAGGGCATGTCAGAACAAGCACCTCCACCCCTGTCGTGTAGTCCCAGATGGTGACATCTTTGCTGTTCTGCCCAAACATCACCACCCTGTCGCCTGCCACAACCATGACGTTTTCGCAATCCGCAATGTGGCTCCATTCATGCACAAGAACGCCTGTTGCAATGTCCCACACCTGCAAACCCTTGTTCCTGCAGCACGACAACAGCTTTGTTCCACAGGGTGACCATGCCGTGGCCCACCTCGCGACACCTTCATCTCCAAAGGAGTGTTCCAATGCACCTGTCTTCACGTCATGAACTTCAGCACACTCCGTGTCATTGCTGACACATGAGATCCATTCACTGCACGGAGAGAATGATGGGTTGCAGGTATGGTCTGCAAGGAAGCTGCACAGACACTCATGTGTTTCCGTGTCAAAGATGGACACAACATCGTCGCGATCCATCACAGCAAGGTACCTGTCACACGGGGAGAGTGTGAGGCCCCGCGTATTATTTGAATGCGACAGCAACCCAGGAGTGATGTTGGCACCAGTGCAGTACAGCTCAACGGCACATCCCTCATCCATCGCCGTGTCGCAGATGCGCAAGTCGTCGTTGCCGATGTCGCCACCGCCTTTCATCCGCACACCAACATGCCGAGCACGTGGCACGCCAAGCTCCGCAACAAGCTTCCCCTTCACCTGTGCAAGGGTGGCGCTCCCGTCCACTTCTATCACACAGCTTGCAGACTCGAAGTGTCCTGTGATGTCCATGTTCAGGGGGTGTAACTCTGTTCTGTGGGGACAGCTGTGGGGGAGGGCAGAGAAGAGGGGTGGGGTGGTGTTTGTGAAGGAAACGAGATATGTTGACATTTGCACAGTCGCAGATGGAATACCCTTCGTCGAACCGGTAGAAACGACACCAAAAAAGTGGGTAGGGAGATGCGCGATTGAGCGAAAAGTAGAGGGCTTGAGTTTTGTTAATTTGCGGGTGGAAGTTAGTGAAGGTGGAGGTGGAGGTGGAGGTGGGGCTGACGTCAAGAGGTTCACAAGTGATACGCCGAAGAAAAGAGAATCGTCGGAAAGTGTTACAAGACACTTTGAACAAGGGTCATGCACGGATACTCCCAGATCTGGCCAGATCGAGAAAAAGTGAAATCCCAGATCTCCCAGCTCTGGCCAGATCTCATGGGATTTTGTATTTATTATTTTATTGGTATGCACGACGACAACTTGGGAAAATTCAGTTTGTAGTGAAACTCCATTAACCCTCAGGGACTGGTGAAAAAAGGGGGAGGGGAAAGCGAGAGAAAATAGAACGCCATTTTGTGGTCAATGTAAAAAAAAGAGGGAACTGGACAGAAAGGAATACGCACTAAGTACAGAGAAAAGGTGATGAACACTACGGAAATACGACAAAATAACGTCACGCAATTTCTTCGCGTGATGAAATATAAATGTCGATTTTTTTTTATTTTTTTTGTTGGGTAGGGAGTTTTTTTGAAAAGGCCGCAAATGGGTCTTGGGTTGTTTTGTGATCCTTTTTCTCTTCTATAAATAATAAAAAGGTAAAGTTGATGCAAACGCCTCTGGTGTCACCAATAACAAAAACAAAACAAAGGCTTGAAAGGAGTCTATGGTGTGTACGAAGGGTGTATAAGAAAAGCTCTGTTAGAGTGAACAGTGTGTTGGGTGATCTGTGATCGTCTCCGTGAGACACACAACAGGCTGCGAGAGCTAGAGAGAGAGAGCTAGTAAACAAAAATCTCTCCCACGTCTTCAAATGCACATTCACCTGTTTCAATGTTCCAGACACGCACACAGTCAAATGCAACACGCTGCAATGAAACGCTGGCTTGGTGACAGTACCCGTTCATAGATCACCCCAGTGTTTTTTATTCACCTTGAACAAAAATAAGCTGAAACTACACAAAGATACCAATTCACATTGCGACCAAGAAACATACATTTTTTCCATTTTCCATTTTCTCCCCTCTGGCAGCCTCAGTGTTTTGCATTTCTGCACCCAGTGTTAAAAATGTGACACTATCGGAGGGGATCCTTTTGTGCTGATGAACACAAAGAGAGATCGGAAGGCACAAAAATACAGAAAAAATTTTGGGAAAGATTCAAAATTCGAAACAAAAAAAATGCGTGTGTTATTCGTGAAATCTAGACGGGGATTCCACCAGGTGCTCGGTGCTTTGCAAGGATTCCCTTGAGAAGGTAAGGAGATGGAACGAGGCGTTGTCGAATGCGGCTCGTATCTCAGCCACTCGCGATACACCTCTGCAGGGAAAGATGGTGGTATTGGAAAAATGAAAAATGATTATTTCATATACCATCTATTCTGAATAGAAGGTATAACAGGGTACAAAAATGAATAAAAACTGTAGAATAAATCTTGTCCTCGGCCAGGCTGGCAACAATCATTGCCAGTATTGTAGGGCGAAGAAGTGGAGGCAGAAAGAAACCCTCACATGCATCACCAAAACCTTTGCACATACCTCCCGTTGATCTCCACCAGACGTCTTCCCTTAAACCGATGTAGCCCACACCGTGCACCTGGCGATCCCTTCGCAACGCTGCCCAACACCGTTTTGCTCCAGGACAGGCCAGACCGCTCCTGCGCTCCTTTTTCTAATAACACCTGTACATAATAGCGATACAAAAACACACACAGTAGTGGGCTATACTCCGTTCAGGCGTTACCCCACTCTAAATCTGTTATCAAACACACACACCTAGGCAAAAAAAAACAATGCCACAATTTATTAAATTTTTGAGGACGACAACCTACCCTACTTTTTTTTTCATACTAGACACCAAAGTCACATCCCCCTCCCCTCCCCTTCCCTCCCATCTATTTGCTCCTCACCTTCACCTCTGACAGTGTTTTCCCCCTATGTGAAAACCCAAACATTTCAACATACCGTGTACGTAGCTTCTGTCCCTTGCGCTAACCGCATGATATCATATAGGGCGCGTTTGAGTGCAGCCACGTATGGTGCTGGGGCATCTGGTAGGTCGTCTTCGAGGGTGAGGCTTGAACGTGATGCGAGGACAGCCGCCTCTGGGAGACGGCCCTGGTCGTGGTAGAGGAGGGCTAGGTTGCTGAGTGCGAGGAGCGTGCTGGGGTGCTCTGTCCCGCAGGTCCGCGCAAAGCCTTCGAGGGCTGCGGTAGCGTGGTACTCACCGACCGCTGAGTCGCCCGAGAGGTGGCACAACACTGCGAGGTTATGCACCAAACGAACGTCCGTCTCAGACATACTGTTCTGCACATCCAACTGCGAGGCCGTATTTGCCAATAGGTCCACCGCCTCTTCAGTATACCCCGCATCGTTCAGCGCCGCAGCACAGATGCTCACGGCACCGAGAAGGTGCCTTCGTCCACCCCCTACCCCCTTTTCTATAAAATGCTCCACTGCAGTGCGCGCATGCTCTATTGCATCCTGATGGATCCCTTCGTGCTGAAGGCATTCCGCGAGCCGCCAGGCTTCTATCGCATACTCTGTGCTTGAGGTGCCGTGCTGCTCTGCCTTGAGAAGCTGCCGCATTGCTTCGTTTGCGTCCAATAAAAGCGGCTCCTCTTCTAAAGGCGGTGGCACTGCAACCCGCATATACCGGCAATCAACAGAAACCTTCTTGTGGGTAGGAGGTTCTAAGTCAATATCATTGTCCTCCGCGCGGATTAACCGATTCGCCGGTACGTACATCTCATGAAACGGTGCAGGAAACTGCACCGCAACACGACCATCCGTGGTGATCGTACTCAACACTTTCCCCTTCGCCCCTTCAAGCTCCGGAAGCAACCGCCTCACCTTCCGCGCCACCACAACACAACCCACAGGGAGCGACCCCCTGCACTCTCGATACGGCGACACATCGGACAGACCACGCCTCGGCGACGTGGCTTCTATAGAACGAGCTTCGGAGAGCCGCGAGAAGGATGCATCTCTACTGGTTCGCATCGGGGATGACCGTGGTGAGTGGGTCACCTGCGTTTGCATCTGTGTTTGCCTCACTCCACGAGGAGACATGCTTTTATCTACCGAATGCACAGACGCACTTCGTATATGAGAAGAGGACCGTCGAGGGGACACACTAACCCGCTTCCTCGCCGTCGCCACCCGCGCTGCTGCGCGCGCCCTCGCAATGGCAGGCGAATGCCACGCAGGCGGAGAGTTCTGTCTCGGCGGACGCAGCTCCACATCCTCTCTGTTCAAAGACCGCTCTCTGCTGGTACTCCGTCTGGGAGGCACTACGCGGGGGCTTTGGTTGCCGTGAATGCGGAGCAGCACTGATGGGGGAAGGGTAGTTGGGTAGCGCGTTGGCTTTTCAGGCCATTCACGCATGACTTCTTGTTGGTGTGCCTGCGACCGCGGGAAGACCCCTTGGACAAGCTCAAGCCTACGCGGCAAACTCGCATGGGAGATCGCAGAGAAGGGCACCCCTTGGCGCCTCATAGTCTTCATGAAGTACTGCCAAGAGGACAACCCTGCATGCGCCGGCAGCTCATACGACTCAATCAGACCTGCAGACAGATCTCCCGTATAGCACGGTTCTATGCTATCCCCATGTGTCTCCCGTGTCCCCCGGGAGCTGGGTGATGTGCTACGCATTGTTGTTTGTGCACTGAGGAAGGGTGGGTGTGTTGGGGGGAGAGTGGAGTTGAACGGGACGAAGAGAAGAAAAAAGGGGGCAAAAGGAGTGAAAGAGCACTGCCATCAGGAGGCCATCTTTGGTTAGGAAGCGAGGGGGGTGGAAATGGGTAAAGGTATTTTTTTAACCCCGCATTACGCCTTCCCGATTGGGTTGGAGGCAATGATCTGGTCAATAAGGCCCGCAGAGGAGGCCTGGTTAAATGCAAGAATCAGCACCGCGTACACCAGGTAGGTTGCCCACGAGGTCTTTTTCCGTAATGCGCCCTGTAAAGTGTATGGTATATGGGGAAAAGGGCTACGTGGTTACTTTTTCCCCCGTATACGGCAAACCAAAAGGGTTACCAAAAGGGTGTACTTAAAAAATGCTACCTTCTGAAAAGGTTAGCTAGGATGGTGTAGATCTCTAATAGTCTTTACCAATTATTTCTTTGTGGCAATCTGTTGTACAACAGGGGCTATAGGTTAGGGTTTTCGTTGAAATCCTGGTCGGACACCCAGCCCTACTCAAGTTGGGGCTCCAGTGGAATTGATGAGTGTGGAATGTCACTCATTTACGGATTACAAAAATAAAAGGCAAATAGTGCAAAAAAAAAAAAATACCTCTTGCGCGTGGTATGTAGGCAGCTTCACCTGTGCGGACTCCAGCGCCGCCATTATAGCATCCTTCCCAAAGGGTGTAGTGTACACCCGCACAACGTCCAGCGCTGCCGCAGGGGGCTTCCCAAGGAAGGCGACCTTGAGGAACCGTTCGGAGAGCTCTGCGGGCAGGCTGCCCTCGGGGGCGAAGGATCGGAACACTGCGTCGAAGAGGAGAGCGTCCACGACACGTGCCTTGTGCTCCTCAGGGCCGGAATACGGTGCCTTCCCAAGAAATGCAGAGTTAAACAGCTGCAGCTGTTCCAACGTCAGCCGCTTGTCATCATTCACCTCAGCACGCTGCACAAGAAGCTCCACAGCGCTCAGTTGAACCTGTGATTGAAGATTGCAACAATGTGAATATGAAATACAAAAGTCTTGACATGTGGAGCGGAGCCGTAATGTGCTTTCCCTACATCCATTTTGTGGTTTGTATTTGATGTGCCCTCCGCCCGCTTTCTCAATAAAAGACAGTTTTGGGTGCAAAAAATCTGGTTCATACATTAAAACTGTGGGGGGGAAAGGGAGAGGAACAAAAAAGAATACCTCTGATTGGAGACAGTTGACGATGATCTTCGCTACCTCGTATATTTCGTCAAGCTCGAGTTTGTCTTCCGAGGCGTCTTCGTCCTCTGCTGCGTTCTTTGCTTTAATCTGCGCGACCACAAGGTTCAGGTCGTTTCTGTCCAATGCCTTTGGGGGTGCCGCAGCAGCTGCTGCTGCGGTTCGGTACTGCAGTGCAGCGGGCGCGGTTGGGAGCACGCCTGCACCGTGCTGCCTGCACACACCAACACGCGCGCCACGGAGCACAGAGGGTACGGCACGAAGCATCGCCGTCATTGTGTTACCACCTCCCTGTGTGCACCTTTGGGTTCTGGTGGTGGTGTTGCAGTTGGGGGTGGGGAGAGGAGAATATGACAGAAAATGCGATTCAATACAACAAGCGAAAGGGCCTTCTTATATAGTGCACCTTGCTCCCTTTGACAGAGGCCCTCCCCCCTCTGTTCTGCTTCTCCACCGGAGGACTTCAATGAAAAGCTCTAAAAATACTACTATTGGTGTGGCTGAATGAGGGGCGCAAAAAAGTGCGGAAAAAAGTGCAAATCGACCCTCGGAACATTAACGATACTGTCTCCTCCTCTCCTCCCCTCATCGGAAAACCGAAATCCTGGGAAATATTCCTCCCACAAAGGACAATAGAAAGAGACAAAATTGGCTTGAAATACAAAAAGCCCTCTCGTGAACAGTGTATCTTGGTATGACCGGCTGTACCGGGGGGGTCCCTAACCATGCACAGTTCTACATCCATTTCGTGGATTTCGAAGCTTCAATCAGATTCGAAAAAAAAAGGTAAAAAAAAAGCAATCTAAGCTTGGGGGAAAGGTCTGTTTTTTTTTTCTTTTGGGTTATTTTTGTTTTGGAAGACAAAGTCTTTTTCGAAGGAGACAGGGGGGGAGAGCATTTAACATGCACGCTTAGGAGTGGAGGGGGAAGAGAAGAGGCTGCAGAAAAAAGTTGCGAAGAGTCGCAAAATATATCTGTACTATATGGAGGGAAGAAGATAAAAAAATTTAAAAAAAAAAAAACATGAATGTGTCTCTCACTGTACACAAAACATCGGTTTTTTTAGAATAAAAAGGAACCCCCTTTTTTTTTGTTGTATCGACAATCACCCGAAATTATAGACAAAAAAAAAAATGTCACCCAAAAAAAAGAGCTTTTTCAAAAAAAAATGAGTTTAAAGATGAGACTATGCATTATCGTGCATGCACATCGAAAAAAGCTTGATAGTATTTTTAGCAGGTATGCAATAGGTATTTGCGCTATGTCACCGTGAGATAATGGTGGCAGTATTGTGATGGGAAGCCCATTGGAATACGCAAAAATACATCAAAATACATCATAATACACGTATTGTGATGTATTTTGATTTATTTTGCGTATTCCAATGGGCTCCCATCACAATACTGCCATTATTACCGTGAGAGAGAGGGGTTTTTTTTTTTGCGTGTCTTTTTAGTAAGGCAGACAAACCAAGTAAAACAAAAAGGGATTATTAAAAAAAATCGCAAAGTGGGTTTGATATAACAAAAACCATTTGATCGTTTTTTTTTCTCATGATGTTTTACAAGGCGCGAGATTGCGATTTATTCAAAAAAAGGGGGGGTTATTATTAAAGGGGAAAGGAGGGGGGGTTAGGGGAGGGAGAAGAAAAAAGTAAAAAAAAAAATAAAAAGGTCGTTTGAGAAAAAAAGAGCTTTTTCTGTGGACCTCTTATTTTCCTTCAAATTTTCAAGAAAAAATAGAAAAAGTATTTCGAGGAGGGCAAAGGCATAAGCAAAAAAGCGGGGAAAGCATTTTTTTTTTTTGAAAAACAAAAAAAATGATATTAATGTTAAACGTGCAGTCACTTCGCTTTTTTTTCTGTGACCCCCACACATTTTTAAAGGGGAGTATCCACTTCCTGAGAAGTAAAGACAGAAATAAACAAACAAAAAAAACGAGGGGAAGTCTTGACATGAGAAGCTGGGGGGGGGGGGGAGATGAAGAGGGAAGGGGGAAGGGGGGGAGGGTATGCAAAGGTAACTAACTACCTGTTTATTTTTTTTTTCTTCTTCTTCTCATTTGATTTGTTTTGTCGTATCTTTTTTGGAATCACCAAAAAAAAGGGGGACCAAAGAAATGTGAGAAATTCGGACTCTGCCCACACTAGCTTTGGACCATGGGGTCCTTTTTCATGCGGAGCGGAGCAGTATAAGTATGTTTTTTTTTATAAAAAAATTGCAAAAACCCTTCTTGTCAAAGGAATAGACGCTTTTGTTTTATTCCTTCGCCTTTTTTTTTTTTGATAAATTGTTGGAATAGTGTCATTGCCTCGGTTGTGTTGCCACAGTTTGTGCAATCTCCACTTTCCATTTTTTTTTTCCACTGGGTTTGGGGGAACTACAGATAATCATTCTTTGCGCAGAGATGCAGCGTTTTGTTTTCAGGGAAGGGGAAAGGAAAGGGGGTTTGAGACCCGGTACTACCACAAAAAAAAAAGGGGGTAAATTGCTTTTTTAGATACCTTCTCTTTGCAAAGTGAACAGCAAAGCGTCTGGTGTAGTGTAGTACAATAAAGGAGGGAATAAAAAAAAACGACTGTACACAACAATCATTACTCCTTTCTCGGGACGAAAAAAAATTTGCCGGAATGAGAAAAAAATAGTAACTCTGATAGGTAAAAGCAAAAAAAGGTTTTTTGTTGATCGGCGACCGTATCGGAGGAACTCGGTAGGTAAAGTTGTTTTTTTTCGTTGATTGCTCAATCCTCCTGAGGGATGATTTGGCGACCGTACCAGTAATACTATTTCTCCTTTAAAGCAAGCTTCGTAGGAATTTAAAAAAAAAAAAAAAAAAAAACGTGGATAAAGCTCTTCTTCATGTTCTTCTTTTTGCGGGGCGTGGTGATTATTACAACAGTACGCCTGATTTGAAGAAGAAAAAATGAGACTTGAAATACAAAACCCTCTCGTGAACAGTGTACCTACAGAAAAGAAAGGTTGTAAGCCGAATGCGCCTCTCTCTCTCTCTCTCTCATGCACACATATTTGACAAAAAAAAAAATAGTAACTCTGATAGGTAAGTAAAAGGGAAAAAAAGGTTTTTTCGTTGATTGCACAATTACCCTGTTGGAGGGGTGATTGGCGACCGTATCTGAGGAACTATTTCTCCTTTAAGCTACGCTTTAGGTATATATAAAAAAAAGGCTTTTTGAAAACGTTTTGTGGACAAATTTCACCTCAGCTCCAGGGACGTTGGACTGGCGGAGGTTTTGTTTTTTGGGGGGAGTGAAAACAGGAATCTGCATAAATCGTCATTGCAAAACACAAAAAAAGGGGGGATTTGAAAAAAAAAAAAAAAAAAAAAAATTGCTTGGGAAACTGTAAACAGAAAAAAAGGGTGTACGGCGGTGCTAAAAAACGCCAAATAACAATAAAAAGAGAGCCTTGGGAATAGCTGACCCTGAAAACCTCTCATGATAAGCCACCTAATAATTGTTTCAGATACCATCTATTCTACTGAATGGAAGGTATAATAAGGTACACTAAATGTACCCAAACTCCTAATAAAAATAACTGCGACGGGAGTATCAAGGCCAAAACCCTGTTGCAGTTTTTTGATGGGCAAAAAATAAAATAAAATGAAAAACAAAAAATGAAAAGTAGAAGTTCAACACGCCTTTTTACGGATGTAGGCAACCCTAAAAATCATTCAGGGGGGGGTTTTTTTTTAATAATCTGTTTAGTGTAGCTACCATTTCAGAGCGTCTTCATTGGTACGAAACCAATGAAGTACAGAATTTTTTTCCTTTTCCGTGGGTCATCAGTCAGTGAGAATGAACGACATAAAAAAAGGGTGCGTTTTATTCCCAGAATATCTCAAGGAAGAGTTTGACAGACAATTTAGCCTCGTTGCGTTGCATTCACCGTATTGGGTGATAGGAGAAACGTGGACTGCTTTCCGGTCCTCCGCGCAGTGAGGGTAACAATTTGTTGTATGTTGTTGATGATCTGTTGGTATAGTGTAGTTGACAAAACAGTATTCCACCTTACCCCACTTTCATAAATTGTTGGAGTAGTGTGGGCCACAGTTGCAAATATCCACTTTCCCTTTTTTTTTTGATATGATGACAAGAATATGTTTCAAAAAAGGGGGGGAATGGCAAGTACATACATGTTGGTACGTACGTAAAACGCGCAAAAATAATCAAAAAACGCGCAAAATAATAAAAAAATGTTTTTAATAAAAAACGTCACAAAGACGTTTTGCGCGCTTTTGTTACGTTTTTGTGACGTTTTTATTAAAAACATTTTTTTATTATTTTGCGCGTTTTTTGATTATTTTTGCGCGTTTTACGTACGTACCAACATGTATGCAAGTAAGTTTCAAAAAAAAAAAAAAAATAAGGAAAAGAGAACCAAAAAAAAAAAAAAAATCAAACGGAAAAACAAGAGGGGATGTAGATGGGGGGAAACAAGAGATAATGTGTGGTTTTTTTTTTCTTTTTCTTTCAACGAAAAAAAACTGAGGGACAATTTCATTGCTGGCTGTAAGGTGGTATTTTTGTTGTTTTGTGTCCAGATTTTTTCCTCTCCTCTCCTCTGCCCTTTTTATTTTCGTCTTTTTTTCCCCCGATTTTTTTTTACACTTCACACTTGGCACGATCACACATAAAAAGAGAGGGTTTGATCTTTTTTGCGTTATTTATTTGTTCAAGTTTTAGTTTTGATTCTCCCAACACAACTCCTCAAAGAAGTACACTACATGTATCTCTTTGGTGTCCCCTTTTTCCTCCACCAATTTCATCACCACGACGGGGCAGAGAAACGGACAAAAAAAAAACAAAGAGAAATATTCAAAACTTGAAATAAAATACTCACAAAAAAGACCCCCCTTTCTTGGGAAAAAGACAAAAAAAAAAAAAAGAGGACAAAAAAAAAGGGGGAGAAGGAATGGAAGAGCAGAAATCAAAAATCAAAAAGGCACCAGTTGAAAGCAAGTGAACGTCCTAATATCTGTTAGTTCGTTGTATGTTTTTTTTGAGAATAGTTTTTGTTTGTTTTTTTCTTTTTGATAAATTGTTGTAGTGTAATTGCCTCGGTTGTGTTGCCACAGTTTGTGCAATCTCCACTTTTTTTGTCCCCCACCCCGCGACCACAGGTACCATGGATACACCGTATTCGCGAGGGAGGGTGTTGTGAGAATAAAATGAAAAGAGGAAGAAAAAAAAAAATAATGTAAAATCAACTGGTCACGTCTTGACCCAAAGAAATATTTATAAAAAAATAAAAGGGGGAAACTATCAAGGTAGCAACGGATGAGATTATACAGCATCATTGCTGCTCAGGGCTATTTACAAAAAAACAAAAAATAAACAAAATAAGATGAACGTGCCTCTCGTGCACACATATCTTAATAAAAGGTGTGGATTTTGCCGACGCACAAGAGAAAAAAAACAGTTTTTTTTTTTTTTTTTTTTTTTGCTCATCCAACCAGCAGACAACGTGCTTTGTAGCAAAAAGATACCGGGCAAAAGGTGATGACGCAACGTATATTTTTAGAAGAAAAAAAAAAGGGATACGAAGCACAACGAGAAGAGAAAAAAAATGCCGACAGCCAGGTCCATTGGTCTCAGAGCCTCTCTTAGGTGCTCCAGTGGCCTAATCCTTGTTGCTGTCATGGTGCCTGTAAATTGTAAAAGCCTACAGGGCTTTCAAGAGGCAACCATCCACCAGTCAAAAAACTGAGGTATCTTGCAGAAAAAGCACAGGATATGAGAGCAGTGTTTGTTTTCTTTTCTTTTTTTAGATCTAAATGGGGGTCAAAGTACAGCTAAAAAAAAAAAAACAATATAAATACTGTCTTGTACCCATATCCCCCCACTCCCTAGACAGTCGGAGTAGTTATAAAATTCTTTATCAAAAAGGGAGAAAGAAGGGGGTATTTTTTTCTCGGAAAGTGTCGCAGCCACAGGTACGCCACGTTAATGTGGATTTGTTCCTTGTGGTAAGAGGATGTTGTGCGCCGTCTTTCAAGAAAAAAAGGGGAAAAAAAAAAAAAAAAAAAAAAAAAAAAAAGAGGGGTTTTTCAGGGTTCTATACAGCATTCCGCCCACGAGGGGCTGGCTCGGTCAGAATCGGTTTGACTCGGTCAGCCCAAAAAAAAAATTTCCCCCCTCCACAGGGAATTATATAGGTTTTGGGGTTTTTCGCTGAAACTCGGTCGAGCCCGGGTCCCCAACCCAGCTCAAGTTGGGGGCCTCCGGCGGAATGTGAGAATTCCTCGGTTATCCAACTGCGGAGTTCGGCACTTCATTGAAGCAATTCGTGCACCAGGCACAAGTGGTACACGAATTGTCTGTAGCCTCAGTACATTTATAACAAAGAAAGGGCGGTCACGGCACCCAAAGCGAAGCCACGGTACGCAACATTTCTAAAAAAAAGTTGACACAAAACGGCACTGTCGCTGGTAATTGTGGTCAGCTTCCGTAATTTTACTCCCCTGTTTTTCTAAAACGAAAGTTTCTGGCGAAGCCACGGTACGCAACATTTCTAAAAATTGCGCTTAAAATTGCACATTTTTACTGCAAAAGTGTATCCTGGGAAGGGTGGGTTGCACTCTTGCGCCGCAGGCGCACGGTACGCTACTTTTATTATTTCGCCATGATGCATGCTTCCTTTTCCTTCGGCGTTTGACCAATTGAGTCGCGTTCTGGCTGTGACGGGGTCACTTTGTTCATGAGGCCATTTCTGGTCACTCTCAGAGGCTCGTGGGAGGTACCAAAATTTCCACCCCAAGATTTGGAAAAAAAATCTGAGATTTATAAAAAAAAAAAAAAAAAACGGCTGACCGAGTCAACGTCTGACTCGGTCAGACCGACCGAGTGACCGGGCCTATATAGAACCCTGGTTTTTTGAAGGTAAAAATGTACGCGCGACTCGAAAGGACGCAAAATACACAAAGGTAAAGATAGAATACCTAGATGTAACCTAGGCTCTGGATGCAATAGCGGGGGGGGGAAAAATAGGTGCACGACAGTGAAGTAAATGACATGTGCCTTTTACATGTAAAAAAAAAAGTTTCATGTAAAGCACATAGCATGTAGTTTACTTCACCGTCGTGTGGGGCCAATGGTACACATGCACGGTGTGTGGTGTGTGTGTGTGTCCACAGCCATTTTATTTTTTCCATAAAAACATTGTTCAAAAATACGGACATGGCACAAAAAAAATAGTGCACAAAACACAACACGCTTTTCTAACTATTACTTTCGAATAAGGGAGAGGTTATCGGGAGGGGAAAAATAGCAAAAGTGGATACTTCACAAGATGAGTGGACGTCTCAGGTACAGTCACATCTGAGAAGAAAATGGGGGGGTGATAAGGGGGGGCAAGCAGGGTAAGGAGACAAGAAAAAGAAAGAAGTATAGTGCAAACGCATCAACCGTACATCAGCTGATGCATGCACTGGGGGAGGGGGAAAAAAAAGGAATCGTTATTGATGCAGGCACCTCCGACTGACCCAATAAATGTGCCCCAATTATTGACTACTTTTTTTAATTTTTGTTGGCTCAAAAGGCTTTATTTTAAAAAAGCTAAAAAAAATGAACAAAAAATACGTTTACTTTCAGTACACCAGTAGTGGCATGATCCCTCTTTCCGTTGACCTTCAAAATGAAGGTCCAAGTGAATCCATGTCTGTGGTGCTTGATTGATAATTTGCTTTATTTTCTTGAGAAAAAAAAAATTATTTTTAGACGTATTGGTGAATAGTTCAGTCCCTCAAAAAGGATTTTTTTTTTTTCTGAAGAGAGGACATTACAAAAAGGAAATAATAAAACAAAACAGTACAATAGCAAAACAAAGAACAAAAATACAACAAAATACAAACACTCTGCGTAGTCAATCTGCACAAAAAGAGAAGGGAAATAATTTTGGTATTTGAAATGCCACAAAAATGGGTCGGCAATTCGTTATGACGGAGGTAAACAAAAAGAAAAGAAAGAAAAGTTTATAAGATGAAAATCTAAGCTTTTCGAGCTTAGTCACCTTTAAAAACAAAAACAAAAACAAAAAACAAAAATAAGAATGAGCCTGACAGGACCACATCCCATCCTCTCAAAAAAACGCAGTTTTTTTTTTGATAAATTGTTGGAGTAGTGCAGTTGCCTCGGTTGTGTTGCCACAGTTTGTGCAATCTTCCACTGTCAATTTTTTTTTTGTGGAGGAGGGGGGGGGGAAATATAAGCATGCTAATGCAACCCCTTTACCCCAAAGGTCGTACACTGTAATGGTGGCAGTATTGTGATGGGAGCCCATTGGAAGACACAAAATACATCAAAATACGTCACAATACACCTGTATTTTGATGTATTTTGATGTATTTTGATGTATTTTGCGTATTTCAATGGGCTCCCACAGAATACTGCCACCATTAGCACACTGGGTCTGGTTAGAAAACAGTACACATTTGTGCGGGAAAACCCATTTCACAAACAATAGGAGCTCTTTTCGCCTTCATGGCTGTGTCATGGTCTGACGAGGAGGAGGAAGATGGGCAGGGGGAGAAACTGTTGTGGTGTTTAAGAATAGAGAGATTGGGAAGGAGGGAAGAGGAGAGGGGATGGGGAGGGGGTGATAGGGGAGTAGATGTGCGAGAAGGAAAATAAAGAATTTTTTTTTTTGTAGATGAACAGAAGCCTCACTGTGCTCAGTCACCTAGAAAAAAAAAAGGGGGGGGGAAGTTTGGGGGGGGGAGCGAGAAGGTGAGTGTGTGTGTGTGGGTGGACGGTGAAAAAAAAAAACCAAAAAAAAAAAAAAAAAAAAAACGCAACTCAGATCTGCAATCCCTGTCAATGCAGGGGTTTGAAGTCAAGTTGTGTGAAGGCAAAAGAGAAAGGCTGAAAAAAAAATCACCAAAAAAAGAGGAAAAAAAGGAAAATAAAGAAAGAAACAGAGGTGGAGAACTAACTGTATAAAATCGCGAGAAGGAAAAAAAAAAAAAAAAAAAACATAACAAAACGGTGAATCCAATGAAGCTATGCGAGCGAGAAGCAAAACAACATTTTTTTTTTTTTCCAGCACATCTCCCTTTCACCTATTTTTATTTTTATTTTTCCCATTTTTCCTGCAGAACGTTTTTTTTTTTGAAAACTTGGGTGTATTAGTGTAGACACCACAGAGGATGAGCTCCACTATACTTTTTTCCTCTTTTTTGTAGTTTCGACAATCACCTGTCCAAGGACGGGTTCTGTACACCAAAAAAAATTTTTTTTGGGAAGTTTTTGAGTAAATTCTGTTGTGAACTGGGGTAGAATTTACCCCCTATCCCCCTCAAGAGAATTTTTTAAAATGTTTTTTTTTTTCCAGCACAAAAAAAAAAAAAAAAAATCAAACAAAAAGACAAAAAGACAAAAAATCATTGCCTCGGCCACATCATTGGGAATGAAGGGATGGGGTGGGGGAATCACCACGGGGTACATGGTCAAGAAAAGTGGAATAATAGCTAGCAAAACCACACCCAAAAATGGAGCTCTCACAGTTCCAAAACAATTTTTTTTATAAAAAAAAATAAAGCAACAACAAAAAAACAATGGTGTTGATAGGTATTTATGACGGACACAAACACCCCCCTTCCTTAGTCCTTGCAATGAAAAGTTACTTGTGTCTCTTTGTTGTTGTTCGTTATTGTTGCGTTGAAGCATCTACACTGTAACGTCTCAAGGACACAAGACACCAAAATGAAAGACAATAAAAAAAAATATCTGAAGGATGAATAAGCCTTTCTCGCGCACTCAACATTCTAACAATGATGGATCTAAAGGCTAGTCACCTAAAAACAAATTTGATGTACCTCATGTGAGGTATAGCACATTATCAAAAAAAAAAAAAACAAAAAAAAAAAAAAAAAAAATCGAAATTTTGAAGGGAAAAAAAAATGTGTCGGTATTGTTGACCCCCTTCTCCTGCCACAGATACAATCAACAAGAGAGGTCCGAAGGGTGCATGCAGGATAGCATGCAAGAGACGCAATTATGATACAAAAATCGGAAACACATTTTTGAAAAAAAAAAAAAAAAAGAAGAAAAAAAAAATTGAAAAAAAAGGGAAATGTCGTTAGTACCCAATTCCCTTGCCCATTGACGTTAATACCCATGGTATTACCGTTAATGCACGACGGTGAAGTAACAGGTGTTACATGTGGTGCTACAAATAACTTTTGTTACATGTAACTTCACATGTAATGTAACTTACTTCATCGTCGTATGAGTAGGTCAATTTGGGTAACGTCATTTTCCTCAAAAAAAAATAATAAAAAAGAGCATAAGATGAACCTAAGCCTCTCGTGCTAAGTCACCATAAAAAGGAGTGGAATGTGAGAGCCTGGGGAAGGATGGGGGAAAGAAAGCGAGGGGGAGGGGGGGAGAAGAAAAAAGAGGGGGCATAAGGAGTCGGAAGTGGAAAAAGGGGGGTGTGGGGGAGGTGGGGCCTGAAGGAGGGACAACATACTTCTTGTGTGCCGCATGACACTATCGTTACGAAAGCACAGCATGCATTTTTTTTTTTTCCTCCTAACAAAAAAAAGAAAAAAAGGTTCATGTAAGTGTAGTTCTAATCCTGTGATTAGCCTACCTTAGCGTAAAACCAGTTTTTTTTGTTGTATCGACAATCACGTTATACCTACCGGTATAACGATCTGTCTCTCTTTTTTTTTTTTTTTTTGCGCCCCCCTCCCCCTCTCCCCCCCTCCCCCATAAAACCGTTGTCTCCAATCCATTTCCCCCCTCTATCCTCTGATCTCGTCAGATACGTTTTGCTTTAAAAAAAATTTTTTTTTTATTTCGTTCGTAAAAACTGCTTCAAATATGTTTTTTTTTGGGGGAGAAAATAGATTAGAGTATATAATATTGCCGCTCAGTTTCCAACTCTGGGTAGGGTTCGTTTTGTTGTCCACTATCTGATTTTTTTTTTTAAATCATGTACTTTTCTGCATTTTTTTTTTTATAGATTATCTGCTTGTTTAAAGCTATCAAGCAGATGGTCTGTACATCTTTGGGTAGAAGGTAAAGATATGCATACAGTAGATTTTTACGAATATAAATCCGTTAGATGTATTTGAAGTTGCACTATATTGGTGTATGTGCAATTACAGTAAAAGGTATTTTGGATAATATGGATGGTGGATGGTGGATGGTTACCAAAAAACTATATGGACTCGTCCGGAAATCCCTCTGGTAAGATTCATCCTTTTGGGTATTTTTGGGTTTTTTTGATGATGTCCCCCACAAAAAGTGCATCTAGGTGATATTCTGATATGAAAATAGGTTTTTGGGGGGGTCTGAGGCTATATTTTCGCTTTTTAATCAGATTTTCAGCCTTTTATTGTCGTTCTTCTGGATCTCTTCTCTCTTTCTCTTAATCCTGCCATGCCGCCTTGACAAGGTTTCATTGACCTCTGTCAAATCTACTGGATCAATGCCAGGGACTTTTGCTTTGCGGGTCACCTTGGATGTGGAGACTCCATAGTAAATACAGGTTCCCTCCATGTCAGAGTACACGCTGAAATGACACGACTGTTGCTCGGGTAGCAGTACACAGAAGAAAAGAGATTGATGGAAAGAAGGGTGCACTGATACGTATGAGTACGAGGGAATGAGATAACAAAGGCCTCTGTGTGGGGAAGCTCGCGCAGGGCACCGACAATGACCCCTACGGTAAGGATCTCCTGACAACAAGAATCATCAGAGAGATGGTTCGAAACGACACCAAGTGTGCGTCGCACCCATTCTTACCGTGTTTCTCGACAAAAAAGTGAACTTCACTGCTGTCATTGCCACGTTTATGAAATGTCCAAAAATACGTAAAAAAATATAAGTAAAAAGGGGGGGAGCGGAAATAAACAAAATAAATGATCAAAATATGCCCTCTGGGGTGGTAGGTGTATGGCGGGTATCAAAAAATTGGGTTGTTTGGGTGTTTTGAGCAGAAAAACCTCAAAAAACCCCCAAAAGGATGAATCTTACCAGGAGGGTTTCCGGACGGACCCATATAAAAAAAAAAAAAACTAAAAAAAATCCGAGGGAAAATGAAAGTTTCAGAGAAAGTCTTTCAAAACAAAAACTAAAACTAAAACAAAAAAAAAACAAAAACCCTATTTCAGAACAAACCCAGTTTGTATTGCAATGTCATTATCAATGGTCTGATCGGAACCCAAATTTCTCCCACTTTCAACTACCAAGTGGTAACCGGGAATTCCTACACTCACTTCGAATTCCCCGTACTTCTCCCGTCTGGTTCCGACCACACCAATTAACATTATTTTTTTTTGAAAACTTGGTTGTATTAGTGTAGCCACCCTAGAGTGTGCTCCACTATAATTTTTTATTTTTGGAAATCTTGTATTTGTGCAGACACCTTTCTCCGCTATTTACGTTGCGAATGACAGAGCTCTGTGGCAGAGAGGGGGGGAGTGAGAACGTATTTTTTTTTTTTTTTTTCAGCACTGCACTGAAAATAAAGTGTTTGAAAGATGAAGGAACCTCGTTAGGGACGTAGTGCATCTTTAAAAATGTAAAAAAAGAACAAAAAAAAAAATCTAAAATAAAATAAAAAAACAGGGGAGAGAGAAAAATAGAAAGGCTCTTGCAGCTCTATTCTTTGTTCTCTCTCCGTCCCTTTTGCTCGAGGATTATTAATACGTTTTAAATTAACTATCACGTGTCGCTTTTTTTTGTGTTTTTTTTTTTTTTTTTTTTTTTTTTTTGGTTTTTTTTGGTTTTTTTTGTATTTTTTTTGTGTTTTCTATTATTTTTTGTGTGTTTTTTTAAATAGTATGTTTTCCAACCCTCCCTTGCATCACTTTTGTAACAAAAAAAGACCGACAAAAACAGGAAAATTTGCGAAGCCATTACAACTGTACACTATGCCATGATTGAGGAGAACATCTCCAGAATATTTAAAAAAAAAAAGTTGGTCTGTCTTTTTTTTAAAATTTGGAGCTATGAACGAACCTGGTTAAATGTGGTTTAATACATTACACAAGCTTCATTCTGTGGCTTAGAAGAAAAAAAGAGATGAGACTTTTAAAAAAAAACTGAGCAGAAATTTGTAACATTGCGATTCTCTTGATGATTCTCAAAAAATTGACAAACGTGGAGTGTGATCTCTCCTCGGGTCTTTTTCTACACTCCGTTCAAAAAAAAAAAAAGGGGGAGCAAAATAGCAGTTCGACATTATTCTGTTTCCTGGTTGCAAAAAATTGGATTGGCCTGGTGTGTGAAATATCCCTTTCTTTATGCTTACCTTCTCCATCGATTTGTACGTTGTGTAAGTGGGTGCAGTTGGCTTTGCAACCAACCAGCTTCCCCAACCGAGTGAACGAATACAAATTGATGCAATAAAAGAAGTTGAAGGTAAAGTAAAATAAAAGGGACAAACCACCCACAGACCGCTCACTTTTTTTCTGCAGACACGGGAAATGAGAGTTTCTGAAGTACCGCCTTTTCGCACTCATTTTTTTTTTTTTTCCTTGTGTGCTTCTTTTCATTGAAACAATATTGTTTCTTGTTTTTCTTTCGCAAAAAAAAAAAGGGGAAAAAAAGGTTACAATTTTCCTGCTCAAAAAAGCCCAAGAAAAAAAACGATCTCATTTTATTTCTGCGCCAGATTCTCCCAAACAAAGCATAAGTGCTGTTAATAGACAGCAACGGTGGAGTCATTTTCCTGCCTGCAGTCTCTCTGAGACTAAAGTTAAGGGTATTCACTTCGATGTAATTGAGATAACGGGATGGGGTATGGGCAAGCGGGTTGTGAGGAGGAAGCTGGGGGGTGGGGGGGACGGTAGTGCCTCTTTTGTGCATGAAACGATGGTGGCCGTATCGATAAGAAAAAAAGTGTATTCTGTTGTACAGACAATAAATAGTCAATCATACAACGAGACAACATCAGCACCAAAAAAAAAAAAAAAAAAAAACTGTTCAATATAATAGTGGAGTTAATACAACAAAAAAGGAAGCTCTGCTGAAGATAATCAGTTTCTGTTGTGTGTGGCATTTTATTTTATTTTTGAAAAAAATAAAAATGTTGGAATAGTGTAGTTGCCACCTATGCAATATCCACTAACAGTTTTTTTTCCCCTCAAAAGAAAGTTGGTGTAGGTGCGTTTTAAATTTTTTTGTGTTGTCACTTTTAATTTTGGGCGTTTAGTATAAGAAACCTAAGAGATTTGCCCCTGTCACCTTATTTTTTTTCTTCTAGCATCGCGTTAAAAAAAAAAAAACGCGCAAAATGCGAATAATAATATGCACAGTACCACCCCTCTTCTTCCTCACATTCGCTTGCGTCACGACCACGGTGTCTCAAAGAAAGAAAAAAAAAAGGGTAAATTAAATGAACTTGGTTCGTTCGTAAGGTGTCGATGGATATGAAGGATGGGGAAAGGGATGAATGGGTATCAAAGAAGTAGGAAGGGAAAGGATATTGCGCAGAACGATGGCACATTGTGTTGTAAAACCACTCAAGAAAAAAAGGGGGGGAAAAGAACCATCGGCAAAACAAAGCGGGGGGAAAAAAATGCTCTGTTGGACACGGATTACGTTTGCATGAAAAAATAAAAAGAAAATTTGGTAAGATGAAATCTAAGTCATGCTCAGTCACCTTGATCACAAAAAAGAAAAATGTTTTTTTTTTAAAAGCTTCACCATGAGACAACAGATTGACAGCGATTAACACTGTCTGTGAAAGCGTTTTATTTTATTCAAATAGGCGACAAAAATCAAATGGGGTATGAAAAGGACACGGTGTGACTCAACTCTTTTTTTGATATACTTTTTTTCAGAAACCTGCTATGTGTCTTTTGAAAAAAATGTTGAACAGCACAAAGGAAAAAACGATGCGTTTCTTTTGCCAATACCAAACCGTGCTCTTTTTTCCTTCCCCCCACTCATAGCTCAGTACATAGCTCAGTACGCTCCAAACGCTGTCTCGTCGAAAGCGACTGCAATCATAGAGTCAATGTCACGAATAGGCGTGACGGACTCTGCTGCTGAAAGTACGTTAGCAGGAACAACTGCCTCTTGTCCGTCATGCTTCAGAAGAATCCAACCACTTTGGGAGGACACAGGGGAAGAGCTGAGGCAGTCAGGGGCAGTGATGTGGCTGACAGCGGTCACAAAGGCATACTTCTCCGTGCCCTTTGCGGAGAAGCAACGAACGTCGGAAAGGTGCAGCAGTGCACCCGGCCTGATCTCAACAAGTCTCTCGCAGGACAGTGAAGGGCCTGAGTACACAGACAGTTTGTTGGCTCCCAAGTAGCGTACAGACTTCCACAGAACCTTCTCGCGAGAAAGAGTCTGTGGAGGGCTGTGCAGGCAGAAAGAACCCTTAACCCACTCAGAGTCGTGCCTCTTGGTCTCGGTCTGTACCTCGATAGGGTCGTTGAAGTCCTTCAGGTGGAGGCAGGTTCTGCTGATCTCCTCGACAGCGGCGTTGACAGGTGTGTTGTCGCAGGCGCCCTCCAGCTCGACAACACGCTTCAGGGCGTCGTTGAGCCAGCCGCATTTGATGGCAAGGTTGTGCAGCGCCTGCACGTCGTCGTCCTCTGTTGTCTCGGTGATGGAGTCCGTCTCAGACGTCTCAGAGTCAAGCGAAGGCATCCTTTTCGTGCGGAGGTCTCTGAACCACGACTTCAAGTATGCGTCGTAAGACACAACGTGTGTGGTGTCCAGCTTGCGGATGCCCGCCACATTGAACGTAGGTGCCATGGATGACGATGTGAACTGATACGCACACCCGCTCTCCTTTGGTGCCTGCACAGAGGACGGCGCAAACGACACAACATACTGCAGCTTCGCCAGCTCCTCTTCGCGTGCGGAGCGGTCCTTCTGCTGCCCATCGTTGCGCGTGCTCTTGATCGCGCTGATCTGCTTCAGCCCCTCCTTCCTGAAGCAGCTGTGTGTCGGCATCACAAACCCGTTTGCCTGCTGAACGTCCATCCACTCGCTGATGTACGAGTCCAAGTACGGCAGTGCGCCAACCATCACATCTGCCTTGCTGACCCACCCCATGTCGAAGTCCCATTCAACACCACGCCTGTGTGTCAGACGGACCTGCACTGTCCCGTGCTCAACGTTCTCGTCCATCAGAAGTGCAGGGACATGCGGCTCAAGCATAACGCCAATGGGGCACTGCGCAGTGCTGTCTGAGAACACCGGTGTGCCCCTGCTGGCGACGGCGCAGTGTGAGACGCGTGGGTCCTTGACGGGGCGGGATGCGTGGATCGCGTAGCCGGAGGGGACGGGTGCCTCCTCGGGCTCGAAGGGCAGCGGCTCGTGCGTGTCCACAAGGTGGTTCTCTGTGTGCGTGTGCGCAGAGGGGGAAGGTGTGCTGCGTGCAAAGCCGATGCGCCCACCTTCCAGACGGACGGGAGACCACTTCTCGCATCCGGACGAGAACGTGCCCTTGAGGCAGACGTACGCGTCACCAGGGCTCAGACGTGCGATGACTTTGCCGTTGCGGGTGGGTGCGTTGCGCACACGGATGATCATATCCCCATCGTACGGCAGCACCATGACAGTGGTGCACTCCGCCAGGTCCTCCTGCGGGATGTGCGTGTCGGATGCAAAGCACTGCGGTGCCTTGTCCAGGTGTCCCTCGCCGTTGCTCCAGTGCGCCATCTCCTCCGGCAGCGCGTCATCCGCGTCGAAGGCAATAGCATCAAGAACGGAACAGGCGCGCTCCGCCTCCTCCAGCGACTCGGACACACGTGGACAGTACTCGCCACCCAGCATCTCCTCAAGGCGGGGGAGGATGCTGCTCTTGATGCAGGCACGTGTCTGCTTCGACTCCTGCTCTGCGATGCACACATCCATGACAAGCGGGAGTGTCGAGAGTGTTGACTTACGTGCTGCGTGGCGGTACAGCCTGTCTGCGTCTGCGTCGAAGCAGCTCAGCAGGAAGAATCCCTCACTCGCGAGGTGGTCGCGTCCGGGGCAGGCGAGCGCCCAGCCGTCGACCACACCGAACTGAACCTGCGCACAGGTGTCGTGTGCCCACTTGCAGCCAGTCACGACGGTGTTGGCCTCTTCCTTCGTGAGACAGTAGTACGCACGCAGGCGCTGGTACACGCCGTGCTGCCTGAGGACCTGCTGCACCACTTCGGGGACAGTCGGGGACGGCGTCACAAGCTTCTGCGCCAGCTGCTTCTGCTTGTGCTCGAACACACGCAGTGCGTCGGGGTGCAGCTGGTGTGGCACGACGTACAGGCCCTGGTCCTGCAGGGCGGTGATGCTGCGTGGACGCTCGCTCCAGATGTGGTCCTTGAGTGCAGTGGCGCTGCTGGAGAGTACTACCACCTGCACCTCACGGCCCTTCACACGCTTGTTGCGTGCGTGCTTGGGGATGACCTGCTCGGCCTGGCGCTTCGACAGCGTGTAGTAGGAGTGCACCGGTGCAACAGCACGCTCTGCTTGGAACCTGGGGCGCACGGTCTCGTCGAAGCCTCTGTCGTAGAAGCAGGCGGTGGAGAGGTCGACACCTTCGCCACATGGCAGCCATGCGCCGTGCACGGCTTGTGCGTCAAGGTCCAGCGCGACGAGCTGCACCCACAGCGCAGAGGCGTTGCGCACAACACGCGCCACAGCGACGTCGTGCCAGGGGCGCAGCACGGCAACGGGGCGCATCGTCCAGTCCTGCGTGCAGAAGACGGGTTGCGCACGCTGGGTGAAGGCACGCTGGTGTGGGTAGGTGTGCTCCTCGAGGACGTTGCCACAGCCTTCTGCGGAGACGCCACGGTAGCCGAGGAGGGCGGCCTGCCGCAGCCACACGGGCGCGGCACAGGCCACACGCGGCTTGGGGACGTAGGGGACGACGTCCTCGACGGGCTCGCTTTGGTCGCGCAGCTTCTCGTAGACTGCGGCGGTGATGGAGCGTGGTGCTGTGCGCAGTGCGTCTCTGCACTCAGTAGCGTCGGCACACACAGCGTCGGCAGGCATGCACACAGCAAGACGGTCGACGACGCACTTCAGCTCCTCTGTGTCGCTGTACAGCGAGGCGCTGCTGGGCAGGGTCGCGATGGAGCAGGCCTCTCCTGTTGGCGAGTCGAGACTCACGTTCTCCTCACTCGGCGAGTCGCATGAGTCGTCGGTAAGATCGCTCCCTCCACGCGTCATGCGAGCAAGCTGCAGGCTCTGGCTGACAAGCCTCTCAACGGTGTCGTACATTGTGGACATTTTGTTTATACACCGGATCTGCACGTCGTGTTGTAAGACGTGTAGAAAACCTGGTAGGGTGGTGGGGTGGTGGAGGTGGTGGAGGTGGGGAATGAGGAGAGAGAAGGGGAGAGGAGAGAGGAGAGAGAATGAGAGAAAAATGTTCTGTTTTTTTTTTTTTTTTTTTTTTTTTTTGTCTAAAAGTGCGCCTGGGGTTCGTATTTCTTTTTGAAAATGGAAAAAAAAAAAATAATAATAATTCCGCTTTTTGCTATCCAAAAAGGGAAAGAGAAAAGAGCAGGAGAGAGGAAAAAAAAAGGGAGAACATAAAAAAACGTGGGCGCAACACCCCCCCTATCAAGTAAGACAGCAGTCTTGAAACAATAGGTCACGTTTTTTAAAGTGGTGGTTGAGAGCCTATATATTTTTCTCCACCAGAAAAAAAATAAGTAAAAAAAAAGCGCCGCATCTTTTTTTTTTTAAACAACCCCCCCTTTTCTTTTCCCTTGACTGGGGGGTGCTTTCGTAGCATGTCGAATGCAATCAATACACAAAAAAGAAAAAATCGGCGCCATTTTGGGAACAGCTAGGATGGTTGTGAGGCGCCTTTTTTTGTTTTTTTTGTTTTTTTTTGAATCAATTTTTTGCTTTGTTTTGTTTTGTTTTGCAAACACTATTTGACCACAAGATTTTTAACTTTTTTTTTTTTTTTGCTCACCCTTTCTTATTCAACATCCTTTTCGACAATCACCCCATCAAGGTGAGTTCAGTACCTCTTTTTTGATTGACAAAAAAAACTTCACAAAAAAAAAACCCCCCCAAAAAAAAAAAGCGCAAAACACCCCGGAGTACCGGCCAGATGCAATTTGAGGGGGGGGGGGGGGAAATGCACAAAAAAAATTATGCGGACGGTGCTGGTATTATTACGTCACGTTTTACTTGAGGTTTTTCTTCTGGTGTTTCTTCTTTTGTCTTTTTTTTTAGGGCGACTGGTGGTGGGATGGTTCCACCTGCTGCGAGCGTTGTTAGCTGCTCTGCATTGAGCGTTTCGTGTTCCAGAAGGCCTTCCGCGATGGCTTCAAGCTCTTTCCGATGGGTACGCACCATTGTGAGGGCCTCGGAATACGCCGAGTCTAGGAGGGCTCTGGTGGCTTCTTCAATCTTCTCTTTGGTCTGATCACTGAGGTACGCCCCAGAGTGTTCTTTTGTACTAGAGTAATCTACTACGCCCAGCTCTTCTTCTGCCATGCCGTATTTACGCACCATGACTCTAGCCAGCGACGTTGCGGTTTCAAAGTCAGACGCAGCACCGGATGTGATATCACTATGCCCCAACAACTCCTCCTCCCCTGCCCGACCTGCAAGCGCAACCACCAGACGCGCCAGCATATTTTGCCTGCTCACAGAGTATTTATCCTCATTAGGGTGTTGCAAAACAAGACCGAGAACACCGCTTCCTCGGGGTACTATGGTCGCTTTGTGGACAGGGTCGGCTCCGATAGAGCGGATCGCAGCGAGGGCGTGGCCAGCTTCGTGCCAGGCGGTAACTTTCCTTTCGTGGTCGGGGATGACCCGAGAGCGGTTTTCTGCGCCCATTGAAATACGGTCCTTCGCAAATTCGAGGTCGTCAGTGTCGACCTCATCCTTCTCCTGCATGGCCGCGTGGATGGCTGCAGTGTTCACAATGTTCTGCAGATCTGCCCCACAGTACCCAGGCAGCCCCCTCGCAATCGACATTGCATTGATATCCACCGCCCGCTTCACGCGAGAGAGATACAGCTGCAGGATCGCCTCTCTGCCACGCACATCCGGCGGGTCAACGTTAATGATTCTGTCCAACCGTCCTGGACGGGTCAGAGCAGAGTCAAGAGTTTTCGGTGTGTTGGTCGCGCCAAGCACAATGACCTGGTCGCTTGAGAGAAATCCGTCCATCTCCGCAAGCAGTTGGTTCAGTGTCATGCGCTGGTACGACTGATCGCGGGCAGAACGCTTGCCGCCGATGGCGTCCAGCTCGTCGATGAAGATAAGGGAAGGGGCATGTTGCTTTGCAGCCTCAAAGAGGTCCCGTACCCTGCGTGATCCTACCCCAACAAACATCTCGTCAAACTCAGCACCAGACATGTAGAAGAACGGTACGCCAGCTTCCTGAGGGAGAGAGAGGGGGAAATGAGGATGGTTTTCGAAGAGATGAAGTTGTTCCTTGAGGAAGCGGGTGTAAAGATTTTATCGTTGGTTTTTAAGCTATGTTCAGTTTACAATGACACATCGTGTGTTTACAAAAAATAGGGGGGAAAAATGTGGTCAAGGGTGGGAAATAAGGGGTAGTACAGTACCTTGGCAATGGCCTTCGCCAGCATGGTCTTGCCGGTACCAGGGGGGCCGACCAGGAGGGCGCCTTTCGGGAGCTTGCCACCGAGGCAGGTAAAGCTTTCGGGGTCTTTGAGGAACATGACAATCTCTTCGAGTTCTTCTTTTGCTTCGTCGCAGCCAAGAACTTCGGAGAAGGTTGTTGTGAAGGTCTCTAGGTTGGTCTGTTGGGTGTGAGGGGTGGAGGGTGAAGGTGGGCACAAAAAGAAACAAGCTATTTTAATACTCGAACCAAAATGCAAACTGGAGAAAATAGAAACGTAACACTCACACGATAAACCCCGGGAGAGGTTGTGGTGAAACGCACAACACCTCGACCTGTTTTGGTGAGGAGGTGGCTCTGCAGTGCGGTCCCCAGAAGATGTTCAAAATGCTTTGTTTCTATTTCCTCCTTGAGGTGACACAAAAAAAGTTTACAAGACGAATCGAAGCCAGCTTAGTCACCTTTAAAAAAGAGTTGTGGTGAGGTCTTCTTCATATAAAATGAAGAAAAATTGAATACCGGAACGATAGTCTTTCTGTGTTTGTTTAAGCCATCGCCTTCTGAAGCTTTGTACAACATCAGGAGTGCGACCCATATTGTGGCAAACATCAGTCCGGTTACGATGACTTTCGCTGCAACATCGCCTCGCGTGCTTTTGACTGTGATGACAACGGGATCTCGCGGGGAGTGATGCTGCTGGGGGCTCTGGTACATTGCTGGGGGCGGCGGCGGCATCGGTGGTGGTGGCAGCACAGAGTAGGTGCCTTGCTTTACGAATCGACGTTGTGTGGTTCCCACTGCAGTCCCACATCGCCCCCGTACACCACACCCAGTCCCCGCAAGAGTCGCTACCACCACACCTCGCCGGCCGACGTGGACACGGCTGAACATCCCCCTCCCACCCCCTTGCGTTTCGTATACCCACTTCTGAAGGAAAATGAAGGGTGAAGGAGATTGAGGGATATTTTATTTTTGATCAAATAGAAGTGAAATTCTATTATTGGAGATTGGGGATTGGGGGAAGGGCAGGGGGAGGGAGATAGAGGAGGAGGAAGTGGTTCGTTTTAACTGTGCCGTAAATCGAGATTCAATGTGTTGAAGAGGGAAGAGGGGGAAAAAAATGTGGCAGTAAACGGTGAAAAGGAGGAGGTCAGTGGTGGTGGTGGTGGTTTTTATTGTAGAGAAAATGTAACAAAATAATGGGGACGCGCTGCACCAGGTGTTCTAGAAGTGTGGTTTGGTGGCAGGCATCGTGGTTTTGGTAAATATCAAAATGAAAGAAAAAGAAGAAAAAGAGGGGGAAAAAAGGAAAAGTTTATAAGATGATCCTAAGCCTCTCGTTGCTTAGTCACCTCTAAAAAAGGAGAAGTTGAAAGTGCAAAAGCCTCACCGTACATCGGCGGACGCAAGCACCTGGTTCTCCCCTATTGATTGTCGTACCCCAGAGCACTTCGTTGGCATTCACGAGAGAGGGAGTACAGAGAAAAAAAAGAAAAGTTTTGTAAGATGATCCTGAGCCGTTGCTTAGTCACCTAAAAAAAAAAAAAGAGAGGGGCTCTGTACACCAACAGAACACACGGTACACCATTTTGCGTAAAAGCTATTTTCTTTTTTTGGGCTTACTTTGTACGTATATCGTTCGAAAGGATAAAAGAAAACTGTCAATTTTCTTTTTTTTTTTTTTTTTTTACTTTTTTTGGGGCTCGGGAAGTGCAGATACCCATCCCATTTGCCTCCTTTGGACGCTTTCTGAGAAATAAAAAAAAGGGGGGAAAGTCTGTCCATTCACGCATAATATAATCTATAAAAAAGCGGATCTCGCTCACAGAATCACACAGCACCCATCCTCTCCTGCGCCTGCTGCCAGAAGCGCGTTCTCAATCTTCTTTGTCCCCTTCTCCTTGGCCACCTTCAGTGGCGTCTCCTTCACGGACGGACCCTTCTTCACATTTGCCTTATGCTTGATGAGCACCTGCACCAGCTCAAGGTAACCTTCACGGGAAGAAATGTAAATAGCAGTCTCGCCTTTGCCGTTTGTCCTGTTCGGGTCCGCCCCGCCTTCAAGAATAGCAGTCGCAATCGGGAGGTACCCTTCTTGGCAGGCAACGATCAGTGGGGGCACTCCTGTGGGGTGTTGTGTGTGCATGCATTGCTGCGCCCCCTTTGTGGGAAGGACAACTATAGCTATGATCTATAATACGCTTGCCATGCATCATGTACAACTAACTAAGGTGAAGTGCACGGAAAAGTGGATTTTGAGGTTTTTGGGGGACCTAATAGGATATCCAGTGTTTGTAAAAAAGGACGCACAATGTGTCCCTTTCAAACTATTTTTTGGGGGGAAAGAGGGGGTGTGGAGGGGAGAGGAAACATTACACACCATCTTTGCCTTTGTCGAGCGCCTTTCTCGTCTTTGTGAGCAACGCAACCACTTCGACAAACCCTTTCGAAGTCGCCGCACAGAGGGGTGTGTCGCCTGTAGAGGGAAGGGTGTGTGTTTGATAACAGATTTAGAGTCAGGTGACGCCTGAACGGAGTATAGCCCACTGAAGGGTGTACTGTACACAGTCAGCTACACGATGGCCCTGTCCAGGTGTCTTTATGTCAAACTTGAAATGAAAATTTGTGCAAAACTACCACGAACTGATTGGGTGGGCAATCATCTCCGACACTCCAGAAGGCGGTACAAGGTGGCTCGGTCAGGGAACGATCCGTGAGAAAGGTGCGGAAGAGCCACTGCAAACCTGGCGATATTTATGCACAAAACCGTGCATAAATATTATCAAAACACCTGACTAAGCCACTATAATCGAGTGAAGACAGAGGATGAAGGAGGTCAAGAAGTGCCGAATATTTCACTGGTTCATGCGAGTAGTAGAATATAGGTTCCACCCAGCTCTCGCAGACAACATTTCCCCCCACAATGATTGCACACAAAGAGAAAGGTTTGATATGGTCAAAAATATGGTCAAAAAAAAAAGTTTATAAGATGACCCTAAGCCTCTCGTGCTTAGGCACCTTATATTAAAAATGGTGCAGTAGGCAATGATCATACCATCAGGTCCCTTTGAAGGGTCTGCCTTGTGCTGCAGAAGGATGTCCACAACTTCAACCCTGCCGGTCAGCGCTGCGCCGTACAAAGGGGTGAAACCTGAACAAAAGAGGGGTTGAAAGTGCAAAACAAAATCAGGGACTTTAATGTGCCGGTGTGTAGTTTCTTTGGGGAACAGGGCGGATTTTTGATTTTTTTTCTGAATTGTATCCAGTGTCTTATCCAGGAATCCAGATTTTAAGTTTGGGGGGGTCAGTTTGTTTTTTTCCCCAAATTTTTTTTTCAGCACGACCAGGGAAGACATTGGAAACATAGTGAACTGTATATTTTTTTTTTTGCGGAGCAAAAAAAAACCATTTTAATGGCGCCGCAGGCGAAAAATTTTTTGGGTACGGTGTAAAAATATAGCTTTTTACACCACGCCGTCCCACCTCAAACCCAGCTCACGGTGCGGTAGTCATCAAAATGACAACCTCAAGGACATGTCAAAGGACAACCCTCGGTGCGAGACAACCCCTAGGTTGTCAGTGACAACCTAGGGGTTGTCAAATGACAACCTATAGGTTGTCATTTGACAACCTTATGCATGTGAAATGCCTTGCAACAGCCATTTTTATTGGAAATGTGGGAGGTTGGTGGTTACCTGTTTGATTGTTGATTGTTGTTTGCTGTCTCTGCACTGTAAAAATTTATTTAAAAAAAAAGGAGGAGATGGGGGGGTGATTTCTGTTTTTGTTGATTTCATGATGATTTGGGTCCCTCACCCCCTTTGTAAAAATCCCGCCCATACACATATGCAGGAGTCAAGTGACTGACGTGTCTGACTAGTGCCATTGAACACTCTCTTCGGAGTCCTCTTTGGTTGCCTCTGTGTCACTGGCCTCAGCAAGAGCCTCCTCAGGAACTTCGTCCTCCCCAAACACGGACATCCATGACAGGACAAAAAAAAAAAAAAAATAATGGGAATTGATCATGAAACAGTGCGGGTGGTGGGGAACATCATAGGTCGCAACAGAGTCCAGCTAGGACTGTCGATGCGTGACTGCGAAGAGATCGGAAAATTGGTGAAAGCTGAGACCGGGGCGTCAATGGGCCTAGCGTACAAGACGTTGCAGCAGCGGGAGAAGCCGTTTAAGGATAAGGCAGAGGCTCAGGTAGGTGATGTGCAGAAATCGCTCTCTTTGCTTCTGAAGTATTTCCCCCTGCGACTGGGCGGTGACTTCCCGACCATTATCATCACGTGGGATGGGTATTCACCGTACAGTGCCTTCAGGTCCCAACTTGCACGGAAGAGGCTTGCAGTTGCTGCGACGAACGGGCTTGAAGCGACAAACTTTTTGACGGTCGCTGACAAAAAAAAATCCACCTTCCACGACTGGTGGGTTTTTACCTTTCTGCCACAGCTCTCAAACGTTCAAGAGCGCATCCTCAGGAAGGGAGGCTTCGAATTTTCCCTCCTGTACTACAAAATCGGGGGAGATCATGCCGAGTTGGCAAGTCTCTTCAAAGGTGTCGGCCCCGGGGGACATAGAAGTGCGTTCTGTGCGACCGACCTGGACGACAGATTGTCTGCCCTGCACAACTGCACCCGCTTGAGCCTTCAAGAAATGGACGCCTGTGGATTCGAGTGCAGCATTGCCGGGCGATTCGAGCAACCTTGTTACACGCTAACTCCGATGCTGCATGATACCAAGGGGGTGATGCGTTTGCTCATTAAAACCATACCGGGTGCCCGCGACGTAGAAACAAAGATCCTTGGTAAGCAGGACGGCAATATGACAGGCACGCAGTCACGAACTATCCTACGCAGCCTCATTCAGGAAAATGAGGGGAGCAAACTAATATTGTGCCAGGCCATGCAGGGCCTTTACTACTTTCGGTATAGTGACATACCAGTGAGGTTCTTCCACACACCAAACCCAAACCCGAACGAGTCGAGGCCATACGCAAAAGATTACTTGTTCGCATTACTGTGTTACCACCTTACCGTGTATTTGCTTGAATGGGCGAATCCAGGGGTTACGAAAAGCACGTACATGCACTCAGTCGAACATTGGTTCGATGAAGAAGACGCACACAGAGTGACCGTGTCGGACGAACTGTTCGAGCATGCCAATGGGGAGAGGAAGCGTTGGACGGCATGCACCTCCCCAAATACAATGGAACGCGATTTCTTGGCATTCGAAATTGAAACTAAACATGGAGTGCCGATGTCACCACTGGGCCCCCTAACGGACGCGCTTCCCGCACTTTGGGAGTTTGATACGTTGTGGCTGTGCAAATGCATAACAGTAGTAGATGAGACTTGGAAAACCGCGTGCACTAACTTGGTGCAGCGACTGCAACGTGCTGGACTGGGAAAACACATAAAACGCCGAACAGGGTGGGGGCAAAAATTCTTGTCCAACCCTGATGATGAGGGTAGGGTGAAGAAGATTTGCGTGTGTAAGGAGCCATCATGGAGGGTACCCCCTGTTGTGGAAAGCAAATCAGAACCAGAACCAGAATCAGAATCAGAGGATGCGGGCGAAGGCTATATATGCACCATCTGTACCAGACTTGGAACACAAACAAATTTCAATACCGCGCACAAGCTCTATTGTCACTACGACGCAAATCACCGCCCTTCAATTACTTGTGCATGCAGGCAGGAATGCCCCATATGCGAACGCAATGTTTCCAAGCGAGGTTTTAGCCAGCATCTTTTGTGTAATCACTCAGAGGATATTTCCAAGAAACATTGTCCCATTTGTATGGACGTGTTTTCCTCACCGAGAGCCGTAGAAAATCATATGTACAACATGCACGGAGAGTAGTAGCCTGTTTACATTTTGTTGTTGTTGTTGTATTTTTTGTTTGTTCAGTGTTGCCACTCTAGAATGTGCTCCACTATTTGTTTGTTTGTTTGTTTGTTTGTTTGTTTACCGCGAATCTATACAAAGGAATGAATCCCCCTCCCCCCCCCATAGCACTCGTTTTTGTTCCATCGCAATCCCATTAGTCGCACCCTCTTTCCAGGATCCAAAAACCACACCACATCATATCATGACAAGCAAGCAGACGACGATTGCAAACGACTTTTGTACTGTTTATGTGTACAAAGCGAAGAACCCCGCCGGTGCAACCCCCTTAAGTCACCCTGCACTGAGGGCCTTGATTTCGAAATGTTTCAAGGTGGACTTCAAGTCCAATGATGGCTCAGTGGCAGCTGAACTTGGCAAAAAATTTGCCATCACACAGGCGAAGAACAGGGCAGAGGCTGATGCTGCCAAAGGTGTGTACAGCCTCCGCATCTCAGGGAACGGAGGGGCAGTGAAGGAGACTGTGTTTGGCGGACTCGTGCTGCGGAAGTTGCCTGGGATATCGGACGCCGCAAAGAAGACGGAGGCGTACAAGCGTCTGGCGCTTGTAGTTCGGGAAGGGGCGTCGCTGGGGGACATGGACATGGCGTGCTTGTACACGTCCATTGTCAACGAGGGAACAGGGACAGCGGCGGCCAAGGGGGTCATCAAAAGAGGCCCCCGCGCTTCCGTATGGCCTATCATCACGGTGATGGGGGAAAAGATGACACCGGGTGGAAAAGTGCACCGAATTTTTATTGAAAACGGTTGCACCGTGTTTTGCACCGACCCGACGCTGCAGGGTCACAAGCTGAGCTTTGCGTTGAAGCGGGAGCGCCTTGCCATCGGGGCCAGCATCGGGGTGGTCGACGGTACGTATGATGTCCCCAGCACTCTGTCCCTTGATTCGACGAGGGAGACTTCCGTGATGGTGCAGGTGGGAATTACTCGTGTGGACATACCCGTGGGGGCCCCCAACGCACTCTCTGTGAAAATGGACGGGGCATCATGGATGTCCGTGTTTGGGGAGGACGAAGTTCCTGAGGAGGCTCCTGAGGATCCTGAGGAGACTCTTGCTGAGGCCAGTGACACAGAGGCAAACAAGGAGGACTCCGAAGAGAGTGTTCAATGGCACTAGTCAGGCACGTCAGTCACTTGACCCCTGCATATGTGTATGGGCGGGATTTTTACAAAGGGGGTGAGGGACCCAAATCATCATGAAATCAACAAAAACAGAAATCACCCCCCCCATCTCCTCCTTTTTTTTTAAATAAATTTTTACAGTGCATGGACATTCAACAATCAACAATCAAACAGGTAACCACCAACCTCCCAACCCCCCAACCTCCCACATTTCCAATAAAAATGGCTGTTGCAAGGCATTTCACATGCATAAGGTTGTCAAATGACAACCTATAGGTTGTCATTTGACAACCTCAGGTTGTCATTTGACAACCCCTAGGTTGTCACTGACAACCTATAGGGTTGTCATAATTATGACATGTCATTGAGGTTGTCATTTAGGTTGTCATTTTGCTGACTACCGCACCGTGCTGGGAAAACTGACCCCCCCCACCGGCCCAAATTTCCGGCGAAAATTTGGGGGGGGTCACTGACCCCCCCAACCGGCCCAAAAAATACACTGATTGTATCTCCTCATACAAGGCTACAGCCACATCCGTAGCGGTTTCGTATGTGCATGGAACCCACCATAAAGACCAATCGGTCCGTTAAAGAAATAGGAGAAAAAGTCGAAAAAGGTGCCATGACTTCCACATAAATTTCACCCTTGCAACTTCGCAGCAGAACTATTACTTTCACCATGGCACAAGAAGATACTTCAGTAGATGCCTCTGGTTCGCGGGAATATTTTTTTTCTGCGCCTACATAAAACGAATGAAAACTTCAAAAATACCTTTTGGGCCTTCATCTGGGTCTGCCTTGTGTTCAAGAAGGATTTTGACGATGGAGGCGAATCCTTTGTCTGCCGCAGCGTAGAGCGCAGGGTAGCCGCTCTGCCCTCTGTTGATGTCAAGCTTCTTCTGGCTGGCACGCTCACCGAGGAGTGCGTTGACAACAGCTTCGTAGCCTTGCGATGCGGCGATGCGGATTGGAGTGTCACCATGCTTGCCTGCGTTCGGCTCCACTGTGCTTACGTTCACGAGGTACGTCACAATCGCAGTGAACCCTGCATAGCAAGCAGCATATAACGGTGTGTCCTCGTCCGGTCCCTTATTGCAATCGGCCCCCGCCTCCACCAAGGCTTCCACAATAGGCAAAAACCCTGCCTTCGCTGCGGCGTACAAAGGTGTTTCACTGTTCGGGCCGACATCGAGCTGCCCAGGGCTGCTCTCAAGAAGCGACTTTACATCTGAGATGGTGCCAGACTTGGCTGCATCGTACAGTGCAGTAGACATGGAGAGTTATTTTTTTTTCAAATCCAAAAAAAAAAAAAACTGAAATTGGAGAAGAGAAAAAAAAATTCCTGAGGAAAGAGTGGGAAGGGAGGGAGGAAAGAATTGAGCTTTTTGGCAAGAAGAAAAAAATATATAAAGATGGGGGGCGTAAGTAATCGACGAAATCTTGCCTCACGGCTAAAAAAATTTCGAGGGGGAAGGGGAGGAGGAGACGAGACTTCTTCTCACGCAAAGGTGTAGTGGGGAGGTCAGATGTTCAAGACAGAGGGGAGATGTCAACAATCTCAACACCCTCATCCCTGCTGCTGTACATAACCATACCACCACAGCTGCTCATTACAAGACCGTAAGAATCGTTGCCCGGTCTAAATTCACTGTGCAACAGCTGTTTCCCTGTTGAGATGGACCACACGCGCAACGCAGTGGTGGAGCAAGAGTAGACAGCAACAACGTCGTTGGACTCATAACTAAACCACATGGGTTCTGAGACGTCTTCAAATACACATTCACCTGTTTCAATGTTCCAGACACACACACAGTCAATGCAAGAGGCTGCAATGAAACGTTGGTTTGGTGACAGTGACACATGCTTAACAAGATGATCCTCAGAAGGGCATGTCAGAACAAGCACCTCCACCCCTGTCGTGTAGTCCCAGATGGTGAGTCGGTTGCTGTCCTCCCCAAACATCGCCACCTTGTTGCCTGTAACCACCATGACGGACGCGCAATCCACAATGTGGCTCCATTCATGCAGATCAATGCCTGTTGCAATGTCCCACACCTGCAAACCCTTGTTCGTGCAGCACGACAACAGCTTTGTTCCACAGGGTGACCATGCCGTGGCCAACCTCTCATCACCTGCATCTCCAAAGGCGTGCTTCAATGCACCTGTCTTCACGTCATGAACTTCAGCACACTGTGCGTTATAGTTGACACATGAGATCCACTCACTGCAAGGTGAGAATGCTGGGTCGCCAACACCCTCGCAAAAAGAGAAACTGCACAGACACTCATGTGTTTCCGTGTCGAAGATGCACACACCATCCGCGCGATGCAGCACTGCAAGGTACCTGTCACACGGGGAGAGTGTGATGGGGAATGTGTCCTCCGAATATGGTATCACCCCAGGAGGGATGTTGGCACCAGTGCAGTACAGCTCAACGGCACATCCCTCATCCATCTCCGTGTCGCAGATGCGTAAGTCGTCGTTGCCGATGTCGCCACCGCCTCTCATCCGCACACCAACATGCCGAGCACGTGGCACGCCAAGCTCCGCAACAAGCTTCCCCTTCACCTGTGCAAGGGTGGCGCTCCTGTCCACTTCTATCACACAGCTTGCAGACTCGAAGTGTCCTGTGATGTCCATGTTCTGGGGGTGTAACTCTGTTCTGTGGGGACAGGTGTGTGGGGAGGGCAGAGAAGAGGGGTGGGGTGGTGTTTGTGAAGGAAACGAGATGTGTTGTCATTTGCAAAAACAAGAGAGATAACTCCTCGCCCAGTTAGAGGTCCTCCCACCTTCCCACACCATGACGGGTTGTTGTGCTTCGTGTGTGCAAAAGCCACAGCAGAACGGCGCGGTCTCCATTGCCAACCCACTCCCACAACGAGAGACATGTGTGTCTATCTTTACGTATCTTCCTGCGTGGAGTTACCCAGGCAAGGTGCAGGAAAGGGAAGCAAAATTAGATGGCATATTTCCGTTGTGTATATGGGTAGATGCCAAAACCCCCCCCTCCCCCTAATTTCACTACGATTTTTTGAGGTTGTACCAGGTTTTACCAGAAATAAGCGCCGAAAACTGCCCAGAACCACCCCCAAAACCATTTTCCGGCGGGTTTTGGGGGCTATTGGGGAAAAATACACTTTTTTGGGGGTATTTTTTTGTGTTTTTAGGCTATTTTTTACTCCCCATGCCTTACAACCCCAGAACAGATAGACACATAAAGAATGCCCAGGGTTGGACTCAACACTTACCTTGAAGGTATAGATAAATGCGTCCGTGGGGACTGGTCATGTCGGGGGATCGGAAAAGACGCCCTTCACCGCATGGCTAAGAGAAAGCGGGATTTTGTTACTTCAGTTTGTTCAGTTTCACAAAGAACGTGTACGAACTGTGGCAATACAGGCCACAATACACATACATGTCCAAAAAAGCGTCGCATATCATAAAAAAGACCCCAAAACACCCCCCAGACCCAAAACGTCCCCCAGACCCCCCAAACCCCCCTTGTACATGTGCCTGGGCCTCTCATAGCCTCCCAACAGAAATAAAAAAAATAAAAAATCGTAGTGAAATTAGGGGGAGGGGGGGGTTTTGGCACCGACCCATATGGGTTTAAGACAGGTGGGAGATGTCGACAATCTCAACACCTTCATCCCTGCCGCACATCACCACACCACCACAGCTGCTGATTGCAACACCGCAAGAATCGTATATCTCAAATTCACGGTGCAAGAGTTGCTTCCCTGTTGAGATGGACCACAAACACAATGTATCAAAAGCGTGGGCAGCAACAATGTCGTTCGACACAGCAACATCACCCCAGTAGTTATTTGAGTCGTCTTCAAATACGCATTCACGTGTTTCGATGTTCCAGACACGCACATAGTTGTTCGTACACGATGCTATGATACGCTGGTTTGGCGACAGTGCCACATAATTAACCTCAGAAGGTAATGTCAGAACAAGCACCTCCACCCCTGTCGTGTAGTCCCAGATGGTGACATCTCTGCTGTATTTTCCAAACATCACCACCCTGTCGCCTGCCACAACCATTACGTAGTTGCACTCCACAATGTGGTCCCATTCATGCACAAGAACGCCTGTTGCAATGTCCCACACCTGCAAACCCTTGTTCTTGCAGCACGACAACAGCTTTGTTCCACAGGGTGACCATGCCGTGGTCTTCCTCTCATCACCTTCATCTCCAAAGGAGTGCTTCAATGCACCTGTCTTCACGTCACGAACTTCAGCACAGTTCTTGTTCTTGTTGACACATGAGATCCACTCACCGCACGGCGAGAATGCTGCGTTGCAGGTATCATAGGTATCATCCACAGGGAAACTGCACAGACACTCATGTGTTTCGGTGTCGAAGATGCACACACCATCGCGATACACCACTGCAAGATACCTGTCACACGGGGAGAGTGTGAGGACCCGCGTATTATTTGAACGCGACAGCAACCCAGGAGTGATGTTGGCACCAGTGTAGTACAGCTCAACGGCACATCCCTCATCCATCTCCGTGTCGCAGATGCGCAAGTCGTCGTTGCCGATGTCGCCACCGCCTCTCATCCGCACACCAACATGCCGAGCACGTGGCACGCCAAGCTCCGCAACAAGCTTCCCCTTCACCTGTGCAAGGGTGGCGCTCCCGTCCACTTCTATCACACAGCTTGCAGACTCGAAGTGTCCTGTGATGTCCATGTTCTGGGGTGTAACTCTGTTCTGTGGGAATGGTGTGTGGGGAGGGCAGGAAGAAGAGGGGTGGGGTGGTGTTTGTGAAGGAAACGAGATGTGTTGACATTTGCAAAAACAAGAGATAACTCCTCACCCAGTTAGAGGTCCTCCCACCTTCCCACACCATGACGGGTAATTGTGCTTCGTGTGTGCAAAAGCCACACCGGAACGGCGCGGTCTCCCACTCCCACAACGAGAGACATGTGCATCTATCTTTACGCATCTTCTCGCGCGTTAGACGTCATCAGCAGCTCTGGGCCAAGGAGGTCCTCAGTGTCGTTAGCAAAGAATTTCGAAAAAAAGGTTGTGCAAGATGCAGCAGCCCCACCTTGCCCTCTACAACTCAGTCGGGGGATACTCTGCTGGTGTGTACCGTGCAATATCGGGAAAGAGTCCTGGGACATTGCTCAGTGAAATTGCGAGGGCGCTGACTCGTGGAAGGGAAACAAAGACGAGGAGAGCGTGTGCATTCCTCAACATTTCGCGCACCGTGAAGAAGTCTGATGCACTGGCAGGGCCCCTGATGACTGAGCGGGTGTTGAAGGAAGCTGCGAAGCATTCCCCTCCCCGCGACTGGTCAACCAAGATGCTTCCTCCGGATCAAGACTTGCACAGGGCGTTATAATACCCAGTGTAGTCATCATTTGCACACCCACATAAACCCGGCCGTGTCTTGCAAATGCTAACCATGGGATCCGCACAGATACGTGGACGGCCGTGGAGGAAATGGAACTCAAACGTGAAGATCGTGGAGCAAAAGCGGAACAAATGTCCATGGCCATGGATACCATGGAGGAAATGGGACTAAAACGTCCTCGTGTGGGAGGTGGTGATCATGAGCCCTCCAGCATCGCGGCAGTCCACCACGCTGAACTGTCCTTCTTTGGATGTGGCAGCCACAAGCTCAAACACGTGGCTGAAGCAGCTGAACGCGTTCTCGTCCCTCCGATATGAAAGAAGCCGTCGAGACGTTACATGCGGCACTCAGCAGGGTAATTCATATACATTTTTTTCTTAGCGAAACAAAAATAATGCAAAACTAACGAATTTTTCTTGTTTGTTTGTTTGATGAAGTCTTTTGTAGTTTAGGGTTGGCTGACGACACTGAGGACCTCCTTGGCCCAGAGCTGTTGACGAAGTCTAGCACAACCCGACTGTGCCAGTCTAAATCTAAAAGAAACGAAAATACGGGAGAGGGAAAAAGCAAAAATGTAAAAATGAAACAAAAGCTCGTGTGCTCAAGGATAGCTGCTGGGCCCTGCTCTTTAGTTGGTTTTCGACTTTTGAAAAAAGAAAATATTAAAAAAAAGGTCGGGACGACTCGGCCCGTTGAAGAGATGAGACTGCTTCTCACGCAATGGCACATAAGGAACAGTGGTGTGGTGTGAGGAGGTCAGACGTTCAAGACAGAGGGGAGATGTCAACAATCTCAACACCCTCATCCCTGCTGTACAGAACCATACCACCACAGCTGCTCATTACAAGACAGTCAGAATACTTGCCCGGTGCAAATTCACGGCGCAGTAGCTGTTCCCCTGTTGAGATGGACCACACGCGCAACGCAGTGGAGGAGTAGGCAGCGACAACGTCGTTCGATACAGCAACATCAGTCCAGTAGTTTCCTGAGTGGTCTTCAAATACACATTCACCTGTTTCAATGTTCCAGACACACACATAGTGGGTGCGAGATGCTGCAATGAAACGCTGGTTTGGCGACAGTGCCATATGAATAACAGAATCATCGTCAGAGGGCCATGTCAGAACAAGCACCTCCACCCCTGTTGTGTAGTCCCAGATGGTGACATCTTTGCTGTCCTCCCCAAACACCGCCACCCTGTCGCCTGTCACAACCATAACGCAGTTGCACTCCACAATGTGGCTCCATTCATGCACAACAACGCCTGTTGCAATGTCCCACACCTGCAAACCCTTCCTGCAGCACGACAACAGCTTTGTTCCACAGGGCGACCATGCCGTGGTCCACCTTTCATCATCTTCATCTCCAAAGGAGTGCTTCAATGCACCTGTCTTCACGTCATGAACTTCAGCACACTCTGTGCCAGAGTTGACACATGAGATCCACTCACTGCAAGGTGAGAATGATGCATTGCAGGCCTGGTCCACAGGGAAGCTGCACAGACACTCATGTGTTTCCGTGTCGAAGATGGACAAAACATTCACGCGATGCATCACTGCAAGGTACCTGTCACACGGGGAGAGTGTGAGCGAGTATGTCTGTCTGAACTGTATCACCCCAGGAGTGATGTTGGCACCAGTGTAGTACAGCTCAACGGCACATCCCTCATCCATCTCCGTGTCGCAGATGCGCAAGTCGTCGTTGCCGATGTCGCCACCGCCTCTCATCCGCACACCAACATGCCGAGCACGTGGCACGCCAAGCTCCGCAACAAGCTTCCCCTTCACCTGTGCAAGGGTGGCGTTCCTGTCCACTTCTATCACACAGCTTGCAGACTCGAAGTGTCCTGTGATGTCCATGTTCGGGGGGTGTAACTCTGTTCTGTGGGGACAGGTGTGTGGGGAGGGCAGAGAAGAGGGGTGGGGTGGTGTTTGTGAAGGAAACGAGATGTGTTGTCATTTGCAAAAACAAGAGAAATAACTCCTCGCCCAGTTAGAGGTTCCCCCACCTTCCCACACCATGATCTGCTCTTTAGTTGGTTTGCGACTTTCGAAAAAAGTATTTTCATCATATGCAATCAATAAATTGATAGTATATGGTGAGGGATCAACAAAAATGGTCCCATCTTTCTTTTTATGTTGTGTGTTTTGCAAAACGTAGAAAAGAAAAGTAAAATGCTTCGTGCACAAGTTGAAACTTCATTAGATTGGTTTCTGATATTAACCCTGTTTCAGTCCTAAGAATCATACAGTTGTATTCAAAAGGGTGGACATCTTCAGTGATTTCCCTTTCAATGGTGGGTGAATATCGTGAAACCGATGTTCGTGTGAACATTTGGTACCTTCTACTTCAGTTTTTTGTTTCGGGAATACACAAAATACAAAAGTTTTTTTTTTCTTTTTTCTTATTCCTTTCTCTGTCCTTACTGGATGTAATGTCTGATCACCAGGAGGAAGAGTAAAAAGAAAAAAGAAAAAATATATAAAAAAGGTAGGAACGACTCGACCCGTTGAAGAGATGAGACTTCTCACGCAATGGCACATAGGGAATAGGTGTGGTGTGGGGAGGTAAGCTGTTCAAGACAGAGGGGAGATGTCAACAATCTCAACACCCTCAACCCTGCTGTACAGAACCATACCACCACAGCTGCTCATTGCAAGACAGTCAGAATACTTGCCCTGTGCAAATTCACGGTGCAAGAGCTGTTTCCCTGTTGAGATGGACCACACGCGCAACGCAGTGGAAGTGTAGACAGCAACAACGTCGTTCGACACAGCAACATCATCACAGTCGGTCCCTGAGTGGTCTTCAAATACACATTCACCTGTTTCAATGTTCCAGACACACACATAGTGGGTGCAAGACGCTGCAATGAAACGCTGGTTTGGTGACAGTGCCATACGACTAACAGAATAATCATCAGAGGGCCATGTGAGAAGAACAAGCACCTCCACCCCTGTCGTGTAGTCCCAGATGGTGACATCTTTGCTGTCCTCCCCAAACATCGCCACCCTGTCGCCTGTCACAACTATGACGGACACGCAATCCACAATGTGGCTCCATTCATGCACAACAACGCCTGTTGCAATGTCCCACACCTGCAAACCCTTGTTCTTGCAGCACGACAACAGCTTTGTTCCACAAGGTGACCATGCCGTGGTCCACCTCTCATCACCTGCATCTCCAAAGGAGTGCTTCAATGCACCTGTCTTCACGTCATGAACTTCAGCACACTCCGTGCCAGAGTTGACACATGAGATCCACTCACTGCAAGGTGAGAATGATGTCTTGCAGGACTGTTCTGCAGGGAAGCTGCACAGACACTCATGTGTTTCCGTGTCGAAGATGGACAGAACATGCATGCGCTGCATCACAGCAAGGTACCTGTCACACGGGGAGAGTGTGAGCGAGTATGTCTGTCTGAACTGTATCACCCCAGGAGTGATGTTGGCACCAGTGCAGTACAGCTCAACGGCACATCCCTCATCCATCTCCGTGTCGCAGATGCGCAAGTCGTCGTTGCCGATGTCGCCACCGCCTCTCATCCGCACACCAACATGCCGAGCACGTGGCACGCCAAGCTCCGCAACAAGCTTCCCCTTCACCTGTGCAAGGGTGGCACTCCTGTCCACTTCTATCACACAGCTTGCAGACTCGAAGTGTCCTGTGATGTCCATGTTCGGGGGGTGTAACTCTGTTCTGTGGGGACAGGTGTGTGGGGAGGGCAGAGAAGAGGGGTGGGGTGGTGGTTGTGAAGGAAACGAGATGTGTTGTCATTTGCAAAAACAAGAGAGATAACTCCTCGCCCAGTTAGAGGTCCTCCCACCTTCCCACACCATGACGGGTAGTTGTGCTTCGTGTGTGCAAAAGCCACAGCGGAACGGCGCGGTCTCCATTGCCAACCCACTCCCACAACGAGAGACATGTACATCTATCTTTACGTATCTTCCCGCGTGGAGTTACCCAGGCAAGGTGCAGGAAAGGGAAGCAAAGTTAGATGACACCTTTCTGTTGTGGAAACGGGTTCAAGACAGGTGTGAGATGTCAACAATCTCAACACCCTCATCCCTGCTGTACATCACCACACCACCACAGCTGCTGACTGCAAGACCGTATGAATCCGCGCCCGATTCAAATTCACGGCGCAGTAGCTGTTTCCCTGCTGAGATGGACCACACGCACAACGCAGTGGAAGCGTAGACAGCAACAACGTCGTTCGACACAGCAACATCACTCCAGCAGCTTCCTGCGTGGTCTTCAAATACACATTCACCTGTTTCAATGCTCCAGACGCGCACACATTTGCTGCAATACACTGCAATGAAACGCTGGTTTGGTGTCAGTGTCACAGAATTAACAGCATAAGGGCATGTTAGAACAAGCACCTCCACCCCTGTCGTGTAGTCCCAGATGGTGACATCTTTGCTGTAATTTCCAAACATCGCCACCCTGTCACCTGCCACAAGCATCACGTACAAGCACTCCACAATGTGGCTCCATTCATGCACAAGAACGCCTGTTGCAATGTCCCACACCTGCAAACCCTTGTTCTTGCAGCACGACAACAGCTTTGTTCCACAGGGTGACCATGCCGTGGTCTTCCTCTCATCACCTTCATCTCCAAAGGAGTGCTTCAATGCACCTGTCTTCACGTCATGAACTTCAGCACACTGCGTGTCAGAGTTGAGACATGAGATCCACTCACTGCAAGGTGAGAATGCTGGGAAAGAACACGGATTTGCAGGGAAGCTGCACAGACGCTCATGTGATACAGTGTCGAAGATGGAGAGACCCCCCTCATTCCACATCACAGCAAGGTACCTGTCACACGGGGAGAGTGTGAGCGAGTACGTCTGTCTAAACCGTATCACCCCAGGAGTGATGATGGCACCAGTGCAGTACAGCTCAACGGCACATCCCTCATCCATCTCCGTGTCGCAGATGCGCAAGTCGTCGTTGCCGATGTCGCCACCGCCTCTCATCCGCACACCAACATGCCGAGCACGTGGCACGCCAAGCTCCGCAACAAGCTTCCCCTTCACCTGTGCAAGGGTGGCGCTCCTGTCCACTTCTATCACACAGCTTGCAGACTCGAAGTGTCCTGTGATGTCCATGTTCTGGGGGTGTAACTCTGTTCTGTGGGAATGGTGTGTGGGGAGGACAGGAAGAAGAGGGGTGGGGTGGTGTTTGTGAAGGAAACGAGCTGTGTTGCCATTTGCAAAAGACAAGAGAGATAACCCCTCGCCCAGTTAGAGGCACACTTCAGAGAGCATACCCCCATTCCTACCCCACCTCCCCCTCTCCACCCTCTGCTCTAATTCTTGAGAATTTCCCTAAGGCCAAAAAAATTCTAAAAAGGGAAAAATGCCGTTCATATCAGGATCGAAACAATATCGTTATCAGTACCGAATGCTGTGCGTCCCTTTTCGAAGACGTCTAAGGGGATTTCTTCGGGGGTGGAGCTGGAGGGGTTGTTGATACAGACTGTACCTGCAGCGGCATTGTAGCCTGTAGCTACTACGTAGTGGCCTTGGAAGCGGTGGTTGTCGTCGACATCGTTTGAAGAAATGGGACAGCCAAAACAGCTTGTGAGCCAGCCGAAGGTTGGAAAGGTGGAGACGGTAGGCAGCATGTGGTAGCTGGCGAGATAGCGGTCCAAAAAATAGCAGGAGTCGACCAGAACGATCATCGCTGTATTCGGCTTTGAGAGGAAGAGAATCAGCGCCTCTGTGTCGTAGGACTTCTTCTGCACGTCGTACCCTTTCTCGATGCAGGACTGGAAGAGGTACGCCACACGCTGCTCATCCGCGCAGTAGTCCATCACATAGAAAGCGTTCGTAGCGTGTTCAGGGTTGCATCCAAGCATCGTTGTCGTGAATTTGACCCTCACAGAAAGATTCAATTCAGCAAAAACCGTTTTCATCAGTGAAAATAAATCGATCGTCCAAATACTACGGTTGCCAGCACTCATATTGTCATAGTAATGGTAGACCACCTCTGGTGACCACAAGGTGCTGGCACTGCCCAGGCATTCGCATACCCCGGCAATAATCATAGATGCGCAGGCCAGTCCGCAGTCGTAGTCTTTGCTTTGAGCAAGCGGGGCGATGGTCAAATGGCGTACCACTTCGCCTTCATCTTCGCTTTCTATTTGGTTTGAAAACATCGAAAAAAGTGTATTTTTTTGTGTAGTACCTACAAGAATGCTTTGGAGGGGATTGGGGAAAATAAAGTGGATGAAAAAAAAAAATGTTGCCTTGAAACTGCAATTTCATATAGTATAGGATAGCTGAAGAGGGGGGTCTGATTCGCACTTCTTTGCGTACTTTGCGTACGTGAGAGTGGTGGTGTACGTACCAGGCTGTGAGAGATTACTGAGAGCTAGTGAAAAAAATCTCTCCCCGTTCATAGATCACCCTACTGAAAAACTAATCAAATGCTAGACAGAAGCCCCCTCCCCCTATTTTATTTCTGCGCAAAACCGATGGGTTGTCTTTCTTACTGACTTCTGTGCATCCCTTTTTTTACTTTTGTTTTGTTACTCCACACACGTTTTGCTTTCATGGGATAGGTGATGAAGGGAGGGGGGGATTTGGTGATATGGTGAAAATGCGGGGATGGGAAACAAAGGCACCAAAAATAAAATAAATGGTGTGGCCCGCCCCTCGATTTAACCCACTTTTGGGCCATTCTTGGGCCATTCTTGGGCCGTGTTTTTTTAGGTGTATTTTTTAATTTTTTTGCCCTTTACACAGTATACACAGTATACACAGTATACACAGTATACACAGTATACACAGTATACACAGTATACACAGTATACACAGTATACACAGTATACACAGTATACACAGTATACACAGTATACACAGTATACACAGTATACACAGTATACACAGTATACACAGTATACACAGTATACACAGTATACACAGTATACACAGTATACACAGTATACACAGTATACACAGTATACACAGTATACACAGTATACACAGTATACACAGTATACACAGTATACACAGTATACACAGTATACACAGTATACACAGTATACACAGTATACACAGTATACACAGTATACACAGTATACACAGTATACACAGTATACACAGTATACACAGTATACACAGTACAGTACAGTACAGTACAGTACAGTACAGTACAGTACAGTACAGTACAGTACAGTACAGTACAGTACAGTACAGTACAGTACAGTACAGTACAGTACAGTACAGTACAGTACAGTACAGTACAGTACAGTACAGTACAGTACAGTACAGTACAGTACAGTACAGTACAGTACAGTACAGTACAGTACAGTACAGTACAGTACAGTACAGTACAGTACAGTACAGTACAGTACAGTACAGTACAGTACAGTACAGTACAGTACAGTACAGTACAGTACAGTACAGTACAGTACAGTACAGTACAGTACAGTACAGTACAGTACAGTACAGTACAGTACAGTACAGTACAGTACAGTACAGTACAGTACAGTACAGTACAGTACAGTACAGTACAGTACAGTACAGTACAGTACAGTACAGTACAGTACAGTACAGTACAGTACAGTACAGTACAGTACAGTACAGTACAGTACAGTACAGTACAGTACAGTACAGTACAGTACAGTACAGTACAGTACAGTACAGTACAGTACAGTACAGTACAGTACAGTACAGTACAGTACAGTACAGTACAGTACAGTACAGTACAGTACAGTACAGTACAGTACAGTACAGTACAGTACAGTACAGTACAGTACAGTACAGTACAGTACAGTACAGTACAGTACAGTACAGTACAGTACAGTACAGTACAGTACAGTACAGTACAGTACAGTACAGTACAGTACAGTACAGTACAGTACAGTACAGTACAGTACAGTACAGTACAGTACAGTACAGTACAGTACAGTACAGTACAGTACAGTACAGTACAGTACAGTACAGTACAGTACAGTACAGTACAGTACAGTACAGTACAGTACAGTACAGTACAGTACAGTACAGTACAGTACAGTACAGTACAGTACAGTACAGTACAGTACAGTACAGTACAGTACAGTACAGTACAGTACAGTACAGTACAGTACAGTACAGTACAGTACAGTACAGTACAGTACAGTACAGTACAGTAACAAAGGAAAAAAGTCATTATCGGTCCCTCACGGCTCTCATGGCGCCATCGGGCCCTCATGGCTTCCCGAATATCGGGAATAAAGTGACCAGCTGGACCAACTGTGGCACAGCAGTTAACAGGCTCAACCCGATTATTCTGCCAGGGCACGCCATGTGCCCCCCCGAGGTGAACTGTCTGGCTCCTTGAAGCCAAGGAGGACTCAAGGTCAATCGGTTTCCCCCTTAGGGTATCCCTTCCCAGAAAACCCCGATTTTAGCCACCGTGTTGTGAATTATTCCTAACCGAAAGGTTCGGACCACCCCAAATTTCCCCTCCAGTCACTATGCAGAGGTGCCTCCGGGTCAGACCTAGCGTGAAAACCACCCCAAAAAAAACACCGGGTAACAAATTAAAAAAGGGACCCCCCCTCGATTTAACCCACTTTTGGGCCATTCTTGGGCCATTCTTGGGACACGCAAAACCACAAATCGGGCCACACCAATAAAATAAAAATAAACAATACTCTGATGAAGCAAGCCATTTACCTGGCCCACTTTATTTTTAGTATTTTATTTTTTGCTGCGTTCCTCACACCCACTCAGATTCAACCTTTTTATTTTTCGAGAGAGAAACCAGACCACACAGGGTTCTGAAATATTTTCAAGAGCAACAAGCGGGGGGGAAAGGGAAGGGATGCCATAAAGATGAGGAAAAAAAAGTAGAGTTGAAATACAAAGCCCTCTCGTGAACAGTGTACCTTGGTACATGACCCGGGTACACCGTAGGGTGTACACCCAACCATGCAGTTCCACATCCATTTCGTGGTTTACATCTGATAAAAATGCACGACGGGGGAAGATGTGACATTTTTTTTTTTTTTTGAGTTTTGTTTGGCACCTACATGTTGTCACCCACCTTAACCCAAATGACCGACACAGTCCCCTTTTCATCCCTTTTTCCTTCTTTTTTCCACATTGGATCTGCTTTCCCTTCCCTCCCTCCCCCTATTTTTTGTCTTTTGTTGGATGGTCTGTTTCTCTCTGTTTTATGTGATTTTCCCTTAGCAACTTGCATCACACCGTTGCAATCTTTTCTCTTTTTCTTCAATATAGGGGCAGCAGTACACGGTGGACTGGTCATGGTAATGACCAGTACTTTGACCGGTCAGTATTTTGGCCGGTCAACTTGAGAAAATGTATTCGTCATTGCCAGTCCACCTTGTATGGATACACAGAGGGGGGGGGGGGGGAGATACCTGAGGAATGAGGAATTGACCCCCTCACCCTGACAGTTACACAGTACACCAGCACCAGCTAGATTTTGTGGGTAGGATTTTTTTTTTGCATTTTTTTTTTTTTAGAAATAAGGACACACACTGTACGCAAAGACACAGGGGGCGCCAAACCAAATACTGACCAGATGGGGGAAAATATAAAAACGTTTCTTTTTTTTTTTGCAAAGGAAAAAAAGAATTATTGGAATAGCAATCGCTTTCCATTTTCCATTTTCCGTTTCTTTTTTTTTTCCTTTTGAAGATTCCCAACAGCAACCTTCACATTTTCTCTTCTTTTCTCCTTTTTGAAAGCTTGGTTGTATTAGTGTAGACACCTAGAGGATGAACTCCACTATATTTTTTTTTCTTCGTTTCGACACATCCCCCTCGGGTCCCCCCCTCACCGAAGGCAGCTGAACTAATATGGCAAAGACGTAACACGCCTTTACCCACAGCGTTTCCTTTTGCCTCAGACAGTGCCATTTTTTCCCCCCTTTCCCCAATAGAATAGTTTTGAGAACGTCCAACTGAGACCTTAGAGAGTTCCAAGAAGGACTGATCCCACGCTGTGCAAAAAAAAAAGCAAAATGCAAGTATGCAGCTATGCAAGAAAAAGAGAGGGAGAAGAAAGAAAAAAAAAGGGAAAAAAATTTAGGTCAAATGAAGGAAGCCTAACCCTCTCGTGCTTAGTCATCCTTTGAACTAAAAAAGGGTGGCCGCTGATGATACGGACCCACAGAGACACACCTTTTCCCTTTACCTTTTGGGGAGCTTTTTTTATCAGGGTACACCCGGTACCGGAGGTTTCAAGAAAAATGAAAAAAAAGCCATTTTCAGAGAGAAAAAAAAACCCCCCTGCTTTGCTAAAAAAGCGGCAAGAAAATTTATATAAAAAAAGAGAAGTTGAAAGTGCAAACGCCTGTTCATAGGCGGACGCAGGCACTAGGAAAAAAAAAAAAAATAACCCGAACATCAACTAACCCTATGCCGATGCGGCAGCGATCTTTTCTGGGATGGCGTTGATCTTGAGCTCTCCTGTAATGGGGAATTTGAAAATGTTTTGTATGTTTTGAAAGTGCTTTGTGCTCTGTTTAATTTTGCTTGATAGTTTTGTAGACGTGGAGTTGGAGAGGAAGGGCGCGTTACTTTGTATGAGATTACGACTTATCCTCTTTCTCAGCCACTGTCAAATGTCCTTGTTATTTGTTTGTTTATTTGCTTGTCTTCGTTGAAAGAAACGAAAACAAAAAAAGAAAAAAAGGGGGGTTGAAAAAAGAGGGTACAGCTGTAATGGGGAAGTTTTGTTATTGTTGGTAATCATCATTTCCTTTCGAATTTGCCACTACATGACATAGCCATGGTTGGTTGCTCCGTTTCTTGTATTCACAATCATTTTATACCACCAAATGGTGTTCAAAACCCCCCCTTTTTTGTACCACAAAAGAAATACAAAAAAGAAAGGTTGCAAGATGAATGTGTCTCTCGTACACACCAGGGGGGCCGCCACCTAGCAAAGTTCTGTTGATGGTCAACAGAACTTTTTGAAAATGAAAAAAAAAAAAAGGGAAAACCTTTATTCGGCTCACAAAAAGTAATTTTTCCATCATTCGGCTCACAAAAAAAAATTAATCCATCATTCTATCAAAGTTACTATAATTTTTCCTTCATTCGGCTCACAAAAGTTAATTTTTCCACCATTCTATCAATATTTTGCCAATTTTTCCATCATTCTATCAAAGTTTATTTTTCACTTTTCGAAGAAATTTTTACCTTTGCGAAAAAAAATTGGGTGGGATTTTTTGCCCGTTTTTATAGGTTGTGAGAGAGGAAAATCCGTAGGTGACTGTTGCGCGAAGGTCACGCATGTCAGCAATCACACTATGTGCACCATAGTTTGATACAATTCTCACGTTATCGCAGGTCGGGAGGCGACAGCGTCGACGATTGCTGTGCTGGCAACAGGGCTGTTGACATCGTCAGAGGTGCAGGTGTGCTCAGGGTCGTGCTGGGTGATGCGACAACCATCACCGTCATTCACCGCACACACCCTCCATGCACACAAGGGTCATTCGGGTGCTTCTGCGGTTCGAGACGCGGAAGGAAAAATGTGGAGGATGAAGGAGGGCCTGCCACGTTACCGTCTCCTTCAGGTCATCCAAGCTGTTAAACTCGGCACCAGTGACCACTTGTCTTTGCATATTTAGCAAACAGTGTGTAATTTGTGACCCTGGAAATATAAATTTTTCGAAAAATGCAAAAAAAATGCCCCGTTTTTCCTCAAAAAATCCCGCTCAATTTTTTTTTTTCCAAACGTAAAAATTTCTTCGAAAAAGTGAAAAATAAACTTTGATAGAATGATGGAAAAATTGGCAAAATATTGATAGAATGGTGGAAAAATTAACTTTTGTGAGCCGAATGAAGGAAAAATTATAGTAACTTTGATAGAATGATGGATTAATTTTTTTTTGTGAGCCGAATGATGGAAAAATTACTTTTTGTGAGCCGAATAAAGGTTTTCCCAAAAAAAAAAAGTTCTGCTGAATGGTTCAGACCCGTTCTACTTGTCAAAAAATATCAGGAGAAGAAGATATGGAGAGGTGAGTGCTCAAACGTCCCAAAAAAGTCAAAAATGGGTGGTGGAAAAAAAAAAGTTGCGTACCGTGCGCCTGCGGCGCAAGCAGCTCCCACCAACGCAGTTCCATTTTATGGGAACCTTTTTTAAAGGTGTTGCGTACCGTGGCTTCGCCAGGAACCTTTGGGTACCATGACCGCTGCTTACTGATAAGAAGGCTGACACCACTACGGCTTGTGGACGGCCACCGTAGAGTACAATGTACAGCCTGGTGAGAGGGAAGAGCAAATGTCGCTGATTCGGAGGAACTCTGACCGGGCTTGGGGAACATGCGTCTCCTTGGCGATAAGCTTTGCAGGGGTTTTCGCGCGAAGCGCGAATTTTTTTTTTTTGGACCATCAACAGAACTTTTTCAAAACCCGAAATCCTGGCGGCGGGGCTGGTACACACATCAAAAAAAAAAAAAAAACTGGTGTGTCTGAAGGGGGGTGATTCGCACTTATTGCGCACTTTTTTTCATCCCGCACAGGGGTGTCGCTAATTTTGGGGAAATTTTTGAAAAATCTGAAATCGGGGTGCAAATTTTTTTCTTTACGTGGGGATTTTTTTTCCATTACCAGGGGCGAAAAAACAGTGTTTTGTGGCATTTCCGAGCCAATCCCAGGCTGTGGTGGGGGATATACAGAAAAATGGACAAACTTTTAGTGACTTAAATTTTCACAAAATATGAACCCATACTCTTAAACATGGGTCATTTTCAGGTCTGAAAACCCAAATTTAGATGAAATTGTGGTGTTTTTGACACCACTGAGAACAGTAGGTAACGAGAACGGTAGCGCCGCAGGCGCACGGTACCCAACTTTTGTCTTTTTCTTTTTCCCTTTTCTCTGCGTTCTTTTGATTGTGCGAGCCGATTGCTCTCCACGGTGGGGTCACATGTGTGCGCTAAAATACGCTAAAGTACCCTTACTATGAAATATGAGATTCTCTGGTTTTAGCAAGGAAACCCCTGCAAGCATGTTCCCAGATCACGAAAAAAGGGGGGGCGTTTTTGGGCGTTTTTGTTGATCGCATCGTCCGATGCGGTGCAATTGCAGAAAGTGATGGGGTCATTTTGGAAAAATGGACGAGTTTTCGGTATTTAAGTTTTCACCATTTTTTTATTCCTGTGCACTTTTCGAGACTGCCGATTCTCGTAAACAAGGGTCATGTTCAAGTCTGAAAACACAGCTTCAGATGAAATTGTGGTGTTTTTGACTGAGAACGGTAGCGCCGCAGGCGCACGGTACCCAACTTTTGTCTTTTTGTTTTTTTTCCTTTTTCTCTGCGTTCTTTTGATTGCGCGAGCCGATTGCTCTCCACGGTGGGGTCACATGTGTGCGCAAAAACACGCTATGGTACCTTTACTAAGGAAACCCCGGTTTGCAAAAAAAAAAGGGTAAGGCAGGGTAAGGTAAATCTGGAAATCCCACCCAAAAAAAAAAAAAAATCTTCGCGGGGTGAGGGCGGCACCTGGGGATTTTCCCTGACCCCCAAAAACCTCGTTTTTGGAACGTTCTGACACAAGCGAGTTCACGGTGGCCTCTCACTTAAAAAAAGAACAGGTTGTTAACACATTAAACCCACCCTGTATTAGGTGCAATTTTTTTTTTCCTACACAGATTTTACATGGATGTCCAAAGTACTTGAAGTATATCAAGTACTTGATCCCCCAAAAAATCCAATACTTGATACTTCAAGTACTTGACACCCTATTTTTTTTTCTAGTACTTTTTTACTTGTTCTCCCTCTGTCAAGTACTTTTTTCACAAAAAAAACGTCAAGTACTTGATCAAGTACAAAAAAAAGTGGGTACTTGATCAAGTACTTGACGTTTTTTTGCGAAAACAAGTACTTGACAGACTCTGCCAGAGGGTAAAAAAGTAAAAAAGTACGAGAAAAAAAAAATAGGGTATCAAGTACTTGATTTCTGTCAAGTACTTGATCAATCTTCAAGTACTTGACTGTCATTTTGAGAGGAAAAAAAAGGGGGGTCAAGTACTTCAAGTACCATAAAAAATCCGAAAAAAGTACTTCAAGTACTTTGGACATCCATGATTTTACTAGGGGTGCAAATTTTTTTTTTGGTTTTGAAAAAGTCGGGACCCTGGACCCGAATTAGCGACACCCCTGATCCCGCACCAAAAAAAAATTTTTTTTCGAGGGGCTGATTCGCAAGCCTTTGCGCCCCCATTTAGCCACACCAAAAACGCATGATTTTTTGTGCAGCCCCACTAAACAATAGAAAACTTCATAACATACCGTACAGCTCCGGCTTAATGTTCTCCTTGAGCTCTGGGCGCTTTCCGAGCAAGTCAATCACCGCTTTTCTGATGCACCCTTCAGTCAACAAGCTGAAAAAGAAACAAGAAAAATGGGGATTTTTTTATGATAATCTTCTGGTGTACATCTCATGATTCATCATCCAACAAAAAAAAAAGAGAAAAAACTCTCCCAAAGAAAAGTCCTCTGTTCTGGGATCGTTTGATCCACTTAGCACCACGCATGGTGATGGCATCTAATAATTCAGAACTGCGCAAAGGACAATCTAAAAATAAAAAAGAGCACCGTTTTGAAAAAAAGGATGACTCTAAGCCTCGCAGTACTGTCGTAACCAATTTGAATCAATCCCAAATCATACCTGCAGTGCTTCTTGACTGGGGGGAGCTTCAGATCACCGGCAATCTTCTGATTTCTGACTTCAAGCACCTGGTTGAGGTCCTTACCTACGAGGAGCGAGCATGCGTAGCTGGACGCGGCAATCGCGCTGCCGCAGCCGAAGGTCTTGAACGCGACGTCCTTGATGAGCTTCGTGTCGTCGCAGTACTCGATCTGGATACGTGCCATGTCTCCGCATGCCGGCGACCCGTGGTTTCCTGTTCCAACGTTCGTGTTCTTCTTGTCCAAAGTCCCAATGTGCTCCGGCTTGTAGAAGTGCTTTATCACCGAGCTGTCGTACTTCTTAAACCGCGCCCCTCCACTCAGTGCAGACTTCACAACTCCCACGGTCGTACGACGGCTGAACATATTTTGGTCTTTTTTTTGTTGTGTTTGTTCCTGCATAAAGTGTATCAAGATAAGAATGCTGCAGAAAAAAAAATGAAAGGTTTATTTGGTGTGGCCGACGACCCCAAAATAGCAGAAAGTAGCACAAAAAAAATAGCACCTCCCTTCAGCCACACCATTTTATAAGATGAACCTAACCCTCTCTCGTGCTTAACCACCTAAAAAAAGGGGGGAGAAATGTTGATATGGGAGGAAGCTGGAAGGGGGAAGAAGGGGGGGGTGGAACCACGTTCTTTTTTTTTAGTTCAATTTGGCAAGAGTGTGGGGCTGAGTAGAGCTAGAGGGAAATATCTCATCTGTTCGGGGAAAAAAATACTCCCTCCTCCATTTCCCCCTGCACAGCCTTTAACTCCTGTGTACTTTTTTTTGTTGTATTGTGGTTTAGCGTTTTCCCACTCTTTTTTTTGGGTGTCCCTGAAAGTTTAGCCACGTAGTGTTGCTGAAAGGTACCCCCAAATCACCCCACTGCAGTGGAATAATAAATTACAGGCCCCCCCCTTAGTGAGAAAAAAAAAAACATCTGCCTATGGCTCTGTGTTGTGCTGTTTGTAGTAAGAAGCAAAACGGACACACCGCGAGACCGTGAAATTGCCTCACCAAAAAAAAAAAAATCGTATCTAGTACCCTGCCCCACTGTGTTTTATTAGTTTTATTCTTTTTTAAATTTTTGTTACCCCAATGGAACACCATGCGATGTGGTAAATGCCAACAACTTTCTTCTTTTTATTTTTTTGAAAGCTTGGTTTGTATTAGTGTAGCCACCCTGGGAGTGGACTCCACTATTTTTTTTCTCTCTTCACCATTTTACGCACATCTCTCGCACACCACCCGCCCATCCTTCCCCCCTTCCCCTTCCCCTTCGCCCCCCTTCTCCCTCTCCCCCCGCTATGAACCAATGAAGGGTCAATCAAACATCTCGGGGGCGTGAGCTGGCTGCTCGCTTTGACGCTACATTGAGGCCAAAGTACTGGTAAAAGGCGATCGAGCAGAAGAGATGCCACAGGCCATGGTTGATGCGAAGATAGTCCTTGCTTTCATCCAGCCCCTTTACGAAGAAGTACAGCGACACGAGAAGCGTGATGGTCGCGTTTCTGAAGATCTTCACCCCGTTCTCCTCTTTCAAGTACAACGGGAGCTGCATCGTGAAGACATACTTTGCGGTAAACAGCAAGGCAGACAGCATGATCGGGGAAATCGTGTAGGTCAACTCCCACGGTCCTTTCTCCTGCGCCCAGGTCACTAAGACCACGAAGGCCCAGCGGAGGAACTCATCGATGCCGCGGTTTTGGTTGTCCATGAGAAAGAGCATGAGGGAGACGAAGGACATTATGGCGAACACGTTGTCGAGGCGGTGCCATTTGCCGTCGTTCATGCCGAAGATGGGCTCGCGGGTGACCTCAGAGGTGTGGTATAGGAACGACACCACCACTGCAGCAAGCCCCATCCACATCTCGAAGAAGCAGCCATGTCTGAAGCATCGTATCGCGCAGGGAAGCCCCGCCGCATTCGTCCCTGCAACCACTAAGAGCTGGAGGATTTTCTCATTGTCGCTTAAGCTTTGGTACCTCATGAGCAAGGAGGCATGTGTGTCTGGAGGGGAGTGTGTGATGTATTGAAATAGAAACTTAACACTCAGGTTGTGGTGAAACGCACAACACCTCGACCTGTTTGAGTGAGGAGGTGGCTCTGCAGCACGGTTTCGTCCCGAGAACCGCGCTGTGTTCAAAATGCTCTGTTTCTATTTCCTCCTTCAGGTGACACAAAAAAAAAAAAAAGTTGGCTTGAAAATACAAAAGCCCTCTTACAGGGGTTGGTATGATAGGGTATGGGGGGTGGTCAACCATGAAGTCCTACGATCTATTTCGTGGTTTGCATCTGATATGTGTGCTACTGGAAGCGGGGACTCAGCCAGATGAAAGGATCATTTGCAAAATACAGAGGATATGAATCCTGATGTAGGGTCCCGGTTGGGTTGGGAGGAAAAAAAATATTGGAAAGGAGGGTTGCTGTTGTTACGTTATGTAGCTGCGCTCAAAGAGGCCTTTGTTTTAGATGGGGTGGTGGAGGAGGAGGGGATTAGAGTAAACGAAATGAATTTGTTTTTATTTAAAACAAAAAATGACCCTCTTGTGCGCACGTAAAAAAAAAAAAGAAGGTATATTTATTAGAACGGCAGTATTCCCCGAGGGAAATACCCATCCTTGGGTGAGAACCCTTGTTAGTGGTAGGCAGTGGTATTCACGGTGAAGACTAAAAAAAAAACCCCGAAGTTTTTTTTTTTAGAATTTGAACAAAGCATTTCAACCTATGCATTCAATAAATCGATAGCAGAGGTATAGGGATCAACAAAAATGGTCCCAACTTTTTTCTGTGGTATGTTTTGCAAAACGAAATCGAACAAAAAAAAAAAACAAAAAAAAAAAAAAAAAAAAACGTAAGTTGTTGTACAACGAACGCGCCTCTCTTGCACACACATCAAAAAAGTGAGGATGGTGGCCGGTTTGTCCACCAAACATGGCACATCCCCACTTTTTCCCCTCATCCATCCTGCCACTGTCTCTCGTTTTTTTTATATCTTATTTGAAACCAACCTCCCCAATCGAAAGAAGGTACAGTTTGACTGAACTCTTTTTTTTAGTAAACCTCTCAAAAAAGGCTACTCGCACAAAAAAAAAAATCTGCAAAAAAAAGGGGTCCGATAGGGTGTCATGACTCAAAGCCTTTTTTTCCCTAAAGAAGGGGGGGTATTCTATATCTAAGAACATATCTTTCTGTTCATCGCAAAATGTTTAACAAACACATCTCTAGCCCCCCTTTTTTTTTTGAAGGAAAAAAAAATTGAAAACTTGGTAAAATTAGTGTAGCCACCCTGCTCCACTATACTAAACACTTTTACGTTACCGCAGACAACCTTTTTAATTCCCTTTTCTTTTTTAACAATCTCTCCCCTAAAACACAACCCAACTATAGATCTTCATCACTGCTGTCTCCGCTTCCACAGTAGTCTGTACGGGTGTAGAGGTGGATGGTGTCGGATTTATCCGTCCATTCGACATCTCCGGGTTGGGTGGTGTACTCTTGGAAGGTGAAGTATTGGCAGAGAGCGCGTTGGGTGGCGTTTTCGGGGCGTGTGTGGAGGACGAGGTCTTTCCAGAGGAAGATGCGGGTGCCGGGTTTGAGCTCAGTAATGACACTCAGGAGGAAGATGTCGAGGTCAATGCCGAAGAGTTTGTTGCTGCACCAGATGATCGTTGGGAGGTCGCAGACCTGGTCCCAGACCTTGCGAATGTCGTTACAGTGATACTCTACGCATGGGTTGCGTAGGCCGTGCTGTTTGCGCAGTGTCTCAAACTGCGGCTTGGCTGCCATCGCAATGTCGTAGTTCTGCGAGACAAACTCCACCCCAATGCTTCTACACCCAACCCTCGTCGCAACAGACTCCACAACATTCCCGGTTCCACTCCCAATATCCAAAAAAACGTCCTCCGGGGTCGCCCGCGCCATCACCATCATCGTCTCAATCAGCTGGTCATTTATGTACTTCGGGCACTTCGCCCAAGACCCATTCTTCCTCTTCCCGCAGGTCGCATACACCCTTCGCTTCATCTCCGCCATTTTGTCTGCGGACATGCTGAACGCACAGCGTGGTGGTGACATAGGGGAGTCTCTGTCACGAATCGAAGGTGGCGACATGTACATATCGTCCATCTCATCGGCATCACGCTCAACACGCGCTCTCTTGTTTCCAATTCCCATTGTTGTGTAGGAGGTTAAAATGTAGGGGGTGGTGGAGAACTGATCAGGGTGTGAGAAAGTATTTTCTGAGATGGGGAAAAAGGGGAGGGTAAATAAAATGGAAAAAAAGTCCGTTTTTTTAATTGTCGATTGGAGAAGGGAGAAGGGTTGGGGGGAAAACTTCATTCATGTTTTGCTCTTGGAAAAGAGTACAAAGTTGAAGTTTAGCAGATGTTCCTGGGGGAGTGGGAAAGAGGAGGGAAATCCATAGTGCACCCAGATGCCTAAAGGTCCTAAAGGTTAAAAAATAAATAAATTAGATTCGTATACTTTCAGTTCACAGAATTGAAAGCAACTTGAGAGGAGGTCAACACAGAAATAAAGAAAAACGGCAATTTGAAAAGAAAAAAACGCAAGGCAACAATGATTACGATAATATTTTCAATCGAAAGATGGCAACAAAAAAAAAAAAAAAAATACATCACAGCAACCCAGGGAAGTTCCTAAGTGGGACCGAGAACATGAAATTCTGGATTTTAGTTTTTTTTCCTTTTTTTTTTTCCTTTTTTTCCTTAGGGGGCTTTCTTGTGGTTTCTGGTGGGTTTCACTGTAGGTGACACACCACCAGTGTGGTGAAATGGTCGAAACTCTCAAAAGCAAGAGTTTTCAGGGGGCAAGAAAAAAAAAATTGACAACAAAATCCTTCACTGTCCAGGGCTGTACCCCCAATTTTTTTTTTGCCTGCGGCGCCATTTTTCATTTTTTGCTCTGCAAAAAAGGGTTCGTTGGAAGCTAGATTTTTACACTGTACTCAAATTTTTTTGCCTGCGGCGCCATTTATATTATTTTTTGCTCCGCAAAAAGAGAAGTGCAACGCCTCACCGTTCATCGGCGGAAGCACTGGTTCCACGGGTTATCGAACCCCAGAGAGCACTTCATTGGCATGCACGCGGTTACCGCGAGGGAGCGTGTATGCAGGTACAAAATCACTGCCCCATCCAAATAATATTCCCAACGTCTTTGGGGATCCCCTTGCATTTTGCAGCCAAAAATGCAACTAGACCAAAGCAAAAAGTTCCGCGCGAGTGTAGCGCGCCCGGGTTTGGGACCCCTTTTTGAATTTCGAGGGGCGGTTAAAGTGGGCCCAGAATCACAGTTCTGACACTCATTTAGCATTGTGAGCAACTCACTAGTGGTCGTAACCAAAATTTGTATCAATCAAGAACTTGTCCATTTTCTCGAAATGACCCCACTACAGTGAGGGTAGAGCTCGGAAAGCCCGAAAAAGGGCAAAAAACCCCACCCAAAAAAAGGAAAAAAACGGGAACATAAATCCAGAATTTTGCTGTTTTTTCCGAGAACAAGGAACAACCCTGCAGCAACCCTTCCCATTTGATAATTGGCACCTTCTCTATGGGGAGGCTCGCTCCACTTTTCGTTGGTATTTTTTTTTTTTTTTGAAAAATAAAAAAAATGAAGAAAATCACCAAAAAAATATCGGGTCTTTTGTTTGTGCGCTCAAAGCCGGAAAACAAAAAAGGCGAAAAAATTGTGTTAAACTGAAGTACGGTTGTTGTGGTTAATTGAGTACTCAAAAAGAAACAAGCGAGCTTCTGTCCTTTTCAATCCGTTTTGTTTGCCCTGCAGCGCTGCCTCCAATCTTTTTTAGAATTGACAACAAGTTGTTTTATCAAAAAAATGTTGGGAATAATCTTCTTTTTCACCCTTTTTAAAAAAGACTAATTAAGTGTAAATGAAGCTAAGAGGATTTTGCACGACACGGCTTGGGAAAGAGATGCGCCTCAGTGTTGAACACCCAGCAGTCGAGATTGAGGGTCGCATCGTCACTGAAGAGGAGATAGAGGTACTTCATTGTCTCTGCAAGAAACCAGGTGGGCATGGTGCCTGTGTGCGATACGGGTACTGAGTTGGCGTTGTGCACTTCGCTATAGCAGGAGTTGGGCGATTCTTTGCGCATTTTAGCGTGCGTCTCAATCGCAGTGTAGATCTCCCATCCGTAGTCACGCCATTTTTGCTCCTTCGTCTCCCGCCATAAATAGAACAACGACTCCACTGTCTCAGGTCGCAACGAACTGCGTGGATCCTCTATCACAACCGAGGCCCTCCCTGCAATCCCCAACCCCGCTTCGTTCACTCCAATCCCTGCAAAGGAAAGTTTTTCTACACCTAACCCGGTCGCTGTTTCATAAAATTGCATACAAAAAGTCATCACCTTCTTTGCAGTGGATAAATGCAGTTTTTTTGTTGTGTCAGAGATATTAAGATATCTTGCCCCTAATGTAAGCATCCCCGGAGCAAAGCAGGCCAAATGGTGCATTGAAAAGGATTCATGAAAGGTTGAGCTGATACTTTCCCGCCGCCCTGCCTTGAGAGCGGAGGATTCTCCATCGATGGTTGCGATTAGAAGATCGGTGACGCCTTCCATTGCGTGAAGGTATCTCTTCTCTAACGAAGTATCGTCAGAAAATAATGCAGTTTTGAGTAAATACTCATAGTACGAATCCGCCTCAGCACCCAAACTCAAATACGCCATTTTCCTCTCAATATGATTAGAAACCAACCCGTTCGGAAGGGTAAACTCATTCAATATCGTGTACACATTGTCAGTCAAAGTGACCATGCTTTTTGCAATATTTCTGTTAGTAACCGTAGCATTCGTTGTCTCCAGCAACTCCACTAAAGCACGGTACTCCAACTGAACAGACCCAACATCAGCAAGAGAATAAAAACTTCTGGAACTCCCCCTTTGCGTTTTTGGATTCCAAAAGGCATGCGGAAGCGAAACATTCCTGATCCTCGCAAAATTTTCCGGGAGATACACTCCGTGAAGCGCAGAAGTTATTTCGACCGCTTTGTCCAACAACCCGGGGTGTTGGTTGCCGGACACAGCATAAGCAGAGAGAAGCCCGCCTACCGCTCGGATTGTTGTTTCAAAAACAGACACATCTTGTGAAACATCAAAACGGAAATCCCTCAACACCTTCTCCACCCCACGGTCAAACTCCTCGTACAACCCTGCGAGATACAACGTATCTAAAGCGTCTATAGTCTGCAGCATTAACGACCCCTTCCCCCAGTTCACTCCTTCTCCAGCGCCGTTTACTTCATCAAACCCGAAGGCATGCGTTTCATAGAATCTATACGCAGATTTAATGGTGGAGACAACCTGCTTTCGACGTGCCTTTGTCATAACTACGTCGGCATGCGCAAAATGATGGGGTTTTTGTTGTTTTGATGTCCGGTGTTGTTGTTGGTGTTGGCGCTGCTGCGTTCTCCCTTGAAGTGCGGAGACCTCCCGTTCTAGTATAGCAAGTCTCTCGAGTACTTGGTTTCCCAATGAATTTGAATGAGTATTTGAAAGAGCAGTGGGAAGAGAAAGCGACGCTACCTCCCCTGGTTGCATGATGTGGTACGACATTGCCCCAGCATAATACACAAGAATTGTGATCAAAATAATACAGAAATAGCGACGGGTGTCCTGCATCTTATAGGGAAAAGAGAAAAAAAAAAACGAGAAAAAAAATCAGAGATTATTTAAGATAACTAAAGTATGAAGCAAACGAATCCAACTGCAGAAGAGGAGGGGTCAATAGGGGAACAAAATGGTGTCAAATTTTCTGTGGGGGAGGGAATAGAGCTGGGGGTAAAGTGGGGTGGTGTTGTGTGAGAGGAAAAATGAATTGGGAAGTGCAGGGGGTTTTTTTTTCGGGAGAGCAAGGGGGATGAATTCCATTTTAAAAATGGGGGGTTTGTCTCGATCAAAAGGGGGGGAACTAAACAAGAAAAATGTTGAAAAGATGTGTCTCGTTTAGTGTCCTTGGTCATCTTTCAAGAAAATTTGAAAAAGAAAAAAAAAAAAAAAAAAAAAAAAAAAACAGTGCGCACCGAGATAGGTTTTGGTATGCACTGAGTATTGTTTTGCTAAAATCGTCTTTGAAAGTGGTGTGCAAAAAGAAAAAAAAGAAAAAAAGGCCACAATTTGCTGGCATCTTCTCTCCTCCTTTTATCGATTTTCCTATTTATTTATTTTCGAAATTTCTGAGAAAAATCTCACAGCTAAGGACCCTGCCACACCCTGGGGAAGAAAAGGTGTGCTGTCTGTGCCCCCTAAGCGGCCAGGGATAGGGGAGGTGCTCACATAATGTGTCAACCCTCTCAACGAGTAAAAAGGCACGCAGTCGGATCGCAAGACCTCACACAGCACAACGCGTGCCGACAGGGCTGGTAACAAGAAAAACAAGGCTGCCTTATTCTCGATTCTCAGAAGACACAACACGCGTAGGGGGGGTGGGTGGGGTTGTTCGCATAAAAAGAGACACCTAGAGGAGTGCGGTAGTGAGTATTGACAAAAAAAAGACTGTTGTTCTGTTTGCATTGTGTTGTACCTCCTCTGTGGAAAGAAAAATGGGGGATTGAAAAGAAAGTGCAAAAACGCTTCTGGAAACGCGAAGGTTGTATTAAAATAGTGAACACCTCGTCGTCTTTTGTTTAGTTGGTACGCTACCCACGTCAAATACAGGCACTCCGCTAGGTACTAAAGTTCTGTTGATTGTCAACAGAACTTTTTGAAAATGGGGAAAAAAAGAAAAAAAAAAAAAGTTCTGCTAAGTGGTTCAGACCCGTTCTACCTGTCAAAAAAGCTCAGGAGAAGAAGATATGGAGAGGTGAGTGCTCAAACGTCCCAAAAAAGTCAAAATCGGGCGTTGGTAAAAAAAAAAGTTGCGTACCGTGCGCCTGCGGCGCAAGCATGTACCCCACCAACGTGGACCATCAACAGAATATTTTCAAAATCGGAAATCCTAGCGGAGAGCCTGGTCAAATACGCAAAAAAAAAAAAAAAAAAAAAAAAAAGTTTGTGCTCAGAGCTCGCGCTAAAGTCCATCCCTCATCCCGGGATTTTTGGGGGTTTTGGTAGGAACGTTTTTTTTTTGCAGTACGGGGATTTCATTAAGAAACCAGAAGTTCTAATATTGTTGAGTAAGACCACCACATAGTGGACTTGCATGTACATGTGACCCCGCCGTGGAACGCAATTGGCTCGGAAAGTCAAAAGAAAGAGGAGAAAAAAGAAAAGGGAAAAAAAAAAAAGTTGGTTACCGTGCGCCTGCGGCGCTGCCTGTTCCCTTCCAGTTTCTACAGGCAAACACTTTACCCCCTTTACCTTACACTGACGGGTTTTGACCAAAACCAAGAACTTGTCCATTTCGGCAAATTGACCCCACCACAGAACGGACGAATTCCGGAAATGCAAATGCCAGTGTTTTCGCGCATTTTCATGTTGCAAGACGTTCAGGATCAGGGAGAGAAAATCTGGTTGTGGGATTTACATTGGCCCTCTTTACCCACATGGATTTTGACCAAAACCAAAAAATTGGCCATTTCGGCAAAGTGACCCCACCACAGCGCGGACGGATTCCGGAAATTCCAATCGCGGTATGTTTTGGGGCTGAAAACCCACTGATTTTCAGGAGAAAAATTGCTTCCAAATCTCGGAATTTTCCGAATTTTCCTGAAAATGACCCTTGTTTACGAGTATGGGTTCATATTTTGCGAAAATTTAAGTCACTAAAATTTTGTCCATTTTTCCGTATATACCCCACCACAAGCCGGGATTGGCCCGGAAATGCCACAAAACGGGGTTTCCGGGCCTCCCCAGCTAACCTTTTCAAGGAACGTTTTTCCGTACCCGAAATCCATTTTTTCCCCATTTTTTCCCATAATTAGCGCGACCACTGTTTGTGCTAGCGGATACTAAGTCTCTCGTGCTTAGTCATCGATTTGAGGGGGAAAGATGTAGCTGAATAGGTGATGTGCGGATGCGTGTACAGCGAACGAATCGTAGTGCACTATCGCATTTCACAGCAAGACAAAAAAAGGAGGTAAAATGGGTGAAGTTTTGTATCGAACGCCAAAAAAGGGGAATATTTTGAGTAATCGACAAAAAAGGGAGAGAGATAAGATAAAATGAAAAAACGAACTCCAACCGAGCAACAAAAAATTGGGATAGTGCTGTTACCCCCCCCCCACTCCCCCTCCAGGGAGGATTGGAATTCAATCAATGCAGACTGCTTTAGAAATTGGTGATTCCTTTTTTTATTATTATTTTTTTGAAATACGTTGGGCTCAGTAAGGCGGTGGAGAGAGCCTATTTTTCACTTCCTTTTTGCAAAGGGGTTCCAACGTCTCCACTTTGATTGTCAAGAAAACTGGTCCGAATCGGAGCTGCTTTCTGGCACCGCAATCTTCTCCATCATCAACACCATGTAGGCACGCACCGCTGCCGGGTCTTCTTTGTTGATTTCTTTTGTTTCTCCACCTGTTGCTTTGAAGCGAGCTTCGAGGAGGTCGAAGGAGCCGTCCATGAAGGGACAGACACCCATTCTGAGCAGTTCGGTGGCAGCAAGCCGTTCTGCGCGGATTTCACACCTTTCGATGCAAAGAGGAAGGGGGGCAGGGTCCGTCTTCGAGGTGTCCCTCTGCAGGAGCTCTTCGGCCATCAGCTCAAAAACCTGACGATGCATCCCGATGTTCGCACTGCCAAAGACAGTCCCATCATTCGAGACCACCCCCAAAGGGGCCCCTGCAGCTACCAAGGCTGCTGTCGCCTCGATGTTCCCGCTCACCCCAGCCCAGTGGAGGGGGGTGCGGGAAAGCCAGTCTTGCTTTCCCAGGGCGCAGCCACGTTTGAGGAGAATCTTGATACAGCGAATGGAGTTCCGGTGAGACGCCCAATGAAGCGCGGTTTTTGATTTATTGTCGGTTAGATCGATGTCCGCACCGTTATCCAAAAGCATTTCAAGGATGTCCGGCGCGCCGTAGTCAGCAGCGTGATGCAAAGGGGTCCAACCACCATGGTCTTTGTGGTCCACCCGGGCACCGTATTGTACGAGGACCGTCGCAGCGGCGCAGTTTCCGTTGTAGGATGCTTTGGAGAGAGGTGACCAATCTTTGCCTGGAACCGCTTTAGCGTTGGGGTCCGCTCCGGTTCTCAAAATCTTTTCGATAACGTCGACGTTGCCTTCCCTTTGAGAGGAGTTTGTGGTCATTTTATAGTAGTAGTCATCCACTAAAACGCCTTCATCTTTGAGAATCTCTTTGGCCAAATGCTTTTCGTTTATCCGAACTGTTACCCCTCCGTCTGTATCGGGGATATCACTCAATTTTTCATCGTCGTCGAGAACGGTGGCATCTTCCAGCAGGATATCGAAGGAGTTGGGTTCAACATCGATGCATGCTGCAATGGCTTGCCGCAGTCCTGCTATAGAAGCAGTAGTGGAAACAGACACGCATTCTTTTTCCCCAGCGTGGTCGACCATTATCATCATTTCATCTGACATTTTTTTGTGTGTGTTTTTTTTTTCTCCTCCTTTATTCTGTTCGCAGGGTAGGGGAGAGAGAGGAGAAGAAGGAGGAGGAGGAGGAGGGGGGGGAGGAAGATGACATAGGGGGTGGTGATTGGTGTGGCTGACGACCCCAAAATAGCAGAAAGTAGCAGAAAGTAGCACCCCCTTTCAGCCACACCAAGTGATGCGAATGACATTATCAGTCCTCACTTCACAGTCTTTTATAAAGCGAATAGGAGTGATCGGTGCTTTCGGGGAAATCCAATCATGCCCAAAAAAAGTTTTTTTTTTTTTTGGACATGATTTTCGCGCGATGGCGGTCTCGTTGCAATGACAGCCCGACACACCATGTTTTCGGGTCAACTACCTGTCAGAGAGAATGTCAATATCGACCCCACCCCCGGAGCGCCACTGAGCAAACCACTATGTAGTAAAAAAAGGGGGGGAGACATGCTTTTTTTCCCCCTCTATTTGAAGTATATTTTGCAGAAATACTGTAGACAGAAAAAAAAAAAAGTGAAGTTGTTACTACAGGCACCTCCCGCTGACCTACATACGATGCCAAGCTGGATGAAAGCACAACAACAAAAGAGGGGGAGAGTAGTAGAAGGTGAAACGGGGTTGCATAGTGTACAAAATCAAAAAACAGATACAAAAAAAAAAAAACAAAGCAAGACTTCATATAAACAAACAAATGGAAACTTAACCATTCTTCTTTTCTACCGCTTCAGAGACATTGGGGAACATGGACAAATGAAAAACATGGGATCAGCGGCGGGGGGGTGGGGGGTATATTTATATTCTAATGAGGTTACACATCTTTTTTTTTGCTCTCACTCTCACTCTTTTACTTCTATTGAGAATAACGACACTTCTCTAATGGCCGAAGGGGGCTGATTCGCACTTTTTGCGCGCCTATTCAACCACACCATCCTTTTCTCTTTTATATTTCCATTTTTTCCCCCCGGCTGCAGCTAGTCATAAGGGGCAAGATGAGGGCTCATACTCCGAGTCTCGTGTGTGGCGCCTGGTGTGGTAGCTTCAATGTTGTTGCGACGAAGCGCCTGACGGAGGTTTGCCTCGCGTGCATTAGCGGTGGCTATGGCTTCTTCCATGCTGAGTCGTTCCATCTCGAGCTTCTCTAGCACAGCTGCAGACTGCACAACGGTCTCACGCAGACGAATCGAGCGTGACTCCATCTCCTCCAACTCATGGCGCAGACGGTGCTCGCAGTCCCTCGAGGTTGCGAGGTTTTCGTGGGACTCACGTTGCTGGCGTTTGGCCTCCTCTGCTTCAGAGATGAGTTCGTGTTGTCTGGTTTGGAGTTGTTTGACTTCGTCGGCGAGCTGCTCTCTGAGTAGACTGTCCTGAGCCAGCTGTGCGTGCACAGAGCCACGTTGAGACTCAATCTTTTGTAGGTTTGCCCTAAGCACCTCGGCCTCTTTGTCTGCCTTGACGCGCTCTTCTTCCATGTCGTGGCGCTGCTGGTCGGCCTCCTCGCAGCGCTGCATGCTGACGTCGAGCTTCGACATCAGGTCGCGCAGGCCGGTGTCGTACTCCTTGCGTGAGTCGCTGAACTGCCGTTCCATGGCATCGCGGCTTTGCTCTGCTGTGACCAGCGCAGCCTCCACATCAGACAGCTCTGTACGGAGACGGTGCGTCACGCTACGGTGCTGCCCGATGCCGCGTCGTGCACTGTGCAGCTCGGTTTCGAGTTGTGTGGCGCGGGCACGCTCAGTTTGGAGGTCGGCCCGCGTGGCTTCGAGGTCAGCCCGCGTCACTGCGACGTCGTGTCTGAGGCCGTCGATGGTGGCATCCTCTCGGGTTCTGTTCTGTGCACTGTCGGTGTTGTCTGCCTCAGAGAAGCGGCGGTAGCTGCGTAGGGTCCTTTGCAGCTCGGCGATCTGCTCGGCTGCCTCGGTTGCCTGCTCCTGCAGGATGTGTGCCTCGGATTTGTGGTCCTCACGCACCTTGCGGACGCGGTTGTGGTGCAGCTCCTCGACGTGCCGTGCCCGCACCTCATGCTCAACAGATTTGCACACCGCAGCACGCTCCGATGCCTCGGCAGTGCTCTTCGCTGCCTGCAGGTTCCCGATCTCCTTCCGAAGCTGTGTCTCAAGCGCAACATGCGCGTCAACGTCTGCCATAAGAGCCCGCGTTGTCGCCTCCGCCTCCTGCAGCGCGTCCTGCAGCTCCGTGATGACACCGCTCTGGCTGTTGCTGTTGTCCTGCGCACGCCCGACCTTGTAGGTCCAGGAGCGTTCCATGTCTTGGAGCTGAGCCTCGCGGTCGTCGAGTCTCTCGGTGAGGACCTCGCATTCGCGCTCCTTTTGCTTCATGGCGTGGAGGAGCTGTGTGTAGTTCTGGTGCAGGCGGGTCAGCTCGTCGCGGCGTGGTGAGTACGCTGTGTCCGGAGAGGTGGGTTCGTGCTGGTGGAGCTTTGCGCGGTGCTTCGCATCCTCGGCCTCGCGTCGCTGATCCTCAGCGTCCTGTGCACGCCGCTTCTGCATCATCTGCAGCTCCCCTTGCGTCTCGCCTAACTCCTTCCGCGCCTCACGCAGCTGCAGCTCAAGCTCATTGGCCTCATCGTTGCGCTTCGTCGCCGCAGCTTCAGCAATATGCACCTTGCGTGCAAGCTCACGCTCCTGCGCTCTCGCAGCTGTGAGAGAATTGGTTGGATTAGAGAAAAACCAAATTGCAAAAAAAATTAACTTGAATCACAAACTCCACCGAGGCATGACTATAAAGTGCATATCAGATGAAACATTCTTGAAGGTTTGTATGATAGCCCCTGAAAAAGAGTTGTGAGAAAGGCCTGTGGGTTTGGCCCCGCTGCCCTTCAGGGCGGCTGTTTGAATTTCTATTTGCTGGGAGGCTGTTTGCTGGGGGAGAGGAGAGAGAGAGAAGGACCATACCCGCTGCCTCTTCCGCTGCCTGCGCTGCCCCCTCTTTGCCGCGTTGGATTTGAAGTGCGCCTTCTTGGTTGCTCTGGGAGAGCTGCTGGACACGGAGTTCGAGGCGCACCTCTCTGTGGGTAGGGAAAGGATAGGGGAAGGGGAAGGGATAGGAATACACAGTGGGTCCCAGCTTCTGACTAAAAGCTGGAGTCTCGTTGTGGGCACCCCCGAAAAGCGGGTTGTCGTCCCACCCTGGTTGAGTCTCCCATTTGACTTCAGAGGCCGGACCCCGCCGTGTCAGGGTGATGTGGGAAGAGGTTTAGGAACCCCCCCTCCGTGTAAAGATGAGAACAGAAAGAAGGTTGGATGCCTGACACCTTTTCGGAAAAGGCTATATTGGCGTGCATAATGAGGGATGGGGTCATACTTCTCGCGGTTGCCTCGGACCTGCTGCTGGAGTTGTTCGATTTTCTGCGCTGCTTCTGACTCGACACGAAGCGCTTTTTCCTGGGATGCGAGAAGGTTTGTGTTCAATTCTGCGACTTCGAGTCGCAGTGTTGCGATGAGAGACTGCGAGAGCGCAGCGTCTGTGCCGAGCGCGCCTATCTTGGTGTCTAGGGCGGTGATATGGTCTTCAAGCATCTTCTCTTTGTTAGACGACGACAGCATTGCAGCCTGCAGCCCTGTCTGCGCCTGCTGCGACTGTTCTACAAGCGTCTGCTGGTCTTGCTTCTCTGCGTTCAGGTGTTTTGCGGTCCATCGGACGTTCTCCTCTGCCTTCTCAACAGATTCTTTCACCTGCGCCTTGAGAAGCTCCTCCCGTTGCTGGTAGTCGACACGGAGCTGGCCTAGCTTTGTCTCCAAGGCAACAACCTTTTCCAGCTCTTCCTTCGTCTTCTCCGTCTGCTTCTGCAGCGCAGTCGACAACCGTTTGATCTCCTCCTGCGATTCGTGTGTAAGCGAGGCGATCGTCTCTGCCAGCTTCTTCCGCGCTGCGAGGGTGTCTTCTTTATGGACCTCCTGGGACTCAGTCAGCTTCTCCTGCAGGTCGTTGGCACGCTGCTGCTCCTGCTTGAGCTCCATGCGCAGGATCTCAGCCTCGCCCTTCATCTGGTTGTGTGAATCCTCCGCCGCAGAGGCGTAGAAGCTTTGCACCTTCTGCATCTCCTCGGCACGCTGCTCGGACTGCTTCTCGCGCATGTCTTTCTCCCACTGTTTTCTGTCTATGCGGGCTTGGTCTGTGTCGCGTTTGAGGCGGGTCACCTTGGTCTGCTCGTCGGACAGCTCCTGGCGCACCTCCTGCAGACGTGTCTGTGATGCGTCGATGCGGCGTTGGTAGTCCAGCTTGGCCTCCTTGAAGCGCTTCTCGCCGCTTACGCGTGCCTCCTCGGCAGCCAGCTTCCATTTGCTTGCTGCAACCGTGAGGCGCTGCTCCGTCTCGGCCAGCGTCTTGCGCTCCTCCTGCAGAGACCGTTTCAGGTCGTTGACCTCGGAGTCGCGTTGGTCCTTCTCCTTCTCGAGCGAGCCCTTCGCGCTCGAGATCGCTTCGTTGAACTTCTGCAGCGAGCGTCGCTGCGACTCGCGCAGCTCATCCAGCTCGTTGTCGCGCGACTGACAGTCGTTCTTGAGGTTCTGTATCTCCTGCTGGAGCTGCCTCTCCTGCGCCTCTAGCGACTTAATGGTCTGCTCGTTGGAGGTGAGCTTCACGCCTGCTGTACGGTGCTCCTCCGTCTTCTTCTCAAGACTCGCGCGCGTTGCCTTTTCATTGTACGTCGCCTCCTCCTTGAAGCGGTGGTAGCTGATCTCCGTTGTCTCCAGCTTCTCCTGCAGCTCCGAGAGTTGCTGCTGCTGTGCACGGCGGTGCTGGTCGTAGGACTCCTTCTTGCTGAGCGCGTCTGTACGGCAGTTGTTGACCTCCTGCTTCGCAAGCTTGAGATCCGTTTCCTTTTGTGCCACCTGCTTCTTAAGATACGTGGCCTCATTGGTAGCACGCTCCATTGCTTGGGTGTGCTGGTCTTCAGCGATTTTGAGTGATTCTGCGAGCTGCTCGGCCTCCCCGAGGTTCTGTTCTATCTGGCTTTGCATGCGGAAGATTCGGTCCGACTTTGCGTCCATCTCTTCAGACAGCAGCACCTCTCTGGCCTCCTGCTCTGTCAACTGCGCTGTCGTCTGCTGCAACTTCTTCTCCGTCTCGGAATGACGCCTCTGTGCCTCCGCCAGCTTGCTCTCCAACCTCTTCCCTGCCTCCTTCCCAAGGCGTTCCCTCAGCTCTTCCTTCTCGTGCTCCTTTAATTCAATCTTTTTGTGAAGCTCTGCAGCAGCAGCATCAGCACTCTGTCGTGTCTCCGTGATTTTATCCTCTAGAAGCTCAGCAGCCCTGTCCTTCTCTGATAGGCGCTCCTTAAACTCCTGCAGCTCAATCTTCAGACTCTCCTCCTTGTGTTCCAGGGCGATGCGGAGGGAGTTTGTTTGCTCTGCATTGGACTTCTCGCGTTCCGACATTTTATTCCCTAGGGACGTTATCTTGCGTTCCTTTTCGTGTATCGTTGCTTTCAGGGAGTTCATTATCTCGTCTTTGGCTGAGGCAGATTCGACAGACTTTTTGAGTTTGTCTTCAAGCTCTTTGCACGCATCGCGGAGTGACTCTACTATGGTGTTGAGGGATGCGATTTCGGCGCCGTGCTTCTGTTCTGCGCGGGCTTCGTTTTGCTCGAGGTTGTTGCGCGCCTCAGAAAGTTCGTGTTCTGTCTTTTCAACCTGAGAGGCCAAATCCGCTAATTTCCCGGTGGCCTCGATTTTTTCCGTTTCAAGGAGCTCCAAGGCCTCGGCGTTCTTCTTCTTCACCTCCTCAAGCTCCTTCTCCAGCTCCTCTGCGCGCGTCTTGAGGGTCGTGAGGTGCTTATCCCTTTTGATGCGGTGGATGTTCTCCATGACCTTCTCCTTCGCCCACACCATGTCCAAGTGGCGCTTCTTCTCCTCCGCCTCCTCCGTTTTTTGTACAAGAATCTCCTTCAAATTCTCTGCCTCGCTCATTGCCCCCGCCTTCTCTTCGTTGATGTAGGTAAACGCACTGCGGTACTGCGCAAGCTCCTGCTTCTTCTTCTTTGCGTCCTCCGTAAGCAGGTAGATGCTCTTTTCCTTTTCGACGATGTCGTGGTCTTTATTGTGCAGTTCCGTTTCAAGCTTTGAGGAGAGCTCGAACAGTTCTAGACGCTCTTTAGCGGTTTCCCTTAACTTCACGATGAGGCCTTGAAAGAGTTGTGCGGAGGTGCCAAGGTCTTTTCTGTGTTGATAGAGGTCGTTGTCTTGCTCTTTGATAACTTCTAAGGCGCTTTCGAGGTCTGTAGGGAGCTGTTCCGCTGTCAACTCTACGTATTCGTCGTCGTACATTTGGGAGCCGTAGTTCGTAGAATGTGGGTTAGAATGAACAGATGTGGTAGTAGACCCACAACGGTCAAATGCCGGCATACTCGGTGTGTCACCACGTAGCATGGAAAAGGATTTGCTCAGATTCGAGTTGTTCTGCTCGATTCTCTCAAAAAACTCAATCTCATCCGACCCCACCCCCGGTCCAAATTCTTTTTCGAGGGTCTGAAAATCAATTTCGCCCGCCCGCATCGACTGCCGTGCGTGCTCCTGTAGAGTGGCGCTTACTGCGGTCATGGTTCTGGTTAGTCCAGGTTTTTCGCGAGGTGATTCGGTAGATTTGATGCTTTTCCCGCTCTTCTCGCTTTCGCTGTCAGACCCATATCGGATGCTCCCCAACCCCATCCCCGGTACATCATCGCCAAGCTCCATGGAAGCGATACTAATAGCATCAATGATCTCACCTTCTTCAATCTGCATGTCCGCAATGGTTCCCGCTAGGATATTAATCTCAGGGACAGACGGAGTTGCCCCTGAAGAAACCGATGCCATTATAATTGGCAATTCCCAATCACTTCACCCCCCAAAAGGGGTAAAAAAAAGGGGGTATCTGGAGGGAAGTTTTGTGGGTTGAAAAGGGGGATTTTGAATGGGTTTTTATGAAGTTTTTATTATGTTTGCTTTGTGCTCTTGTTTTTTTGTTTTCTTTGGGGTTTTGTAGTGAAAAGGGGGATTGTCGAAAACCCAAAAAAAAAAAAAGGTTGATTCTCTCTGTATTGCTTTGGCTTTTGGCTTTTTGTTTTTCCAAAAAAAAACAAAAAGCATTTTAGTGCGGAGTGGGTTTTTGCGGGGTTGAAAAGGAGGGGAGGAAAGGAGGTGTTAAAAAAAAGGGGGGGGGGGGGGGGTGCTTTTTTAATATCCAGAACGGAAGAAGAAACGTATTATTCCCCAAAGGGGGAAAAGTGAAGCATATTTGCAGATTTTTTGTTCGCAAATTTGAACCAATTTGAGATTCGAGGAATCTTGTGTGTTTTTTTGATAAATTGTTGGAGTAGTGTAGTTGCCTCGGTTGTGTTGCCACAGTTGTGCAATCTCCACTGTTTTTTTTTAAGGTTTGGGCAAATGGCTAATACAATTCGTCCACCTCTTGTGGTAGATGCAGTGGATATGAAAGTATTAATATCATTGGAATAGACGTACGTAGAGCACATCTCACGCTAGCTCCTACTTTCGTGACAAACTGTTGGCTGTGTTGATGAAAAACAAAAACAAAAGCTTTGTAAGATGAATCGAAGCATGCTCGGTGACCTTGAAGACATCATTGGGGATAGTATTGGCCTCATGACACCTTTTTACAAATCTTTATCGCATTTTTTGTGTATCTTGAGCCCAGAATAAGAATTAATATTTCCTTTTACTTGTACGCTCTTTTTGGCTGACGACCCCAAAATAGCACTTTATCGCACCCCCCTTTCAGCCACACCACGAGACAAGATACTTTTTGTTTTGTAGGCAACATAAAGTCGCCCGTTTTAAATAAGAGAAAGGACGCTCTATCCAAGATACATCCAAATCTTTCTTTTTTCATGATGAGTCTGTGTTGATCTGTGTCAACACAAAAAAAAAAAAGAAAATTAGAAACTTCACACGATAAAACCCATGGGAGAGAGGTTGTGGTGAAACGCATACACCTCGACCTGTTTGAGTGAGGAGGTGGCTCTGCAGCACGGTTTCGTCCCCCCAGAACCGCGCTGTGTTCAAAAATGCTCTGTTTCTATTTCCTCCTTGAGGTGACAAAAGAAAAAATCCATTTTTTGGGAGGGATCCTGCACCAGGTTCACCCTTGATATATGAACCGGGAGGGGATACGCAAAACTTCCAAAGAAACAAACGCTAGACGCAGAGATGCAGAGATGCAATAATTTTTAAAAACCTCCTCGATTCAAAAACCCAGTTTGTCTCCTTTTTTTTTTGTTTCTGGCAAAAATTTTCCAGAACATTTCTTTATTTCACAAATCCACTCTTTCACAAAAAAAAACAAAAAAAACGCTACGATTTTAGCATACCACTAACCCAATCCCAACACTATTTTCACCCCATTTTCCCCCCTCCCCTAAAAGGTTCTAATTATTGAGGGGAACTTTTTCTTGGTCGATACGTTTTGCTATTGAAATGCGTTTGTAGAGGTAATAGGCGGCACCTGCGAGGAGCATCACCCCTGCAACGCCTCCCATCACACTTGCGGCGATGATGTTCTTTTTGCCGGGCTGTGTTACGTAGCCGACGTCGATCTTTCCTGATCGGAGCGCTGCGAGCAGCCCTAGAGTCACACGATCGCCACTCTCACTGACATCCAAGTCACCGCTTGGGTAGGCAATGTACGCTACCGCCTCTGCTGCGTCGTACGTCAAATCGTCATCAGTGCTCACCTTCCCGTCGTTCACAAGGTACAGCCCTGTGCAAGTCACAACCCGTGTTTTCTTTGTATCAGCAACAACATTAACAAAACCGCACCCAGTTGTCCCCAAAACAACCTCAGAGGACACCACCAACCCATCGTCCCCCTGGGTCCACATTGTGATCAAATCGCTGTTATTCCGTGACCCCAGTGAAAACATGAATTTATCGTACACAGCACAGCCCCGAGCGAGCTCTGCCTGCACCGAAGACTCCGCTGTGTAGTTGACGTGAAGGGAGCTGCCATTTTGCTCCATGGTGAAGACCTCAATGTCATCGCCCGTTGGGAGGTACAGATCGGAAGGGTACGGAGAAGCGCCGCCACAAAACCCTGTTGCAGCGATCGGCTGCGTGCCAAGCAACGCAAGAGAGGTGAGCACGTCGTACAGCTGCACTTTATCCTGGAAAAGCACTGTCAACAGCCCATCTTGAGAGAAGGAGAGCTGCAACGGTGTGGGCAATGCATAAAGCCGTTCGTGGACGAGCCCTCCGGTCGTCGGAAGGGAGGCCAAAGAGAAGATTTGAACGCCATTTGCAAACGGAACGGCAAGATCGCAGGAATTCGAGAGCGCCATCTGGCGGGGCAACGCGGTGCCAGCGCTGCTGTTCGAACTGTAGTTGAGGTACGTCATGTTCTGTAGGTTCACCAAGTACATCTCATTCCCGGTGGAATGCAGGACAGCAGCAAAATAGTTGCGTGTCTTCTTTGCGTTCACTGCGCACGACCCAGAGTCAATCAGCAAAATATGCCCACAATCATCACCACAAGGCAGCTCCAAGCTACCCAAACTCGAATACCGTGCACTCACCTCAAAAACCAAAGCAACCGCCACAAGCACACGAAATTGAACTCCCATCATTTTGCCCAAATTTAGGACTGCTACTAGATAAGGGGGTGAATTGGGTGGAATCAGGGTGTTAGTAAAAAATGGATAGGGAGCTGGGGGCTTTTATGGTTTACCTTAAGTTTTTTTTGCCCCTTTTTTTGCTTTATTTATGTTGGCTTTTGTGTTAGTATGTGCAGGGTTTGGAGGGGGGGGAGGGAGAGATTTGCACATTACTTCAACACGAAAGAAGGAAATTATATAAAAAAAATACCTCATTCTAGTTACCACCTTTTCATTTATTTTTCTCTTTAGGAAAGTGGGTTAGTTGACCCACTCTTTTTAAACGCGAATTCCTCCCCTGAATCAACAATCACCCGACCTAGAGAGAGGTGGGAGTTGTAGTTCATTTTCTTTTTCTTTTTCTTTTTGAAGATTTTTTTTTTCTGGTGAAGAACGGAATGGGGTAGGGGGGGGGGGAAACAGAGGGGAAAATAAGCGTGAAAAAAGAAAGACACAATGCAGTTCACGTAACAGAAAATAACCAAAAAATGGCTTTTTGTGGCGATAGCAAAAAATAAAATAAAATAATTAAGATACCCTTTGAGAGAAAAGGATGGAGTTGTGTCCATCTCAGCTGGGGGGTCATCTGAAAAGGGCTACCTGATAGTCATGGGGAGACGCTGTGAGACGCTGAGACAGTGTAACAAAAAAAATTCGCCTCCCCCTTTTCGCCTCCCCCCAGATGACCCAATCAACTTATCTCCTCTCAATTCAAAGTTTTTTAAAGACGAACCTAAGTCTCTCGTACTCGGTCACCTTGAAGGGGGGGAAATGGTGGTTTAATGGAGTAAATCTCAAGCAAGCGTAAAGTGCTCAAGGGTGCAACAAGAAAGAACAAGAAGAAAAGAAAAAAGCTCTTTCCTCCCTTTGGACACTGCGCATTGCATTGTTTTTTTGATAATTAGTTGGAATAGTGTAGTTGCCATTGAGACAGTCTTCACTGTCACGGTTCAAATGATTTCTCGGATCATCGCATTTTTCATTTTATGGGCATATTTTTTAAAAGAATAACGGTGGCAAGAAAAGAGAAAATATATATATTTTTTTTTTTGTGATGATTCTACTTAGTCATCCCAAAGAGAACAAAAGGAACAGACAAGAAGACCATATTTATTACATCGTTACATCATTTTTTCAAAACTTTTGGGGAACACCACATACACACACACACACACGTACCTCCTTCCACTGGGGGGCGTTGGTTGTGGCTAATCCTTGTAACTGCAGCCTTGACTTAATTAACACCTAGGTAACCTGCAGTGAAAACACACATACCTCCCACTGAAACAAAAAAATATAGTAAACTAGTGCGATCTTGCGAGGCAGAAGATTACTACATTATTTTTTTTCCATTTTTTGTAGTTTTTGTAGTTTCGACAATCACCTGTCCGAGGACGGGTTCAAGGCCACAATTTCCCCCCGAGGGTTATCGAACCCCAGAGAGCACTTCATTGGCATAAAAAAAGCTGTGCAAGGATCTCGCAAGGGCAACTTGCTCTTCCCTTTCCTCTTTCCCTTCATCTAACAATGTCGGATGGGTTCTTTCATTTTGGGGTCAGTCCAGTTCACCTACTGCAAAGGACTATGGTTTATTTTTAATAAAAATCAGTCGGAAAGCAGCCCAAAAAGCAGGCGGGGGAGATGGAGACAAAGAGAGGGGTATTGTTGTATCGACACCAAAGTACCCTTGGTGGGGCAACTCGGGTTTGTATTCAATATTTGGCCGAGGCCTTTTTTTTCAATGTTTGTTTTTGTACTGTACAGGGCGTTATAGAAGTAGTTGTCAAAATAAAAAAAAATCTCTCTCTTTTTGAAGGTAGATTTGCAGCAAATGCAACTAATTTTTTCAAAAAAAAAAAAAAAAAAAGTGAATGGTGCTCCGGGAGGGGTCGATATTGACAGGTCGCTGACAGGTCACCGACAGGTCACCGACAGGTCACCGACAGGTCACCGACAGGTCACCGACAGGTCACCGACAGGTCGTGGCACGTCGCTGACAGATCGTTGACCGACTTCCGAAAGCACCAGTGAAGGAAAAATATTTCATATACCTTCTATTCCATTGAATAGAAGGTATAATATAATGTAAAACGTGAAAATAAAAAAAAGGGATTATTTTTCCTCCTCGACCACCTCCCCTGAAGAGAAATAACCAAATCAGGGAGGGCGGGGGTGGGATCTACTCTAGGAAATAGGGGAGAGGGAGAGGAGGGAGAAGGGGGGGAAACAGCAAATGGTAACAGATACTGGTTGGCTGAGAATAATGTTTTAAGAAAAAGAGTGCGGTTTTTGGGAGCGTGCAAAAAAAAAAAGTATTTCAACATAATATTATGAACTCAATAAATTGATAGCATAGGAAGAGAAATCAATAAACATGTTGGCAAGATGAATCCAATACAAGCCTCTGGAGCCATCATCTTAAAAAAATATATCTTTGGGTGAGCACCTTCTGCTCTCGTGCAAACAGAGACACGGCGAGAGAAAGTGGAGTTGACAACGTGACCACAGATACCCGCTGTGATGCAGGCTCGTGGTTACAAATATTTTATTGCAAAAGATTCCAAAGGCTTTCTCTTTTCGCGCTGACCCCCCCAAAAGATATTTTAAAAAAACACACTCCCTTACAAATAACGTGAAGTTTGAAAAGCATGAACAGATAAAATGCGCCTCACGGCACAAGGGTGTGGGGGGAACAATGCTAGTAACATGGCATCTGACAGGAAAGATGCGGAACGATCCTTTAGTGTTTTTTTAAAAAGCAACAGCAAAATTGAACAGGGGGAACCAGCCGACAAGGCAAGAAGACCCTCTTGTGTAAGTATCTTGAGTGTTTGTTAAGGACTAAGGGGTACACTTCGTACCCCTTTAATTTATTCACCCTTACAGAGCAGCAGACGAGACAATAGGACCTCTTGTCTGACAACTCTCAGTCGAGCTTCAATCCTTAATGAAATATTTTTTTAAAAAAATGATACAAAAGAAAAAATGGCGGTGCAGGCAACGGGTGAAGACACTCCGCTGTAATTATGAGAATAAAGGCAAAAAAATAACAGTCAACCGAACAGAACAAAGAAAAATCATAAACGTGAACATGTGTGTTAGTGCAAAAAAAATAGCAAAAAAAGAAAGGCAATTGGGTAAATAAACTTAATACGGCCGACTAGATGGACGTGTAAACCTGGTGGTACTGCGTCGTGATGTCATCATGTGCGCTGCGAGAGGAAACCCTTCGCGGTTTACCTGAGCGGGGATGTGAATAAAATTGGGTTTGCACATTCCCCAGCTATTTCCAAAAGAAACCCGTTGGTAATATTAAGATGAACCGAAGCCCCTCTGTGCATCGTCACCTAACCCGACCAACACCTACCTGCCTACATACAAACCTAAACATTAAAACCAAATAGTAGTTGAACTAAAACGCATCTCAGTCACAACAAATGTACACCACACAACGCTCCCCACAAAAAACACATACCTCCTTCCCTTGCGACGAGACGGTACCCTGCATGAAGCCCTTCCTCCTTGGGGTGCGGGTTCTCTCTTCGACGTGGACTTGGTTGCTGTTCTGGATGACGTTCATTGAGGCACGGGTGTGTTCATATCTGTCCATTGGCGCTGCGTAGCCGTTAGCATATGTGGAGGCGAGGCCGTGCGCGATGCCTGGGTACGACGTGAAGTCGTCGTATCCCACTGCACGCAGCGTGGGCGACACGGATGAGGAACGTTGCGGGACCGCCATCTCCTTACGCTTGCGCATTGTCGACGGCGCTGCTGCAGACGTTGACCGCCCCGACGACGTGCGTGCCTCACTCCGCAGACGCTCGCGCTCACGCACCAACTCCCGCTCCCTCTCATAACACTGCAGGTCATCAGCAAAGCAACGCACCTTGTTGCTGATCCCCCCTAGGCTCAGTGTGTGTCTCAGTGGGATCACTCCTGCGGTGACTGCAGACTCGAGTGGGCGTTCTGGGGGCGACTTGGGTGAGGTCATTTCTGGAGTATTCTCATCGTGTGGGCTGCGTGCTGTGCGTGCGGTGAGGCGTGATGTGCTTGGGGTCGCGATGGACTCAGCGCAGAGGCTTGCCGAAGGGGGCGAGCGGCGCTGTGAAGTGGACTGCGCTGCAGACGCGACGGACGCAGTGGCCTCGCGTCCCGCACCCATGCGCCGTCCTGCAAGAATCAGGTTGCGAAGGTTCAAATCCAAACGATTCGCATTGTGCGCATTGCTGAAGTCCGGCATATTCGGGTTCTGGCAGAACCTAGCCAGGCTAATGATGAACCCCGCATTCTTCGTGATCTCCAAGAAGTTCGCCATCTCCTGCCGCGTGTAGTCTGGGCTCACCCCATACCACACAACTATCTCACGCAGCGCCTTCAGCACACTGGCGCGTTGGAACGGCTTCATGCGGCCCATTTGCGACTCCTGAAAAGGGATGAGGTGGCACGAACACATAGCAATATACGGAGTGCATGCGTCTGCATTGCAACAAATTGTTTCATATACATTCTTCTGACGAAAAGAAGGTATAGAGGGTGCTAAAAATGTACCCTTGATTTTGTAGTGCGTCTGCATTGCAACAAAGAAAGAAAAGATTTGACACGACGATGAACCTAAGCTTCTCATGCTTAGTCACTAAAGAGTGTTTTGTTGGATGTTGGTATCAAGAGAGAGAGAGAGAGAATCATTAATGTGGCAAGAACCATACCTCCACCATCCAAGGGCCACAGTCAAGAGGGAGGTCCGTCCTGCCAGACAGCTCAGTGACAACCTGCCTGATATGGTTGAACGCCTGTAGATGGGTGTGTGTGGATGTATTTGTGTAGAACTAAGAATAAGGTGGTGGAGGAACACCTGTATGGGTGGAGATTATTAAATGCTGGTGTGTGATAACTCTGCAGAAAAAAAGGGGAGATTTTTTTCGCAGCCAAAAAAGCGTTGAATCTTGGTAGTATTTTGTTTTGTGTTTTTGGGGGTGTTTATTGCTCTGGTTTCAAATATCAGTTTGCGAGGAAACTGAACTGAAGGAGTAAATACCTGTCTGAAGATACGTCTGGGCTCGACTGAGTGTTGAACGGACGTTGCAATGGTCTGCACCTGCCTGAGGACAGGTGGGGTGAACTGGATCACCTCTGACTTGAGCGCGGCGAGTGTAGTGGTGGCGTCCTCGCGCACCGACTGCACCTGCTCCTGGCTGTACGTTGCCGCGTGGCCCTCCTCAAGCCTTCGGGAGAGGGCCTGCGACTCGCGGAGCTCCTTCTGAAGGTAATCAATGCGGGCCTCCTGCTCCTTGACGACGGTGGTCAGACGGCGCAGATGGGTGATGTTCTTCTGCTCCTTCTTGCCCTTCTTCAGTGTCGACTGCAGTCTCACATGGGCCTCACGGTACTTCATCTTCGTCTCCCGCAGCTCGTCTTCTTTGCGTTCCAACTCAGACTGCAGACGTTGTCTCCTCTCACGGATGCGTTCCTGTGTTTGATAGAGACCGCGGTTCTTCTCCTGCATCTCGCGCGCCTGATGCTGAATGTTGCCAAGCTGTTCGTTCAGCTCGCGAATACGCTGCTGGTGTTCATTCATAACGGCCGTCCGCATTCTGTTGTTCGCATCCATCTCCTTCGCGTAGGTGCTTGCCAGCTTGTCCTTTTCGTTCATCACCTCTTTCAGGTTCTTTTCACGCTTCCCAATCTGCGCCTCCATGTCTTGAATTTCTGTCTGAAGGCGTGACACATCGTCGAGACTCCCCTCTACACGTTCACGAAGGAGGACGCACTGTGTTTCGACTGCAGCCTTCGCAAGCTCCCTCTCGTTGGCAAGCTGCTTGAGACGGTTCATCTCGAGCTGCTTTGCGAGGAGCTCCTTCTCGGACACACGCTGGCGCTCTTCTGCCTCGCGGGCAAGCTCCTGCTTCATCTCCTTCAGGCGGATGATCTCCTTCCCCTTCTCCTCGACCGCCTTTGTTTGCGACTCACTTTGCGCAACGAGCTCCTGCAACTTCGACGCTGACGAGCTGCACTTTGCGGTAAGAGAGTCAATCACATCCGCCTTCGCTGTCACCTCTGTTTTCAAACTGCTTACCGCCGAGACGAGACCTGCATGCTCCTCAATAGCGCCCTTAAGGGAGGCTGAGACTGCCCCATACTTTTCTTCGAGAACTTGGTTTTGGATGAAGAGACATTCAGAATCGTGCCGTTCTGCTGTCATAGCGCGTTCCGATGCATGAAGCTCTGCTTGCGCGGTGGCGATGATAGAGTCCTTATCTTGCAAAATCGTTTTGTGCTGTGTCTGAGCCTCCTGGTATTGAAATTCAAGCACCCGAATGCATTCGTCGTTTTGTTGCAGCCGTTCGGATTGTTCCTCAAGCACCGCCTTGCTGCGTGCGTCAATCTCCTGCAACATTTTCTCATAGTACTCCCGCTCTGCGAACACCTCGCCACGCACCTCTTTGATAATGGTCTCCTTCGCCACCAGCTCCTTTCTCGCCTCCTCCACCTTCAACCCCGCCATCAGCTTTTCATCCTCGCAGGCGGCCCGGATTTGTGTAATCAGCCCTTCCTCATCCTTCAGCCGCTCCCTGAGGGACACCTCATTGCCCCGCAGCCTCGCAAGCTCCGCACCCTGCTGCGCCGAAGCTGCCTCCATTGCTTGCAACTTCTTTTCCAACACCACCTCCTTCTCTGTCGCTCTACGAAGGCTTCCATTCTTTGCCAACACCTTCCCTTCCTTATCACGCACAATACGAGAGGTCTTGACCACCTTCGATGCCAAAACCTTGGCAGGAGTGGCAGAGGTTGCGGACAACATCGTGAGAGCCGCCTGCTGCTTCACGGTGTACTGCTTCTTCTCCTCTTCTGACAGCGCTGCATGCTGTAAGGCGGAGACGTGACCACGGAGGAAGGCCTTTTGGGAGGATGGAGACAATGTATCGAATTGCTTTTGCAACTCCTCGGGGAGGGCTGCGCGGACGATATGGATTTGTTCTGCGAAGCTTTGCCGTTTTTCGAGAAGATGGGTTTCCGCTTCCACTTCTAATCCTTCTAATAATACTGCTGAATGCGAATGTAATGATGCAATTCTGTCATCAATGCTGGTTTTGGCAGTATCTGTGGTGGTGGTGGTGGTGGTGCTGCCCTCTTTCTCTACCGGTGTGTTCACGGCATTAGCGTATGCCGCGAGAAAGCTTTGCTGCTGTTGCGCTGGGAGACGATGGAATTTCTCCTGCTGCCCCTCCGGAAGCGATGCAATGAGGGTCACCTGCTCTGACAACGTCAACGCAATGTCAGCCACCTCATTGTTCACTTCATTGCTGGAACCCTGGGGGGCGCTTTGCAATGTGGGTCGGGTGTTCTCAGTTTCTCCTTCGCCCAACGCAAAATTTTCCTGCGTTAACCCATTCTGCCCCGCTTCCTCCCGCAGCCTCGGATTCACCCTCATCTCATTGAGGTACGTCTGCTGCTCCTGTGGAGTCAGCTCGTTGAAGCTCAGCCGCTGCTCCTCAGGCAGCGCTGCGATGAGGGCCTGCTTTGCTCTGAGACTTAGCGGGGAGAGGGGGGGGTTAGAAGACTGCGATGCATCGCGCAATGCGTGCAACACCTGCCGCCGTTCTAACACAATGCGGTCTTGGTCTGCTCCGTCTCTCTCCTCCTCTTCCAATGGCTGCGGCTGTGTCGCAAAGAAACGCTGCTGATCCAAAGGGGATAATGCTTCAAACACTGCCCGATCCTCTGAAGCCAATGCCTCCACAATCGCAGCCTCCTCGACCAAAGAGAGGTGCGGCTGCGGTGCTGAGGTGATGACCGCCTCCAGGTCCATCCTCCCACCACTCCGGAGCGACTCCTCTGCACGGAGAAGCAGCAGATCGCGCATGGCTGTGGCAGAGCCTTCTGGGGTCTCAGTGGTGACCTTCTGTGCGGCAAGGTATGCATGCTGTCCTTGCGGGGTGAGGCTGTTAAAGACAGAGAGCTCTTCAGGGTTGAACTGATCAACAAGACTTTTCTGTTCGGAGAAGGAGAGTGTCGCAGAAGCGCTCAGATGCGAGGCAGCAGTTACCACATCGAGCAGGGACGCGTTGGAGGTGAGTTCCTGGAGGAGGTCGCTGCGTTCTTTGACGATGTCGCGTTGCGTGGCTTCGTCGAGGTGTGCCAGCTCTGCGGGGGTCAGCTGCTGTGCGAGGAAGGTCTGCTGTTCTTTGGGGCCTAATGCAGAGAAGAGGCGTTGCTGTTCGTCTGTAAGGGAGCTGACGATGAGGCGTTGCTGTGCGTGGTTGTAGAGCTTGCAGGTTTCTTCGGGTTGGCTGCCGTTGAAGCCGCTGCGTTCGCGTCTGACAGATTCTACCTTGTCTTGAAGCCACAACAGTCTGTCCAATTCATGGTCCGCAGCAGTAGGATCGACAAACCTAAAAATCGCGCCCGCAAGCGTAAAGAAACACCCATGAAACAGCGTGCTGCGCTCCCCAGACCGCTCCCTCTCCTCAGTGTCCAAAACCTGGCATGGTGCAGACAAAGACACCAAAGTGCACAAACTGTTCGTCGAGAACACAGAGGATGACGTCTCATTCTCGTTCAACACAATAAGCGCAGCGCCTCGCGGCACCCCCTGGAGTTTGAGCACATCTGCCGCTTCGTCTTTGATAGGCGGTGCGTTTGGGTATTGTGCGGAAAGCTTCTTTGCGGTGATTGTGTCGGGAATGGGGTCTGATGAGTCGGTGATGTAGACCGCAGATTTCACCTCACGGACGACAGGCTCGTTGCCACTGGGGTTGGGGCGGAGGACGATGATGTATGGGGAGAGACTGCAGCAGAAGGACCCCTGGGGCAGTGTCGGTGGTGGTGACAATGTGCGTGCGGTGGGGCTTGCACTGCGGCCGGACTGGAATGCAGAGAGTTCGTGTTTGAGCTTTGCGACCTCCATGTTTTCTCTGCGGAGGTGCGCCACCTCTTGACGCAGATCGCGGATGAGACGTGTAGTGCCGTCTTCGTTTACGATTGCCTTCTGGCGGATCTGCTTGACGCGGTCCGCATAGCGTAGAGTGTTGAGCGTTTCGTCGTAGGAGGAGGAGCAGGGCGAGACGGTGGCCACCATGATGGTCTTGCTGTTCCCGCCTAAGTTCTCACGAAGCAGCCACGTGAGGTTGCTGTCGCGAAAGTTGATGTACGTCTGCCGCTGCTTCTCATGGCTCTCCGCAAGGTTGTGTATAACACTCCCCAACGTACACAAGCTTTTGTTGATATTAATCCCTTCAGTAAGCGACTCCCCGCTGGTCCCCGCGTTTTTGGTGCGTTCTGACCCAGCCAAATCAACAAGATTAATTTTCGAGACATATTCCGAGAGCTCACCACCTTGAAACATGCTTTGTTTGAGGGTAATCGTGAAGATTGCGTGGCTGCGGGAGGAGCGTTCATTGAGCTTTGTGCTGTTTGTATGACGGTAGCGGTTACCTGAGACGAGGAGGGCTTGTACCTCATCGTAAACACAGGCGGGCGCGACAGAGAGGTTCTCAACGTACGGACCTAGGGAGGGGTGTTCGCGGACACGAAGGTTTTCTTGTTTAGGCTCAAGCAGGTCGTAGACACGCTCGTTATAGATTTCATAGTAACTGCAGGTAACTTCGTAGGAGAAGATAGGGCCAGACTCATTGTCGGTGGTATCGGGCGCATCTGAAACCTTTGTGTAGTTTTTGTCAATCAGGTCGAAAAGATCGCTGCAGGCGCGTGGAATGATACCACGATCGGCAGCTGCGTGCGAGCGTGAGTCACCCATCATAGTGTAGGTCTTCCCAGACCCGGTCTGACCATACGCAAAGATGCAGGTATTAAATCCGGAAAAGGCGTGCTCCAACATAAGCTTGCCTACATGCAAATATACGTCCTCCTGCCCATCAAAGTGGTCACCTCCATCTAGCGACCAATACACCCGGTCAAAAGAGAATGTCCGTGGATTAGCTCCCCTCAATTCCCGTTGAATGACCAGCTTGTGTTTGCCGCTCGAGGATACCACTACACCCTGCCCCTCTTCTACAGGTGTCTGCGGACGGACTCTGACGTGGACCAGCACTCTCTCATCCTTGTCGTCCCTGCCCATCGCAATGAGGTGGGTGGGGGTGGGGTCTTCCTGATGTGTGGGTGGAACAAAAGGGGGGGTGAGAAAGAGAAAAAAGGAGAGAGAAGATGACAGTTTGAATAGAATAGGCCTATTTCGTATTTAGCAAGTTTCAAAGAAAAAAAAAGAAGAAAAGAAAAAAAGAAAAGAAAAACGGGGAGCGGGGAGGGAAAGGTTAGTGCAAACGTCTCTGCAAACGCAGGCACAATGAATGAATGAGGGGGGGCTTTTTGAGAAAAAACGATGAAGACAGAAAAAGGAAAAAAATAAAGTGAAGTTGAGAGTGCAAACGCCTCTGGGACGCAGGGCACTGACACTCCGAGGGGTTATCGAACCCCCCGGAGTGTTGCGCTTGAAATAAAAGAGAGAGGCAGAAAGTGCACACACCTCAACAACACTACTGACGCAGGCACGAAGAAAAGCTAAAAACTAAGCGTCCTTTTTACAGGACACACGCAATTGAAAGAGGGCGTGACGACAATAACAAAAAAAAATCCTGGGGAAACCATACATAAGGATTTAAAAAAAAAAAACTGAAGAGGAACATCACTGTGCACATATAACAACAAAGACCTAACTAGTAGCAAATATGTACCTCGCAAGAAGAGAAAAAGAGAGAAAAAGATAATTCTAATTCTCTCGAACTCAATCACATTACCAAATCTTAAAACGATGATGAGAAAAGTTTATAAGATGACCGTAAGCCTCTCGTGATTAGTACCTTATATAAGCTTTCCTTTAAATACAAATCCCTCGTGACAGTGTACCTTTGGTACGATGACCGGTACACCGTGGGGTGGACCCCAACCATGCAGTCCTACTCCATTTCGTGGTTTACACTCTGAAAAAAAAAAAAGCAAAGAACCCTTGTGCACGATACACAATGTTTTGCAAAGGAAAGAAGAAAAGACCAAATTCTAGGGGGGGAGGGGGGCATAGTTCGTGAAGTTCATTGGCAATTTCGTTATGTTCGAATTGGGGGTTTATTTCTTTGCCTTTTACAATCACCCTCATAGTATTAATAATGTTTTGTTATTATGGGGTTAACGACCCGGGACCCAGGTAAGGGACCCGGGACCAGGGTCAGGAACCCGGGCACGGCTTGGCACCGACTTTCTGCGGCGTCGTACCGAAGGTGCACGAAGACAGGGTACGGTAAATTTTAGTAATGCTTGCAGTGTCACATTCTACTTCGTGTGTGTCGTGGGTCACACTTGAGGGCAGGATCCACTGCGTGGGTCTGGGTATCTAGGGTACCTAGATACGGTTTACGTAGCACCGTGCCTCCACTGGTACACTGCGTGCACTGTGCGTACACTGCGAATTGCATCGCCACCCGAGCCTTAGACAAATCTATTTGGAATACCATTATCTTTACTATGAAGGTGTCTTGAAAAGTTCCCTTTGAAGTATCTCTCGGGAACACACTTCTCTAAATTTTGGAAAATAAAAATAAATAAAAATCATACGATGATGAGCACAAGCTCTTCAATACTAAGTCACCTTCAAATAAAAGTTGACTTGAAATACAAAGCCCTCTCGTGACAGTGTACCAATAAAATGAAACGTTTATGAGAGGAACCTAAGCCTCTCAAAAAAATTCAAAAAAAAAAAAAATTGTTCGTTATTCGCAAGGAAAATATTCTCCGCACAGATCTCTCAAAAAAGCTACTTTTTTTTGTTTGTTTGAAAACTTGGTTGTATTAGTGTAGCCACCCGAGGATGAACTCCACTATAAGTTTGTTTTTTTTCAGCGCTGCGCACTGAACTCAATAAAAAAAAAGACACCCAATTTGGCTTTAGCAGTTCTTTTGACCTATTTTGCCCGCATTTAATGAAGATCTGATAACGGTCAGGCCACGCAAGTGGTCTGCACGCCATTTTTAAAAAAAAAAACATGTTTGAGGTAGTGCAGTTGCCCTTTTGTGTTGCCACAGGGTACACATCTCCACTTTCCACACATTTTTTTTTTCTGTTCCATTCACTTCCATAATTCATACGGGGGACAGGCAGAACAAGCGCCAACATACATAGGGTGTCTTGCGGTTCCGCAGCGTTCTTGCGGTTTCTTTTTTCTCTTTTTTTTCGGTCTTTTTTTTTGTGGATTAGTGTAGGCACTTTTGGGGGATGTGCTCCACGATACAAAACCAATATTTTGTATTTTTTTTTTTTTTTTTTTTTTTTGAAAAATTGTTGGAAAAGTGTAGTTGCCAACAATGCAAGCTCCACTGTTTTTTTCTCCTGACAAATCACTGCTACATTCAACCATACCACCACACACATAATGATAAACAGGACACAAACAAGGCAACGTGATGCAACGAAGTATGCAACCACCCACACCCTTCCCCACACACATGAGAAAATGTTTCCAGGTGAGCACTTCATATTTAGTCACAAACAAAACAAAACAAAAAAGAAACTGTAGTTGATGCAGGCACCTCCGACTGACCCACAGTACGATGCCAGCCATCTGGATGAAAGCACGGCCGGGGAAAAAAATAAGAAAAAAACTGCAAGATGAACGAAACCCCTCATAGCCTAGTCATTAGATTAGATTACTTAATGTTTTGAACCTTGGTTATTGGGCATAGCCTGGTCACCCTGTAGGCAGGTTCCCTCCTCCTCCTCCTCCCCTGTTGTTGTATCATTCTCTCTTCGGGTCTCACAACCCCGGCAGAACACCTTCCGAACCAGAGAGCTCCCGACTCGCAGACATTGCGATGTCCCCACTCCCTGCAAATCCATAGAGCACAAAGCTGCACAGTGCGAGAGACAACAGGCCGCACGGCACCACCCCTTTAAGCGCAATGAGCGGGGACAGCTGCCCTGTTTCGCGAACATCCTTCGGCAGAATGCACTTCAACTTGGTATGCACAAGAAGGCTCGACACTGTGCACAGCAACTCAGCAACGAAGAGCCACACCACGGTGACATAGCTCCCCGGGAGGTCCAACTCTCCTGTTACACACTCAACGAAGGAGACCCCCCAGGGGAAGTACCCTGCGATGTACATCGTGCACAACCCGGTAAATGGCATGTACCCCGCGTAGAGTTGCGAGGCATTCATTAACTCTTCAAGCCTCGTTGGTTTTGGGGTCCATGAAGTGCAGGGGCTGAGAATGCGGGCAAGCACCCATTTGTGAAGATTGTTTCGCGTAACAGCTTCGATGACAACGGTTAACGCGAGGTTGATGAGAAGCGAGGTTTCGCTGGTAATGGTCATGACGAGAAGGGAGCGGACCGCATCGGAGAAGACGTCAAGCGCGACAGCAACGTGAAGGAGCTGTCTATCGGGAAGCATGGTGCCGTCTACACCGAGGTTGAAGGTGATTTTTCCTTGAATGCTTTTGATCAACAGATTTAACGCTACAACCCAAACCTGGGTTACCACAAACACCACCACCGGCCATGCTGTTAATACGGCGTCTGCACTAAACTCTGTCAAAACAATCTCCTTCAACCCCCAAATCAACATCAACACTGCAATGACAAACAGCAACGGCGACACCGCGAACAACCCTCTCTTCAACGCCTTCCGATACACCGCGAAACACAACGTAGGTATGACGATACAGCACAGCGACACCAACATCTCAACATCATGCGAAATCCCATCAAACAAAATATGCATGCAATACAAACACACAATCTCTCCTGTCACAGAAGAGACCAATGGAATGACCAAATCAACATTAAGCCATGAATCCCCTATGCGAATTATAGACGAAAAGAGATGAGCCGTAAAGGCATGCAAAAAGATGTCAAATGGCATCCTTTTGACGAGAATATGCCGTGTAAGCTGCCCAAGAATGTCCGATGAGCAGTCGCATGTATTAGAACAAACCCCTTTTCTCCCTGCAGCCCGCGCCGCGAAGATTAGACCCGTCAAAATGCACATCGCCGGAATGAACAGCAGAAGAAACGTTTTGAAAACACTGTTCGCAACAGTACACCCCTTTGCATCCGGCGCGCTTGCAGTGTACAGACCAAAGGCGGTGGCTTGCACTTCTTTTACCTTTTCTTCCTCGGGGGCGTTGATGTGCTCGGTCTCTCCAGCCTCCACATCCTTCGCGAACGCCTGCACCGGAGTAAGCGGTGCCACTTTTGCTGCCTTATTCTTTTTCAGGTCCACACGCTCCTGAATCATGACAGTGCTCTCCACCGCGTTCTCCTTTTGCTTCTGCAGCCATTCTGCGTGAACCGACTTCTTTGCAGGAGAAAGCTCAATCTCCATACGCTCCTTCAACATATGCATGAAATCATCGCTTGCAACAGCATGACGCAAAAAAGCGGCTTTCGTAATGACATAAACCGGCGTCTCCTCAGCAGAGGAAGGCACCTTCAGCATCATGTCCCCGATATGCTGTGAAAACGGCTCCAACAGCTTTGCCTTGGGGACAAGAACGATCACCTCAGCAGGGGTAACCTCCCCGCGCCCCTCTGTGTCGACCAGCTGAAATGCCCATAACGCAATGCGCGCAAGGTTCTCCTCGCGTAGCTCCTCCTTGCGTACCCCCTTTGCTGAGATGAGCGACCCCCGTCGGGGTAGCGCTCTATGCAAAGGGTTGCTCTGTGTCTTGTGCAGTCTTTTGTGCTCTTCAGCAGCATCAAGCACTTCCTTAGGCAAAAAGGGAGGAAGTTTAGGGGGGACTCCCAAGGAGAGATTCGCATCGGTGGGGGTCGATGCTGAGGATTGAGACATCGCAAAAAAAAAAATAAAAAGGGAAAATAAAAAAGTTTATCAGATGACCCTAAGCCTCTCTTTGCTTAGTCACCTTTGATAGGGTTTGCTAGATGAACCTAAGCAGCCTCGTGTGCTTCACTTTGATCACAAAAAAAGAAGGGTTTTGGTAAGTGCGTCACCAAAATAGGGGGAAAGGGGGAGAAATCAGAATAGGGAGGGAGGGTGGGGGAAAAGGGGAAATGTGTGTGTTGTGTGGGGGGCTGTGAAAGGAAAGGGTGTGGGGTGGGGGACAGGGGCCACGGTGGCAAAAATTTTGTTTGATTATAGACTACTATCACTAGATAATAGCCACGGTTTTTCTTCACAGGATCCTTAAAAGCCACGGTGGCAAAAAGAAAAAAGAAAAAAAGCCATGCACTGGTGGCTGCGGGATGAGGTGAACAGGATCAGGATCCTGGCCAAGGATAAGTACCAGTTGAATGTTAATCAGGACAAGATCCTACATTGCATCCTCTACAGTTGTTAAATGTGAGTACCAGTCTGGTACTCACATTTAACAATCGTAGAGGATGCAATGCAGGATCTTGTCCTGATTAGTCTACTGTGTACTATTATTTCTTGCTAAATACGGTACAATTATGTAGTAAAGTAACGCATAAATACTGTTTTATCGCTAGATAATATTGCTGACATATGAGCCAAACCACTTGGAATTTATCGGGCAACGAACCCGAATCTGCAGCTAAATCTGAACCTATAGAAGGGGGTTTATGGCAACTATCGTGAACCTGCGTGCACTCTGCGGAATGTTTGTTGCTACCAAAATTGGGGGTCTTTTTTTATTTGTTTTTCTCTTCTCTGGTTGAACAGGCAAGGTTGGGGGTATTGGTGGGGGGGGGGTGACTTTTTTTTTTGTCTCTTTTTTCCCGTTAAAACTATCGCTCTCTGTTTATATTTTTTGTTTTTTTGAACATAGGTTTCGAACGCGCGTTCGAAAATCGAAAACGCGCAAATCCAAAATCGGAAAACGCGCACATGAAAAAAAAAAAAAAAACGCGCAAAAAAAAAAAAAAAAAACGCGCGTTCGAAAAGCCGGACGCGCGTAAAAAAAAAAGGGCGTTTTTTTTTTTTTTTTTTTTTCAAACGCGCGTTCGAAAAAGTGGTTTTTTCGAACGCGCGTTTGAAAAACTGGACGCGCGTTCGAAAAAACCACTTTTTCGACGCGCGTTCGAAAAACCTCCCCACGTAAACATGAGGCTTCCACTTTTTCGAACGCGCGTTTTTTTTTTTTCGTTTTTCAAACGCGCGTTTTTTTTCTCGTTTTTTTCGAACGCGCGTTTTTTTTCGTTTTTCAAACGCGCGTTTTTTTTTCGTTTTTTTCAAACGCGCGTTTTTTGTTCGTTTTTTCCGAACGCGCGTTTTTTTCCCCGTTTTTTCCGAACGCGCGTTTTTTTTTTTTCGTTTTTCAAACGCGCACTCGAAAACGCCCTAAAAACGCGAACGCGCGTTCGAAACCTATGTTTGAAGAAGAAAAAAAAAAACAAAAGGGGTGTGTCTTTACGTGCGCTCTCCCTCCCTCCCCTCCCTATATCCACCCCCCCCAAGTTGAGAACCGTGCACTTCGCTCTAGAGACGACATGGACAAAAACACATTAGCACACATATTGGCACACACCTTTTTTTTTGTTTTTTTTCTCTCTTTTTTCCGTCTTTTTTTAATATTTTTTTTTGTGAGATCAAGCGTATGGCATTAAGAGAAGGCACCATAACGGTGCTCAGTGCATGCGCTGGATCGTCACCTCTTTGAAACAATATACTCTTTCGGCCGTACGAAGCAGAATGAGAAGAGAAACACAGATGTCTGCATAGAGACAGAGTATTGTAGTGCGTTTCTACAGCTGGGCTTGTCTGTCTTTACCCCAACAAGGACGTTTTTGTAACATCTGGGAAAACTGGGGAGATGGGGCTGGGGGGGTGTGGTGGTGGGGGTGGGGTGGCAGTGTTCTTAGAATCCCTTCTTGGCGCGGGTGGAGATCTCCTCGAAGGTAAGGTCGTCCGCTCCGTTTGCCTGCACGTCGATGAGTCCTCCCTCGATCTTCTTCTTCAGGGCGTCCTTGCTGCCGGCGTAAAGCATCTTCGTCTTCACCTTACCGCTGTCAGGGTTCCATGTGATGAAGAGGATCTTCGACTTCGACACACCCTCGTCCTCGAAGGTGAAGTCCCACACGTAGTAACGTGCCTCCTCAGGAAGGCTCGACACGTACTCGTCCCAGGTCGCGCCCTTGGCGAACTCCTTTCCGACAACAATCTCGCTTCCGTCAATCTTGAACTCAAGTCCCTGGAACGCCTGCTTTGTCTTCAGGGACTCGAACTTGTCCACGCAGTCCTTGCTGCAGGAGACTCCGGTCATGGACATTTTGAAGTTTTGGTTGGTTTTAGATTCTTATTCTGGAGGGACTTGGGCGTGGGGAAGGAGCGGGCCCAAACGCGACTCTTCCCTACCCGCCCTACCCGCCCCCCCCTCTCCACCCTCTTTCAACCAACTTATTTGAGCATCTTTGCTGCTCTTTCTCCTCTCTCCCCCCACAAACTTCTTCTTCAGCGCCTTGTGAACACAAACACACCCGAACACACCTACCAACCCTACAGACCCCCTCCCCGCTACCTCACCCACCCTACTAAAAGCCGCCACCATCACCTCACCACATGCCACCCATCCACTGCAATGCCATTTCATCACAACACAGACCCCCCTACCCCACAAGCAATCTACGAGGCCCTTGCTCCAACCATGGTTCCTTCCTTTACATCCAACCCAATGCTGAACGAAGGCAAATCCACTGATAGAATACGGCACAATCATTTCTTTTGTGGACACACACACAAATACCACAAGCCCCCCCCACGCACCTCCAATATTTGTCCATCCTCTCTCAATCAAGCTGGCTTGAATGAGGAGATAGGACCTATAGAGTGCAACCAACCCTAAGGCACCATTTCCACAAGGGAAAGCGTGAACATTCACACAACCACCCTGGCCTGCAATGCCCCCCCTTCCATTCTCAACAATGCGAGAAGGAGAACCCATATCAACAACATTGACATAGGGGAGAGAGGCATTGCATTTTTTGCCACACCTAAAAAAAAAATGCAATCATTTCTGCTACAGACGCTCCGCTCTGCTGACAAAAATGTGAACTGTCAAACCACCTCCATCCATGCACACCCCCCTTTCCCCATACAACGCAGGGCACCTCTCTGCAGACTGCTAACAGCGGTGACCCACCACCACCCACCATCCCATCCCACCCAATGAGAGCGACTCAAGAAGAAAACAAAAAAACCCCTCCCATCTGCCAATCTGCCATCTGCCATCCACAGTTACAAAAAAAGGCGCACTGCAAAGCGAAGGTAGTCATCGTTGTACCCAAAAAAACCCTCGCCATTTTGTATAGATTAATATGCTGTCCATTTGGATGATGGAACCAAACTGTGTGTCAGCGTGTGGGGCGAATGTAACCACAAACGGAATATTGGTGTGGAGTGTTCATTGGATCTCGACAACACAGGGTTGACAAAGCTGAGAAAACAGATGAACTACCTTGTGCACAGAGTCCAACCACGCCACAGCACACAGAGAAGCAACCCCTCCTCATGCAAATATCACACCCACCCCCTGCCCATCCCCCTGCTTCGCTCACAGCAGCCCTGTGCGAAGAAAGGTCGTACATCCACGGATTTGCACCAATTCAACCGAATCTGACATTGTCAACCATATACCCCCTTTTTGTATCTGCCCGTATCACGCATCCCTCAAAACGCTGAACCGATTCACAGCGTATAGCATCACTCCATGGAAAAAAACTGTGGGAAAAAAAAAACTGTACTACCGCGTGGGTAAAGCGCTGCGCTTGATTCACCCTCCCTTCCCCCTCTCCCCGCATTTCCCCATCGGTTCGATACTGCTTCAGATGGCTTGTTAGAAAAAAAACCCCTATTTTACCAAAAGAACCTCGAAACCTTGCCCTTAACTGCATCGATCTACGAAGGCATTTCAACAAAGAAATTCCATTTCATCAAGAACGAGAGTGTGTGTGGGGGGGGTCGAAGTCGTAGTCTGTTGCCGCTGATCACAACGTCCTCAATGTCGCAGAGACGCCCCACGTGGCGGTAGTGGAAGTTCTCGAGGTGGTGTGTGCTGTCGTCAGACTCGGGGAAGCCAAACGCAATCTGCGGGCAGTCAGCAGGCGTCGCTGTACAGTCTCCCCACACCCAGATGGTTCCCGCCTCCCACACCACCCTGTAAACGATGCCGTCTCAGAACTGAAGTGCACTCTATTATGTCCCCTGGTACTGCCCTTAACGATCCACCCTCATGGCGGGGTTCATCTGACGTTGCACCCCCCCTCCCCGTGCATTCAGCTCCACCCCCACCCCCACCCTAGATCAATGCCGGCTGAGCTTTGTTCCATAAGAGTTCACCTAAATTCGGCCTGGTAGTAACTTCCGCCGAATACCGACCAACACCGTCACGTAAAACGCCCAATACCGCCAAACTCGGGTCAACAATGGGATGAGAAGGCAGGAAAAGGAAATCAAGCAAGGGTAGAGGGCAGTCATTTGTATTGTGCTATACAGTCAATATTTTCTTTTGTCTTTTTTTTTTTTTTAATCTCGTATTTTTTTCGTCCTCGATCTTCCCACCCCCACCTTCCCCCTTCTCACAGTAAGGTTAGGACTTATTGGGGAATGGAGTGTTTTATGTAGGGCTACCATATAAAAGGGTGATTTGTGGGAAGGCTGGACCAGAGCATCTTTTGTGCATACGTTTGTTTGTTTTTCTTTTTTTTTCCCCCTCTTTTGGGTCTGTAATATGCACTCAGAGAGAAGAAGGGTGTGTACAGTACTCCAACGATGGTTTGGCATTCAATAAAGTCGCCAAATTACCAAAAAAAAAAAAACCTCTAAATTTGCCTTATTTTCTTTGTACGCCATTTTATTTGGGCTACTGTAAGATGCTTCCATACCATAACTCTGCACAATATATAAATTTTGTTCATAAAAACTTTAAAAAAGAAGAAAAAAAAAAACACACGTTGTAAAAAAGGGAGACATTTTCACAAAAAAAAAAAAAAAGGAACGAAAAAAGCTGGCAAGAAATACTGGAATAAAAAAAAAATAAAACAAAACGCGCTATTCAGGCAGAGAGACGTTCTGTGCAAAGAGAAACTAAACCAGGGATTTTCTCTAAATGGCCCTTCCCCCACTCCACCCATACGTGTTTCTTTTCTAGCCCTTTGTCATTTTTTTGTATCTTTTTTTTTGTGTGGTGGAAGCACTCACTCGAACAGTGAGTTCCGTCTACCGGTGCAAAAAAAAGTGGAGTTGAAAAGCCAAAATAAAAATAAAAGAAAAGAAATCCTCTCAGTGTTCTTAGAATCCCTTCTTGGCGCGGGTGGAGATCTCCTCGAAGGTAAGGTCGTCCGCTCCGTTTGCCTGCACGTCGATGAGTCCTCCCTCGATCTTCTTCTTCAGGGCGTCCTTGCTGCCGGCGTAAAGCATCTTCGTCTTCACCTTACCGCTGTCGGGGTTCCATGTGATGAAGAGGATCTTCGACTTCGACACACCCTCGTCCTCGAAGGTGAAGTCCCACACGTAGTAACGTGCCTCCTCAGGAAGGCTCGACACGTACTCGTCCCAGGTCGCGCCCTTGGCGAACTCCTTTCCGACAACAATCTCGCTTCCGTCAATCTTGAACTCAAGTCCCTGGAACGCCTGCTTTGTCTTCAGGGACTCAAACTTGTCCACGCAGTCCTTGCTGCAGGAGACTCCGGTCATGGACATTTTGAAGTTTTGGTTGGTTCTTTGCTGTGTTACTGTGAGGTTGATGTGATGGGAATATGTGATTCAAGAAAACGGCATTAAAACATAACCCCTCCCCATGCATTTTTTTTTTCCAGGTTCTGCTTTTTTTTTGTTGTTGGTCTTTTTTGTTGTTTTCTTTGTTTTCATCTCTCTGCGTCACCTGCATATTGTTTTGTTTTGTTTTTGTTTGTTTTTGTTTTTTTTGTTTTTTTTGTTTCCTTTTTGGTCCCCTTGAACATTGGTTGTTCTTTTTTGCAGACAGATTAAAAATGGTTGTTGAGGGTTACTCAACAGGTCCTTTTGCAGTCGATCTGCACCCCCAAAATAAAATAAAATAAAGGCTCTTCTCTCTCGAAAAACAGAAGAGAACGACAAAAAGGAGACTAAATAAAATAAAACAGAAAAGAAAGTAAAATCAAAAAAGAAGGGGAAAAAAAACCACAGTCACAACAAAGTGACTAACGTTATAATAACAGCACATCCACACGACCCAAGAGGGTGGAAATATAACAACATAAGCACTACACAGTCAACAATTGACCACAAATGCTCGCGATGTGCTGAATCAAACTAGTAAAGCCGATCAGAATCCCTTCTTGGCGCGGGTGGAGATCTCCTCGAAGGTAAGGTCGTCCGCTCCGTTTGCCTGCACGTCGATGAGTCCTCCCTCGATCTTCTTCTTCAGGGCGTCCTTGCTGCCGGCGTAAAGCATCTTCGTCTTCACCTTACCGCTGTCAGGGTTCCATGTGATGAAGAGGATCTTCGACTTCGACACACCCTCGTCCTCGAAGGTGAAGTCCCACACGTAGTAACGTGCCTCCTCAGGAAGGCTCGACACGTACTCGTCCCAGGTCGCGCCCTTGGCGAACTCCTTTCCGACAACAATCTCGCTTCCGTCAATCTTGAACTCAAGTCCCTGGAACGCCTGCTTTGTCTTCAGGGACTCAAACTTGTCCACGCAGTCCTTGCTGCAGGAGACTCCGGTCATGGACATTTTAAAGGTTTTTTTTTGGTTTGGTTTGAAAGAGCTGTGTGTGTGGATATGGTGTGAACTATTAAAGCAATACACATTACAAACAAAAAAACCCCCCTATCTTTTTTTTCTTCACCCCTTCACCCCCCCTCCGAGGACAATGCCCCGTACTTCTCTCCCTCCCCCCCCTTCCCCCTTCCCCCTCTCCACTCCCTCACCTATGAGCAATGACAAGGTGCACGACTAATTCCATGCCAAGACTAAATAACAACCTACCACTCATTACATTACAGGACTTTACGTTATTTAGTCTTTATCATGCAACACTAGGCATGCACCTTGCCATATGACCAGGTGGTAACTAGGTCCTCCCTTTCCTACCCTACATGCGGAAACGAAAGAACGAAGATGTAGTGAGGAAGGCATTCTGCTGGGGCTTCAATGATGTGCTTTTCGACGTGCGAATATGGGCATGAGATGGGTTCAAAATCTTCTAGGGGCATGCCTGGAAGACGTGGTAGCGTGCTTTTCTCTGGCTGCGTCGCATCCTCTGCTAAGAGAGCCTGAATCTGCGCCAGACGACGTTGCTGACTGTCCGATCGAATCTCCTCCTCCTCAATCTCCGCAAGCTGCAGCTCCAGCAACTCTTTGTCCAAGGACCCCCTCGGTCTTTTTGGGCTCTCCTTCTCCAAATTCACCGAACACAACACCGCACACAACACCTTATCACTCGAATGCCTTGCCCCCATACTCACATCCACCGCACGCCTCAAGCTCTTCCACACCACGGCACCTTGCGTAACACCCTCCTTCAACAACCCCACGACCTCCTCTGCCTCACAACACCACCACATGCTCCCCACCCCAGTTGGAGTACGCCCTGCATTCACATCAAACCCTGCCAAGTTGACAAACCGACTCTGCAAAGGGCAGCTTTCGACGCTAAAACACTGTGCAACACAGGGCACATTACTCCAGGACTCATTTTCAGGTTCGTCCTCTTCAGGTTTACCTTCGATTGGGGCTGCACGCCAGGAAGGGGGAAACGGTGTGTTCGGTTGACAGATGAGGGTTGAGCTGTATGGGTGCATCGGATACGACGTCGCCGTGCTTTGGATGGAAGGGCATGGCTTCTTGGTAGGGGGTTCTTCTGTACACCCCGCCTCTACGGCATCTAAGAAAAGAGAGTACGGCGCGCTAACGGAAGCAGGGGAAAGTGAACACTGCAGACGAGCGAAAATTCGATGAGAAATTCCGTTGGATCGGCACACCTCATCCCATGCGATGAGATTCGCAGACAGCAGACGCATCGCTCTTGCAACCGGGACGACCCACGGAGGGGCCAACCCTTTCACCTTTTCCCGATATTGCTCCGCCACCGATTTGAACGCTGCACACCGTATTTCATCCGATTCTCCGATCAGTAGCTCCTCTCTATCTGCCTTCTCTGCAATCTCTAAATATCCTGCACATAGCCGCAACGTAGTACAAAGCGCTTCTAAAGACCGTGTCTTGCCTCCTGTTAGCCTATCCGCATACCGAATAAATTTTTGCGGAGATTGTAGCGTACTCTGACTATCAACACAATGCATAAAAGCAAACCCTGCGGGCAAAAGAAGATATTTTCTGAGTCGTGTATCCAAAGAGGTGATCGAGCAGAAGTGGTCCGCGATGCTTTCGATAAACTCGATTTGCGGTGCGTTCTGCGGCGACGCAGTTTGCAAAGGGAATACCAAGGCGTGTAGGGCAGTTTCGTCGAGTTTGCGTTTCTTGCCTTGGGAAGGTGTGGTGCTGCGACGTCCTTTCGTCTCAGAGGTGTCCGACAGCGCAACGCCGCGTGGGTCGCATAGGTACGGTGCCTCCTCAACAGGGTACCCTGCCTCGATGGAAACACTCACCCAGTTTACGGTGACGCATCGCATCAGGAGCTCGGCAGGGAGGGACGGCGCGGTGCGTGTTTTCTGTATTATTTTTTTTTGATAATTTTTAGGTGCAAGTGAGAGAGAGAGAGAGAGTCTTCACTAATTTTTTGAAGAGGTAAAAAAAAAAATATCTGTGATGGTGTGGCCGACCTCAAAAGCAGAAAATAGGAGAACATAGCACCTCCCTTTACACCATTTTGAACAAATTATTTCATATACTTTCCTTTCTTAACGAAACGAAAAGAAAGCAAAGAGGCGAAAAATGTTGGAATTGAACAAAGAAAACTTTATGAGGAGGAACCGAAGCCTCTCATGACAAGATGGAATATTTTGGAAACAAAAAAAAAAGAGAAAAAAAGATAGGAAAAAGTGGATCTCTGCATACCGCAGGAATAACAATGATGTGGGTCACGCCAGGGTCCGTAACGTTAGAGGCAATCACCGCACCGCGGTCGGAGAGCTGCTTCTGCACCTTGGGCGGCCGGTTCCCGAGAAAGGCAGCTGTGATGCCGGTGAGAGGGTGCTGTGTGTCGGACGACATTGTCAGAGGTTGCGGAGAACAGACGCCTTTTTTTTTTCTCCCCCTCTTTTTTGTCCCTCCCTGCCCACCTTTATGCCTCCTACCACACACGCCTCTCTGTTACGTTGTACTTTGGAGAAGGGGTAGGGAAGTGTAGAGCAATAGGTGACAAAGAGGAAAAAGTAGTAAACGCACAGACACCTCGACCTGTTTGAGTGAGGAGGTGGCTCTGCAGCGCGGTTTCGTCCCAGAACCGCAACGGTGTGTTCAAAATGCTTTGTTTCTATTTCCTCCTTCATGAGGTGGCAAAAGAAAAAAGGGGGGAGGGGGTATCATTCATTTTTAATACGACTTCTTGAAACTGATGCGGTCTTTTCTCAAACTCTTGTTTCTTTTTTTTTTGTAGCATCGACCACCTGATTTTTACCCCGCGTATAGGCGCGTATAGCGCGTAAAGGCGCGTAAAGGCTGGGGAAAATGGGTGGGGTTTGGCCTATACAGGCCTGTACGGGCCTTTACGCGACTAACGCGGGGTAAAAATCAGGTGGATCGACAAAAAAAAAACACCATGTAGGCTGGGTTCTGTACAAAGTCGCCCAAAAGGCTAAATGAATTTCAAAAGGTATAGACACAGATCATCCTCAACCCCAAATGATTTTTTGCAAAAAATTATCTTTTAAGACAAACACATAGTCAAACTGATGCAGGTTTTGTCTTCACCTTGGTTTTGTATTAGTGTAGACACTATAATATTATTTTTTTTTTTTTTGCATAATCAGGGTTTCCGCCAGCATTTGGGGTTTCAGGATTTGGGGGGGTCCATCAAAAAGACCCCCCAAAAATTTTTTTTTCTCCCCGCAAGAGCGGTCGTCGCGCGCTTCGCGCGCGCCTCCCTGGCAGCCACAGGTGGAGAGGCGAAGGGTGCTGCGGGGGGAGGGCCGCAAAAAAAATTTCGGGAAGGGTTGAAAGGGCGGGGGAGCTCACTGCCGATTGAGGTGTCACTTCCACTAGGCTGCAGAAAGGCTGTCTTTGCTTTTTTGTTGTGTCGACAATCACCTGCTAGTGCAGGATCTGGTCGGGGGTGGAAGCTTAACAAGGTAAGGGTCTTGTGAGAGGGTGATGGCATTTGCTTTTTTCGTTGTATGGCGCTACAGTGCTGCAGTTGGAACATGTAATAGAAAGTGAATGTACTCGCTGCTTGCATCGAAGCCTCCTTAAAAAAGGGGCAACCACATAAGTATCAATGGGGATATATCAATATCAAATAGTCAGCAACAGCGCCGCAGGCGCACGGTACGCTACTTTTTTCTTTTTCTCTTTTTTTCTTTTAGATTTTCCCCCCCTTTTCTTCCACTTCTTTTGACACAGCGAGCCAAATGCTCTGCACGGTGGGGTCACATGACCACGGGGGGTCATCTACAACCTCCAAAACCCCATTTTTCTTGGGGGGGTCCATGGGCCCCCCCAAACCCCTGTAAAAATCCGGATTTTTCTGGGAAAAATATTGGGGGGGTCCATGGTCCCCCCCGGTCCCCCTTGGCGGAAACCCTGATAATTTTGAGAAGTTTCAAAGGGGGGGAAAATAGCGTGGAGGAAGGAAAGGTTCTACCATGTAGCTTTGTTAGCTACAAATGGCTTCGAAGAAGAAAAAAAAGAAAGCATTTCAACAATATGCATTGAAATAAATTGCATAGGTATATGGTTTAGGGATCAAAAAATGGTCCCATCTTTCTTTTAGGAAAAAAATAGGGGGAAAACAAACCGATACACATCACACACCATTCTGAAGAAGAGGGAACAAAGTGCGCACGGGTAAGGGATAGAAGACTCTGCCTTTGCAAATGTCGTTGCGCCCAAAAGGGGATGAGATTTTGGAGCATTTATGCACAGAATAGAATACTGCATGCTATTTGTGTTCGTGCCATGATGTTCAGTTTTTTTGTGATTTTTTTGAACTTTTTTTGTGCATCTCCAGACATAAGAAGGGAAGACACCGTGCCCCTTATATTCCTCGCGAAGCCTTCTGATGAGTGTTTAGTGGTAGGGGTTTTTGTTGTTGTTGCTGTATGGACAATCTGTTAATTTGCTTTGCATTTGACTTCTGTTACAGTTCTGCATTGCAAACTATTGTGCCCCTCACAGCAAGGTTGATTAAAAGGGGGGAAATGCAAGATGGCCCTACACGGCGACCAAGTAGGTGATATGACATGAGACATATGAGACATATGAGACATATGAGACATATGAGACATATGAGACATATGAGACATATGAGACATATGAGACATATGAGACATATGAGACATATGAGACATATGAGACATATGAGACATATGAGACATATGAGACATATGAGACATATGAGACATATGAGACATATGAGACATATGAGACATATGAGACATATGAGACATATGAGACATATGAGACATATGAGACATATGAGACATATGAGACATATGAGACATATGAGACATATGAGACATATGAGACATATGAGACATATGAGACATATGAGACATGACATGCTCAACACCATGTTAAAAAAATAACATGGTATGTCATGGTATGCTTGGTTGCCGTGTAAAGCGACTATATCACCTTGTCAAATAAAATGGAAATTGTGAGGTTTGGACGCAGACATCCATGGGTTATCAAACGGAGGGGGGCACTTCATTGATACAACACAGCGGGTGGGGAATGCTGTACACAGGTACACAGGCATACACACACAAAAAGAAAAGTTTATAGATGAACATAAGCCTCTCGTTCTAAGTCACCTTGATCAAAAAAAATGCTTTCATTTACTGTGAAACATACAGTGCAACACGGCTAAGTAGTCCTCCCAACATAAGGTCGGATAAAAAAAATATACCGCGATTGGAAATATTATGGATCGAATTAAGTACCAAATGTCCCGAAAAAACTTCAAACGTACCATAATTAATTCGGTCCAACAATAACCCGAACCAAATATTAATTCGATTCATATCGTTCTGGGCAAAAAAGTACTTGTCAAAAAAATAAGATTCGCCCTTTCCTCGGGGGACAAATACAAAAAAAATTGCCCCCCAAAACATTATGGACCGAATTAAGTACCAAATGAAACTCAAAAACCTCAAACGTACCATAATTAATTCGGTCCATAATATTTTGTTTCTTTATTTATTCGGTCCATAATATTTCCAAACGCGGTACTCAAGCGTGACTGAGGCGTACTCAGGAATAGTTGGTACGCTGCCGACCATCGCCTCAGATATATAGTTTTTTTCCCAGCTCCAAGCCATTTTTTTTTTTTTTCCCAGGCGTACTAAGACCTCGCTGCGTTGTATGGTGAAAGCTAAGATACGGATAAAGACTGCAATGTGGCAACGCTGTGACACACTACACAGAGGGGGGGGAAAAAACTGTGTATGACTGTTCTAACCCTTTATAAAGGAAAGGAAAAAAGGGGGGGTCGTGGAAGAAAAAGGAACAGTGAAAAAGATCGCTTCACAGATTACATTGGATCATGTTTGACATTAATTTACAAACCTTGCAGCTTTTATTAAACTTGAAACATTACACAAATCCCCAACACAGAAGAGGACAGTACCCATCCAAAACAAACCCATCCCCCCCACTCGAGAATACACAAATTCTTCACAAAAAAAAATGCGCAAAAAAAAGAGAGCTGTTGTTCGAGGGCAAGGCGATGAACACGACTAGGCAAATTCTCTTTAGTTTGCGTCTTCAGAAAAAAAAAAATTGAAAAAAAAAAAAAAACTAAAAAAAGATAAACGTTTATATCCCCCCCCTTTCCCCTCCCCACTTCCCCTTTCTTTACAACTCTGCCTTGCAAAGTGGACATGTCTTTTCATTTTTGAACCAATCTCTGATGCAATCATCGTGAAAAATGTGTTGGCATGGGAGGAACGCGCCTTCAATTTGTGTTTCAATGGTGTCGAGGCAGACAGAACAGGCGCCGCCGTGGGTTTCTTTGTGGGCGGCAAATGCTTCGGAGATGGGGATGCTGATACGCGCGAGGGAGTCTTCCGACGCACCACGGGACACATCGTCCTCCGAGAGGCGAACCAGAAGCTCGTAGTGAAGCGGGGTGAAGTCGACCACCGTTTGGAGGTACGTACGGAGGGAGGGGATGTCCAGGTGCATGAGACGCTCCTGCTCGGTTTGAGTGGGTGGGGCTCTTTGAACTGCATGGCGTTGGCCGGCTTGGTCGTACACAAAATCGCCGTTGTTGTTGTTGTTGTTGTTATTGTTATTATTGTTATAGGCATTGTACACATTAGTGGTATTGCCATCAGTGTTAATGGGCTGCTGGCCTTCCTTCTCCTTCTCCTTCTCCTGCCTCTTCTGCAGCTTCTTTTGACTCAGCTGTTCATGCCTCCTCGTCGCTCCTACCGTTCTCCTCCGTGCCTCGGCATTTTGCTTTTCAACAATCTTTCTCCATTTCTCCTTTATCTTCTCTTCATATGATTCTACCAAGACAATCTGGTCAATATCATTTTCCTTTTCCCATGTCAAAGCACCTCCTGGGGTCCATACACAAAGGTATTCGGAGCCTTTTTTGGACCCCTTTTTGCCAAGAATTTGCTTGACAACGAATTCTTCTTGGACGTCAGAATCGAGGTCGGTGTCATAAGAGAAATAGGAGGAGCAACCGTGGGGGAGTGAGCTAAGGTTTTCGATGTGGGTCAGCAAATCGGTTCCGATCTTTTCAAGGGCCTCCGCTTGGGCAGCAATGTCGTGGAGCTTTCTTTCGATGGCGGAGTACACCGCGTCGTCCTCCTTCATGAGCCGTTCCTCCTCCTCAAACATGGCCTCAATTCTGTCCGGCCCATCCTCGTTGTCTGCCAGACCAACAGCAGAGGGTGTAGAAGTCACATCGCATTCACCTGCCACGCTCTGAAGCTCCATGCACGACACAAAATTTGCCACATCGGCCATGGTTTTGGTGTAAAAAAAAATTTACAAAAAAAAGGGGGGGGAGTGCGTGGGGGTTACCCCTCTGGCTTCCTAAAAAGGGGGATTTTTTGTTGTGTTGACAATCACAACAAGGTTTTGTACACCAATGCTACATGCTAAGAAGGGGTGTTGGAGGTTACAGTTAAGAAACTGCCCTCTTTTCAAAAATGGAAAAGTGGAGGTGGGGAAACAGAACAACAAAAGGTTCATAAGATGATCCTAAGCCTCGCATTTAAGCCAATATTTGATCACAGTATTAAGGGAAAACTTAGAAAGTTGGGGGATGGGTACGCATTTTTTTTGTTTTTGTTCAGCCCCGTCCATTGCTGTTTCTTTTTTTTTTTAAATTCCAGACATTCGGCTCCGAAGGGAAGTAGGTAGGGGGGTGGTCCCCCCCCGCCCTAAAAAAAATAAAATAAAATAGATTCCCCAAGGATACCATACTGTACCTTAAAAGTGTATGGATACATGTGAGTCACTTCGATCGTTCTTCGCCCTTTTGTGTGTTTCTTCTTTTTTTCGAAACTTCTAAAAAGTCTCCAAAAACTGCACCATTGCCGAATAATAGTTCAAAAAAAAAAAAATAGGGGGAGGTAGGAAGGGGGGGGGACAGCCTCCCACCCTCTCTCCACGCGGTAGTAGATTGGAAATTTGTCGAAAAAAGATTTTTTTTGTTCGATCATTTTTTTAAAATTATTTGATTTTGTTCTCTCCCCCTTCTCCCCACCCCAAAGCTGTATTTAAAAAAAAAAAAAAAAAAAAAAACAACGACGTGCATCACCCCCTCTTCCAAATAGCCTCATTACCAGGGGCTGTTTTGTATCATTCCATCCACTTTAAAATGACACCAGGGCTCAAGCACACGAAAATACAAAAAAAAAAAGACATTCTTTTGAGCAGAAATACCGAACAGAGCATTGATGGCATTTGGTGAACTACACGCAATTACCTTTTGCTCCTGCAGTGTTTCCTTCAAAAAATAGGGGGAGGGGATAAATATATCAGTTTTCGGAGAGAGGGGTTATACTGTCCTCTTTTTTTGTACACTATTTTTAGAAATAAAAAATAAAAAAAATGACGGTTTCAGAACAAAAATAGGGGGGGATGCACACAAAAAAAAAAAGGCGGAACTCGCTGTCCCAATTTTTTTTTGTGAGGGGGGGGAAAAGGGGGAGGGTTTGGGGTTTTAAAAAAACACACAACTTTTTTTTGCTTTTCATTTTTTTTTTAAATGTCGAAGAGCACTTTCCGCAGTTGCCTAGGAGGGGGTTTTTTTCCTCATCTTCTTACACATTGTACCCCCTCTCTCTGCAAACAGCGCCGACCCCATCCCACCCACCCCAGAAATAATTCGCTTATTCCTCAATCCCGAAGGTCTTCTTGCACTGTTCCAAACGGGGCAGGGTCCATGCATCGCACTGTGAAAAAAATGATATTTTTTGTTATCTCGACAACCGCCTAATACCCCAGGCTAGGGTCTGTACTCAATGTTGACCGAAGCCTTTTGTACTACGAAAGGTATAGTCATTCGTTCTGAAACCCTAGCAGCTTATGAAAAAAATTTCCTTCCCCCCAGGAGGTAGTCTCACATGCTTGGATACGCTGATACTACTTACCCTTAGAAAGATTGTTTGTAGGCTACGGTTCTGAGACTGTCCTTGTTTAGTAATCGTCAGAACAAAGGGAGAGGGGGAGAAACACAAATAAAGTTATCCCTTCACAACCTCCTTGCAATGCCCTTTCTTTCAAAACCATCACAAAAAACATAACCTATTTTCATATACTTTATACACAGGAGGTACAACAACAACTATCATACGGTATAGCTGGCTTGAGGTGAAACCCCAACCAGGCAAGCCCGACATAAGGCCAGCTATATTAGCAGACGCTTGCCCCGGAGTGTTGTACATGGATGGAAAAAAAAAAAGGGTCGACTTGAAATACAAAGCCCTCTTGTGAACAGTGTACCTCGGTGCATGACTCGGTGCACCGGGTGATGGGAAAAAAAAAATATGGGGAGGCGCTTCCGTTTAACGGCAACCCACAAGAGTAGAACAACAACCAAACTTTTGAGAAACAGACGCCAATGAGACCTAGAGTCTCTCTTCTTACTTGTGTGCTACAGACAAACATGACAACGCTAACCACGACTGCCACGGCAGAGCGGGGTCCCTAACGGTTCACTGGGGGGGATCCACATAGATAAAGAAAACAAAAAATACGAAAGCAAGGAAGAAAACCAGTAAAAAAAAAAAAAAAAAAATATGACCCAGTGTCTGGGAAAGGAGGGGGTCATACGTATTCACCAGGGCGCTCCTTTGTCATTTTTGCGGCGAATTTGTTGGAAGGGTGTGAGCGGCACTGAATGTCCAAGTACTCGTCCCACATGCACGGCCCCTGGGAGCGGTCAAGCGCATCCTGGTAGTGCTTCTGGTATCCGCTGTGGTTGGAGAAGTCTGTGAAGTCTCCGACCTTGTGGTTGCTGCGGGCTGTGGGGGGGGGGAAGGTGGAGGTGGAGGATGTGTGTTACATAGCACGCGGTTGTTCATTTACACACAACAACCCACATTTTGCTTTCAATCACCCTACCAAAACAGGTTCACTAAATAACACCCGAATGGTATTTGGGCTCATACTATATACAGCGTTAAAAAAATCTGTAAAAGAAACTGTGGGTATATGACGGTAGAGGTCAAAATATGTTACGGGGAGCAAAAGGGGGATGTGAGTTTTGAGTGTGAGGTGCGGCGACTCGTGAATGACATACTCCACACGTGGTACCGGGGGGTGATGTGCGCGGCGGCGGGGTTGCGGGATGCCTCGGGCTCGGGCATGCCGTGTTGGTGGTCAATGAGACCCCATGCTGCCATGATTGCTGCCATTGTAGCTGCTTTTCTCTTTTCTTCCGCTGAGGGAACTTGTCTGGGGTGGGTAATGGTGGTGGTTTTGGTTTGTTTTTAAATCAGGTTTGTCTAATTCCCAAGGAGCATTGCTAGTGGGCGAACTGCAGCTATTCCCCAATCCAAGGGGGTAGGGAGGGAGTGCACTGCACACCGGGTTTTGTTCAAAAAGGAATCAGTTTGAAGGTTGAAAAAAGCAGGCCGTTTTTTTCTTCACAATCGTGAATGTTTTTTTTTTTCTCGAAAGTGCCCTTCGAGGCCGGGTCTTTTATGGCAACGCAAAAAACATTGGGGCCAACACAACTCATTCCCTGCAGGTGGCAATAGAGACGGAGCTGGCGGTGGTGGGGGGGTTGCGTGCCCTGCAAAAGTCACCCGGCCCAAACAGGAAGGGGGTGTGGGGGTGTGGGGGGAGTCTCTTACTTATTGGGGGGAACAACAAACGGCAACACAGCGCACAGGTGCGGCAGTGTTCTTGAGGGGTGTACAGGGTGCGTGGGGAAGATGTCGTGTCCGTCTAAACGTGGTCCTCCTTGAACCTAAGGAAAGGGGCATGAAGCTCGCTGCTCTTTTGCAGAGTGTGTGGCCCTTTCGTACGTTTCGTGTGCGTCTTGTGCTGGACGGTGACGTAGGGGGGGTAGAAAAGCAAATAAAACAGCAACAAAAAATGTGTGAAGTGATCCAGTTTGCACTGATCAGTACTCCTCAACATCCTCCTCTCCCTCGATGTCAGCGGACTCAGCTCCGACCTCCTCGTAGTCCTTCTCAAGGGCAGCCAAGTCCTCACGTGCCTCGGAGAACTCTCCCTCCTCCATACCCTCACCGACGTACCAGTGCACGAATGCACGCTTCGAGTACATCAGGTCGAACTTGTGGTCGATGCGTGCGAACACCTCAGCGATGGCAGTCGAGTTCGAGATCATGCACACGGCACGCTGCACCTTGGCGAGGTCACCTCCCGGCACCACAGTCGGGGGCTGGTAGTTGATTCCGCACTTGAATCCGGTGGGGGACCAGTCGACGAACTGGATGGTGCGCTTCGTCTTGATGGTTGCGACAGACGCGTTGACGTCCTTCGGCACAACGTCTCCACGGTACATCAGGCAGCACGCCATGTACTTTCCGTGGCGGGGGTCGCACTTCGCCATCATCGAGGCAGGCTCGAACGCGGCGTTGGTGATCTCGGCCACGGAGAGCTGCTCGTGGTACGCCTTCTCCGCAGAGATCACAGGGGCGTACGACGAAAGCATGAAGTGGATACGCGGGTACGGCACCAGGTTGGTCTGGAACTCGGTCACGTCAACGTTCAGCGCTCCGTCGAAACGGAGGGACGCCGTCAGCGACGAGATCACCTGCGCGATCAGACGGTTCAGGTTGGTGTAGGTCGGGCGCTCGATGTCGAGGTTGCGGCGGGTGATGTCGTAGATCGCCTCGTTGTCAAGCATGCACGCCACGTCAGTGTGCTCCAGAAGGGAGTGGGTCGACAGCACGGAGTTGTACGGCTCCACGACGGCGGTCGACACCTGCGGGGACGGGTACACGGTGAATCCGAGCTTCGACTTGCGGCCGTAGTCGACCGACAGACGCTCCAGGAGCAGGGCTCCCAGACCAGATCCGGTTCCTCCTCCGACGGCGTTGAACACAAGGAATCCCTGGAGACCAGTGCAGTTGTCAGCAAGCTTCCTGATACGGTCAAGGCACAGGTCCACAATCTCCTTACCGATGGTGTAGTGTCCACGGGCGTAGTTGTTGGCGGCGTCCTCCTTGCCCGAGATCAGCTGCTCGGGGTGGAACAGCTGGCGGTAGGTTCCGGTGCGCACCTCGTCGATCACGGTGGGCTCAAGGTCGAGCAGCACGGCGCGGGGCACGTGCTTGCCAGCACCAGTCTCGGAGAAGAAGGTGTTGAAAGCGTCGTCCTCCACACCGCAGGTCTTGTCCGACGGCATGGCACCATCAGGCTGGATGCCGTGCTCAAGGCAGTACAGCTCCCAGCAGGCGTTACCCACCTGGCAACCGGCCTGTCCGATGTGGATCGAGATCACCTCTCTCATTTTAGCTGATTTGTTTGTTTAGTTGTAGCGGACTGTTGTTGTGGTGTGGTGTTAGGCTGAGTTGGGGTGTTGGAATGCAGGAAAAAGGTCACGTACGCACCTTTGCTTTTGTTTTCTTTTTTACATCATTTTTTTTCCCCTTGTATTTTCAAAAACAGGCGGGCCCATCCTTTGCACGAAGCTGGGGCACCACCGTAACAAGTAAAAGGCAACTAGGTAGGATTAGCATTCCGCTGAAGAGAACGCAGAATCATCGATAAAAACAAAAGGAACGAGCGAAGTACAAACGCCTCTGTGGGCGGTTTCAGACACCGGTTCTCCAAAAAAAAAAAAAAGAGAAGACAATAAATAAAAGCAAAGTGGAATTTGAGGTTTTGTGAGGCATTCAACGAGTTCACGGAGCCACCAACACTCCCCAGTCTTTTTCCTGCGCTTCCAGGAAAACTCGCGACTAGGGAACGAATAAATTTAATTCACAACAAAAAAGGTGTGAGGGAGAACAAAAGAAAGCGAATAAAAACGAAAAAACAGTGTTTTTCTGAATGTGATATTGGGGCGGGAGAATAAAACAGTTACAAGAAAAGCTCCTGCGTCGGTTTTCTTTTACAAAAAAATAATTCGGATAAGACAAATTATATTTAGCATGATGAGCGGGGCCTTCGGTTCTTGCCATCACCACCCACAACCACATCTGCCGAACTGAAGAATGCTGGAAAGGGTGCCCACATACGAGGTGCAGGGGAGAACCGAACCAGCGTAGAAGACACCCAACCACGTCACGTACGGGGCCGGCTCCCCTGCACAGCAGCACTCGCTGTATGCACGGACGTGCATGTCATAGAACACCCGTACGTTTTCGTGCGAGTCGAGGTAGTCCGTGTCGCGGACTGCCTGCTTGAAGGTGTCGGAGAGCTCTTTGTGCTGCTTGAGCAGGCTGCCACGGACGCATGCGGTGGCGGGAAGGTTCATCTCCCAGAGTGCGTCGCAGTCGCTCTGCATCGCGTCGTCGCCACACCCGGAGCAGGCACACTTCGCTGCCTCTCTGTAGTTGTACGGCAGGAAGTCGCCGCCCGCCCACTGCGCAGGGTCTGCACTGCCTGTGGTCTCCGTGTACCACGCGCACACGCTCTTGTCGTTGGAGGGTGGCGGGGGTGTGCACGACGCAGCACAGTCGCAATACTCCGCCTCGCGAGGGGAGATCGTCTCAAAGGTGTTGCATGAGTTGAACCACGACCATTTGTGATGGCACGTCCGTGTCGTGGGGCACCAGTTGCACCCGTTGCTTGTACATCCGCTGCAGTCTGTGATATCATCACACCCTGCAAAGGCTGACACTGCAATCGCAGCGATAATAGCAACACGCATCATGATAGAAAGTTGTGTGGGAGCTGTGTGGTGTGGTGTGGTGTGGTGGATGTCAAGTGAGGGCAATTCTCGCGCTAGAAACAAACCACAATGAAAGGAGATAGCCTTTTTTTTCTTTTTTCGCTTCTCATTTCTTTCTTCTTTGCTTCTGTGATCAGGATCTAATATTTCCGTTGCGAGGGAGGTGGTTATTTCGTTTCTCATCGTTCGTTTGCAATTGAGTGAGGAGGGGAAGAAAAAAAAACTCGTTGTCCCTTTTCTCATGGATGACTATTAATAAAAATACGGGGTTCAAGTACTTCAATTCATTCAAAGTGCTAGAACAACACTAAAAAGGAAGAAAAAAAAGAAAATTCAAGATGTGCCTCTCGTGCACACATCTTTAAAAAAGTACTTCGGGTACTTGGACATCCATGTTTTCTGGGCAAACTGTGACAATATAAATAAATAAAAGGATGAACGACAGACAAGGAAGATGTCATAGGCTAATGGCAATGACACACAGACCAAGACTGTATTTTAAAACGAATTGTGATAAAAAAAAGGAAAAGTGGTGATTGCACACCAAGGCAACTACACTAAATCCTAGCTATTTATTAAATAAAAATCAGATAGCCTGATTTTACGCGTGGAGGTGTTTTTTCACGAGTGATTATACTGCACGAGCGCAGCGAGTGCAGTATTAGAAACGAGTGAAAAAACACCTTCACAAGGAAAATCTGGCCTGATTTTTATTTTATACAGAGTTTTATTTTACATTGAGAAAGTATAAGTGGAAAATAATCATTGTACCCCGAATATGTGTCCAGTGTGTCGTTGTTCCTGTTGGTGGGGTTCGTGCGACTGGCTTGTACACAAAATGGGAGAGGGTGGGTATACTTTATTTTTGTGATGATGTTGCTGTTTACTTTTTTGCATTTATTGATGGTTTTGTCTTCTGTGCCTCGTCATTAGCTGTTCTTCACGGTGATCGAGATTTCCACCTTGTGGACTTGAGTTGGCACCACAGCAGAGCTTGGAGAGACTTGGGTAGGCACCTCGAGAGGACTTGGAGCCGCAGAAAGACCTGGTTGCCTCACAAAAAGAGAGGAGACTTCGCGTTGGGCACGGGTCGAACGCGCCGTATTCCGCAGCGGTTCACCATGGATTCACTTTTCCAGCCGAAGTTCCGTTTCATCCCCTCTGTTGAGAGTCCGCTGTCAACGAGGTATTGCGCAGCACTACGGCGATAGCAGTGCCCCGTGTATGTAGCTGCGTTGGGCAGTTTGAGGTGATCAGCTTGGTATTTTGGAATTGAGTACAGCCTGTCAGGGTCTGAATGCCCACGATCGACTTTCTCCAACCGAGGCCGGACACACTATTTGGACCCATCTGAGCCCAAAAAAAAATCTTTTTTTTGGGGCTGAAAAATGTCTTTGCGGGGAAAAAAAAATTTTTTACAGGCGAAAAAGCCAAAATGGTCGTGGGCGTAAAATAAAGTAATATTATTTTACGCTCAGGATTTTTGTACAGGTTTTACGGGTATTACATTATTTTACGGCTGGCCTGGGCGTAAAATAAAGTGTTTCCTTATTTTTCGTGTACTACCAAATTTTCCACGTATACTTTATCAGAGTAATATAAAACAATTTTATCAGGAAAAAAAATGTTTGCTCAGATAACCTAACCCTCTCGTACAGAGTCACCTAAAAAAAACACAGCTGACAGGACAACAGGAAAAAAAAAACGTGAACGATGAACGTGCCTTATTGTGAACACACATCTTCACAGAAGCTTTGGAAAACGAAATCATGTACAATCAGATACAGCTACACGAGAACATTGAATACAAAAATCAGGAATCTTTTTTTTTGCGGGGGAGGGGGAGAGGAACATACATACCCAGGTATGCGATTTTTTGGCCAAATTTTGGGCCAGGCATCGCGAAAAAATTTCCCCGGTCATGCATGGGGAGGAAGGAAGAAAAACACCGAAGTTTTGAATCTATTTTTTTTGCATGAACACCAAAAAGAAAAGCAAAATTCGGATTTCAAAAAAAAAAAAAAACAAAACTTGATTTTTTTTGTAGATGAAACCAGCGTGGTTTATTTTTTAGAAGTGAAGTTTGCTCGTGTACATTTACCTTAGAGGCGGGGTACACAGAGAAAGGATAAAACTTGGTTGTGGATGCGGCAACGGGTTCAAAGAAACTTCGGCACAGGTACATCTCACCTGCCTTTTTTTAAAAAAAAATGCTGTGAATGAGCGGACACAGCAACGCAATGCTGGCAAAAAAGGGGGATAATGGAATATTGTTATCTGGGATGCAGGCACTTCAGGCTATCGAACCCCAGAGTTGAAGGGAGAATAAAAAAAAAGCACAGCAAACGGAGCGGCAAACGGCCCCCTTTTTTTTGCTGTTTCCTTACACGGTAGACTCATAATGGCATTACGTGATGGGTGACAGGGGCAAAAACGGGGTGAAATACGCGCGTCACTACGCCATCAACACCCCCGTAATTACGACGTCATGACGCCCGTAATTTCCATACGAGTTCAACGTGTATTTTTTTATTACCCATTGAATAATTCCTGTGTTAAATCCTACCTTTTTTGCTTTTATTTTTGGGGGAATTTTGAAAACTTGGCTGTATCAGTGAAGATATCCGAGGATGAGCTCCACTATTTTTTGTTTTTTTGTTTTTTTTTTGAAAACTTGGTTGTATTAGTGTAGACACCTGAGGATGAACTCCACTATTTTGTTTTTTTTTTTTTTTGAATAAGAAATCGGTGGAATATTGTGAGCTGTCAATCTGTGCATCAACTCCCTCATCCTCCAGCATGTGACGTCCCTTTGTATACCTTTGTTTAGAGTACTCCAAAATAACTTTGCGTCCAAACAAGTTTAGCGGATTTGGGTATTTTTGAGGAAATTTGGCAACTTTTTTTGGACGACAAACATATTTGGAGCACTGTATACCCATTTAGAAGATATCGAGAATTGGTCAAAAAACAGATTATCCTGTCCTCACCATTCTGTGAAACCCATTCTCATGACGTCAACTATTTGCAAAAGAAAAAAGAAGAAAAAAAAATCATTTTATTTTCCATCAGATGGGAGAAAAAATGTGAGCAAAAAGAAGAAGAAGAAGAAGGAAAAAAACTGTAGTTGTTGATACAGGCACCTCCGACTGACCCACGTACGATGCCAGCCATCTGGATGAAAGCACAAAGTACCCTGCAGCAAAAAAAAATGAGGGGAAAGAAACATATAATTTTTTTTTTGGTACTGTGCGCGTAAATATGTAGGTACAGTAACTAAAACACTGGGGGAATGCCAAAAACAAAATTAGGGCAGATTCCCGCAATTCTGTCCCAATGTATTACCGGCAATAGGTTCTTGTACTGTGTCACCTTCAAAAAAAAGGGGAGGGGAAGGGGAAAAACTGGGAAAATGCGAGACCCTAACAGGGTGTAAGAGACGCATCCCTTGTTGCTATAAAAAAAAAAATTGACTTGAAATACAAAGCCCTCTCGTGACAGTGTACTTTTGGTATGACCGGTGCATTGTGAGTGGACCCCGACCATGCAGTCCTACAAAAAATAATAGTAGATGGAGGCACCTCCGACTGACCCACTTGTACGATACCAACCATCTGGACGAACAGCACAAAAAAAATCGATATTGAAGCACAGCAAAAATTGTCATAGTGTGAATCATTTTCAAAAAAATAATGTCGAAACTTACGTGGGTAAAAGATCGGGCCTTCAGTTTATTTGTGCGCTAATACGGGCAAAGGAATCCTTTTATTGGGTATTGTGTGAACTGAAATCAGAGTAATGATGTCGTCTCAACACTTTACTAAACAAAAGTTGCACTATGCGTTGCCCCACGCTGCCCATTTATCTCTACAGTGACACGAACATATTAAAAAAAAAAAAGTACAAAAAAAAAACAAAGAGAAAACCAAGACAGATGAGATGACTCACTGTCCTGTACTCTCCTCTTTCCCTCAGCCCCTCCCCCGCTCAATCATTTTTTTAAAAAACCACGAACCTTATGTTTGGATTCCCTCCTCTCTCCCCTTCACCGCAACTTCACTGAGGAGTGAGGTGAATACCCTGAGGAGTCTAGCTGGTTTTTCGCTTCTCTTTCTAAGTGCGTCAAGGAGACTACAAGGTGGGACCCCATGCGGGATACTGCAGTCACGCTGAGCTTAGCGAAGCTTGGCAGTAACAGATCCCCAGTATTGCAGAGGAACACTCTTGCGTTGTGAATATGAAACAGAATCAGAATTTTGTCCGTCAAAAGCCCTAGAGCGAGAGTCGGGTCTTCTGAGACCACCACTACAGGCGCAGGCCAACAAAGAACCGAACTATGTGGCGTCAGATACGACAAATGGCTGTCAAAAACGCCCTTCACCTTTTTACATTCTACCACCCTGAACACACTGGGTGCAGCGCGAAGCGAGGATCGAAATGGGCTGAAACTGGATTCCCGAAACGCAAACAGAAACATGCACAACACTTCCTCCCCAACCAACCTCGCCAGACCCACCCCCGCTGCACTCCTCTCCACCTCCATGCACAGCGCCACTTCCCGCTCCCATTCCCCAACGTCCTTTCCATCAAAATCCGTCTCATGCGTGCTCGCCTTCTTTACACACTTTTTAATCGCATGCTCAGCTGCCTTAGCAAAACCCCCTACCCCTCCATCCTTCGACCCAGTATAGCAATAAGCAGATTCAGGAGTAAACCCCATTGCAGTTTCATTCAATTCCACCAAAGAAGAACCCAGCGTAGAGAAAGGATCGTGAACGGTAGGGAGAAGAGGGGAAGAACCAAAGGAAAATGAAACAGACTTCGGAGGCGACGATGCAGTGACCGGCGGAGGAGGCTTCCGCCCTGTTAACACCGAAAACGAGGCAACTGGAGGAGACGACATTACCGTTGCGTGGTTGGTAAACGGTGAATAGGGGCCTTCAGGGGTAACCCCGTAGGGGGTGCTCAGTTGGTTTCCTAATAGATTTGAAGTCAATCCATCTCCAAATAAGTGTTCGGTGTCATCCGGCTTGGGGGTCTGGATAACTTCGGGGCTGGGGGGTTGGATAGGTTCTGGGTGGAGTTCGGTTTGTTCTTGCTCTTCTTCTTCTTTTTTTGCGGCCGCAGTTTGTCTTCGTGTGTACATCACTGCTAACGCAACAGAGACGATACAACAACAGACCGCAAGAGTAAGAAACACCACAACCGCCCATGTCGCCACCCCATCATCATCATCTGAGGTCGCAACCAAGCTCTCAGTCAAAGTGGGCACTATAGTTTCGTTGAGTGCAGGGTCAATGGGTGAGGGGTCGATAGGTGAGGAGTCGTTGAGCATTGGTGCTGCTGTCGGTTCAGCAGCGTTCGCCATGGTGGCATGCGTGTACGACTAAAAAAAACGTCGTGTTTTTTTTTTCCCTGAAGATTAAAAGGGGGTGCAAAGGGGATAACAAAAAGAGTGAAAATTAGTTTGGATTCTCCGTGGTTCCCCCGCGGGTTATCCGTACCCCCTGAATCACACCAAAAATGTGAAATATAAAGGATGGGTAAAAAGGTGGTCAAAACATAGGGGGTGAAAAGGGTGTGGGTAGGGGGGTGGAGAGGGTGTTGATAGTGTCGTTCAAAAAGATTTTGAGGGGGTGGAGAGCTCGTTGTGTGGTTTGCTCATTAAAGCAGATGGGGTTGGTTTTGTTGTGCTGTGTGGTAAGAGACAGTACAAAAAATAAAGAAAATAAAAACCAACAGATGGGGAGAAGCATCCCATTAAAAGAAGGAGCCCTTTTGGCGCGGGGTTGCTCAAATGCTGTTTGCCTTCAACGTCTTGACGCCGGACATAAGATAGTTCACTGAGGTATCGTTCGAGACATGCCAATTCAACTTCGGGGGGAACTGTGTTAAGGTGGATGGGGGTTTTTTTTTTGCATTTTTCTTCTTTTTCTTTTCGTTGGACAATCACCCCCATTTCGGCAGGTCTAATTCCTCAAAAAATACCACCCTTTTTTGAAAGGCCAGGATCTTACAAACACCAACTTTACAGAATATCGCAAAATTGATTAATTTACCCCTCTCTCTCTCTCTCTGATCGACCAGAATTTTTTTTAAAAAAGGGGAACGACGACAATCCGAACTAATAGCCCACATTGTCACAAAAAAAAAGGTCCGGATGACCAGGTCACGCCGGAGATAAATTAATGGAATCCGCTTTTCCCTCCCAGCACATTTTTTTTTTCTTCTCTTCAAAACTATAACACATACCAGGGATGGGCAAGGCTGCAGACCCTTTGTTTCTGATACTATACACCCTGCATCACGCATCATCCCCTCCAGCTCCGCTGGCGTCAGAAACTTCTCCCAGCTATGTGTCCCCACCGGCACCATACGGGTTATGTACTCCCCTAAAGCTATGGCCAACGCGTAGGAGAGAGGGTTTTTGTTGATGGTACTGAGGCAGAGCGGGGCACCGGGTTTGGCTGCTGAGACGAGGCTTTTTATGAAGAAGGAGGGGCGGTTCACGTGCTCGACAACTTCGAAGGACACTACTGCATCATAGTACCCTGCATGCGTGGCCAAATGCTCTTCTACCGTGCCGCACACATAGGAGGTGTGTGAGGCGATCCCCTTTGCCTCATTCTCGAGGCGAAGTTTTGCTACCTCAATCGCATCGGGGTTGGCGTCTATCCCGGTTACCGTTGCGCCCAGCGCGGCGAATGCTTCTGTAGCAATCCCCGCACCGCATCCCACATCAAGGATCTTGAGTCCCTCGAGCCCCCCGGAGACGGTTTTGGTTGAAGCAAAGCTGCCCCTGCCGTTCTCTCTAAGGATAATACCGGCAGCCCATTGCGTGCGGGCGGGGTTCATATTATGAAGCTCCTTCATCGGCCCCTGGGTGTCCCACCACGTAGGGGCCAGCCGTTTGAAGCGGTTGATTTCTTCGCTGTCGACAGTGGTTTTGGAGGAGGTGGTGGTTTTGGTGGGTTTAGTGGGTTTCGCGGGTTTGGCGGATTTGGCACCCTTAGCAATACACCGTCGTTGTGAGGTTTGAACCACCTCTCTAAGCACCGTGCGTACGGAGGATTGCATTATTATGTGGTTGGTGTAGGGTGCTGAAGGGGGGAGGATTTGAGATGGTGCGTATTTTTGTTTTTTGTAACAAACTCTTTAAGAAGGGTTTATGGTGCTCCGGGAGGGGTCGATATTGACAGGTCGCTGACAGGTCGTTGACCGACTTCCGAAAGCGCCATTTAACCTTTTGTTTGCGAATCGCTCAACTGTGATGGGAAAAATCGTGTGTGTTTTTGATCTCGTCTCATATTTTCAGATGAAATTCAAGATCTGAACCGCTACGATAATTTGAGAAATCCAGAAAGCTTCAGAGATAAATGAAATTCCCAAGACATCCACCTCCGTTGCTCCAAGACATTTTCTTCAGAGTTTGCATTTGTCACAGGAACACCTTCTACTGCACCGTGCAGATAAAGGAAACACTGACGGTTGTGAGACCTTTGGAAAAAAAAGCAGGATAAAACGTTTTCCTTAGAGTCGGACGCACGATGAACCTCTTGTTGTTGTTAAGCCAGAAATGTGAGATGTTACAAAAAAAATCGCGCTTTTTTTTTTTTTTCCTTCGCTAAGTTTTTTGCGTTGTTTTTTGTAGTCAGAGCTGAAGGGGGGAGAGGAGCGATGGTAATTTGAATAGCTTTTTTTGATGTAACACGCACGGAGCAAAAACAAAAAAAAAATCAATCTACATCCACGTTTGGCACCTAATTTTTTTTCCCAGAGAGAGAGGATCCTCTTTTCTTTGCTCTAGACCGAAACCTTCTCTCCGTAGCTGGAAAAAAAATATTGCTTGTATTTGGAACGTCTAACTAAACCAGAATCCGGAAGAAAAAAAACAACCTACCCTAACCATGGGGCCTTTGGATTCAGTGAAAAACACAACTTCATATTCTCTCTGCTACATTGGCTTCCCCATACACCCTCTTCGGGGGGTGAGGACACCTTTTCAAAAATAGTTTCAACACATGCATTCAATAACGTGCTTACGTCACCTTGGCAGAAGTTGCGATATTCCCCACACATAATCACACCTCAAACAAAAGACACCTTGAAGCACGAAGCTTCATTTTTTGTGCACACACATACTACCCAATGTTCTCAGGAACTATCTGCTTTCTAAAAAAAAACCCCAAAAAAAAAAACAAAACAAAACAAAATCGTATCAATCCTCCAATTCATCTCCATTCACTGAGACTTTTGCATCACCCTGGGTGTCTGACATATGATAGACCTCTTGCTCAAGGTCCTCCTCTGTGGCTTTGCTCTCCATCTCGAGGATCTCATCTGCGACAGACTCCGTAAAGGGTGTGAGCTGGTAGGAAGGCGTTTCAGGCTCTTCGGGTGCAAAGAGACAGCACCCGATACGGTGTGTCGCCCTGCGCACCTGAGGAAGCAGGAAGAACAGTGGAATCCCCGACGCCGTTGCTACATAAGAAATTACCGTAGGTGCTGTCCGCTTCACCAAAGGGGACAACACTAAAATCGCAGAAAACGCAATAAAAAAGACCGGGTAAGCAAGCGACACCCTCGCTTCAGTGTGCGGCGCACTCTTGTTCAATCTTTTGTACAACAGACCTCCCGCCACCATACTATAAAAAATGTATGTCGCAGACCCAAAGTAAAGAAGCAACTGCTCAAACGGAATAAATATAATAAAAAGGGCGGCAAAAAGGCATTGACAGAATATTGCACGTTGCGGCGTGTTTCTCTTTGACTCAAACCCGAAATAGTGTGGAAGATAGCTGGAGTTGCTACCATGTTGGACTATACGGGGAATCGAGTACAGACTGCCATTACACGAACCAAACGTCGAAATCGTTACTATCACTGCACCGAGCACTTTACCATAGTGTTTGTGCTCTTCCCCGAACATTGCACTCAGGTATTCTACCACGATTGTGTCGCTCCCTGCCTGCTCGATGGGCAGCATCATTGTGTAGGCAGAGGTCAACGCCACGTACAGCCCCGCCACCAAAGCAATCCCCAGCAGTACAACCCTATTCGAATTTTCCGTCTTCTTCAAATCAACTACAATGTACGCAATCATCACCCACCCATCATACGCCCACAGCGCATTCAGAAACGCCTCACCCCAATCCCCGACTACATCAGACGTTCCCGCAAACCCCATATTCGATACGTAAACAGGGGGGAAGGTGTTGTTGGTTGTCATATCGTCTGTCACATCTTCATCGGTGCCTGAAGGAGACATAATGAGGAAAGGGATGATTGCGAGGACCAGACCGATAATGCAAATTACTTTGATGACCGTGACGATGCGTTGTAAGGTGGCTGCGTGTGAAGCGGAGTAGGCGTTGAGCATAGCGAGGCTTAGCATGCCGAGAAGGGCAGGGAGGTTGGAGAGGAAGGTGTCCGTGGGGAGGGAGAGGGCGGCATTCAGGTTGTCGCCAAAAATGCTGCAGATGATGGCGGTGGTGGCAGGTTTGGTGACCAAAGCGCTCACCCAGATGAAGCAGAACCCAGCCACGTCCCCCCACAGCTCGCGAACAAACATCGCCTCCCCGCCCTGCTTCTTCTCATACCATTGCCCAACCTCTGCATAACACAGCCCCCCAGCAGCAGCAACAAACGCAGCCAGCACCCACACCAACAGCGCCGCCCCGCCGGACCCAGCGTTCACCACAACCTTCCCAGGGGAGCTGTATATCCCGCTCCCAATGCAGGTTCCAGCCACGTATGTGATGGCTGTGAACTCAGTAATATAATTTCGAGTCATAGTGTAAAAAAAAAGCTACAAAAAGTTGACCCTGAAAGAATTTTGGGGGAGTTTTTGCATCGGATTGGAGACTGTCCCCTCTTTGAAGGGGTCTGTTGTGGTGATATGGGATGAGATGACAAACCTCTAGACAAAGAGCGGATCACTTTCTTATTATACCTCTATTCCGTTCGTTATGACCCTTTTTTTTTTTTGTGCTGAAAAGCAGCTACTTTCCACAACTGTCTAACCCCCGCAGCCTGATGGAAATCAGACACCCCTTTCTTTTACAACATATCTTATTGGTAGCTTCTAAAAATAGTCATCATCGGCCAACACACCACTCCTTTTTACCACATCACGCCACCACTGCGTCTGGAGCTATGTCTTCTGTCTCTTCTGTGTTCCCCACCCCTCTCCTTCCCGGTGCTTCCCCTGCTGGTCTCTGCCCGCATCCGCGTCTGCTGCTCTTCACAGGCACGCACAACGGACCCCACCGTCTCCACATTGCTTCCGTGAAAAGCGCTTTCTCCTCCTCCTCCTCCCCCTCCTCCCCCCCCCTCTCCTTGTACACTTGCCTCCGCATCCCCGTCCCCTTCCCTCCGGCGCCGTCGGTGGCGTGACATTTTTGATAACCTCGAGGCACGTGATAGACTTAACGAAGTCGGAGGAGATGACACACTGCTCGGAGGGGATGGGAAGCGGTTCGATGAGGTGGCGTCGACCCCACCACTTCCCCGTCTGCTTGTTGCTGGCGGGGCACCGTAGGTCACAGAGGGCTCGCGGGAGGTGAAGGACCGAGCTGTGATGGAGGAGCGTGAGTCTTCGTGGTTCTGTGTGCGAACGGGGCGCCCGTCTGCCCCGTGAGAGGGGCAGTAGCTTGTTGTTGTGGTGCTTTCTAGGTAGGATAGGGTCGAGACATCGTCTGTCGTGCCGTGCAGAGCCCGCGCACCCTTTCCTTTCATGCATCCTTCGTTTCTATCGCGACCACGGCGAAGATACGGTTTGTTTGGTGGTGGTGTAGGTGCCGGAAGGTGCAAAGCGCTTACATCAAACATCGCCAATGCATGAAACGGAGGCGATGCTGGTAAGGTCGCGTCGACCCATTTGCTCTTCAGTGCAAGCTTCGGTTTGATAACATCGGCCACACCATGGCCTATGCTGGCACATTGTACGTCGGGTGCTTGAGGCGCAAATCGTGTTACATCCACATCACCAAACACATCTGCACGAACCTGGCGTTCTCGGTGAATCGCCTGTTTCAACATATCAGATCGCATTACACCTAATCCATATTCTCGTTGTTGAAACGCCATGATACAAATGCTGGAATAAAATGAGATTTTTTTTAGGATGCAGGATGCAGGATGCAGGATTGAGAAGGGGAGACAAATTTTTTTTTCCAGAAAAATGCTTTTTTTTTTTTGTTACAGCGTGAAAAATATATGGCAAATAAAATATGGATAGGAACAAATAATGGTTTTGTTTTGTCGACAATTACCACAAAGGTGGGAGGGGAATAGGATGTTTATAGTTCATTTTTTTTTGAAAACTTGGTTGTATTAGTGTAGCCACCCCTAGAGTGTGCTCCACGATTTTTTTTTTTTGACAAATTGTTGGAGTAGTGTAGTTGCCTCGGGTTGTGTTGCCAACAGTTTGTGCAATCTCCGCTTTTAAATCAAAAATTTTGGGTGACGGTCTAAAACACCGACAAATCAGGTTGGTGCAGAAATGAAGCAGGATAGTGGTGTTTTTACACATTTTTGTCTTTTACCTGGAGAGGGTGTACAAAGGCGCACTCTTTTGGTTTGCAAATGGAGGATGCGTACTGGGAAGATTCACTGTCCATACGCAGTTTTTCGCGGGATTATCGAGTCTGTGCTAATAACGGTCACTCCCCCTTCTCGCTAGGTAATCGTAGAAAAATAAAAGTAGAGTTGAAATACAACCCTCTCGTGAACAGAGTACCTCAAAAAAGAGTTGTGCAAACAAACGCTTCATATCCCGATCCCCTCCTCTTTTAAGATTTTCCTCAAATCACATTACAGAGCATTGCTTTGGTTTGAGAGTTTCGACTGTTACTAGGGCGCCAGGTTGGAAGTTTTTGGGTGCAACAGGGCCACCAAGAAGAACGACGTCATCGCCTGATGCTTCGTAGTCTTCTGACTGGTCGTCGTGCCCTACGATGGTCACCTTCGCTTTGCATTGATAGAGACAGATGTTAACCAGCTCAAAGGGACGCTGGCACGCAGGGCACAGTACCTTCTCAGACATAACGTCGTCGTTCACCACAAAACACCCCTTCCCCCTATTGCACACCACATCCCCACCCACAGCACTGCAGTCCTTCGACGCACACCGCCCCTTATATGACACGCCACACCTCACAACATTCGGGCCCCCTGTGGATTCATGCGTTTTCACGCGTTTTACCTTACTGCAATCTACACCTTTGAGAACACCCATTTCTGTTAAGGTGTGTAGGAGAAAGGGGTGAGTACTAAGGGGGTTTAGGGGGGGGATCTTCTTGGGCCATATTCGGCCTATATTCGGATCCGAATATAGGCCGAATATGGCCCAAGAATTTTGGGATCCGAATTTTGGGCGAATATGTATTCGCGCATACCTAGAAGGCGAATATGTATTCGCCTTCTAGGTATGTCTAGTGGTGGCTGTATTGTGATAACTGCCCATCATAATACATAATACACATCACAATACAGCTGCCGGGGCAGGCAGAAATGTTTTGGAAGACACTCGCCGGTTGCTGCGCGAAATCGGGGACAAGGTTTCTAGTGAAGAAACTGCCTCAGAGGGGGAAGGTGTGGTGTGCATCACGTTTTGTAGTGTCGTCAATCAGTCACAAAACAAAAGCATGTTTCTGTACACCCAAAAAAAACGGATGCTTTTACATGTCAACAGACGGGCAGCTGTGTTGTGATGTGTATTATGTATTATGATGGGCAGTTATCACAATACAGCCACCACTAGGGATCCAGTGGGAGGTGGGGTGATTTTTTTAAGTTTCAAAGTGATTTGGAGAGAGAGAGGGAGGGGGGAAGGGGCTTTCGTTTTTGCGTGGGTATTAAACTTGGCTTGGAATGCAACAGCCTGCTCGTGACAGAATACCTTGGTACCCGGTGGGGATTAAATATGTTAAATTATTCGGTGCTGAAAAAAAAAAGAAATCCAAATTATGAGAAAAATGGTGGGACAGAGAAAGAAAATAATCAGCGTTGTGTATCTAACGTTAATGATCGCAATCAAAAGAGAGAAAAGTTCGGCAAGATGATCCTAAGCCTCGCTTGGCGAGCTTGAAATAAAAGGGGGGGAGAATCGGTATTGATGCAGACACCTCCGACTGACCCACTGTACGATGCCAGCCATCTGGATGAAAGCACAAAAAAAAAAAAGGTTGATGCTACAAACGCCTCTGGGACGCAGGCACTGACACTCCGCGGGTTATCGAACCCCGGCGTGTTGCATATGGATGGGGAAAAAAAAAAGTTGACTTGAAATACAAAGCCCTCTCGTGAACAGTGTATATTTGACCCGGGTGTACCTCAACCATGCAGTCCTACATCCATTTTCGTGGTTTACATCTGATTAAAAAAGCAAGACAGTGTTGGCAATTGTTACAAACATTAAGACCTGCTCAACGGGAATACAGGTGTCAACACTCTGCCTGTTACAGCAGAAGAAAAATAAACACAGTAATCACGTTGACAGACAAATAGGAAAAAAGCACCCCCACCTCTCCACATATTCTCATCACGAGACCACACAACAGTGAGAGAAGACAAACCCCCCCTCCCTCTCCCCCTTCCCTTCCCCTTCCCCCCTCAATCCCAAATAAGAGAGACTTTTATCAGTGCCAATAAACACATCGAAAGGAACCGCTTTTTGTCATTCTTTCTCTCAGAATATTTTTTTTTTCCAAAAAAAAAAATAAAAACTCTAAAGTTCTAAAAACCCTAAAAATTCGGGTTGAAATGAATCGAAGGCTTCCCTGTACCTTCTGTGAAGAGCGACCCGCTTTCTGCCCCAGGGGTTTGCGGGACGATCAGCGCCTCCTCCTCTCTGTTCCCCTCCTCCTCCTCATCCTCCTCATCCTCTTCACTCTTGCCATCTGCGCCGCCTTGGAGCGGAACGTCTGTAACAGTGTGCTCCCCCTCCTGGAGCACCACCTTCACCAGCCGCCCTCTCTCGTTCATATACCCTGGGGGAGGGTGCTCGAGGAGGTGCAGACGGTTCCACAGATCATATCGGGTAACAATCCCGGTGACCTGATGGTCGCTGTCTACGACCACCATGTGACGCATGCCGACTGCACGGAATAGTTTGTAGCAGCGTTCAAAGGAGAAGTTGTCGGGAACCAAAAAGGGTTGTGGGTTCATATAGGGGCGGAGGTCGAGGAAGGACTTTGTGTCGTTTTCTTCAAATGCAGAAATGATTCGCGCAAGACCTTCCTGCCCACGGAGGCTGCGGTAGTCTGTGTAGGGGTGGTTGAACTGATCCCAGGTAATGACGTCTGCTGACGAGGCAGCGTCGTGCACAGCCATGGTAGGGAGGCTGAGCATGTCGCGGGTGTGTGTGATGCGGACCTCGGTGATGGTTGTTGTGTCTTGGTTGACGGGGCTGTACTCAACCTCGCCATGTACCTTGTCAAGCCCTTCGTTGTGCATGACCTCTAGAAGCTTTTCGCCATCAGGAAAGAAAGACAGCTTCTGTTTGTATTTCAAATGGCTGAGGATCGCTTTGTCTACGAGGACCGTGCGGGTCCTCATGAATTTGCGTTTTGAAAGCAAAGCGAGCAGTCTGCTGCGTGTCATCAGGCCGTCGTGGTCGTTCCCAAAGTGCTGCGAATCGTGCCGACAAACCGGAAACCCGCAAAACGAATTGTCAGACAAAATGCGTACTATAGTGCTCACCTTCTCCACCGGAGACAACGTGGTCAGATTCTTCTTCTTCGTCATAAAATCCTTTACACAGGTATTCCTCACTACCTTCCTTGGTATCGAATGCTCCAAAAACGCGAGATGCCTGAACTCTATGTGCTCATCATAGATCCCCTTATTGAAGTAGTCCCCCACTAACTTTGCTGTCATGATCGCAAGCATAAGGGGCAATGCATAGGCAATATCTCTCGTCGCCTCAATCAAAATCACTGCAAGCGAGAACGTCAACCTGCAAACCCCCGCAAGAAACGCGGCAGCACCCACCAACGCATAGGTCCCCGGATGCAGATTCTGAAACGTATGATAAGGGATTTCCTTGATAAGCTGTCCTGCTATTCTGCCGAAGACAGCACCGCTCACTAAGGAAGGAACGAAAAGCCCGGAGGGCACTGCCACACCGTAGGTCGACACCATCAATAATAGATAAAATAATCCGTGAATGAAAAGCGCGGATGTCTCTAAATGGCCTTCAAAGTGGAATAACAGCCGCAACGATTTTGCGGCAGAGTTCAGCTGCAACGTCGCAAGAGTGTTGAAGGTTGAGTTTCCACTGTCCGTTTCTGCGAACCGTTTTTCGTTGTGCATATAGTTTGCGTAGGCAGTAAAAAACGCGGTAGTAACCTGCTCATTATCAACACACCCAGGGTTACTCACAAAGGTCTCATCCAACGACGCAGACGACGAAGTACTAGAAGAACCATCAGTAGGCTCATAAGAGCAAATAGGTGATATCCCCCCGACACTCACCCAGACCACAAGACTCACTGCGACACCGATGAGAATCGCTTCAATGAACTTCATCCCTCTCACCTGGACAGCGCTGTATCTTGGAGCCTCCCCTGGTCGCAGCGCCTTAGACCCTCCAGCATAAATCTTTTTCCTCAACTTCGTAATCTGCATATTGGTTGCGTTAAAGAGGGCCCCCATGAGACCTCCCATCACCCCTATCAAGATAAACCAGGGCACTTCAACTACCTTGAATGGAACTACTCTGCCTTCCGAGAAATCACCGAAATCGATCATACCGGGGCTGTTTAGGGAGTGTTGTCCATTTGCTTCTCCGGTAAGAAGCGCCATGGTAAATGCACAGACGATGCTGCAAAAAAAGATCTTCCAGGTAAGGACCACATCCCAGTAGGAGCAGCCTTCCTCAAGAGCGAAGAGCACACCTCCAACGGGGGCACCAAAAGCAGCAGAAACACCGGCCGCAGCGCCGCAGGAGATGAAATCACGTTTGTTCTTGTCATCCCTAAACGGAACAAAGTATTTGTGCAACATCTTCTCAGCCCACATATTTTTGACAGGAAAAATTCCTTGAGACACACCCGACGCTATGATTGCCCCTGAATGAATCATCGGCCCTTCTTTACCACAGGGGAGACCTGCGGAGACACTGAATAACACCCCTGACGCCTTTGCGATCAACGTTTTGAGGCCAAGAATCCGTGGTAAACGGAGGCCATTCAAATAGCATTTAATCTCGGGAATGCCTGACCCGCCTGCCACCGGAGCTACCGCAACACAGAAAGCGGCGACAGCAACAAACCCAACGTTGATCCCTAAGAGGTGAACATACGGGGCAGAGCTTGTGTCGGTTTCAAGCATGTGGATGACGTGGTGGTTCTTCCAATGACTCAGCTTTTCTACCATTTCATTAATAAAATACGCAACAAGCGCGGTCAGCACGCCAATCAAAAAGATCAACGCCCAAGCAAATTTTTGATAATTCCCTACATTGTTCTCATCGTACATAGCCTCCTTGAACCTCCGATACGACGCGTTTTCACAAGCATCATAATTGCATGTAGGAAACTCAGATGTGGGCAGCGAAATGTTGTTTTCCCCATCAACGTACTCATGCAGCAGAACACTGTCGTCGCGTGTCAAACCATCCTGGTTGGTAGACTCAACCCTGGGCATTGACGAGCATGAAGAGAACACAACACCTTTCTTGGGTTTGCCGTCGATGGTGGAGTTCAGCATGGTTGGGATAGGGAGAGGAGGGGGGCGGAGGGGAGGGGGGAGGGGGGAGGGGAGGGGGGAGGGGAGCCTGCAGGGTGGAAGGAAATGGGGATATTAGAGTGAAGTGCGGTGCATAAAATATTGACGTGAAAAAACAAAAAACAAAAAAGCCCTCTCGTTGAGCAGTGTCGAAGAATACGCTTAGCAATGGAGCAAAGGAGTCTACAGTGGTGGCGAGTGGCTTCTGCTGTGACTTCTGCCCAGTGTACCCTGAATGTCAACGCTGAGAGATCAGGTCAAGCGCGGGTAAGGAGATGGTGTGGTTATTGAATAGGAAATAAAGTTGCCCTTTTTTTATAATCTCTTTCTTTAGTATTTTGGTCGTTGTGCAAACCCGCAAACCCGGCAAAAGGAAAAAAGAAAAGAAGAAGAAAACCAGCGGCGAAAGAAACGATTGCGTCATACTATTCTCATCTGAGGTATATGATTTAATCTGGAAGAGAAAAAAAAAGAAAGAATAAATGGTTTATAAGATGACCCATAAGCCCTCATGCTTGGTCACCTTGATCACATTCGTTATCGAAAAAGGTTGTGAGATGGATGAACCTCTATTTGGAAAAAAAATCAGCGTTTTGGCTCTGTGTACCCAAAAACCTGTGTTTCATATTTGTAAATCTCTCGCGCCAGCTCCATAATCTTTGGGCTGAAAAAGTCCATTTTATCTGTAGTTTTCTGAGAATGCCGGAGCCCCTTTTTCCCTGTTTGTGGCTGCTTTGTTCCGAGAATAGCATCGATGAATGCAAAGTCGCTTTTGTCCTCCATTCTTCCTATAAAATCATACACCACTGAATTCATGCCGCAGATATGCTGTGCTGAGATGAAATGCGCGTTTTTATGATCCACAAATGCGGTCGGACTTTGCTCCTTAATGAGCTCCACGACCTGTTCAAAGGTAAACTCCGCAGAGGACTTCAGAAAGTCGTGTTTCTTTGGCTGTGGGTTTTCATATGGAGGGTGGGTGAGCGTGCCACGCCATGTACCGCATTCGGAGGGGGATCTTTTGTCGTTCTCTCTCTTCCCGCATTGGTGGAAACGCTCAAGATAGGTGGAAAGAAGCTTGGTGTAGGGGTTGCGTATAATGGTGAATTTAAAGTAGTCTCCGCTGTTCAGAATCGTTTGCACCTCCTTGTCCGTCATAAACTGCCCAGTGTTCATCGTCTCGGTTTTATAGCGGGCGCGGTTGTGTACTGTACCCTTCGGCTTGCCATCAACCAGGTACAGCCCGTCGTTGTTGAGCATCCATGCTTTCATGGAAGTGCTGCTTGCCTTCGCAACTGTACAGTACAAAAATTTGCGTTTGTGGTCCACGTAGAATTGATCTACCACTCCACGTTGTCTTAATTGCCTGACATCTGTAAGACTAAAATTCTGTTGTGTATAGCGTCGTTCCTGCAAAGCCTCTTTATTGAAAAAAGACCGCTTCATAATAGAGGAAACAAAAGGCGACCCGCAGGCCAGCGCACTACTGTCAAACGGCTTTACATCCTTCCGGGTGGTAATGCTGGTCACATTCTCCCCGGCCGCGATTTTCCCTGCAAGATAGTTCTGTTTGATCGAAACTGTGTTTCCCAGCGAAAGGCACACCTCTGGAGCCCCAAGAGACAACAACGAGCTTGCAGAAAAATCACCAAACCCCTTTTTTTCTGCATCCTCTGATACACTTACCCCCTGCAGCGCGGTCTTCAGATACGAAACTATTTCGGAAACATCAGCCGGCAGACTCTCAGCGGCGTCAACCAAACCCCCATACAACTCACGCTCCCCCACCACTGGACACGGTTTCTTCGCAAAAAGCGATCCGATCGTTCCCGAAAGAAATATTTCATAAATAATAAAAACCACCATCACAGCGTTGCAGGCGTTCTTCCACGACACCGGGGTGCGTGGTGGTGCAGTAGGAGTAGAAGGCACGCTCGAAGGGGGCGATGGGGGGAGAGTCACCTTCACATCATCCCGCGCAGGGACGCGCTTGCTCTGCATTTTTTGCGTAAAATAGAAATGAAAAAGGGGGGGAAACGGGGGGTGTTATAAAGAAAAAATTCGAAATGTGTTCAAGATCCCCCTCCTTACCTGTAACGTTAGAAGAAATGTCCTTTTTGAGAAACTTTTTTTTACTTTTGGTACTTAATCTTGTTCTCTTTCTCTCTGCCAAGGAAGTATGGGTCGGCGGCGTCTTACCCTATTGAGTCGGGGCCAGGTACCTGGTCCCTGATTGGTGCCTTTTTTTTAACCCTAGATGTCAAATGTTGAAACTGTGTATTGACATTTGACCATTTTGATTGGAACACAAACAGCTTAGACACTTAATTGGACTACAAGGGGACACAGGGTGGCTACAGACGGACCCGAACTGCTCCACAACGGAAAACAGAAGTTCATGTTCAGGGTGAATTCACGTGATGTAGTTTGTATCTCTGTGAAGCGCATGGACACAGCAAGCACTTCCGACTGACCTATTGTATGCCAGCCATCCGGATGAAAGCACAAAAAAAATACCCTGCGTCCAACAGAAGGTGTTTTAAAAAAAATATGCGAAACAATAGTAAGCCGAAATATTCCACAGAAAAGAGGATGGGGGAAGAAGGTACGTTTTTCATTTTATTTTTGCTAAAATAATCTAATTTTCAAAGAAGGGCTTTTTTAAAAAAGGGGAGGGGGTTTTGAAAAGGAATTCTAAAATTCGGTGGAAAACAAAAAAAAAAGGGGGGGGGTAACCAGAGCGGGCACGCACCCCGTCGATTCTATTTTCCTCTTGCCAATGCTGGGTTTTTTAAACAAAAATAGACATCGCCTTCTGTGAGATGCTGGTCTCGGGTTGGTTAAAAAAGGGGAATTGATTTTTTTAAAAAAATTTTGTTTCATCATCTGTTTAGTGTAGCTGCCATAAAAGACAGTCTTCACACTTTTTTTTTTTTGTACATGGCATCTAAGATCCTCCCACTACAAATGGGAAGAGCGAACTCCACGAGACTTTTGTCCGTTTAACAAAAAAGATTATTTTCGTTGAAAGTGCAAAAAAAGAAGGGGGGAAAAAAAGAAAAAAAAGGTTTATAAGATGATCCTAAGCCTCTTGTGATTAGTCACCTTAAAAAAATACCTTTCCCCTGTAAGCAAGAGGTGTTCCACTGCGTATCTTCTCTTTGAAAATTAAAAGCTTGAGTTGGAAGTTGTAGTGTAGACACCCAAAAGGATAAGCTCCACTTTTCTACACGCGTCTATGTGATGCCGGAAGTGACTTCATGTAAGACCAATTTTTTCTTTTCTCCACGCAATGCAAAATGTCTACTTTTATTTTGATTTTTTTTTTACACGAGGTTATTTTTTGTTCTGTGTTTTATTTGTTTGTTTGCTTTTTTTCTGCTTTTAATTTTTGCCGTTTTGCTTTTTTTGTTGTGCAATACTTTTTTCTCTTTTTGAAAATACAAATGGAGAAAAAGAAATACACAGCCCCATCATTCTTCGCCACCGCTGAATTGTCAGAGTGGTTAGGGGGGGGCCAGTGATTTTCCTACGTGGGGGAAAAATATTTGTTTTCCCCCAAAAAAAAAAAAAAAAAAAAAAAAGCTGCCGGGGGAAAAATATTTTTCCCCCACGGGGCTTATCTTAAGGGACCGGCCAGGGCCGGTCATATGTGACCGGTATTGGGTGGGTGGGTAGGGTGGGGGATGGGGATGGGCGGAAGTCCCTGCCTCTGAGTGACCAGAAATGTTTTTATGAACAAAGTGACCCCGTCACAGCCAGAACGCGACTCAATTGGTCAAATGCCGAAGGAAAAGGAAGCATGCAGCATGGCGAAAGGAAAAAAAGTAGCGTACCGTGCGCCTGCGGCGCAAGCTTGCAACCCACCCTTCCCATGACAGTTTGGCAGTAAAAATGTGCAATTTTAAGCGCAATTTGTTGAAATGTTGCGTACCGTGGCTTCGCCAGGGACCTTTGGGTGCCACGACCGCCGTTTTTTTTTTTTTTTTTTTTGTAAATGTACTGAGGTTACTGCTAATTCGCGCACCATGTGTGCCTGGTGCAAATATTAGTGAAGTGCCGAACTCCGCAGTTGGACAACCGAGAAATTTTCACATTCCGCCGGAGGCCCCCAACTTGAGCTGGGTTGGGGACCCGGGCGCGCGAAGCGCGCCCGGGCTCGGCCTTGGTGTCAGTACTGTTAAGCACTAGTAAAAAAAATTTTTCAAAACCAAAAAAAAAAATTCCCCCGGCAAAAAAAAAAAAATCGGGGGAGAGGAAAATCACTGGGGGGGGCTTTCAAAAAAAAAAAAACTTATAAGATGAATGTGCCTCGTGCACACAAATCTTCCAATAACACACATTTTTTTTTTGACAAAATGTGCAAGCCATGCTATGACAGGATACTCAAAAGAATGAAGAGAAAAGTTTCCAAGATGACCCTAAGCCTCTCGTTGCTTAGTCACCTTGATCACATTCCAGAAAACTACCCCACAGTACATGACAAGCAACATCTAGGGAGGGGAGGAGAGGGAGAGAAATCTAAAGAGAAAAAATGAGGGGGGAAGGGAGGGAGAGTGGTTCCTGCACAATTAAAAAAAAAAGAAAACGGAAAAACAATGGGGTAAGTTAATAACACTATTTGGGACAAAGACGTTCTTCTGCATCTCTTTTTTTTATGTCGACAATCACTTTGCCTCCAAAAAAAAGAGAAACGAAACAAAAGTTCTGTACTCAAAGTTGGTCGAAGCCGTTGCAGAGATGCAGGCACCTAAAGGAGGTACTGCATTGCGTATATTTCTTCTTGATCCCCTTGGAATTCCCCTTTTCCCTTCATTCTGGACACAAAGGGTGGAGACCAAGGAGACCTTTTTGTTAGAAACTCTCTAGAAGTTCCAACGTGGGAGGTTCAGCTGCTCACGCTTCTTTGGCTGCTTCTTCACAGCGACGGGGGCCTTTCCGGAGACGGACTTGCGGCATCTGATAAAGTAATTCATAATGGTTTGACGACCCCAAAATAGCACTATATCGCACACCCCCTTTCAGCCCAGATAAAAAAAAGAAAAGTTGAAAAATGAAGATGCCCCATATGCACACACATCTTAAACAAAGAAGTACTTTCCCCCACTCCACACCACGGTGTTCACATTTTATTACAAAAAACTTTGCAAAAAAAAAAAAAAAAAAAAAAAAAGAAAAAAAGTTGAAAGAATGAGCTTCACGTACACATCTTATAAGCTCTACTCTTACAGTCGCCAACTGATATTGATTACTCGACTAGAAAAAGGGAGAAGATTATTTTCGTTGAACGCAGCCAAAAACAGTGTATGAGATCTGAATTTTGGTGCAAGTGATTTTTTTTAAAGGGAGGGAGAAAATAGTCGGTATCAGGCGATTAAACGTTGGCTTTATTATTCGAGTTTCTAATAACACTACGTGTAAGGGGGAGAAATATCCCTTTTTTCCATTTTCCCTCATACCTTCTTGCCGCCTCCTTGCGAGCCTGCTCCACCTTGTTCGCACGCTCCACCTGGACCGCGTTCTTGTAGAAGGTGGAGTACCTTGGTGCTGCCCCTTCTCTGTCCTTGCTGGGGCAGATGTACTCCTTCTCAGGGGCGTCGTCGACTTGGGGGGTGGACTTCGGCTTCTCGATGTGCTCCTTTTGCTTGGGGAGCTCCTTCTCCTTCTCCTTCTCCTTTTCCTTTTCCTTCTCCTTCTCGGGGTTGACGACACGCAGCGACGGCCGAGGCTGCCCCATAGAACGACGTTCCTTCTGAATCCCCTTCACACTCTTCCTTGTCGATACACGTGGTGCGCGTGTTATGGTCACCCTTGGCTCGCGCTTCTCCTCATTAACGTTGGTCACACTAACATGGGGTTTTGTCAGCTGCGGGGCAGGCTTGGTGGGCACCTTCCTCTGTGCGGGGGACATGAACACTGGTGGTGCAACGCTCTTGCCGCGGACCGGGGCGGGTGTGCTGGTGGCGCTTGCTGCGCTGGTTGCAACTGAAGCGTCGGTGTTGTTTCCAAAGTCGAACGACAGACGCCTTGCTGTCACAGAGGGGGTCAGGTGTGGGGATACGGTCTTGCTTGCCTCCACCTTTTCCACCTTTTCCACCTTCTTCACTTTCTCAACCTTCTTCACCTTTTCCACCTCGATCTTCAACTTCCCGACCTTCTTTGCGACCACTGGTAGGGGCTTGGCTGCTACTGGTGGAGCTGTGACAGGGCATTTTCCTGTGACAGTGGAGATGGAGGGTTTCACTTCTGCTGCTGCCTGCACCTGAGGCGGGCTTGCCTGCGCTGCCATCAGGTCCCTCAAGTGGCTCCACAGAGGTGCAGCATTGAGCTTGCGCACCTTCTGTGGACGTTCCCCACCGCACGGACCAGGAGAACGGTTGCGGGAACGCTTAATACGCCCCACAAAGTCGGACGGGTAGAGTATTTTGCTTGACATGATGTCCATTGTTGTTTTGCTTTGTTTTGTGTTGGGGGAGGGGGCTGGAAGAAGGTGTCGAGAGTGAATTGATTTTTTTTTGGGAAAGAAGATAGGGATAGTGTGTCTTTCTCAACGAGAGAGAAAAAAAAATGCACTGAGTGCTGAGCTGAGCCTATGGCGCTGAGCTTTCGCTTCCTTAGTCCACCCTTTGAAGCTGAACCTGGTCCTAACTCATGAGTTGCCTTATGCAATGAAGGGCCCACCTCTATGAAACGTAGGAAACACCTGGTGTCAGGTGTGACATGCCAAGGATGAGATGGCAGACCGTCTATACTGGCATGAGTTGGTCGGACGAGGATCTTTCCTGAGACTCTGATGCGGCGGACGAAATGGAGAGAGCAGAACCTCAAAAGCCATCAGCTATCACTTTAAAGCAATTTTATTTTTTTTCCATGCTGCGTCCCACTGCGTGGCTTGGAGCGACGCTGCCCCACAGGTGTTGGGCTCAGGGTGAGTTTTTGTGTGGTATCCGACATTCTTGCCTTGCTGATGGTTCAACCTCCCGGAATTGACGTCAACACCGAGTGAGTTTGACAACTCAGATTTTCGTTTAGAGTCGAACGGCTTCTGGAAATGGGAGGTCGGAAAACTGCGGTGGCTATACCCGGCTGACTACCAAAGGAAAGAAAAGTTGTTAGGATGCATGTAACTCAAATAAAAGGGAAACCTTTTTTTCTCTTTTTTCCAAAAAAAAAAGCGAAAAGAGTGTGAAGATAAAAAATGCATAAATACTAAAAAGGGTGGCGTCTCCGACGCAGAGAAAGAGATGAATGTCTTTTTATAAGATAAACCTCTTGTGTTTGGTCATCTGATAAAAAAAATATACATGATCGCAAAGCACATATGGGATGAAATTGGTTGCCTTTTTTTTGTGACATCAAACCAAAAACAACAGACAATTTTGGTAAGATACACCCAACGCCTCCTCGCGCCACCTCAGCAAAAACAAGATGAGTCCAAGCCTCTCAACTTAGTCATCTTTAAAAAAGATAAGTTGCCAGTACAAAAAACGCCTCACCAGACACCAAAGGTAGACACTAAAAAAAGTAGAGAAATATAACAGAAGATAAAATGTGTCTCACTGTAACACATCTATAAAAGTCCTATCGGGAAGAAAAAGAAAAAAAGGTTGAAAGATGAAACATGCCTCATGTGCATACTTCTGAAAAAGAGAAAAATAAGAAAAAGAGAAGTTGAAAAAAAAAAAAAAGGTTTCAACCAAAAAAATGGCAATGTCTCGTACGTTGTCAATTGTTCGACTGGAAAGTAATAGAAAGAAAAATTGTAAGATTGAGTACGCCTCTCACGTACACACATCTCAAAATAGAAAACGACGTCAGGATATGACAGTTAAATGAAATAAAAAGAAAAAAAAAAACACTTTTTCGTTTATCGCACCCGCAAAAAAGGTTTGTGTTTTTCACTGAATGTGAGTGATGTGTATGTTAGTGGAAAACCAATACGCTAAAGCGGGCACGCACCATCCGTCGTTTTCCACTTCTATTCGTCAATGCTTGATGACACAAAAAATAAAAATATAAAAGAGAAACGTTGAAAGTGCAAATGCCTCACCGTTCATCGGCGGACGCAGGTACTGGAAGAAGAAAAAAATATACAAAATGTGTGAAGATATAATTCGCCTCCTGGACACAATGCATCTTTTCAAATAGAAAAGTAGAGTTTTTTTTTTTTCGCGCGGATCGTGGAGCGCGACACTGTTCTAACAATGTTTCAAAAAAAGCAGTTTAATAGTGCTCCTGATGACACCGTATTGCGTACTTATTGCGTAGTGTCGCGTACTTCGTTATTTTTTTGGATTTCTGGGGTACCATTTCTAAGATGAACCTAAGCCTCTCGTGATTAGTCACCTTTGCTCACAATTGTTATCACACAGCATCAGCCACCTGATTTTTACCCCGCGTATGAGACCGTATACGCGCCTGTACGTAGCCTGTACGCTCCTACACGTGGAGTAAAAATCAGGTGGATCAGCTGTAAAAAAACTCACAGTAAAAAAATATAAAAGGGATGGTATTGCACGAAGTCGCTTAAAGCGTTAACTGCACGATTCCAACAATTTCTCAAAAAGAAAAAGTAGAAATTATATGCAGGAGAGAGGCATACACCAAAAACGGAAAAGAAGACAAAGCACTCACAATGGGAAGCCGTTTAATGACTTTCTGGTCAAGATGTTACCCAGGTTTTCAGAAAAAGGGGTGTGTGGTGTGGGGGGTGTGGGGGGGTTACACAAAATTTTGTTTTTGGAACCACTGCTCATTTTTTTCCCCCCCGAAAGATTCCGACCTCCGGAAGCTATTTTTTCCCCCCTGAAAAAACAGCGGATTTTCAGCCCCAAAACATACTGCGGGTTGGCATTTCCGGATTGCGGTGGGGGTCAATTTGCCGAAATGGACAACTTCTTGGTTTTGGTCAAAATCCATGTCAGGTAAAGAGAGCCAGGTAAATTCCACAACCCAGGTGTTCCCTTTCTTTCCCCTCAGAGACCTTGATCCTGAAGATGTGAAAGTACCCGAAAACACCGGCATTTGCATTTTCGGAATCCGTCCGTTGTGGGATCAATTTTCCGAAATGGGCAATCTCTTTGTCAACGAAGTGTAAGGTAAAGAGGGCCAAAGTGTTTGCCTGTAGAAACACACGGTAGCAGATGGTTTTTACACGTTTTTTTTACACCTCAAAAACACCCACTCGCCCCTCGGGTTATGTTTTTCAAATCGAAACGGGGTTTATTTGAAAGATCGGGACCGATCTGATCCAGAAAATATCCCTGGAACGACATTCCCCGCAATGAGGGGAGGGGGAAAATAACCAAAATACCATACTATGCATACGGCCTGAGTCGGGGCAGAAAAATACTCACAAATAAATTAAATTCATATACTTTCAGTTCACAGAATTGAAAGTATATGAACGAATAAATAAATACTCCAGGCTGAGTCTGGACTGACTCACTCAGACTCGACTCAGTCCGGTAAATATAACTCAGCTTGGGCTCAGCCAAAACTCAGACTGAGTCAGCCCGACTCTGCCCGTATGCATAGTATGGTATTTTGGTTATTTGCATAGTAAAGGCAAACAAAACCTGGTTCAGATTATTTCTTTCTTTTATTTTTTTGAACAATAACAAAGAGAAAGCTCGAAAGGGAGATGTTGAGTGTTCTCGATACAAAAAGAAACATCGTTTATCACGCAAAAAGAAATCACAATTTTTTTAACAGGGGAACCCCTTTTAAATCCTCTGTTACTAAATTTAAAATTTTCAAAAAAAAAAGAACGTGGAGCTTGCCAGGTGGCAACTACACTGTTCTAACAATTTATCAAAATGAAAAGAAAAAGAAAAATAAAAATTAACACTGGGGAAATGGCGTACGAGCCGGCATCAACACATTTTTTTTTGCTATCTATCGTTATCATATTCCGCAGAAATTATTCATAACAAAAGAGATGCTGATCTCAAATCACATCATCTGACAAAGAAAAATGAAATACCCCCCCTTCTTTATTTATTCGTTGTTTGTTGTTTGTTGATCGCATCCATCCATTTTTTTTTTTTTTTTTTTTTTTTTTTTTTTTTTTCAAACCCCAAAACAGCCCATTATCGTCAAATTCGCAATTTTCTCAGATTTAGTTGATAAAAAAAATTTTCCCCCCGGGAAAGGCAGGTCAAGTACTGTTCAGGGTTGGTGGTTTCCATTCCTTTCTCCACTGCATAACTACTTTTCGCACGCGCTTGTATTCGTCAAACTTCGCGAACGCCACCCTGCGATTATTTAGCCGTATGAAAAAAAATAAATGGCGCCGCAGGCGAAAAAAAATAGGGTACGGTGTAAAAATGCTGGTTTACACCACACAGTCACTCAACAAACCCTTTTTTGCGGAGCAAAAAAGGAAAATGGCGCCGCAGGCAAAAAAAATAAGGGGTACGGTACGCAGCAAGCAGAAAAATTTTAAGGTTCCATCATTCCAGTCATCTGGGGGTCGGGCGAGGGGTCCCCAAAAGTGCCCAAAAATCCCCTCTTTTTTTTTTTTTTTTCCCTCCCAAAAAAATATTTAGTTGATTTCAACTAAATGCGAACCGCACGATAATCCCCTGCCCCAAAAGTCCCGAAAACCCCGAAAAACCCGCGTCCTGAAGTACGGTGGAGAGGTGGAGCACAAGGGGGGAAGGGGAAAACGGTAAAACTCATGACAATCGACGAGCGCGTCTTTCATTTCCAGACGTATTGCATACTCGTACAAAAGAAAAATTTTGAAAAGAAAAAGAAAAAGAAAGATATCATGAAGTTAACGTATAAGCGCCTTTTGGGAGGCAGATATAGTTTTTGTTTCCATGGGTTGTTGAACCGCGGGGACTTCATTGAAAAAAAAAGAAAACAACAACACAAAAACAAAGAAATAACTTTTGGTGCAATACGGGAGGGGCAGGTTTCACAACTTTTCACACTTTGCTTGACTTATGTGGGTAAAAAGCTGTGAAACGCTGTGGAAAGTTGTGAACCCCCCCGCCACCCCCCCGAAAAGCACCAACTTTGCAAGATGCATTGTGCTCTCGTGCACACATCTATGAAAACTCAAAAAAGCTAAAAAACAAAACAAGAAGGCAATGAATATGCATCATTGTATAATTTGAAAAAAAAGGGGGGGTAATTGCTATCAAAAAAGATTGTTTCATATGGGTCCGTCCGGAAACCCTCCTGGTAAGATTCATCCTTTTGGGGGTTTTTTGAGGTTTTTCTGCTCAAAACACCCAAACAACCCAATTTTTTGATACCCGCCATACACCTACCACCCCAGAGGGCATATTTTGTTCATTTATTTTGTTTATTTCCGCTCCCCCCCTTTTTACTTATATTTTTTTACGTATTTTTGGACATTTCATAAACGTGGCAATGACAGCAGTGAAGTTCACTTTTTTGTCGAGAAACACGGTAAGAATGGGTGCGACGCACACTTGGTGTCGTTTCGAACCATCTCTCTGATGATTCTTGTTGTCAGGAGATCCTTACCGTAGGGGTCATTGTCGGTGCCCTGCGCGAGCTTCCCCACACAGAGGCCTTTGTTATCTCATTCCCTCGTACTCATACGTATCAGTGCACCCTTCTTTCCATCAATCTCTTTTCTTCTGTGTACTGCTACCCGAGCAACAGTCGTGTCATTTCAGCGTGTACTCTGACATGGAGGGAACCTGTATTTACTATGGAGTCTCCACATCCAAGGTGACCCGCAAAGCAAAAGTCCCTGGCATTGATCCAGTAGATTTGACAGAGGTCAATGAAACCTTGTCAAGGCGGCATGGCAGGATTAAGAGAAAGAGAGAAGAGATCCAGAAGAACGACAATAAAAGGCTGAAAATCTGATTAAAAAGCGAAAATATAGCCTCAGACCCCCCCAAAAACCTATTTTCATATCAGAATATCACCTAGATGCACTTTTTGTGGGGGACATCATCAAAAAAACCCAAAAATACCCAAAAGGATGAATCTTACCAGAGGGGTTTCCGGACGAGTCCATATACTAACTATTCTAGATGGTATAATAGGAAAAAAGAGAAATAAAAAAAAAAACGGGATGTGCTGTGGATATGGTGGGGGGGACCCACGCTCCTGGAACTCCACCATTTGTAGAAAAAAAAATCTACACGCCCAATATTCTGTTTTTTTTTCTGCGGGCCTGCGGCGGTCAGCACACTCCCCGTTTTCTTCTTCTTAGCAATTTAGCGAAGAAGAGAAGGGGAAAAAAAAAAAAAAAAAAAGCCTCGAGCAAGCAAGCCCTGTTTGACACCGAACACACACAAAAAGATAGCGTTTTCCAAAACACATCTGATCGATTCGACACAAAAAAAAAAAAAAAAAAAACAAATTCATATACTTTCAAATAAAATTTGAAAGCATTAGGAAAAAAAATTCTTTCCGCGACAACCCTGCTTTGAAGATAATGATATAGGTTTAGATGTTTCCCCACCCCCACCCCCCATCCCCACCCCACCTCCACGATGGACTGATCAAGGCAAAGCACTACCATCTCCATCACGCAGCACTTTCGTCATGGCCATTTTCTCAGGTTGAAAGAAAAAAAAAGTTTGTAAAGTTTGTAAACTGCGACGCAAAACAAACTCGCGAACGGAAAAAAAAAGTTGTTTTTCTGCGAAGTGTGCAAGGGGAAGAATAAAACATTACGAAAAAAAAAACCACTCTAATTTTGCAAGCTTTCATTTCCGTTTTGGTTCCTCACACAAAAAAAAAAAAAACTGATCGGTCAAAGTACATGACCAGTCCATCGTGTCACCCCACCGTATCCCACACGCCCCCCCACGCTAAAAGAGAAGTTGAAAGTGCAAACGCCTCACCGTTTCATCGGCGGACGCAGGGCACTGGGATAAAAGATTAATGAACCCTTAAGGCACAACGTACATCTTTTTTTGCATCACACTACGTTATGTCGACTGTTACCTCCAAAAGGAGGGTGCTGTGCATCAACACTACCTAAAAAGAACAAAAAGGGGCGATGATAAACTAGAAGGCAACTCTCATCTCTACGAGTAAAGTAGAAATGAGGACGACATGAAAAACGCTTTGCCTAAAACACGTTTGCTTATTTTTTTTTGATAAAATTGAGTAGGTGCATCTGCCTCGGTTGTGTTGCCACAGTTTGTGCAATATCCACTGTTTTTTTTTTTATTAAAGTTTTGCTTGAACAAATTGCTTTGTTGTTTCTATTTTTCTTTCTCCATTCTTTCACGTATTTTCCCAAAAAAACCCCTCTATTCCGAAACGGCGGAGGCAGACTCCAATGGATCCCATGCTGTAACAGCTTGGGGTTCTGGTCTGTTCTGGACGTCCACCACTTCACCACACCCAAGGAAACTTAGTACCTTTTCATCCACAATGTGCGTTCTATTCTCAAGACAGGAAGCGACCATATCGATCATTGTGTCCACACCTGCGCATTCACCTCCATTGTCAAGCAGACTCGCAATATCGCCTTCACGCCAGCTTCTCCAATAGGCCCGACTCCATCCCCACTCCACTTCACTCCCCCCTGGAGACCCTGCCTGCGCAATCGCCTTATTCACTTCGTACACTGTCACCACTCCTTTATGAGTCAAACTCCAGGAATCAATAGGACGTTGTAATGGGGTGTACACTGCAGACGCCCTATCCTCGAGAAGGTTAACGTGAAGGGAGAGAGTACGGCGGGAAGCTGCGACTTTAGCAAGCAACCACGTCAGCTCCAATCCACTACTGAACGAAGTGATAAACTTCTGCGAAACGCTTCCTACACTACAAGACAGAATCGGTCCAGTTAACAGACCCACTGTTAAAGGTTGTCCACCTTTTCCTTCACGGCGTTCGCCAGTCTGCATTGCGCGTACAAAACGGAACGCCGCTTCAGTCGGCATAACACAAGGTTTTGTTCCATTCCAAGATACAACCGACGCTGCACCAACAATAGAGATGACCATTCCTTCCGTCCGCTCGGCAGAGGAAATGATTTTGAGAAGAGGTTCATCCAAACCAGCAATGTTCAACTCTTTCGTTTCATCGATTGCAAGAAAAATTGACGCAATACAGCCGTTTCGTGTATTGTACACCTTAGCTGGGGAGGTGTAAGGCAGCACCATGGTTTCAGATGAGGAAGACGAAAAGGACCCAGGCTGCAGCGGATTGGCCATACGCCCTGTCATGGTGAAGTGACCACCTCCCATGGTGGAGTTCCCTCCTGACACCTCTTCGAGCTTCATCCGAACCCTCGCTTCTCTTCCTTTGAGGGAGCGTGGAAGGAGCACCCAGAGATCGCATTTCTTCGCAACACCACGAAGCTGCATGGAAGGCATTTCGTGTACATACGGTTTGCCGAGAGATGCGTAGTCCCGCGACTGAGCGTTGTAGTCGAACGATGCTGCCTCGAATTCTAGGACCTCGGAGAGCACTTCTTGTGCGACGGTGACGGCACCTTGGATGCCGAGGCCTTCAATGCGTGCAGCCTTGTTTACGGTGTGTCCAAAGTAGTCGCAGCGTCCGGTGACCGGGTTGTAGTCGAGCTCGACGTTGCCGAAGGAGATGCCAATGCGGACGGCGATGCCGCCGGATTGGGTGCTGGGGTCGTGGGCGCAGTGGGGGTGGAGGTTGAGCTCGTCGGGCCATTCTGCGTGGTACAGTTCTTCTTGCGCTTCGAGACCAAATGTGCATGCATCGACGGCAGAGTCAAAGGCAACCATATAAGCATCGCCAATGGTCTTCACCTCATACCCGTGGTTGCGTTTGAGACACCTCCGCATCACTTTGTTGTGGATCCGAAGACACTCCTTCATACACCGTGGGGTCCGTTCCCACAGAACCGTGGACTGCACAATGTCGGTAAACGCCAAGGCGATGGTGCTGCTTCTCGATCCCGGGGGCAAATCGTTGTCACGCTCCGCTTCGTAGGGTACGCAGTTCAGCTTTTCGAAGAGCGAGTCTGGGAGGAACGGTCGGTAGGATTTGAGGTTCGTTGTCATCACCTCCATTGCACGGTACATGATGTCGAGCTCGAGAATGGCAGAGGCTTTTGGTGGAGCGGTTGCGACCTTCATGAGCGCAGCGTCGCACATCACTTCTGATACATTGGTGAAGGGGCGGGTGAGAAGGAGGTTCGCGACACAGAAGAGCAGAACTGAAGACAAAATTACTACTAAGACCACTACGACGGCTTCGCCGTTCTTTGCGCGAAGGTCGCTTTGGAGTGAGTCGGACTCAGCGTCAAGCTGTTGTTGGGTTATCACCGTGGCGCGGTCTGCATGCCCCATAATAGCATCGCGAGGTATCACTGCTGCGACACTCACATCAAACCCCTTCCTCTTCCCAGTCACATCCTCCTCACTCTGCACCATCTCCACAAAGTATTGTTTGTCATCTGCCTTCATAATAACGTCCTCTGATTCTGCCAGATCGCGAACCTGTTGTGCGCTTAACGCAATCCGGAAGACCTGAAAGCTTGACATTGCGCCCACAAAACCGGATCCGACCAGATACGCATTCCCTGTAGCAGCAGGGACGTAAAGATAGGAGATGTACGATTGGTCGTGCAGCTCGCCGTTTACGTAGGAAGTGCAGTGTTCCCCTACCCTGTACACTACAGCAAGGTTCACCCAGGTGCCCTTTTTGATGCCGGTGGTGATGGGTTTGGTCTCGCAGCCGTATGCCATAATGTTAAAGGAGGCACGACCGGAGGCAAAGAGCGTGACGCTGGTTTCGCCTTCGAAGGATTCTGTGAAGAGGCGGGCGTCTCTGCTGTTTGGGGTCACGTCTTCGTCAACCCTGTACCGTACGAAGAGGGTGTACGAACGGAGAAAGAAATTCCCCCTCAGCGAGCATTTATCTGGGGATTCACGGAAAACACAAGTGCGTCTTCCGTCTCCAAAGCCAGTGGTGGTGTTGTAAAAAGGGTCGTCACTTCTCCATATAATAGTCGGGTTGTTACTGAGCGTTGACGACACCAATGGATTCGTTGTGGTCAAATTGAGGTACACATGAACAGCGTTCCCTCCGTTGAAGATGATGTCACGTTGGAATTGCTGGCTTGCATCTGCCTGAGGACGGAGCTCCACCTCATACATCGAGGCGCTGTAGTCGCGCACATACTCTGACGGGGTAGGATGCGATCGCAGATCCATGATACGTTCCCCTTCTGACACGAAGTAGTCCCTTTGATTGAATTCGGAGCTGTACTCGGTGAGTCTACCACCACGTTGCTCTTCGACCTCCAGAAGCAGATGACCTAATGCATTATTAATGACCACAGAAGAGCGGATCAATGTGTTAACCTGGACACGTGGTACGTAGACCCCTAGAATAAAGGTTTGGTCGATCATCTCCGTCTCTGCAGTATCGCTGTCTGCGAGAATGAGACCAGAGATGCGTTCAAATACCACCACCTTCATCTCAGGCATTCCCGAATGCAGTACTGCCTCCCTCATTTTATCTTTTAGTTGCGCGATAGAAATGCTTGCAGTAACAGCACCAAGATACTCCCCTGCGGTTCCGTATAGCGGGGATGCAACCGAATACGTTGGTGCCTCTGCTGCCCCATATCTGCACGGTGTATAGGAGCAGACAAACGAATGTCTTTCCCCCATGACCCACGTTGTGTCGCCTTCCTGGAGCCGCTTCGTGAGGTCCAGAGAATTGATGAGCACATTGCCGATTCTGTTCGTAGGGATGTCGAATTGATCGGGGGACCTCCAAACGGCGTTTCCCACCCCATAGGTCCCGTCGGGGTAGCGGTCGGCGACGTGGGTGGGGATGTAAACGGTGTGGTTGTCTTGGAATTTGGGCGCATTGGAGGATACGAAGATTGCGTCTGCGTAGAGGTTCTTCACAGAGCGGGTGGCGAGGGACCAGCCTTGAGCTAAGGCGGGTTCTGCCTCACCCATCAAGCGGTTGTACTGTGCCCACCATGCAGCAGACGAGCTGTTGGAATGCTTGTAGATGCGGCTAACAGCGTGGACCTTCTCCTCCCCCACCTCGACAATGCTTAGCAATTCCGATCGGATGAACCGAACCAACGCCTGCCGTGCGTCGTGTGATTGCACCTCAATGCTTTGCCCCAAACTGCCTCTCACCTGATTTAACGCAAGCTTTCCTGAATCCATTGCAGTATCGGTTGCGGTAATCCCAGCATCGCGAGCCAAAACGAAAGAGACACTCCCCACTGCAAGAAGTGAAGAGACAGCAAGCAATGTGGTCGCCGAAGCGAGGGAAAGGTGCCGCCGTCCATTTCCGTTGCGGGCTAACTGAACGGGAAGCTTCAGGGCGCTTCCGTTTTGGTGGTAAAGAACGAAGACTACCAATCCGAAAAGCATTGCGATCAACACTACACAGACCTTCATCGCAAGGCTAAATTCAAACCCATCTGATGCAAACTCCCCAAACCCCTCTGGCAGGCTTGAGATACTCAACAGTACTTCTCTTTCGTCCGCGACCGCGTCGCTCCTAGTTTCCAAGGAATCCCCTGATTGCAACATATCATGAGCTATCAAATCCTCAGAAGCAAGAATCGAATGCACAGGAATTGAAATAAATGCAGATTTGCCTCTTATCGCCTCCGCCTTGCTGTCTTCAGATCGAGACCATATGACCACGTACCCGATAGCACCATGCTTCTCTGCAAGGCGAGCCGAAGTGTACAATTCACATAACACCTTTGTGCTGGATACAAAAACCACCTTGCCTTCAACCCCTGCAAAATCCATCTCCGTGCACGCCCCTTCCAGCTGTACCCCAGAGAATACCACCCCAGCCTGCAGCATATTTTTTTGCACTCTCGGAAGCAGCTCATTACCCCAAAGGCATACTCCCCCTTCCTCTTCCTTGCCTTCTCTGTACACCTTCATTGGGCAGCGGTTACATAAACGGTGCGATTCTTCCACTTCATTGGAGCATTTTCCGATTAATCCTAGATCCGGACAATATTCACCGTATTCCCCTTCTTCACCCTTCTCTTCTTCGCAGGAAACATCTAAATAGCCTCGCACCTCGTTTTGCTGAACCCAATCAAAGATAAGACCGCCACCTCCACGGGACATATACTGAGTCGCAAGACCGATTTCGTCGTGGTACGGAATTCCTACTCGGGATTCTGGCATTTGTTGATTTGCGGCGAGAGAATCGATCATGATGGAAGCTGGTACTCCAAGGTTGAAAGTCATTGGGTCTACATTTCCGGGGAGGCATGGTGACGCTGGGGCTCCACCACGACGCAGCACAATAGTACCATTTCTGTCTGAATAATCTTCTTCTGAGCATCCGTAACGTGAAATGTCATTGAAATCCGCGGTATTGTTTCCCGCAAAGGAGATGGGAAATTCAACTCGATACAGCGGATGGTCTGGGTGGAGGTTGCTGAGGGTATGATAGGGGAATACCTCTACCTGAAATAGGCAAAACCGCGACGCAAGCTCCTTCGGGTGGGTGATCTGTAATGCTAAGGGACACACCGCACGGCATCGTTCCTTTTCCTGCCAATGATCTGGATTGCACACTACAGAAAGGTCTGGCGATGTTTTACTCCATTCACGCCAGAAAATTCCGTTTCCAACAGACGCAACGCAACTACCTTCAGAAGGGAAGCATGCTGGTGCGCCTGCGAGAGACAACGCGACTAACCCATACCAAATCATGGAGAAATGAAATGGAAAAGAAGGATAAAAAAAATCCGAAAAAAAAAAAAGAAAAAAAAAAGACTCGCTAAAAAAAGGGTGAAAGTTTGAGGAGGTAGTTTTGGTTAGTCACCTTTAAAAAAAAAAGGTACAGATGCGAGTCTAAGTTGATATGAGTAAGGTGTTGATATAATGCAGAAAAGGAAGAAAAAATAAAATAAAATAATAACACAGTGAGTAAAGGGAACGGGAAGGGGAGCAAGGGATGAAGGAAGGGGAGGGGGATGAGAAAGACCAGAGGGATGTGAGGTGATGTGTATGGGGGGGGAGGGGGGGTTGTCTGGTGGGTTTGCTGTATTTGTATTTTGGTGGGAGGATTTGTGGGAAAGTAAAAAAAAAAACATTGATCCGGAGGAGGGGAGAAATTATTTTCAAAATAAATAAAACGGAGAAGTTGAAAAGTGCAAATGCCTTTAAAAAAAATGTGTAAAAGGTTCGTAGGGTTTGTGCACAACAGAAAAGAAAAAACGCGCGCTTGTTTTTGAAAGCGCGCAAAAGGACAAAAAGGGGGGTTGTTTGTCCAATACCGTTTCCCCCCCCCCTTCCCTTTCCCCTTTTTTTTTGCAGTTACCCCATCAAAGGGGGAATGCGTTGTTATTATCCTTCGTTTTAAAAAACCAACAGTGGTTCGCATGTTGAAGAGAGAAAGAAGGGATAGATAGTATGAAGTCATCATCACCAGGCTGTCATCTCCACGCATCGTTTGCGTAAATCCCCTTCAAACCACCTGATTTTTACCCCGCGTATAGGCCCGAAAAGGCGCGTAAAGGCCCGAAAAGGCCAAACCCCACCCATTTTCCCCAGCCTTTACGCGCTCTACGCGCCTATACGCGGGGGTAAAAATCAGGTAGTCAAAGCGGTGCTTTGATCCCAACGCTTCAATTCACGTCAGGTAATGTGACGCTTTTTGGGAAGAACGTCATTTTTTAAAATATGCCTAAAAAAAGGTGACTGCTGAATAGGGGAAGAAAAAGGTGTAGTTGATAGTTGAAAGACAAAGCCCTATCGTGACCAGTCCTACCCCAAAATAAATTGGTTTCATATACTATCTATTCTACTGAATAGAAGGTATATGAAACATGACAAAAAAAAGAAAGAAAAGTTGAATAGCTATTTTTTCCTCATTTTTTTCCAAATTTGCTGGAGTTTAGTGGAGGTTTTGGTGGTATCAAAACTCCACCAAAATTTCAGCCAAAATCAGATGCAACATGCCTTGCGTGCATGCGTATTTTTAAGTGGACATATAATATTTAATGTGTCCCCTCGGGAACGCTAAAAGAGGAATTGAAGGTTGCACAGAGTTCTGAGGGTTGCAGGGGGTAAGATAGATGCAAAGCAAAAAGGACCGAGTTTGTTGTGGCAAAGTGGACAGACGACTCAAAAGCTCAGAAGCTAGGAGCCTTCGTTTAGCCATTCGCAAAAAAAAAAAAAGGCTCAGAAAAAATAGCAATAAAAGGAAGGAAAGGAGAGGAACAAGAAAACTTGAAAGACGCGATGTGCAAGAGCGCAAAACTTAAAATTGAAGAAACATATTGAAATTGAACAAAAAAAAACAATGTGTTTGTCTAACAGACATCCACATCCCTTATGGATGGGAGAAGAGAAAAGAAAGAAACGTTTATAGATGAACCTAAGCCTCTCGTTGCTTAGTCACCTAGAAAAAGTTTTATCAGATAAACGTAAGCCAGGTTAGGCACTAAAAAGAGGGAAAAAAACCCCCCATACACACACAATCTTTTGACTCAGACTTTTTACGGGATGGGTGGTTAGAACGATCCGTTTCTGGCCAAAAGGGGAGGCGGTTGAGGGGTGGCCCTGTCGCAGGGTGCTTTCTCTGACACACACAAAAAAAACAAAACCAAATTAAGAAAATGACCAAAAACCTTTTGCATCTCAATGGATGCGGGGATACCACTCTTTCCTCTTTTATTTTTATGAGGAAAAGAATTTGAATACGCCGTAAAACGTTGTGTAGATGAAGGCAACGAATACAAGACAACACACCACTAGGGTGCCTGCGAGCAGCCCTGCCACGGTGAGACACATATTTAGAATTGCGGTCGATGAGTATCCAAACAACCACATCAACACCGTGAACGGGAACAACAGCACTGCAAGCATCATTCCTAGAATCAGCGCAAGCTTCACAAACTCTGCATAAGGCACATCCTTCCCACTTCTACGCGGCAACTCCTTTGGCAACTCTCTTTCCTTCCTTTTTGGCTCCACAATTGGCACTTCAATTGGTGCTGCAGGGCGTTTCATTGCAGCCACACGACGTGCAAGGAATGGAGGCAAATTTTGCGGCAGATTTTTCGGAGCTACCCTTTGTTGACGTACCGGAGAAGACTCGATAGGGACCGGAACAGCAACCACACCTACCCCCTCTGCGACGGATGCAACAGGGACTCCATCGTCAGCACGGCCAATCAGACACCCCTTTCCTGCCCAGGATTCATGGCATGTGTCGCACACCCGTTTTTCCTTCGGGGTCGCAGAGTTGTCAGCGCGGTACTCCGCCTCGGAGAGGACCGGGCACGTCCGCTTGCTGCATCGCCAGCACACCGTGCCCCCGCAGCAGCGGCAGTGGTGGCGGGAGAGATACCCTACCGACACGGTGCACAGACAGCACTTCCATGACGTCACATCCCAATGCTGTCTTCCGATCTTTCCCATGAAAAAAGGGGAAAAAACTGGGGAAAAGGAGAGAGAAAGAGGGAGGGGAGAAAATGTGTTGCTAAGAGAGTGTTGGAAGGGGTGGTGGTGGATGAAAGAATGCAAAGTGGTGGTGGATTTTTTTCGTTCTTTTCCGTAAATCGGTCTGATAATTTTGTATAAAAAAAGAAAACAAAGAAACTAGGTCTGAGAAAAACCCCTCCAAAAAAAAAAGCCCTCCGGAACCCCTGGTTTTTTTTCCGTTCATTTTTCATTCCGCAAGGAGAACGAATGTCTTGCGGATGGGTCCGGTGGGCTTCTTCTTCTTTTTCTTCTTTTGAACGGGCTTGACTGGCTGCGCCTCGCCTTTGACGGTGCGGAGACGGGCACGGTATTTTCTGATACCTTGCTGATGTTTGATTGTTTTGAGATGCTGTGCCAGCTGCTCTGCTCCGGTGCAGGACAGAGTACACGGATGGCAGGAGAGATGACGGAAGCACAGTTGTCTCCCCTCTTCACCGTACCCACTGGTGCCTGGTTTGGAAAGATCTCTGTCGTCACCCCAGGCTGGGTGGTATCCCGCAAAGTTCTGATGGTTAAACTTCAGTTCCTCCTCAAAAACGTACCCCGAACTGATTGCCGCCTTCTTCACCTCCTTAATACTGTACGGCGGTGTCGACGTTAACGTCAGCTTCATAATCCCTTCTGTTGGTTGAATTGCTTTTAATGACGCAAACATTTTTTTGAAAAATTCGATATGAACGTTTGCACGCGACCATTTCCCTCCACGCTCTGCTTGCTGGGAATACCCGAGATGCGGGAAGTTGAAGTGCACCTCATCAAACCCACTGCCAAGAATCACCGAATCTTTTAGCACTTCATGTTCGTGCACCTTTGTGCAGTCAACCCCATAAAACACGTCACCTCCATTCCCTTTAACGGTTGCCTCCCTTTTGTCCACTGCTTCCTTTGTGTACAGCCGCTCCTGGGCCTCCCTCGTGGGGAGTACGCTCCCATACACATCTGCCCCCTTCACCATTGCAGACAACGCAGCGGAGTAGGCCATATCCCCGTCCCCTATCACCAAAATCTTCTTATTCTTCTCGCTCTTCACTTCCCCCATTGTGATATCTATCAAGTGTACGCTCCTTTGTGGTAATTAAATTGGGGGTAGGGGGAGATGAGGGAGATGAGGGGATGGGAGGGGGAGACAGGAAGAAAAAATACACCTTTTTTGGTACAAAATAAACTACAACAAAACAGCAAATGTTACAAACAATAGGGAGAGGAGGGAAAAAGGAGTTGAAAAGTGCAAAAAACGGCTTCCCCTACACGACGCAGGGGCACCGGATGTGGGTACTGACCTCTAAAAAAAAAAGACAAAAATAAATAAATCTAGTAGGAGAGGTGGTGGTTTTGGGGTGCGAGGCGGACTCTTTCTGGGGAGGCTGGGTTTGCACGCATGTTGGAGTCCATTTGCGCAGCGCGGTTGTGTTGGAGCGCCATCTCCGATTCGAGTCTGTGGAGTTCCGAGAGGAAGCGCGACTGCTGCTGCGCCTCTGAGGAGATGGTGTTGACGGTCTGCGTCTCCGCCATGTCTGCCACCATCCTGTACCGCCTCGCCTCTGCCGCATCCGCACGCACCTGTGCAGCAAGCGCCTGGTCTCTTGCAAACTCCACTGCGGTCATCCTCGCTGCCATTTTTGGATTTTTTTTGGTTTTTGTGGACGTAAATAATAGTCTATAATGGTAGGGTGGTGGGGATGAGGATGGAAGAAGTGATATACGGCCGACCTGATTGCCGGAGTCGGTTTTTATAGTCAAAGAGAAGTTGAAAGTGAAAAACACCTCCTCAACTCATGGTCATCCCACCAAAATTTTGGTGGAGTTTAGTGGAGTAAAATACCACCAAACTCCAGCAAATTTTTCAGGCAAAAAAATAGGTGCTCATTTTCACACAAAACCACAAAAAAAAACCCCCCCCCGAATAACTCAGTCGGTTTCGGGTCTACAGGCAGGCCATTTGTGTAAGGGGGGAGAAATGAGTGTTTCGATGATATGGTATAAATATGGGAGGGGAGAGATTCATGTAAACGACGTTTCCCGCAGAGTGATAAAGTGGAAAATAAAATCTGACTTCAGGATTAAAAAAAAGAGAGAGAACAATTTGCTCACCTTCCGTCGATTCTATTTTCCTCTTTGCCAATACTTTGGAAAAAAAAACAGGGAAATAGCTTGGGTACTTTTGCTGGTTTCAAAACCAGAACGAGCTGGTTTACTGGTTTGGGGAAAAATAAAAAAAAAAAGTGGGATTCGGGATTCAGTTTTTCGCATCCCCCCTGCACCACTTTCCTCACAGAAGAAAGCCTCCCACGCAAGCGAACCCCTAAAAAGGGTGCATTGAGTGACTCTGTGGTGTAAAAAGCTACATTTTTTGCACCATACCCTAATTTTTTTTCGCCTGCGGCGCCACTTGATATTATTTTTTTGCTCCGCAAAAAAATAGAGTTTACAATGTCTCAAAATGCAACTTGGCCAAAGCTGCAAAAAGTTGACCGTTTTTTCAAAATGACCCACCGTTGCAACAGCCCCTGCTTCTGGAAGACGTATTGATTTTATACGGTTAGTGGAACGTAAGGTGCAAGACCAAGCTCCGTTAACAAAGGATTATATCCCGTTTTCTTTGTCTCGCAAACCTTACCCTGTACCTCTCCACTCTGGCTGTCAGGGAGGCGCGCGCGAAGCGCGCGACGACCGCTTTCAACTGGGGAAATTTTTTTTTCTAAACCAGCAAACCAGCAACATTTGAAAAGTGCACCTTTCAAGCTACTACCCTGAAAAAAAACGCAAAAAAAAAAAAAAAAGAGTATTTGAGTAAAAGCGAAAGGTTTCTTTTCAATCTAATTAACACACTAGGAAAGAAGGGGGCTGGAAGATATTTGATGATGGGAAGGGTAACTACATAGCATTCTAGTTTGGTTTGCACAATAAAAGGGAGGCGGTCAAAGGTGACCTTCGGAGCAACAGAAAATAAAGTTATTAATGCAGGCACACCTCCGACTGACCCACATACGATGCCAGCCCCGGATGAAAGCACAAAGTACCCGGCACAGAAAGACCTCGCTATATTAGTACGAAACGAGCAGAAAGAAGGGTTAGTAAGGGGTATGAGTCTAGGGTTGTATGGTTGATATAGCTGGGGTGTGGCTGAAAACACTCATTTTCGGGTGTGCAAAATATAAAAAAATACACCAGAAGTACCAAAGCTACACTATATTTTCGGCAAGCCACACCAAATAGCGCGACTGAAATTTGAGAGAGAAGAAACAAAAATGATCACCCCCACTACTAATATCTAGTACGCCCTGCCCTGTTTCGTGCAATGCTATCCTTTATTCGCAATTTAGGGATAAACAACGAAAAGTTGGCTTGAAATACAAAGCCGCACCTCGGTACAATGACCGGGTGTACCGTGGGTGGACACCCAACCCATGCAGTCCTATATCCATTTCGTGGTAAAAATAAAATAAAATGGTAGTCGCAGGCATCTCCGACAGATTTAATTTGCGAAGTAACTCTTTTGTGGGGTCCTCTGGGGGGGGACCCTCGGATAACTTGCAATACGAACATGCCATTCACAGTACACACATCTTTACAAATCAAAAGGATTTAAAAAAAAAAGTTTGTTTGGCCTGTTAGGTTCAGACCTCGAAGTAAGAAACGCACATCTGGTCACAGCGACGTTTTCGATGTAAACTCTTTCAAGTTCAAAGGGAAAACACTCTGCAAGAAACTCCATCACGCAAAAGGGGAAAAAAAAGGCATAAACGAAACAAAACAGACAAAAAAAATGTACACTCAAAACGCTGCACAGAACAAAAGAAAAGGCTATAAGACGAGCCTCTCTCATCACCTTGAGAATAAAATACCTATTCACAAAACCCATTGTTAGATGATAGACTTTTTTTCTCTTCACAGGATTCTTAAAAGAGCAAACCTATACACAAAACACTCACTTTTTTCTCTCCATTCAACCTAATTTTGAGCGGTGTTTGGCATTTAAATGGCGGAAGGTGCTGCCTAGCCAAAATCAGGTTTAATCATATTTCCCTCCCATTTGGATCACCGCATTTGCGAACCGCTTGAAATCATCGACAGTGTTGTGGATACCTACACTGCAACGCGCGTAGAGGTACGGCTCTGACTGGTTGAACGTCGCGCTGAACATATGCACCGTGAGCTTGTGGTCCCTAAGGAGACGGAGCTGCAGGCTACGTGCCCCGTCCTCACCTATTCCCTTTGAGTTGGGTATGCGGAAGGTAGGCATGAGGCCATACTTCGTGGCGAAAGGCAGTGTTGCCAGACGGATCCCCTTCTGGGCGTACCACAGCTTCACCCCCCTCGCTCCCTGCACCAGATACGGTCTCTCCCCAAAATTGTCGTTCAAAACAACCGCACGCTCCTCTTGAAACCGGATGCACGCATCGCCGTTCCTCCCCGGGGCGAGACACACATGATCCCCCTTTGACGGTCGTCTCCCTTGAAATGGCGTAAACGATTCCCCCCAGGTGTCCCGAATCACCTTTTCTCCCATATGCGCGACGTAACGACAGTATTTTCGCACCATAGAAAACCCCTGGCAAACCTTTTGTACAAAATCGAATGCGTCCATGACAGAAAGCCAGCTTGAGAAATCACGCAGACCGTAGTACGAAAACTCCTTCACATACCCTTGCCCGTCGAAGTAGGAGACGGTTAGGGGGCTGGTCACATCTTGCTTGAGAGGGTTGGTCACAAGAAACCCGCTGCCCCCAAATGAATAGCAAAACGACGAGAACGATGCGGTGTACCAATCCGCGCCTATCTGCGACACCTGAACAGGGATTTGACCAATCGCAAGCGTTCCATCTATTGCAACACTGATACTGTACTTATGAAAGAGACGGGTCAGCTGCTTTGCGGGAAGAAGCCACCCATTCGGCATGACATGCGCAAACACAACCAACACCGGCAACGTAGTCTGCTTCTTCAAAAATTTTTCGATGGTCTGCACGATTGTCACATCCGAACAGGGAAGTGGCAGCTTGCACTCCAGCGCCTCTACCCCATACGTCCTCTGCGCAAATTGCGTCAACGGTTCAAACTGTTTCCCATCACCCCCCGCTGACAGATACAACAACCTATCGCCCGTTTGCCACGGCAAACACCGTACAAGACAAGACAATGCTTCTGCCGCAGACGCAACAAACACCGTATCATCAGGATCCGACGCAATCTCAGCCGCAATTCTAGAGCGGCCCTGCTGAAGACGGAAGGGGAGGGATTGGAAACGCCAGACCACGGGGTTCACTTGGTTTGCTTTATCCCATTGGGAACGCCCATCTCGGACAGGACGGGGTACTAAACCACCAGAGGCTGAGTCTAGATAGCCCGAATCGGCGTCAAAATAGAGTTTCCGCATGGCATCGCCAAAGGCTACCTCTACACCGTGCATGCGCTTCCCAAGTGTTTCCCATTTGGTGCCCCAGGCGATATCAGATTCGAGGGATCCCAATGCATCTCCTGTTTTGTCCTTTAGGAATGTCTTCCATTTGCCTTCGAGATAGAGTTTGAATTTGTTGTCGTGGATTGAGTGGCGGATTTTCTCAAAGAAGGTGTCAACGATGTCGACCATGGCCTCGCGTCTCGCGAAGTGGTGTTTAATCTTCTTGCGATGAAGCGGCCTAATACGCGGATCCTTATCACAATGCAGAAGATGCCGCTCCAAAACACTCTTCTTCATCACCCAGTTGTTCTCAATCACAATGATCAGCGTCGTCACCCCCCATAAAATCCATTTGACAAAAAGCTTGTCCAAATCGATTGCAAGCACGACAATCCAACCTACCAAGGTGGCAAGAAACACTACACGCAATACATGCACGCCATACACTGCTGCCAGCGATTTCTTTCCCATTTTTTTCCCCCCCCCTTTCTTTGTGAAACTCTGTGAGGGGGGTGATTCTGTAGATATGACAATCCGAGGATATGGGTTTAGAGTAGCTTTTTGGGGGTTAAAAAAACCCTCCAAAAATAAGAGAAGGAAGAGGAACGGAAACAACGCAACTACAGTGAAGACGAGGCGGCGCATGATTGCTTGAGGAGGGGGACCTAGACGTCTCTGATAAGAGACTGGACGGGATGTGTAGGAGAGACGCGCAGTGACGTCACCACCCAAAGAAGAAAAAAATGACGAAGCCAGCAAAGGCCCTACCGGTACTACTGCGGTGTTCCCCCACACCCACGTCACCCCGGGGGTAGCACAGTACAGTGTACAGCATCAAGCATAGATATGCCTAAGTGGTTGAGAATATGAACAATTCCTAAATAGATGACACACGTATTTCAGCCAGCAGACCAATACATAATCGCAAAGCTAAAGGCTGACGAGGCAGAAGGGGGGGGGGTTTTTGCCATTCGGGACACTGCAAAGCGGAGCTTGCTCTAGCAGCCGGACCCGAAGTTCTATCTGGGTGGCAAATTCGAGGGATATCTCTTGGTGGAGTAACCGACAGAAGAGGTGTGCCAGATGATGATGGCATATGCAGATCCAAAAGGAGATTGATGTTGTGTGTGCCAACCCAAGCACCCAAGCACTCAAGCACTGCAACGCTTTAAAAGAAGAAGAAAACTAAATGCTATATTTTCTGTATTCAGTTAGCTTCTTTCCCCCCCCCCTCTCCATTCCCCCCATTTACGTTTTATTACAATCGTTATTTTAAAAGGGCAAAGATCTCTCTCCCTCTATCTCGGCGAATGCGAGGGCGAAGCACTGCCGTTCGCCGAAGCAAGCGTTGGGCTGAACGGACTGAACGGACCCTTTGCAAAATCCAGAGAGGATGCGAGCTGTGTGGCAGATAGCACTATCGAAAGGGCGGGGGAGGAGAGTGGCCAGGGCTGGACCGGGACTGGCGCAGGAGAGCTTCCCCCAGACCCGTTTTGAGCAGCATCGATCTTATCTTTGACGCCAGAGGGTGTGTGTAGAGGGAAGTTCCGCTTAAAAACCGGGGTTTTCATCGCCAAAGACCGGATCTTCTCTTTGACAACTGTTTGCAGCATCGTCTGGAGCAGCTCCGGGTGTGCGACCTTCGTTGTGTCAACAAAGAGATTTGTTGCGTTTTGTGTAAGCGCGACTGCGTTCACCATAGCCTGCTCCGTTGCCTTGGCGTTCAGTGGGTCATATAGGGCGAGAAGGAGAAGCTGGCAACGTGGCATATTTGAATGTTTAGTACACAGAATTGTTCCTGGCTGAAGCGAATAATTGCTTGCAGAGCGGAAGTATGAGGTTCCACAGTTTGCCTTCCGGAGGGTCGCTAATGATTCTGCTATTGCCTCTACGAGAGACAAAAAAACTAATTCCGGTGATCCAATAGCGGCCTCGACGATGTGAGGTGGCATTACCTTCATAATGTCCTTCGCCACATCGCAATACGCATCGAATGATCGTGTCTGCGTATCCCCCGCCATTCTGGTAATATCATGAATCGAAATCGGAACCAACCACGCCGTCAGCTCATCCTTCACCACTCTCCGCATCATATCCACCCTTCTCTGGATCACTGTCTTATCCAAATCCACTCCTTTTGAATCATATAAAAGACATGCCGCAGTCGCAGTTTTGATGTTAACCAATTTAACAGGACACTCAACGGACATTCCACGAACGTGCCCCACCTTTTCCCCCTTCACTGCGAGCACCGTCAAATAAAGCGAAGACGATGAATTGTCTGCTGTGATGTCCATGTTTGGGACGATGGTGTCCGGTTGTTCTGGTTGTTTTGCGTCGGAATCGGAGCGGTCTCTTGATTTGAAGGGGTTCAGGTCGCCAAGCTGTGAGCTAGGTGAAGCGCTTCCGGCAGGTGACGCACCTCCTGCTGCACGCATGATTTTGTTGACAGGGTTGAAGCGGTTGATCTGCCGGACCACGTCTGTTCCAAACCCGATCACTCCTGACCCAGCCTCGGAGGCAGAAGTGTCAGCCTCAGATTGCGCAGAGGAATACTCAAATAAACTGTTTCTGCTTCCGTTTGAGACGCTATTCGATTCTGGTGTTTCCTTTGAAAGCGACGTCGCGTTTTGTACGTAAGGGAAAGTATCTGGGTTGCGGTCCATGAGAGATTCTAACGCTTGTCTAAAAATGTGTTTTTGCTGGTGTTGCAGCTGTTTGAGGCATATATCCGCAGCTTGGTGCGCTATCGCAAGCTGTGCAGTGTGGGTTTCGACAAGGTGGGTCACCTCTTCTTTGCCGCCTCCGGTTTCCATTAGGGTGGCCATTTGTGCACCTTGCTCGTCTTGCAGGCGTTCGAAGGATTTAAATACAGGAGCAGACACTTTGTAGCGTTGGTACTCCTTGACAAGGAAGTGTTCCACGACTGCAGCCTTTTCGCGCATATTGGCTCGCTTTGCTACCTCGTAGTAGTTCCCCCAGTCGACGACGTATCCGGTAAGGTTTTGTGTCTCTGTGCTGGCCTGATTCTGGTTCGTGTTGTCAACTGTGTTCTGTGTCAAGTAAGCATCGTCCATCTCCCGTAACGCAATCTCAATGCACGCCGACACTGCCAACCGATGTCTCGGCACGCAATGGTCAATCACATCCTGCTTCTCCGTCGCCCGCCAGTTCTCGTGTGTCACCGTACCCCCTGAGGTAACTCCACATTGCTTCACCCGCAACGTATACTGTGGAGCAGTGGGTTGGGGTGTCAACATCGTTCAGTGTTACGTTCTAAAAAACCCCCTGAAAAGTAGATGCTTTTTTGTATGGGTTTTTTGTGAGCGGGGGGGTATGAGGGGGAATTGAATCCCAATAATTGAGTGATAGCTTTTCCATAAAAAAAATTTTTTTGGGATATTCGAGTGGTCAATAATAAGGAGTCAACGCACAGCGTCAAAAAAAATCAACTTTTTTTTCTGTTGCATAATTTTTTTTACACCATCTTTTCTTTTTTGAAAACCTGGTAATTAGTGTAGACCCCCCAACGACGCACTCCACTCTAGACTCAGATTTTTATTTTCTTTTTTGCTAAAAAAAACTCAGGGCGGAAACCCATCATATCAAATATTTTCACAAAAAAACACACACGCCCCCCTCTCCCCCCCTACAGCTATATTATGATGTGTATCATGCAATTATGACAAAGCAATTCTCACATCAGACCACGTGACCAGGTACCTTGGTCAATCTGACCAACTCAAAACCTGGTCAAATTACCTGGTCAACCTGACCAGGTATCCTCTGACCAGCGCACCGTGTACACTATCCGACATACCCCCTCTCTCCTCACTTAGCACGGAAGTACCAGCAGGAAGCACTACCCCCCCCTTCTTCTCACATCAACATCGCAAAGGTTAACCACAATACACCGGACAACACTTCGACTCTGTTTGCAGAACTTTCCCAGTAGTGGGTGGACATGGGGGGGAGTGGGAGTGGGGCATTCGTGATGGGAGTCGCGCGGATGACCTTTCCCCAGGATAGGACGTCCCCTGCAGAGTCGTACTCCAAAGGCGCGCAGCCTACCAGAACGTTGTTCACATCTCTGTGAAATGAGACGTCAGGGATGTAGTGCCCACTGCAGTTCGACGAATTCGCCCATTTACGGATTTCAACCCTTCTTTGCCCTGACGTTATCCACATCTCCGATCCTTGCCACGCTGTAAGGCATTTCTGCTCTCTTTGCAACCTATACCCCAACAGAGTATCATTCCTGCACTGCGCCGTCGCGTAGACTGCTAGGTGAATACCAAAGGCTCGCAGGTCTTCAAAGACCTCGCTGTCGTCTTCGAAGGAGGCCCAGCAGAATCGCACTTCGTATCCTAGATTGGCTGCAGTGCAGGTATGTATCGGCATTGCTTCTGTTCGAAGCAGTTGTGTTGGGTTACATGAGGCGTTGGTGAAAGTGGTGCGTTCCCAGGCCCATATGTCCTTCCCTGTTTCAGCGCATTGTGCTTGGTAGGATTGGGGTCCATCAATAGTAACGTCCGAATGGCAAGCGTTCCGCCCCGGTGTTATCAACGCTATGCTCGTAGCTAAATCAGGGGTGCACAGACTGCTTAGATTGTGCGGTGCGCGGAACGACACCTCAACCGGCCACAAAGAGCCGAACCCATACGCTGCAACTTCCGCAGAGCTGACCACACTACTACATGCAAGCGTTGATAATATGCACAACATGGTTTTAAAATATCTCCTAATATCTTGTGTTATTTGTTGAAATGAAGAAAGAGGAAAACACAAAAATTAAAAATGATGATTTCTTTTTTTTCTTTCGACGAAAACGGGAGGGGGGGAAGGGAAGGTGGAAGATGGTGGAAAATGGGTAAAAAAAAAAAAAAGATAGCATTTGAGCCAGGGCATATCCTAAGTCTGTACCCGGTACCCGCGGGTTTTTGAAAAAAAGTGCGCCCCTTTTTTTTTTGCACGGCTATAAGGTCCCACGTTGCCCCTTTTTTTTGCACGAGGGGTCTAGGGGGTCTAAGGGGAAACCTACTTGACAAAAGTGCCCGTAAAAAAAATATTTGGAAAGATCTGGTGCGAAACAGTCCAAAAACACCATTTTCGGTGGGAAAAAATTCACCCCCTATGGGGTGGCCCGTGGTCGCAGCAAAGTGTCGTTTTCTAGTTTTTTGTGTACCTGTGTACTGTGTACTGTATAATTGGGTTTGCTAATCCTTAACACTCGCAAACCCCTGTGTGTGGGTTTTTGGGTGGTTTTTGCCCACAAACGGCTTTGTCGTTTTTGGGTGTGAAAACGTGGGTTGTGTGACAAGGCAAAGGGCACGTGTGCACGACCGTGTGTGGCCCACGCAGGGTTCTGATAACGAGCAAGCGTGTTTTCGGCGCCACATACACGGGTCTGGGCCAAAAACCGGGTTTTGTGTTGAAACTTGTGGTTTTTGGTGCAAAACGCCTGTTTTGCCTATAGAATCCTTAAAGAACGCACGGTTTCAAAGGCGTTTCCACGTAAACTCCCGACATGAAAATGGGAATTAAAAACAAAGCTCTCAGAGATCTGATTTATTGAAGTTCTCAGAAATGGCCCAACCTTTCCAATGCCAAAAAAATCTTACACTTTGGTGACTCTGCGAAATGTCGACAATCCAAACGATTGGTGGACCCCGTGTGTACTGTGTACTGTGCGGAAATTGACCAAAAACGAGAACTTGTCCATTTCGGCAAATTGACCCCACCACTGGCCGGACGGATTCCGGAAATGCAAATGCCGATGTTTAAAAGCGCCACCAACGATGAAACCTGGAAAAAAAATCAAAAAAAAATCCGCCCCTTTTTTTTGCACCCTTTTGGCAAATTTGGCCGCTCAGACCTCATATTTAGGATATGCCCTGCCACCCCGAGCCCGCGCGCTTCCCGCGGGTGCAGCAAATCACAGGGAGAAGCTAGGGGTTTATACAGGTTTTGGTCATTTTTGAAAACTCGGTCAGCCAAAAAACTCCGCCTGTCCCACACACGTGTATTTCAACACAAGCAGCATTGGTAGCTTTGTAGCCACTGGTGACCCACAAGCCGTAGTGGGTATCACACCTGTCTTATCAGTAAGCTCAGTACATTTATAACAACAAAGGTCCCTGGCGAAGCTACGGTACGCTACATTTCAAATATTGCGCATACCATGGCGCTTTATTTACAGCCAAACTATGTCATGGGAAGGGTGGGATGCCTGCTTGCGCCGCAGACGCACGGTACGCTACTTTTGCCTGGCTCACTCCTCGTTGGGTTCTACGAGCTCTGTCCAAATGGTCACAGTGGATCACAGGAGAATGTTAAAGTTAAAACCCTGAACCGAGTTTCTCCGTGGACTACCCTGCAACTCAGTCAGAGATAAAAATAAAAAGGAAACAATTGGTGTGGCTGAAAGGGGGTGCTATTTTCTGCTATTTTCTGCTATTCTGGGCATCTGGATTTTTTGGCGCGGCTGAAGGAGGTGCTATTTTGTGCTACTTTCTGCTACTTTCTGCTATTTTGGGGTCGTCAGCCACACCAAACAAGCGTAGAATGATGACAAAGTAAATTGATGGCTACGAGGCTCGTTACTGAAGTACTCTCCAGTGCAGAACGCACCAACTGTTATGTTTCTTTCGTTTTTCTGGTTGCATAGTTTTTTCCACCTTTTGGGGGTTTATGGACTGTACCATATGGTCATTCGCTTTCCTACTCATTGCTGGAGCGCAAAGGGTCAACAACAGCGCTCAGTGCCCCAAAAAACACTGTGTCGCAAGTCTGGAACACAATTCTGTCGACTTTTCTACCTGGATTTTCCATAGCCTTTTAGTGTCCAGTAATCCAGGGGACGAGAAAAGTCTACTTTTGTTCAGTTCTTCTTCGGCTTCTTGCTGTTCGGCTCATTAGGGTGCGGCGATGACTTCCTTTTCAACACAGGACGCTCTGGCCTGGCAACTGTATGAGTACACTCTTTGGGCAATGAGGGCATTGTGAACATCGTCTGCTCACACGGCAGAACGTAGATCATGTGCAAATTCAGTTTCTGCTTCTCCCCCAGCTTGTAGTGTTTGCGCAGCTTCGGCTGGAGCTCTGCATGGTCATTGTGGGTGAAGTCGGCGGGTGTGTGGGTGCTCGCGATAGTGGTCTGCAGGAGATAGACGTGGCAATCGGGCTTCAGAATGAAGAAGTCGATCCCTTGGAAACCAGCTGGCGGTCGGTATAGGGTGTCTAGATGGAAGGTCTGCTGCTTCCGAACATAGTTCTGTACACCGTTTTTTGGACCTAGTAATATGGTCCCATCACTCAGAAGCAAACGTGCTTCAGGCTCGACGAAGTAAAGTCCGAAACGCTCTTCAAAAAAAAACCCGGTTAAGGATTTGCCTTGCGCGCTATCTGCGATAGTTGCCATGAACTCGGTCATCGAGTCGTGTGCTATTTTATCCAGCTGCGCCATAGCGACCCTTGCAACATGTGTGCTGATGAACGACTCAACCTTCCCCCTTTTATTGATTTTCAACAATCTGTGCACCAGGTCTGACTCTTTTGTCACAACGTTGTCCACCACCAGTTGGAGTGTGCTTAATTGCAAGCGCTCAAGCGCCTCGTCTATATGATCTTTGGCCTGAGCGGGAAGGAATTGCATCAATCTAAGTACACCTCCGTATTCAACATAACGGGAAATTTGTTCTGCATCGTCGATGTTGGTACCGCAGAAGATTTCTGAGGGCAGCTTCAACACTTCTTTCTTCTTCCACACTGGGAAATAGAACGGCTTAGGGGCTTTGCCTTTGAAGCACCCACCCCCTTTGGTGAACTTCCCAGGTGACCCCACAATCAGTAGCAGGCTCACACACGGACATGCCTGTGTCGATATGTTGTCGATCCCGCTCTTTGACTTGCTCATCTCCACCTCACCGAGACAATCCTTGCTCCATTTGTGAACCTGGGGGAAAACCTTGTTGGCTGGACCAGGACAAGTCACACTCACAGCTCCATCATCCTTGCTGAGAAGGAAGAGATCCTCAGTGCCAACGGAGAACAGCATGTGCTTGAACTCGGGGAGACCCTTCATTTTGCCCAAGAGCCACCTCCGCAAGACCCAATAACGGAAGGTCGTCTTCCCTACGCCTGGGGTACCTCCGAAACGGATTATTTCACTCTTACGATCCTCCAACATCTTCGCGACGTATTCCAACCCCTCTGAGTAGCATTTCCTTGGGTATATGCACCTGATGACGTGCATACGCCTAAGCTCGCGATTCGAGGGCATCATGAATATCTCTTTCTTCCCCCCTTTTGCCAAGTGCTGTACCAATTCCTCCATCAGGATCTTCGGCTCCGGATTTGCGCTCACCTCACTGTCCGCACTGCTCAGGCACTTCTTCTTCAATCTCTGTAAGTGTGGAAAGTGAATGTACAAAATTCCTAATGAGTTGACGTGGGAAGGGAAGGGGGAAGAAGAGACGCCTATAAAGGCTGGATTATGTTTCGTGGTGTGTTCCGGGGTATGGGATTTTACACATCTTCATACATCTTCACAACTCTGGGGTGTCCCGGGCACGGCGTAATTCATGTGTAATGGGGTGTAAATAATATTCGTATTATTAAATATAGCTCGTATTATCAAGTTAATATTATGCAGACGGGGGGTTTACCTCGAAAATACCGGGTGTGAGGGTGTGTATTTAGCGCATGCCCTGGCACCGAGCACGCAACAAAAAAAAAATCAACTAACCCTTATCGCAATTTACCCTTTGTGAAAATTAAAGTCACTAAAATTTTGTAAATGCCACAAAACACCGTTTTTCCACCCCCTGGTGCACAGCTGTTTCAGGTACGTTTTTTGGTACCGTTTTTCCATTTTTTTCGCCGATTTTCCCCAAAATTAGCGCGACCCCTGAATGGTGTGTCATACCTTCAGCTCATCCTTGAGCTCGTCGCGTAGTACAAACGCTGATTTCACTGCGTCGTCCGTGCCGGTATAGAAGATCTCGTTAGTGTAGCGGTTCTCCTTGAAGCCATAGATCCACTCGTTGTATGCTGCGCGAAAATTCTCCTCGATCTTTTCAATCCGTTTCTGCAACTTCGTTATCTCTACAAAATACCAGCCACCGCCATCACTACCAGGCATACTCGGGGGAGAGGAGGGGAATATGTGTGTGTGTGTGAGAGAGGGAGGTCTAGAGAATATGATCAGTCATAGCTAGAGAATGCGCATAATGCGCATAATTGTGCTATGCGCATGTTTTTTGTGTGTGTTTTTTTACACCGTTTTTAGAAATTTTGTGCGAGTTAGGAAAAATTATGAGAGTACCACAGATCCCACTTTTCGAAACGGGTGTCGTCGCACCTAGTTTAGTCTCCCGTTTTGACCCCAGCTCAGAGCAAGCAAAACAGGTCACCCCCTGTCATTTGTGGCACCAAAACTTTTCTGGCGAAGCCACGGTACGCAACATTTCGGGTAGACCTGTGGGCTACCGCTCGTAACTTATAGCTGCGCCGCAGGCGCACTACTTTTTATGAGTTGCGAACATGTTGAAAAAAAAGGCAACAAACGAACTCGCCGCGGACTCCTCCGCACAGGGGGTGGGGTACGGTCAACTTGACCCACGGACCCACGCTAGCTAGCCCTCTGCACAGCACACTTGACCTTACCAGTCCTGCAAAAAACCCTGGAAAAAAAGCCCCCCTTTTTTTTCTCCAATTCACAACTGTTCACAACTCTTCACAACATCTGTGTTTTTTACCTCCAAAATTTCATTAACTTTTCACAACTCTTCACAAAAAAATGGCAAATACTATGTTGTGAAAAGTTGTGAAAACTTGTGAATACTTGTGAACATTGCCAAAATTCCATACCCCGGAACACCCCAAACATGGTTTTAAAATATCTCCTAATATCTTGTGTTATTTGTTGAAATGAAGAAAGAGGAAAACACAAAAATTAAAAAAAAAATGGTGATTTCTTTTTTTCTTTCGACGAAAACGGGAGGGGGGGAAGGGAAGGTGGAAGATGGTGGAAAATGGGTAAAAAAAAAAAAAGATAGCATTTGAGCCCCACACCAAGAATAGGGCTCCCCCAAAAGAAAAAGAGCTGGTAAGATGAGTCAAAAAAAGACTTACGGTAAAAACAGCAAAATACCCCGTTTTGTTTGTCTTTTTTTTTTTTTTTTTTTTTTGCTGCGCAAAAAAAGGGGGGGAATAGTTACGTTGACAAAGACGACACCGACTTTCTGCCACATGAGATAGGCTGGCCAGAGGGTTTCGGTGGTCTGATTTATTTTTCTTTTTTTTGAAATATTTTTGAAATATCGACGAAAATGGACAGCATTATCCCAAGAAGTGAGAAGGGGGGAAAAAATCGGAAACTTTGGTCTCCCTTTTTGTCCTTTTCTACCGTTTTTTCTTGTTTTGTTTTTTTGTTTATTTGTTACATCAACAATTCCTCTAAAATATGCACCAATTTTTCCCGAAAAATTTTAGTAGAATTTAAACCAAAACTCCACCCAAATTTCAGGGAAAAAATCGGGTGGAATAAATGGGCTTTTGCACGTCACCTTTTTGAACTCTTCTTCGTATTGCAGTAGTGCAGACATCCGCTGATGTGTTCCACTTTTTTTTTTTTTTTTTTTTTGAATTTTTTTTTTCTTTCCAGGCCTTTTGCTAACCATCATGCCATCATGCCACGTTTTTGGGCGTTTTTTATTTTTTTTTCCATCATGCCACCATCATGCCACGGGGGTGGTGGGGCAGGGCTTTCGCTCTCCATCACCTGGGGATTTCCCCCCAGATGGCATGATGGCATGATGGCATGATGGCATGATGGCATGATGGCATGATGGCATGATGGCATGATGGCATGATGGCATGATGGCATGATGGCACCTTAAAATTTTTCTGCTCGCTGCGCTCGCGGAGGTATACCTCAAAAAAAAATTCCCGCTCGCTTCGCTCGCGCTGTACGCTATTTTCTTCCTGCCTACGGTGCCATTTTACAATGTCTAAGGGGATTCCCTTGCATTTTGCAGCCAGAAATGACACTTGACCCAAGCTGCAAAAATTTGAACTTTGTTATTTCAAAGTGACCCAACCGTTGCAACAGCCCCTGCTTCTGGAAGACGTATTGATTTTGTACGGTTAGTGTACGTAAGGCGCAAGACCAAGCACCGGTAAAAAAGGATTAGATTCCGTTTTTGTTATCTTGCAAAGCTGACCCTTCGCCTCTCCACCCTGTGGCTGGCAGGGAGGCGCGCGCGAAGCGCGCGACGACCGCTTTTACCAGGTGGGAAAGCTCGGAATGTACTTTTTTTCCAGGAAATTATTTTTTTTTGACCATCATGCCATTCAGGGGGAAAATCCCAAAGTTAGCGAAAGGCCTGTTTTCTTTCCTTTTGAAAAGCGGCCAGAAGGGGGGGTAGGAAAGGGGAAAGGTGGTCTGGGAAATAACCCAAGCAAAAAAAAAATAAAGTGAAGTAACACCTTACCCGACTGACCCACCTGTACAATGCCAGTCCAATGAAAAACACAATAAAAAAAAATGCATCACGACTCAGCTCTCACACACACAAAAAAAGCACACAAAGTGAACAATCGTTGTGCTCCATAAAAACTCACCTTATCCTTTCATGCACGCACGCACAATGGTTGTTGTTTTGTTTTTTTTGATAAATCGTAGTGTAGTTGCCTCGGTTGTGTTGCCACAGTTGTGCAATCTCCACTTTCCTTTTTATCACATTTTTTTTTTCCCCCCCTCGCACGCACTCAAATAAGTATTTTCATCATATGCAATCAATAAATAAGAAAAGGTCGGCAAAAAATGACTAAAAAGCTCGCGAGCTTGGTCACCTAAAGAAAAGGAAATGAATGAAGAATAAAAAGAAAAAAATATACAACATTGTCAGACGATTAACAGCTCATCGACCATGTGTCTAAAATAAACTTGGCTTGAAATACAACAGCCCTCTCGCGACAGTGTACCTTGGTACAATGACCGGCTGTACCGGGGAGTCCTACATCCATTTTCGTGGTTTACAACTGCATCAATACACTGAGGTAGTTGATACACACGATCATCCCCCAACCTTCCTAAATATGAACGTGTGTGTGATTTTCACGTTTGGTTTTAAAAATTTTTAATTTGCTGGTTTTTAGTGAAGTTAACCGTATCAGACTGTCTTTTCACTATCCATATTTAATCGAAAAAAATGGATAATAACTCTGATAGGTAAATAAAAGGAAAAAAGGGGGTTTTTTTGTTGATTGCTCAATACATAAACCGACCGGATCGGAGGAACTATTTCTCCTTTAAGCTACGCTTTGTAAAAAAAAGGGATTTTTTATTTAAAAAAATTCCTTTTTCACTCATTGTTTGTTATCCTTGAGGGTACAAAATACGCACAATAGTGCGCATATTTGGCCCGCAAGGACACAGAGAATCCTGGCCTCGGCCTCCCCACCCTTTTTTTTGCAGGAAGGCAAAATAGGGAGGGACTAAAGGCAATGGACTATAAAAAAAGCTACCTCTTTATTGGAGCATCTTTCCTATGGGACTACTTAACTAAAGAAAAATATTAGCTACACACACACAAACTATTTCATATACATTCTTCTCTAGATGACAAGAAGGCTGGGTGCGAAAAATGTACCTTTGATTTTTTCTGCATAAAAAGAAGAAAAGAATATGAAATTTGATAGTGAAAAAAAAAAAAACGCTCTGGTGATGCAGGCACTAACATTTTGTGTTAAAAAGAATAGATGAAACGAGAGCCTGTGCTGAGTCACCTTGAAATAAGAAAAACTAAAAGAAAAAAAAAATATGTACCTCATTGTGCACACATTAAAACTATTTTGGACAAATAAAAATAAAAATGCGCAAACCAAAAATCAATGTGATTTTTCCCATTCCAACAAGCCTTTGATATTTTTGGGAATATATAAAAAAAAAAGTGCTGTTGCTATATTTGGGGGCGGGCAAGTGCAATTTATTTTGTCATCTTTTTGTTTTGCGTTGTTTTTTTTTTTTTTAACCCTTTACGGACCACGACCGATTTTTTCGATTTGTTAGGATCTTCTCTCCCGTAGGTAAAATGTGATCTGATGCATATTTTTGATCGTACCTGGCCGCAATTGAAAGATTTTGAGCAGATCTTTCAAATGGAGCAGAAATCGAAATAAAATGAGAAAAATGGAAAATGGAAAATTGAGGAGAGCTGATATTTTTTTCTGAAAATTTTGAAGAAAAAAATTATTCCGGCTGCGCACCTGTTTTTTCGGTTTTCGAAAATGGCTTTATTTGAAAGATCGGTTCAAAATCTTTCAAAAGAAAAAAAAATCGATCAAAAAGTCCTAGTAGATAATGTCTCACTGCATGGAGAGAAGGTACCAACCAACTACATATACCGTAATTGTACAGAGGTTGGACAGTACAAAAGTTGGGGCTTTTGGGACTTTTGGCCAACTTGGCATGGTGCTGAACAAAGGTGAACGCCGCATCCCACGCACATGTAATCTGTTTTCAGACGCCTGTTTCCCAAGCAAGAAGAAGTTGTCGACCAACACCCTCCTGCCAGTGTCTCTGTACCTTGACCGTGTTGATATAGATTTTGTACCCCTCCCTGTGGCTTTCCGTACCCTCCCGCCGAAATTTCGAAGGGACCCTCCGAAAAAAATTTTTTTGGTCGCGAAAATCGGTCCAAAAACGGTCTAGATTGCCCCATGCGTGGCATTCCGGGCAATTTGAGGGCAATTTGGCGTGCAAGAGCCATGTGTGGGGCACCATGTGCCCCCATGCTGCACCCCTTATACAGGGTTTTTACAGGCAAAAAATGAAAAACGACAGTCGGGCACAAAAAGCCACGGATCGGGGCACAAAGTTACATCCCACCCTCCCTTGGCCCTCGGGACTCCTTTCGGGAGGTCAGGGCTTCCCTCGGGCCTTCGGCCCTCGGGGAGCCCTGACCTCCCTCAAGGGTCCCTCGGGCTTTGGCGGGAGGGAGGGAAATAACCATTCTGTACAATGTTCCTCAAAAGACAAAATGCAATAAATACACGGAGAAGAGGCACATCCAGTTCAGGGTCAGGAACTGCAACTACGCGTGTTACTTTGCCCAGTCGCGGGTATTTTCCATTATTTTAGTTTCGTTCTGAAGACCGTACAAAATGGTTCCCTGCACACCAAAGTTTGAATCCTCTGATGACTCAAGCGCGTCAGAATGGTACATTATTCCCCAAAAATGACCCAAAATACCCTATTATGTGATAATGCCGGGTGTGGATGAGAGGGGATGAGAGCGTCAAAAAAAATCGAATCTTGCGTCTTTTGAAAGATTTCGCACAAAATCTTCTCATTTAAAAAAAAAATCTTCAAAAAGTCCTAGTGGAAGCCAATTTAGGTGGTTGCGTGGACATATATGTCCCCTCTGGTCCTTAAAGGGTTAATAGCTACGGATACTCTGTTTATTCGCGATGTACTACCTGAACCACTCCACCCTCTGGTGAAGTGAAAAATTTCCTAATCCTAAAGATTCTCTACCCTAACAAAACCCACTTCATTTTGAAGCAAAAACTTGGGCAAAAAAAAAATCCCTTTTTTGTCCTTTTTCAGGGGGCAGTTTGGAGAAGAAACAAAAAGAAAAAAAAAAAACAACAAAAAATTCAATGAAAACGCCTTCCTGTGCGCATCCATCTAGTAAGACAAAGGGGTAAAAAATAAAAAATAAAAATGACAGGAGACATGCAACACACAGCAAGGATGAAACCGAGAGTCTGACAACGGCTTACAACGGTGGGAAATAGAAACGTAACACTCACACGATAAAAACCCATGGGAGAAAGGTTGTGGTGAAACGCACAACACCTCGACCTGTTTGGTGAGGAGGTGGCTCTGCAGCGCGGTTCGTCCCGAGAACCACGCTGTGTTCAAAATGCTTTGTTTCTATTTCCTTCATGAGGTGGCAAAAGAAAAACCACAAAAGTCGAGTCTTATTTAAACTGCATCTTTCGTCGTGTGTTGTCCACTGAACGCTGTTCAGTATGACATATCTGCCAATTTGCATTACTTTGTCTAGTTTCGTATTCTCACGGTATTTTTTAAATACCATTTCATCCCAAGCCTCGCCCAAGCATCTTTAGAAAACTGGGGGGGAAATATTAGGAGGGAGCGGGAGCGGGGGGGTCCGTAAGGGATCTGGAGAACGAGGAAGGGAAATTGTATCAAGTTTGGATATTTGTGTTTTTTTTTGAAAAAAAAATAATTTTTTTTTTGAATAAAATTGTTGGAATAAAAAAGGTGTAGCTGCCACCTTCGTGGCAATCTCCACCCTTTTTTCCTCTTGATTGGTATATTTTCTGTAAAATAAAATGAAAAAACATAGACGCCATGCTGAATGGGAAAAAAAACCAAAATAGAAAAGTTTATAAGATGATCCTAAGCCTCTCGTGATTAGTCACCTTTAAGGGGGATTGCATCTTTTCTTGTAAACAGAGCGTACGGAAGGCTTTCCAGAATTCTCTCACACCCAGAATGTGGGTCTTTTTTTGGCAGTACGTTGTGCCAAACAGTACTATTCTTATGGCGTGAAGTGGATCAGTTTTGCAATATTTTGACTTTGAAATGCAAAGCCCTCTACCACAGAGTACAGAACAATCGTTGGTACAAGATGGGTTGTTTCCAAATGCTATTGGTGCGGGTTAGCAACCTAGTTCACCAGGGTTCTCCCGTGGTTCACCCACGGTTTGCTCGTGGACCGCTGTACCACGCTACTCTAGAATGACTTTCCTGACAAAAGAAAAACTTAGGCTCTGAACAAAAAAAAAACAATCAAATTGAAAAGAGCTACTAAGAAAGCAAAAAAGAAAACTGAAGGTTGCTAAACTCTGCTGGAAAAAGAAAAAAGGCTGCGAAGGGGAAAAAAAAAAATAAGATACGGTAGCGGGTTTTGCATCCCGGTTCTTACTTTAAAAAAAAAAAAAACTCAAGCAACATTCACTAAATGCTGGGAAGATCAATCAGGGCAGACCTTACAAAAGGTGCACCGCTTTTTTCTTCTTGTCAATTTATTGTTCTCACCTTTTTTGAAAACTTGGTTTTGTATCAGTACAGACACCTGAAGGATGAGCTCCTATAGGTCCCTTCTACTTGAACCTACTCCTTTTCTTTTTCTTGAAAACTTGGTTGTTTTAGTGTAGACACCCGAAGATGAACTCCACTATACTACACGCGTCTTTTTTTGCTAATGCTTCTCGCGGGCCCTCACCTGGCGCTTTCCTGCCTTTTTCTTTTGCAAATTTGGGTGCAAAAACAAAAAAAAAATGATCGGGGTCTCTCTCTCCGTATTTACCCTTTTTCCAGCACGCCTTTGTTTTAACATAAAGAAATGGTGTTGTACTGTAAGATGAAGAGTACCACAAAAAAAAAACACAACACCTATCTTTATAAAATATCGCGCCAAAATGGCAAAGGAAAAAGTCTGAAAAAAAATGAATTTTTTTTGGAGAAAAATAACGCACAAAAAAGAGAGAGAAAAGAGAAAAATGCTGAAAGATGAAAAAAAAAATAATGTGCTTCTACCTAGAAACAAATGACAGCGGAAGGCTGTAAAAAAAAAAAAAAGAAAAGGAAAAGATCAAATCATTACTGCTGCTGCTGCTTTTTTTTTTGTTGGTATTTTTTTTTATCTGGCTAAATACTAAAATTACGGGGGGGAAGAAAAACTTCTTTTTAAAAAAAAATCTCTACTGGTTCAGAGGGAGAAGCCTGCAGAGGTTGGTGATGGAGGGAATGGATTGAGGGGCGAGGTTCATGGCGGTCATATTGTGCATTTGATCGTTGTTAGCGGGCATGGCGATCCCATTTGGGATGTTCATTAACCCTGGTTGAAAGGGGTTGACTGGGTTTGCGAAGACACCTTGGTTAGCTAGCACGCCACCAAAGTTTGTAAATCCGGAGGTCATAGCTGGCTGTGCCTGCCCCTGATGCATATTCTGTTGCGGAACACCTCCGTTACCTCCGTTCCCATTCACACCATTTGACGGGGCTAAATCAAATCCACGTTGTCCTCCCCTCGCAGACGAAACCTTTCTGATGTCCACTGGAGTATCTTTTACAGAAACACTCCATTTGCTCCGTGAAGCGATTGCCTCTGCGGTGGCCGCATTCTTGAACAAAACGTACCCATACCCCCTGCTGGCACCCGACGTAGGGTCCTTTGGAATATCAGCACTCAATACCGGTCCATGCAGGGACATCTCTTCAATCAACGTTACACTATCAACCTCGAGGGGGAGGTTGCCGACAAAGAGCACGCATGGGTCTTGCATATTCATATCGGAACCTCCTCCTTGGGTGCTTCCGTTGGAGCGGCCGTTTGATTGAGGCAGACGGACGGTAATGTTTTTGTTGCGAACCAAAGGGTTTGGGACGTTCAAAGCGCGAGACGCAGCTTCCGGGTCTTTGAAGGTGATGAACGCATAACCTTTGAGACGTCCTGTGGAGTCCTTCTTCACGTCGACAGAGAGAACCTCGCCGCAGAGCGAGAAGGTGCTCATTAAGTCGGCAGCAGTGATCTCTTCAGTCAACCCTCCGACGTAGATTTTGGAGTTGCCCCCAGGGGTTACCCCAGGAAGGCTTGTTGTGTCTTTGTTGCTTTGCAGCTGTGTGAACATATGACGTTGCTGGTGTGGTGGTGCAACGTTGTTGCCCTGCTGCATCTGTGCATGCTGTGGTTGTCCATTTTGTCCATTTTGTCCATTTTGCCCACCCAGCTGGCTCAGCTGCGAAAGGTTCACAACACGACCATCCTGATTGGTAAAGGTCGAAGCAAACGCAGAGAGATTGACCATGCCGTTCTGGTTGTGCGAACCGCTCTGTGATGGGGCATTGTCGGATGGTGCTGGGAGGGGTTGGCGGGAGGCCAGCTGTGGGTCACCTTTGCGGAGAGTCTCCTGCACTTCAACCTGCTTGCCTTCAATCATGATGCCGACTCCAGCGTTTTCGTCAAGCGCTGCCTGCGCGGCTTTCTCATTGGCAAAGATGATGAACCCAAACCCACGCGACCTATCGTTGCTGAAGTCTCGTTTGATCTCCGAAAAGGTGACCTCCCCGAAGCGTTCGAACACTGCCTTCAACTCCTTCTCGGTCAACGTCTGTGGAAGACCTCCGATGAAGACCTTCCTTCTCGGGTCCGGTCCACGCTGCACGCTCTCCAAGGCAGGGTCGCCTCTCACCATGCTCTCTAAGACTTCAACCTGTTTGCCACAGATCTCGATTGGCGGCGCTTTTCTTGCATTCTCTGCTGCAGAGGATTTGCTGAAGGTCACAAACCCAAATCCACGTGAACGTCCATTAGTGTGGTCACGCTTGATTTCAGTCGACGCAATCGCTCCGAAGGTGGAGAAGTACTGAACCAGGTGCTGTTCGGTGCATTCCTGCGCAAGACCACCCACAAACACTTTGCAACCACTATCCCACCCTGCTGCGCGAGAAGCAGTCAACAAAGACGGATCTCCTGTAGGGACAGCAAGCTGAACTTCAACCCGTTTCCCATGAATCATCATTGTCTGCACAGAGGCGGCGTTGGCGGCATCGGTGTCTGTTGCGAACATAACAAACCCAAACCCCCTGGAACGTCCGTTGCGGGAGTCTCTCTTCACCGATACGTCCATGATGTGGCCGTACCGCTGGAAGATCGTTGACAGCTCCTCCTCGTCCACATCGTTCGGCAGGCCGCCGACGAACACCTTCTTCGCAAGACTTTCTTTGTCACCTCCACCTCCCCCTCCACGTCCTCCTTTACGCTTTGGCTCCAGCGACTCCCCCATGGGGTACTCATTGTTCTTGGGCAGCAGCGCCGCGGCACGCATTGCAGCTTCGATTGGGATGGTTACCTGCGGAGTTGGGGCAGGGGGTGCAGCGCGCTTCTCTGCTTCTTCTGCGGCCTTGAGTTTGTCGATCCATTGGTTCTCCCATTCCTGCACTCTTGTCTCGCTTGCGGTGATCCCCGCACGCTTTGCCAGAGAGGAGCAGACCACCCCTTTCCTTGCAGTTCCCTTGATCGCCTCAAATGATATCTTGCTGCGTTCCAGAAGCTGCTCCAAAGTCACTTCAGGCTCCTCAGCGAAGGTCGCCTCGGCTGTGTTCCCTTCCGGCAACTCCCCTGCCGCACCCTGCTCGTCATCTGCAGCAAGAGTCGGGGGGCTTGCATCGTCCTCCTCAGGAACGGACCCAGCCTTAAGCGAATCTGCGTCTCTTCCGACAATCAGAACCATTATCTATACTTTTGAGTGTTTTTGGAGGGAAAAAAAGAGCGGTTTTTTTTCAGGAAAAAACTAAAGGCTTCTACTATACAACTTTTAGCTAAAAAAAGACTACGGGAAAAAAAAGGGGGAAAAAAACAAGAGAATATCCCTGAAGAGGTGTGTGTGAAGAGAGGGGAGAGAGAGAGAGGGAGGAGGTTTGAATGAATAATTAATTTGTAAAAAAAATTTGGGGGTTCTTTTTGTATTGTTGGTGTTGCTGTCTTTTTTCTTTTTTTCTTTTTTTTTTTCTTACGTTGTGGGGGGGAAAACGCACCCCCTTGAGTAGCAAGCGCATCTCACTACAATGGATTTGCGGATGGTGCTGTTTTGTTTGCCTTTTTCTTCTTTTTCTTTTTTTTTTGCATCCAAAGCATTTGTGGACTGCTCTGCTCTGCGCAAAATTAATTCAGCCCTAGTTTTCCCGGGCTTACCGCCCAAAATTTTCCAACGCTGATTGTGGTATACATAAAAAGACTGCATCATCCGACCTTCTCTCCTTTTCAAAAAAGCCTCCTTCTTCACCAATTCCCTACGGGATCTCCATACACTGCAAAATCTGTCACTTTGCTTTCTACACTATATTTCTTTTTGCCCCTACTTCTCAGGATTCATTTTTTTCACTGTAGGGTATTCTAATTAATATTAGATAGGCTGGGGAAAAAAGGAACGCAAAAAAGAAAAAAGAAATCATGGAGAGATGAGTATCCTGCACATCTTTTACAGAAAACTTGAAAGATGAATGTGCCTCTCGTGCACAACACATCTTCTTTTTTTAAAAAAATGGTAGTCGAAGGGTGATTTGCAATACAAAGCCCTCTTGTGACAGTGTGCCGAAACAAAAAACAAACAAAAAAAAAAAAAACACAAAAAACAAAAAAAAACAGACGTTTGTATCCAGAGACCAATACGACTGTGCGAAAAAAACGTGGAAACGGTAAATTTGGTCCTGACGAACAATAATCTAACGGCGACAGCAGGGAGGGGGGAGGGAAGGACAGGGAGAGGGACGTTGCAAGAGTGTTCCATGACAATAAGGGGGGGAATCGGTAGTTTCAAAAAAAAGTGAAGTTGATAGTGCAAACGCCTCTGGGACACAGGCACTGACACTCCGCGGGGGGGGGGGGGGGGGGGAAATGGTAGTTATTAATGCAGGCACACCTCCGACTGACCCACTGTACGATGCCAGCCCCGGATGAAAGAAGAAAATAAAAGTTTATAGATGACCCCTAAGCCTCTCGTTGCTTAGTCACCTTAATCACGAAGAAAATGTTAGTAAGATGAACCTATGTCCTGCATGCTCCTCGTTTAGTCATCTTGAAAAAAAGACAATGATTTAAAGCACTGCTGCCCACAAAGAACAAAACAGCAACCCCCAAAAAAAAAAAAAAAATGTTGCGAATTTCAACGAGAAAGATACTCTATCTAGCAAGGAAAATGGTGATTCCGTTCTCAAAAAAATTATAAAATAAAAACTTCGTCGCGCCACAATTGTTTGGTTGCCCTTAAAAGGGCATTAGATGTCTCCTCACAAAACAAAGAGAAGCTTTTTTAAAAAGTGAAATCATTAATGCAGGCACTTCCAACGATGCCAGCTTGATGAAAGCACAAAAAAAAAACCCCACACAATACGCAATACGCCTCACCGGACACACCGGTGGGCACAAAGCCACCGATTCTCAGGGGGGGTGTTATCGAACCCTAGAGGGTATTAAAGAAAGAAATTTTTTTGTAAGATGAATGTGCCTCTCTGAGCGCACATATCTCAAAGACAGCTTGAAGTACGCTTTGTACACATTTTTTCAAAAAAGAAAAGAAAAAAAAAAAATGGGGAAAAAAAAACTTTGCGGAACAAAAAGTCAGGAGAATCGAAACGAAACAAAAATCATGCCTGTTTCGGTATTTCATTGCAGCCAAGTTTTTAAAGACAGAAACGGAATGGGGGGTGGGAGAGGAGGGGGTAGAACAAAAAATCTCGCACAAACGTTCATGGGCGGGAGGGGAAAGGGAAATTGGGTATTTGTTGATGTCTCCTTTTTTGTGTCGACAATCGCCTAAGAACCCACTTGGGGCTAATAGGGTCTGTACTCAATGTTGGCCGAAGCCTTTGTACTACGGAAGGTATATTTTTTTTTTTGTCATTGCACCGAATCGGTGCGAAAGCACACAATTCGTCACAACATAGTACACCAACCAACCGGTGGTATTTTACCTTGCTTTGTGAAAGAAATGTAAATTATTGATGCAGGCACTTCCGGTGACTCACACAATACAATGATGACAGCAGATGAAAGCACACTACCTGAAGTATTGCGCTTAGTTGGATCACCTTTAAAAATAAAACTCTTCCTTTTTTAGATAGATATTCAGTAAAAAGAAACGAAAACAAGGAAAAAAAGAGAGAAAGTTTTTTCGTTGATCGCTCGAATTAGTGTCCCTGAGTGAATGAATCTGGGGAGTAATTCGGCAAGCACTATCTAAAAACAGAGTTTTATTTTTATATGACGATTCTCGTATATTCAAAAAAAAAAAATGATTAGATAGACCACGATCACGGGATAGCAACTACAATTTTTTTTCTTACCTTTTTTTAAGAAAAAATACGACATCGCCTCTTCAATATTAATAAAAATAAAGCCGTTGTAAGATATGTGTGCCTAGCTACACACACACACACATAAGTGGGCCATACTCCGTTCAGGCGTTACCCACTCTAAACCCGTTATCAAACACACATACATATATTTCAACCCCCTTGAAGAAGCAGAGAAGCTGGAAGTGCAAGAAACAAAGAAGAGAAACCCCAAACCACCCCCCCGTAATATAAAATAAAATAAAATCTACTGTCCACGTTACCTTTTATGAAACACACACACAACCCACACACCAGAGAAAAAGTGACAAAAGGAAAGTCTATTGTATCCTCTCTGGCCTAAACTCCTATACATTATACACTGTAATCGTAAAAAGTATCGACCGTACTAATGTTCGACCTTTTCGCAATTTTTTTTCTGGAAGTTCGACCTTTTTTTTACGGTCGAATATTTTTTACGATTACGGTGCACTCCCCATAGCGTCTTTTTTTTCACTCCACTTTACTGGGGGGGGTCGAATAAAGCACGTACGTGTTTTATTAGGCGCCCCTACACTTCAGATCCTGAGGTTTAAAAAAAAAAAAAAGTTCGAAAAGGCGAATAAAGCACGTACGTGCTTTATTCGCCTTTTTGAACTTTTTGGAAAGTTTTTCCAGTCACAATTTTTTTTCGATTTTTTTTTCGCCCAAGAGGTGATTTTGCTGCATTTCCGAGCCAATCCCGGCTTGTGGTGGGGGATATACGGAAAAATGGACAAAATTTCAGCGACTTAAATTTTCACAAAATACGAACTACCTTGTCACAACACAGGAAAAGTTCAAAAAGTCGAATAAAACACGTACGTGCTTTATTCGACGCAAAAAAAAGCAAAAAACCCATTTTTCAAATGCGTGCTTTATTCGACGTACGTGCTTTATTCGAATTACCTCGTTTATTCGGCCCCCCCCAGTAATGCAACACCAACAAAAAAAAAGGACAGGAGCCTGCCTCACCCCTTATAGGCTAGGATGCGTACAGACGGTGCATCCCAGCATGGCAGACAACTGAACAAATACTGTATTTTCCCCCCTCCTTTTTTTTGGTTTTTTTTTTTTGAAAAAAACTCGGTTGGATTAGTGTAGACACCCGAGGATGTGCTCTGCCTTTTTTGTTGTCTGAAAAACGGTCAACCATCGTACAGAATAGTCAGTCTATATTTCTCCCCCTTTTTCCCCCTTTTTCTTTTTCTTGCTGCAGTCATACCTTTTTTTGTTGTTTTTTTTTGAAAACTTGGTTGTATTAGTGTAGACACCCGAGGATGAACTTCACTATGTTTTTTCTTTGATAATTTCAGCTACCACAGACAGGCTTCGCTATTAAAAAAAAAATATGAAAAAAAGTTTTTCAAGGCTATGCCTCAGGAAGAGGAGAGCTAAGAAGCGGTTTTGCCTGTCTTTTTTTTGCACATCTCGCACTTCACCCAATCTAGTCTAGTACTCACCCCTTTGCCAACCATCTGCGTCATCTTCCTCCTCCTTCTCTGTTGAGGATTCGTCACCACCATCAAACTCCTCAACAGGCGGGTCCTGTGTAAAAAGAAAAAAAGTAAAAGAATTTTCATCATAATATTATGCAATCAATAAATTGATAGTATAGGGTGAGGGATCAAAAATGTTCCCATATTTCTTAGAAGTTGAAGGTGAAAACGCCGTTCATCGGCGGACGCAGGCTGGTTCGCTTGGCTATCGAACCCCAGAACTTCATTGGTATGCGCACAGTTTACCACGAAAGAAAAGTTGATAAGACGAATCAAAAAACCTCCTTTATCCTAAGCCTCTCGTACCTAGCTACCTACCTTTAAAAAAGAAAAGTTTGTAAGATGATCCTAAGCCTCTCGTGTTTAGTCTGATTAGATTACTTAATGTTTTGAACATTGGTGTTTCTCTCGTGTTTAGTCACCTTCAAAATGGATTTGATGCAAATGAAAACTGAGGTATGCAAACATTAAATAAAACACAGCTGCGTTTCACAGGGTTCTGGTTTTGGTTGAGACTTGGGATAGCCACGCTTTTCAAAGGCTTACAACAAACTACATACCTCGTCCTCATCATCCGACTCGTACGGTGCAGGGCACGTCTGGAAGGTGTAGGGCTCCTCGAGTTCCTTCTGCAACATGAGCACGATCTGCCTGAACTCAGACCTATGCTTGTGGTTGAATGCCAGACACTTCTTCGTCTTCGTATGCAACGACGGGGGGATGATCTCCCCCCCTATTTTCATTGGCAGCACCGGGCGGGCGGTGCCCTTTCTGATACGCTTTGCCCACCGGTTTTCCTCTTCCTCCGGCACATCGTCGAAGGGGACACGTGTCGTCATGATTTCAATGATCATGACACCAAAGGAGTATACGTCAGAAGCGTTCTTGAAGGGCTTCCCTGCCCACACCTCTGGAGCGACAAAGGCGAAGGTACCTGACGCATCCGCAGAGGCTTTGTGGTCCGCATCGATAGCATGTGTAGGGGGGGTCATGAACTGTCTGTCCTCCAACTCCCCGAGAGGTGGTTTGGGTGCAAAGGAGGCAGGGGTGGTGTTGCTGTTGGTGGTCGCGAAAATGCTGCTTTCGTCTTTCTTCGGAGTTGCAAATCCAATCGGGCTCCCTGAGTCCGGCGACCCTGCAGGACCCCCCTGTGGTGTGGTGGGTATCCTGAAATTAGAGAGACCAAAGTCCGCAATCTTCATCGTATCGCCAGAGACAAAGACGTTTGAGGCCTTCAGATCCCGGTGGTGGATTTTCTTGTGATGAAGAAACGCCATGCCTTTGGCAACCTGGATTAGCCAATCCAGCTTTCTTGCCCAGGTTACTTCAAAGCGTGCTCCGCGGGCGACATCGCGAACCACCTTTCTTAATGACCCTTTCGCGCAAAATTCGGTGACAATAGCAAGCTTGCCATCAGTGAAAACAGACCCAAGCAAGGCAAGGATGTTTGGGTGTCGCAGATGGGTCATAATCTCGATTTCCTTCTTCCAGTCCTCCACTTCGTCCTTCGCCGGTTTGTGGTCGCCAAGCATCACCTTCACTGCGACTTCCGTTGCCTGAAAATCCCCTAGGTATACCACACCAAAACCACCCTGCCCCAACACCTTTGAAGTGTTGATTGACACATCCTTTGGGTTAATGTTGAATTGCCCTATGCTATTTGAGGATGCAGTGTGCTTGATCATGCCCTTTGCGACGACTGAACCACACTTTGGGCACATCTCCAATCCTTTCAAGGACCCATTTCTATTCTTCTTATGAGGCAGCGGGGAGGGCGAGGCATGGTGCGAATACGCTTTAGGTGTGCGTGCCTGGGCACGATCCTGAAGACGTTCCCTTGGAGGCTGTAGCGTGTTCACCTCCATCGTGTTTGAGCGATGATATTCAGGTGAAGGAAGATGCAATCTGAGAGGCGATTTCCCCGGCTTCCGTCCATTTGGTGTAGGCCGTGATGATGGTCCAGTCCCCGGTGTAGCTTTGAGTGTAGATTCCGAGGGGATCCGCTTCTCCGGTACCGACGCCCTCCGCACAGCGGCGCTGGGTACCGGGGGCTTGCGTTTCACCACCCCTGCGCCAACCCCGGTTCCAGCCCCAGCCCCGGCACCCCCGCGAGTGCTCGGCTTCTTCTTCTCACGCTTATCCATGGAAACCGCCACCTTAAAAAAACCCCCCCAAAATAATCTAAAAAAATAAAGCTTCTTTTGTGTATCTCTAGGGTGAGGGGAGGGGTTGGATTGTTTGGTGTGTTGGAAGGTATTATGGTAATGTGACCCAGAGATTGAAGAGAGTTGTGGGTAAAATAGAGAAACGTTTATAAGATGACCCTAAGCCTCTCGTTGCTTAGTCACCTTGTAAAATAGAAGTTGTGAATGGTGTAGCTTGCGCCCCAAAAAATGTAGTTAAAATAATGTAGATTAAAAGTACATCAAAAGTTGGGCAACATGCTACACCATGGAAAGTTTTTTAAAAACTTTCATGTCGGTATAGACAAGAAGCAGTCGGTAATACAACTTCGAGCCACGTTTTTTTGTAACAATGGTGCACCTGAAAACCCCATTTTGCGTACTTGTTGCGCACTTTGTGCACGAAAAAAAAAATACAGGAATACCCTATATTGCGTACTTGTTGCGTACTTAGTGCGTAGGTGTTGCGTACTTGGTATTTTTTATTTCAGGAGCACCAAACAAGGGGGGTTTTTTTTTTGAAAAGCTTTTCCATCCAAAGTTTTTCAAAGTACAAAACGTGAAAAAAATCCGGCGACTCTCCTGGCTTCTTCACGAATAGGTTCTACCATGTCAAGAGGAAGAAAATCAATTGGAAAGAGAGAGAAATAGAAACTTAACACTCAGCACACGATAAAAACCTATGGGAGAAAGGTTGTGGTGAAACGCACATACACCTCGACCTGTTTGGCGAGGAGGTGGCTCTGCAGCGCGGTTCGTCCCTAGAACCGCAACGGTGTGTTCAAAATGCTTTGTTTTTATTTCCTCCTTCATGAAGTGGCAAAAGAGAAAAAAATGGGGGGAAAGGGTGGGCGGGCTGGCTAGCAGTGGTTTGCATGGTTATTTTTTTAGAGTTTTGTTTCGCTTCGAATAATGAAGCACGTTTTTTTTGTATTTTTTTTATATAAATATTTTGCGTTTTTTTTTTAAAGTTATCACTCCCGATATTTTTGTTAAGGTTATTTTCTTTTTTACGCCATCATCAGAGGATGGCGGACATCACTGTGGGACGGCACACCTCTGATAATGTCTTTTTTTTGAAAACTTGGTTGTTTTAGTGTAGACACCCGAAGATGAACTCCACTTTTTTTTTTATCTTTTTTTTGAAAGCTTGGTTGTATCAGTGTAGGTACCCAAGGACCTCCACTATCTACACGTTTTTTTTTTTTTCCTTTTTTTTTTTCTTTTTTTGGCAAACAGATACGAGGATGTTATGCACATTATTTTTCAATGAATATGTTTTTGGATACAGAGGCAAAAGGGAGCAATAAACGCTTCCCAGATTTAGGGGATTTTTTTTTTCCCCCTTCATTTATTTTCTTTTTTGCCAATGACTTTCCCCTTTCCCCACCTCCTTCCCTCCCTTTCCTTAGTATGAATCTGAAGAGGTTGCAAAATTCATAGGGGGGAAAGAAAGAAAGAAACGTTTATAAGATGACCCTAAGCCTCTCATACTTAGTCACCTTTGATCACAAAAAAACACTCCCACAAAAAAAATTTTTTTTGTAAGATGAATGTGTCTCTCGTACACATCAAAAAAAAAAGGGGGGGGCTTTTGTTTGTTCTCGCAAAAGACTGAGAACGTTTTTTCGAGTTGCTGGTGTGGTTGACCCCAAAATAGCAGAAAATAGCACAAAATAGCACCTCCCCTCAGCCGCACCAAAAAATCCAGATGCCCAGAATAGCAGAAAGTAGCAGAAAATAGCACAACAATAGCACCCCCTTTCAGCCACACCATTTGCCTTGCAAAAAAAAAGAGAAGTTGAAAGTGCACACGCTTCACCGTTCATCGCACTAAGACTTTGCATGAGGAAAGATATGTTCTATCTCTGGCTAAGCACAAAGGGGGACACAGGGCATTGTGTTGGAGGGGGGGAAATGCATGAAAAATGCAAAGCCCGCCTGAGGACAGGTCCTACAAAGATTCAAATAAAAAAAAACGATTTGAAAAAAAGATGAAAAGAAAGCTCTTGTAAAAGGTGACTTATTTGCACTTCACAATCTCTCTTTTTGTGTGTCTACTGGTGACTGGAAGAGGATGGGGGGGGAGAAAAAATAATTAAGATAATATTTTCAATCGAAAGAGATGGAGTTTTTTTTTTGTCCACCAGCGTCGTCACCTCTTTTTTTTTGAATAAAAATCTTTTGTTTTTTTGCAAATAAAAATAGGGTACGAGAACAAGAAGTTTGGAAGACAATGTTGAGCCTCTTGAGCTTTGTCACCAAAAGAAATATGAGTGGTACATACCGTGAATATTGACACTCCAAAAATGAAAAATGAAAAATGAAAAATAGTAGATCGGGGTAGGCACGTAAAGTTGTTTCGTTGATTGCACAAATCCTCCTGTTTGAGGGGTGATTTGACGACCGTACACGGTAATACTATATTTCTCCTTTTAAAACAAGATTTGTAGGAATAAAAATTGAAGAGAAAAAAAATGTGGGGGAATATTTTTTTTTTACTTTAACCCCTGGAACGCCAGCACATATATAGGTTTTGTATACGGTTTTTCGTGGAATGGGTGATATATATGTTTTGGAAAAATTCATTTTGCATTCTACTTGTCAAAACTGAAATCTGATGCTTCCATTGGAATCCGCGCGAGAATTTGACCGGAATTATAAAAAAAGAAGATTTGATTTGAGTAGTAGAAGTCCCATGACTCCCCTGCGTCCCTAGACGGAACAACTCGGAATCGAAGGGTAAAAAGCGGCAAAAAACGATTTTTCTACCCTCTTGCAAGAGGTTTGAAAAAAAGTGTCTGCTTTGATAACGTTTAGGATAATGAGCTCGTAACCGGTCGCAATGGAAAGATTTTTGAATTTTCGGTATATATGAGTATGAGATTAGGAGTTTGGTCTCAAGGGAAATACCCTATTCCCTAGAGGGGTCCCTCGGGCGAGACGCTTTTTTTCATACAACCGGACACATCACCCGGAATCACCGACTAATGCCGCACACCGCGCGGGCTGCAAAATCATTTCAGAAAAGGAAAACTCTTGTTGCATTGTACGCAGATTCACAAAAATCTTTCAAATAAAAAAAAATCGAGCAAAAAGACCTAACTGGCTTCTGCGAGTGGTCTGCCTCAGATACACACCCCCAAATAGGGGGTAAAAATAAGGTAAAAATAGGGTCAACATTACAACACGCTCCCCTGACAAACTACCCAAGACCCCCACCTACACGCGTCTTTGCTTTTTTGCGGACGTAGCAGCAGGCTTTGAAGCTGACCACTTTCCAGCTTGTTTTTGTGTGCTCTTGGGGTCTTCGTAAACCCCAAAGAAGTTTTTTTGTGTGTAGAAAAATTTACCGACACCACAACGTACGAAGACACAGCGAGTAATGACCCATGCACAAGTGCCGTTCCTTGATGGAATTGCTCGAGGCGAAGTGGGTCGAGATCTTCAGACCACCTTCGGCAGGTCTCAGTGTTGACGAGACAATGGTGAAACACAGAGGGCGTCTGCAGTTCCGCACCTACAGACCCTTGAAGCGGTCGGTGCGGGTAGGTGCGCGTTTTGGGTGTTTTGTCCGGGGAGCGTTTTGTGATTTTACCCCTATTTTTACCCCCTATTTGGGGGTGTGTATCTGAGGCAGACCACTCGCAGAAGCCAGTTAGGTCTTTTTGCTCGATTTTTTTTTTTTTATTTGAAAGATTTTAGTGAATCTGCGTACAATGCAACAAGAGTTTTCCTTTTTTGAAATGATTTTGCAGCCCGCGCGGTGTGTGGCATTCCGGGTGCTGCGTCACAATGCATGCAAAAAAGCGTCTCGCCCGAGGGACCCCTCTAGGGAATAGGGTATTTCCCTTTAGACCAAACTCCTAGTCTCATACTCATATAAACCGAAAATTCAAAAATCTTTCCATTGCGACCGGTTACGAGCTCATTATCCTAAACGTTATCAAAATAGACGCTTTTTTTCAAATTGGTGTTCCAGGGGTTAAATACAAAGCCCTGTACCCTCTAAAAAGATACAATACTGAAAAAGTCACGTCAGCACAGAATTGTAGGGTGGGAGATGGGGAGGGGGGGAGAAAATACCACAGAAAAAGGGTTGCATTACATCCACCTTTGTCCTTTCTAAGGAGGGGGGAGGGGAGGCGGTTAGATAAGGAAAAAAAAAAATACGGAGGAAAGACTGTTCAAAGGTAGAGAAAGAGAGAAGGGAGGGGTGAGTGAGTGAGAAAATAAAAGCGATGCACTTTTTTTAAAAAATTAATATTCCCTTGCACAATTTTTTTGTGTGTTGTGTCGACAATCTGCTAGTGCAGGATCTGTACTCGATGTTGCACTTTTTTTTGAAAGATATTTCCTTCAGAGGAAAGGGGCACAGTAGTCTAAGTCTCAAATAAGTTTGGCGAATTTGGGGATTTGGGGAAATATGGAGCCTTTTGTCGACGCCAAACATTTTTTAGACTACTGACTATAGTTCTCGCTTCTGAACAGCAAATTCCAAAAAAAAAAGATCGGGTCTTTTGTTTGTGCACCCAAAGCCGGAAAACAAAAAAGATGAAAAAAAAAAAAATGTGTTAAACTAAAGTATGGTTGTTGTGGTCAATTGAGTACTCAAAGAACCAAGCACGCTTCTGTCTTTTTTCAATCCGCTTTTTGTTTGCCCGCAGCGCTACCTCAAATCTTTTGACAACAAATTGTTTAAAAAAAAATGTGGTGTAAACTTAACAAAATGCATTCGCTTTTAAATTTTACTTTTTTTTTGGGGGGGTGTTATTTTGAAACATTTTGACTGTGTTAGTCATCGACAAGAAAAAAAAGGAGGCAAAGAAAATATTGGAAAAGAGAAAAAAAAAAAAAATGACCTGAACGTTTGTCCACAGAGGAGACCAAATCAAGTGCTATGGTGCCAGAACACATCTGTACACACGCTCACCGGGTTATCAAATTAAACAAAAAACCATGTATCAGGGTCACTGTTTGCAATTCGACCCCCTCTAACTATCACAACAGTCCGCTCCTTCTAATGAACGTTTTTAAAAGTGAAGTTGATAGTGCAAACGCCTCTGGGACGCAGGCACTGACACTCCGCTTTAAAAAAAATAGGATGGAGCACCCCGTTCTGAAGAGGACTGCAGCCACCCCTAACAAGCCGCTCCTTCTGAAAAGCTTGTTTCAAAAAACAAAAACAAAAAAAACAAAAAAGGGTACGTAGCCTAAAGCCAACCAAACAATTTTTGCAACGCTTTCTCAGGAACAGACAAGAGAAAAAAAAAATTCCCCTGTTAAACGGAAGATTGGGGATTGGGACAGCCCTCACGGAATAACACACATTCCTAGATAAAGGTTCTAAAAGAAGAACGTTGAAAGAGCAAACGCCTCTGCGGATGCAGGCATTTAAAAAAAAAAAATGAAAAAAGAGATGCTAGTTTCGAGGACCCGCAAGTACAAAGGCAACGAAGGAATTTTTTTGATAAAATTGTTGGAATAGTGTAGTTGCCTCGGTTGTGTTGCCATAAAATGGAAGTTGAAAGTACAACAATGGTTTTGAAAATTTTCTCTTCTAAAAATTTGAGGAGATTTAAAAAAAAAAGGGGGAACAGTAGTGTATGAACGTGCCCGGAAAAACAAGGATGACTTTCTTTTCTTATTTTCTCTCTTTTTCCAAGGAGACCTTTTAGGTAAAAACAGTGTATGAAAAAAAGAAATGGCAAAGAAGAAATACTGCCTACTCACCGCAATAACAAACGCAGCAGCGTGACACGGGGGTGGAGTGGGCAGTCGAATACGTTTTTTAAATTGAAAATTTGGTAATTTTTTTTTTGTAATAGTGTGCACACCTGAGAATGTGCTCCACTATGATTTTGTTTTCTTTCTTGTCTCTCTTTGACCCATTGTCCACCGAGGTAGGGTCTGTACTCAGCGTAGCCCTAAGGCAATTACTGGTATAAAAAAAAGACGCAACTAAATCTGAGTTCCTTAAAAGAACACACGTTTCTTTTGATTATTTTTTTTTGAAAAATTTGGTTGTATTAGTGTAGCCACCCTAGAGTGTGCTCCACTACAATTTTTTTTTTTATATTTTCCTCTCTGATTTAGCGGGGAATTTTGTGTGGTTTGTTTGCCTGTTTTTTTGTTTTTTTTGGTGTACTTTTCCGTTCTCTCCCTTTTTCCATTTTTAGGGCGTTGTTCAACACTTTTTAAAAAAAGGGGGAATGACAACGGGCATTGCAGTCAGTATGAACCCAAATGAATCCTTTGATAATGTGTTCCACTATTTTGTTTTTATTTGTAGTATGAAAACACGCCAAGGGGACAGGTCATGTAAGATGGGGGTCGTTGCAAGAAGAAAAAAAATCGTTGCAAAAAAAAAGGGGGGGAGTGGGTGGGTGGGGGGGGCATAATTTCTTGGGATAATTGTGGCCTGCTTGCTTCCCGTGTCTTTGCGGGTGGTTTTTTAGTGTTGGGGAAATTTTTCTTCGCATAAGAAAGTTTGCATCAAAAAAAAAAACTGTGAAAACATTTTTAGAAAATAAGGGCAAAGAAGGGGGAGTGTATGGATAATAGATCAATGGAAGTTAGCCCGGTTGTTGTTTTTGTAAAAAGAAAAAGAAGAAGAAAAAAGTACAAGAACAGTGGATCCAAAAAAAAAAAAAGGGAGGTAGTTTTTAACACCTCAAACGGACAGAGGCATTTATAACAGGCACTCCGCTAGGTACTAAAGTTCTGTTGATTGTCAACAGAACTTTTTGAAAATGGGGAAAAAAAGAAAAAAAAAAAAAGTTCTGCTAAGTGGTTCAGACCCGTTCTACCTGTCAAAAAAGCTCAGGAGAAGAAGATATGGAGAGGTGAGTGCTCAAACGTCCCAAAAAAGTCAAAATCGGGCGTTGGTAAAAAAAAAAAGTTGCGTACCGTGCGCCTGCGGCGCAAGCATGTACCCCACCAACGTGGACCATCAACAGAATATTTTCAAAATCGGAAATCCTAGCGGAGAGCCTGATTTATAAAAAAAAAAAAAAAAAAAAAAAATCGTTGAGTGAAAAACAGCAGTTTCACTCCCGTTACCTTTTTTTTGAACGTTTCTTGTTTCTTTTTTCCTTGTGTTAATTTTGTATCGTCAAAAAAATGGTAGTTATTGATGCAGGCACCTCCGACTGACCCACTGTACGATGCCAGGCCTTTGGATGAAAGCACCAAAAAAAATGGTTGAAAAGAAGAAAAAATGTCACCCTGAAAGATTTGGGCTAGCCCCTCCCTTTTTTTGTTCCCCCTCCTCCTCCCCAAAAACAGTACAACGCATCTGCCCCAAACACTAGAGATAGCCCCTCCCTAAAACTCCCCAGCCCTATCCAAAACTCTTTTTCTTCACACAAAAAAAGGGTAGCTTCAATCACCCCCCTGCTACATTCATGGGGAATGTACAGAAAAAATAAAAGTTTATAAGATACTCCTAAGCCTCTCTTGCTTAGTCACCTTGGGGGGAAAAAAACTAATGCAGGGAAACCTGCTTCCCAACACCTTGGTATGCTAATACTGTACTATTTCACAGTGATTTTTTTTGTGCACATGGTACCACTTTATGAGTTTAAAAAAAAAAAAACATTTCCCCCCTATTCAAACGTTTTGTTAAACAAATTGATGAGCCCGTTAGTGGACTGGTCGTGGGTCGTCACTTCTTCACCCCTTTCAAGCTCCTTCTGGATGTTTACTGCAAGCGCCTTCCCAAGCTCCACACCCCACTGGTCGAATGAATTGATATCCCAGATCACCCCCTGCACGAAAACCTTGTGTTCGTACATGCTGATCAGGGCACCCAGACTCTTCGGGGTCAGCTTCTTGACGAGGATGGAGTTTGTCGGGTGGTTCCCTTCGAAAACCTTGTGGGGCACAATCTTGTCGATTGCTTCGGAGGTGAGCTCGCTGTTTGCAAGCTCAGCGCGCGCTTCTGCCTCGGTCTTTCCCTTCATCAGAGCTTCTGTCTGCGCAAAGTAGTTTGCCATCAGCATTCTGTGGTGCAACCCATCCGCAACGTTGTTATGCGTCTGCATGCACCCAAGGAAATCGCACGGAATCAACTTCGTTCCTTGATGGATCAACTGAAAGAAGGAGTGTTGCGAGGTTGTTCCTGGTTCTCCTAGAATAATCGGACCGGTCTGATATTTCACTTTGTTTCCTGAACGGGTCATAAACTTTCCGTTGGACTCCATATCACCCTGTTGGAAGTAGGAAGCAAAGCGGATCATGGATTGATCGTATGGAAGGATCATTTGGGTTTGTGCAGCGTGGAGGTTGTTGTAGAGCACGCCAATGAGTGCGAGGATGACAGGGATGTTGTCGGAAAGCGGCGCTTCTTGAAAGTGTTGGTCCATCGCGTAGCCTCCTTCCAACAGCTCGACGTAGTTGTCATAGCCAATGGCAATGCAGATGGACATGCCAATGGCGCTCCAGAGAGAGTACCTTCCGCCCACCCAATCCCAGAAGGAGAACATATTCGCGACGTCAATCCCAAACTTCGCGACCTCGGTCTCATTGGTGGAGAGTGCGATGAAGTGCTTTGCGATGCACCCCTCAGCGTCCCCCTTTGCGGTGTAGTGCTCAATCACAGCCTTCTTCGCAGCCGTCGCATTAGTGATAGTCTCCGCAGTCGTAAACGTCTTTGACGCAACAATGAAAAGCGTTGCCTCGAGGTCAATGTTTTTGAGGGTATGGGTAATGTGCGACCCATCGATGTTCGCAACAAAGTGCATCCGCAATTCCTCATGACAGTAAGGCTTCAACGCCTTAGTGACCATGATAGGTCCTAGGTCGGACCCACCAATCCCAATGTTAACAATGTGGTTGATCCGTTTGCCGCTGTGTCCGGTGTGGGTTCCGTCACGTACCTTGGTGGAGAATTCCTTCATATGTCCGAGAACGTCGTTGATTCCAGGCATGACGTCCTTACCGTCGACAAGAACCGGTTTGTTAGATCTGTTGCGAAGCGCGGTGTGCAGAACTGAGCGGTTTTCCGTGAAGTTGATTTTGTCGCCTCTGAACATTTCGTCGCGCATCTTCTCGACATTGCAGGATTCTGCGAGGTTCGTCAACAGCCTCATTGTCTCTGCATCAATCAAATTCTTTGAGTAATCCAGAAAGAGGAAGTTGTCGTCAAGCTCAAGACGTCTGGAGAAGGTTTCAAAACGGTTTTCATCTTCCTTGAAGAGATCGTTCATGTTGAACTTCGTTTGATGTTCCAGGAAGTGTGCCTGCAGAGCCTTCCAGGAAGGGTCCTCCGACAGCACCTCCCCCGTGACCCGTCCCCATCTCCCAAAGGCGCTGTTGATGTCTCTGCCCTCAGGGGCGTCCTTGGACACAGAGGCCAGAAGCTGGTCGACGATCTCGACGACTTTGTTCTTCTCCATCCACTTCCGCACCCCCTCAAGCGACTGCTCCTGGTCTTGCGGGGACATTGTTCTTTGTTAAAAAATGTAGTATTCCTACCGAATGTTGTTCTGCAAAAGACAGCGAAAAAAAGTTGGCTAATACAAAGCCCCTCTCGTGTGCCTTTGGTATGACCGGCTGTACCGGGGGGTGGACACCCAATGCAGTGCATCCATTTCGTGGTTTGCATCTGATGTGTGCTAACTCCCGCTTCCACTCATCAGCCAGATGAACGGGGATCATTGCAAAGACATGGGGGGGAAAAGTTTGGTTTGAAATACGGCCTTCATGAACAGGATATGATAGGGGTATGCCTGGGGACCCCAGGCATCCATTTTCGTGGTTCGCATCTATGATCTACTCCCGTTTCCTCTGGTCAGATGAAATCTGAAGGATCATTGAAGACAGGTTATGAGAAAAAGAGTAGTTGAAATGAGCCAAACACATCTCAGTCGAGTTCATGCAAAGCCTCCATCAGTGCTCGAGGGGGTTCTTTAACTTCAACAGCAAGACGTGTTACATCAACTCTGTTTTACAGTGTTTGGTGCACACGGTCTCGTTTGTGAAGTCCCTCTCGGATGCTGCCCCTTTTTCGAAGGGCGAAGTGATGGCTCAGCGGCTGTGGATCCACAAACTGTGATTTTCCCGATGGACCTGTACCTTGCATTAAATACGAAGAAACCTGGGTTGTTATTTACCCCACGGGGGTGGAGCGTGAGTGGAGAGAACGGAGGCGGTTCACAACCGATGTGAATAAAAGACAAACTTGCAAGATGAAGAAATGTGCCTCTCGTGCACACACCTTTAGAAAAAAATAATTGGCGCAGAGAGGACCGACTGAGGAGAATTTGACAGCATGTCTCAAGAGAGAGGGAGCTGATATCGTGATGGATGCACGAAAAGAGATGCACTGCGTGTGTGTCAGGGATACGCCCCCTTGGCTTGCCCCTACCCATACGCACTCGGCAGAGAACGATGCCATTGTTGCAGCCGTATCTACCAACACCGCGGGGTACCGTGACCCACATCAAAAAAAAATGTGCGCTTCAGTGGCAGTGCAGAGAAAGGGCTGTGCATATTCTTGCCCAGTAACGTTTAAGACTCACCGAGGACTTCATCGCAGAGATATCCACGAATCGTCTGGACCTAGCTTTGCCCATGTCTCGATACAGCAGACTTTTGTATCACCGCTGTTGCAGATCATCTCGGACAAGGAGGTGTTCTTGTCACACATGATGCCGGAACACTGCAGGTTTACTCGTTGTCGCTGTCTTTGGCAACGGTAGGGTCGAACCCAAACCAAACCGAAGAAGAGAGCCAAGAGAGTATAAAGAACGATGTGCATCGCAGTACAAAGCCCTCTTGGCTGGGTGGATCCAATTCTAAGGAATAGGGAAAGGTTTGGTGAGCGAGCCTCAAGCAGCCACCTCAAAAAGGTGGGCAGAAGAGTTGAGACAAACCCCGTGGTTTGTGGTGCCAACAATCATTCCACAAATGGCTTGGCATACAAACCTCCTTTGTACACAGTGCACCTTCGCGCAGGACGAGAACACCAGAAATGAACCGGAAACCATGCTGTCCCTACGTTCACTTCGTGGTTTCACATCTGATATGCCCTGCACCCGCTTCCATTCATCAATCAGATGAACAGGGATTATTGAAGACACCTAAGGCCCATACGGTAGGTTCCGCCTGGGGGAAATGGTTCTGACTACCTCCTCTTTTCATTCTTTTCGTTCACATGCCACCCAAAAGGACTGCAATACGGACTGGACACCACATCGTTAGTATACCGACCGTGTATAGTACACACAACGTATCACTGCCGGTAGATACTACGGTGAACACTAAGCCGCATTTTCAGCCCCGCAAAAAGTACCCCGTGCCCCTCCATACACCACAACCCATTCGAAAGGAGTTTTGCCCCCACCCAAAAAAAAGTGAAGTTATTGATGCAGGCACCTCCGACTGACCCACTGTACGATGCCAGCCATCTGGATGAAAGCACAAGTACCCATTGCAGACAACAGAAGGTGTAAAAAGGAAACCTAGTGGCTTGCCCGTACCGTAAGAGAACGAGGGCGGTACACAATCGCTTGTCAGCCGGCGGCCCACCTTCCGTTGAAGAGTTGTGAGCTTACGAACACTCCCATATCCCTTCACCCAACTCTTAGTGAACGGTAGTGGAGACAAGAAGGCGTGGATCACAACATCTCTCTCTTGGCGTCCCATGCTGTACCGACAGTTGGGCCTCACCCTTTCTCTTAGGGATTTACATGGACGTCCTCACTAGTACACCGTAACCCAAGGGTGCAGCAGCGAACCGAAGTCAGTCACAATGCTTCCTCCCCTCGCTAGACTTTGTCTTTTGTTTGTATAGCACTCTCAAAGCGGATCATCAAAGGACGAACCGCGATCTGCTAAACAAAACAAAAAAGAGAGAGAGAGAGAGGTCCGGTCACATGCTGTGGACCTCACAGGGGGGGATGAACCCGAAACCATGCTGTCCCTACGTTCACTTCGTGGTTTCACATCTGATATGCCCTCCGTCCACTTCCATTCATCAATCAGATGAACAGGGATTATTGGACCACCCATAACCCCCCCCATAACACTACCTACCTACACTTTTTTGCTGCATCGAACACTCTCGCTTCCAAGAGGTTCTCGCAAAAAAGGTTCACCCCAACAAAGGGCAAGGATGCTCACAGACTCATCTCAAAAGAGTGTTTCTTCTCCGATGAAACAAATCAAAGGTGGATATGAAGAACCCGAGCCTCTCAATGCACCCCAAAGAACGCAACGTTTCAACATCCGAACACAACACAACGGAAAGACGCCAAACACACACCTTTGATTGCGTATCCCAAAGGGAACTAACCTTTCCCCCCTTCAACCCTAGCCTCCCCCGATACCCACCATTTGAGAGAAACTGCTCAGATTTGCATAGGAAAGCTACTGCCAATCCTTCAATGCGGCCTTCTCCAACCCCCTTCCATGCCCTACCCAAAAAACAGAAGTGAAACAGCGGAAACGTCTTCGCATTTGGAAGTTAACACAACGTGGGTTAAACCTTCCCCCATTGAGGAGTTGTACCTATGCAGGAGGGAAACTCAACCCAAGAGGCAATTCAGCACCCCCCCGCTCCCAGCCCACGCAGCTTCTGCCAATTTCTTACCCAGATTATTTTTCGTGGGGAAGAGCTTGGTGTTTGAACGTTCGAAGAGTCTATCTCCCCCTACCACTATAGTATACCACCCGTACAATCAACCATCTCTAGAAACGCCCCTCAAGTACACAACGGACTCAAATCGCCACTACGAAGCTTGGTACCCCCCCTCCTTATCCACGCTCCGCACTCCTCACCGTTCACCTCTCACCTCCCTACAAAGCGCAAAGGTATGGTGTGTTGGCTATCCTCTCCTCCTCAACAACGCAGTTTTCCTTTACCCCTACCCAGTACAGAGGAAGTGTTATCAACTCCGTCCGCGGTTCAGCATCCTGAACCGCTCGGTGCGAAAACACTCCTCTCACCCCCCACTCCTTGCCCCCTCATTGGGAGAAGCAAAAACCTACAAAAAGAAGAGCCACATCCTCGGACATCTCTCCTCACTTCGTTTTCCGTCCATCTCACGCCTTATCCCCCATCAGAGCGAAATCGCAGTATCCCCCCATCACACCTCTCCTAGATGCTACTGTGTGTGTATGGTGACCCTAAAAGAAGAGAGCCCACAGATAATCGGAAGATGCCCACATTCTCCCAACACTGTGTCCACGTGGAGGGGGTGTACCATCCCAGGAAAGAAAGGTTGATAAGATGACCCTAAGCCCTCTCGTTTTCGTAGTCACCTTTTTTTCATCTCATTTATCGGCAATGTCAGCTACATTAAAAAAATGGAAAAGTCTATTATGCAGCTAACCCCTCCTCATCCTCATCCTCCCCCTTCCGCTTCCCCCCCCTGCCCCAACTCTTCCCTGTACAGCACGCCTTATTCTGCTCCCCTCACTGAAGAAAAAATCATGATCACTCTTTTCCATTCTATCACCACCCCCGCTTTCAGACAGGTATGAATAGATGTGAACACGGTTGCGACTTTAGACAAAGGAGTTATCTATTGATGCAAACCACTTCCCCATCTCCCCATCTCATGTGTTGGGCTGCACCCCACCCGGGTTAGGAATGCATTCACCCAGACCCATATATCACCACAGTACCCTCTCTCCTTGCGAATACCTCTGCACTGTGAAAAAGGGTGGGACGTAGGTGGTTCCGTACCGTAAGAAAACTGCTAACACCTCCCTCTCTCCCCACTGCGTATTGTATTTGTCTCCTTTTCGCTAACACCCTCTATGCTGCTGACATCACGTAAAAGAATCACGAAACGAACTAACCTCAATCTCATCAATCCCATAAGAGCCACGCTCCAACCCCACCCTGATAATCCTCCAAAGAAAGCCCAAAAAAAAGTGAAGTTATTGATGCAGGCACCTCCGACTGACCCACCTACGATGCCAGCTGGATGAAAGCACACTGAAAGTACCCTGCGGCCAACAAGAAGACGCAAAAAGGAAACCTAAGTAGACAAAAAGGAGGGGAAAAAAAAACGCACAACGTAGAGATGAGCCCTCTCTCCCCATTCCCTCCTCCGGCTCTTCTTCTTCTTCTCTTCTGCCCCTGAAACAGATACACAATGCTTCCTCCCCATCCCCCTAGACTTTGCTTTTTTGTTTGTATAGCACTCTCAAAGCGGATCATCAAAGGACGAACCGCGATCTGCTAAACAAAACAAAAAAGAGAGAAAGAGAGAGAGAGGTAGAGGTATGAGAGCTCTCCCAATCCCCTCCATGGACTGCAGCAACACAAAGACCTGTCCCGTTCTGTTCACCTCGAAGCTGTCTGTGGTGACCTACTCAGTGTTAGGTCGTGCAACCCGTTGCTGAAAAGATTTTGTCACATCACAACAAAGCGGTGAACAAAAAAAAAAAACCCCCCCCCACAAAAAACCCCCGCACACCCCAATCCAATGTCTGCTTCATCACTTCGGGGCAAATCAATGCGTTGGATGTTGTCCATCGTCATAACGTAGATCTCTGCACTATTCTAGAGACGTTCCGTTCACCTTCACAAAGGTTGACTTTGAAATACCGCTACCTACAGCACGCTACCTTGGTACAATGACCGGGTGTACCGGGGGGGGTGGACCCCACCCCAACCATGCAGTCCTCACATCCATTTCGAGGTTGTCATCAGGGCAGATGCTATGTCTCTCATGCATACACATCTCGTTGATGAAAAAGCTGGCAAGATACAACCCAATCCTGGCGTGTTCAGTGACCTAAAGCCCCATCCCCCTCTAACCTTCCCCGTGGATTGTAGAAGGTGGTCATTGAGCGTTGCTCTTCAAAGAAAGGTTCGTCAGATGAGCAGAATCCTTGAAAGTGTCAAGGAGTTGAGGAATCATGAAGGTTGGAGTATAAAAAAATGGGAAGGGGGTGGTTTGCTGTTTTGTTGTGTGACCATGTGTTAGAGGTGCTTTGGTGTATAGTCGTTGCTTTTTTTTTTTGAACTTCTTTTCTTTTTTTTGTTGAATCAACAATCACTTCACACCCTACTGGGATAAAGATCTGTACTCAATGTCGGTCCAAGCCTTTGTATGACTACGCAAGGATAAGACGCAGATTGCCCTTTTTTGCAGCATTTACAAAAAAAGAGAGAGAGAGAAACTCACTGTAGATTTATTTATTCTTTTGAAAGAGAGACAGAGTGGAGCGGTGAAAGAGGAAGAGGAAGAGGAAGAGGAAGAGGAAGAGGAAGAGGAAGAGGAAGAGGAAGAGGAAGAGGAAGAGGAAGAGGAAGAGGAAGAGGAAGAGGAGGAGTCTTTACAAGATAAAGACGAGTATACAAGTAAACTAAAAAAGGGGGGCGGGGGGAGATTCTTTTTTCCGTAGATGAGGAGAGGAGTACGTACAGAGGGCGATACTGGGGAAGCAAAAGACAAAATTCTGATTCGTGAATGTGTGTTTGTGTGTTTTGTGTGTTTTGGGTTCCCCATCGATCCTCGTTCCAACCTTACTAACCGTAAGTGGTAAGCCCATGAGGGGCATGCTGCATTAGTCATTCTATATCTTGAAAGACTCCTGAGTCGAAGCAAAGCTTCTTAAACAAGTTTACTGTAGAAGAGGAAGAGGAAGAGGAAGAGGAAGAGGAAGAGGAAGAGGAAGAGGAAGAGGAAGAGGAAGAGGAAGAGGAAGAGGAAGAGGAAGAGGAAGAGGAAGAGGAAGAGGAAGAGGAAGAGGAAGAGGAAGAGGAAGAGGAAGAGGAAGAGGAAGAGGAAGAGGAAGAGGAAGAGGAAGAGGGGGGGAAATAGTAACTCTGATAGGTAAGTAAAAGGGAAATAAAGGCTTTTTCGTTGATTGCACAATTACCCTGCTGGAGGGGTGATTGGCGACCGTATCTGAGGAACTATTTCTCCTTTAAGCTACGCTTTAGGTATAAAAATAAAACACGTTGTCATTTCCACAGTATTTCGTTTCTGGTGAAGGAATTTTGCCATTGAGATAGAAGGTACGGCAGAAATCACAACACCACACACAGGAATAGAAAAAAAAAAGAGGGGGAAAAAAAACAAGAAAAGTTGGAACAAAGGAAAAGGTAATCATGACGTTAAAGCCTCACACTTCGGAACCCTCTTTTTTACTAGATATTTGGGGCAGTGTGTGTGGCACGCTCACCTTTGCCCTGTTCTGAGTAAACCCGGTTTGTAGGGGCAGTAATAAAGCTTTCTTTGTCAGGTTAGAGTGAATGCACAAAAGAGATGGGCTTATTTAGCTAGGTTAGATCTTGTTGTTTTACCTGTGAGGACTTTCCTCGGCTTCTGAGCACTGCAGTGTAGCTCCACGAAGAAAAGACAAATAATCCCAAACGCGACCACAAACGTGACGTCCTGGAGCGGCACTTCTTGCATGCAGAAGTGCATCCGGGTCGACCGGTCGAATGCATTAAATGCTTCCGACTGGCTACGTCACAGTACAATATACCTGCCATATTTCTTTCTTTTTTTTGATAAATTTTTGGAGTAGTGCAGTTGCCTCGGTTGTGTTGCCACAGTTGTGCAATCTCCACTGTTTTGAAAACTTGGATTAGTGTAGACACCCGAGGATGAACTCCACTATTTATTTTTTTGAAGAATTGTTGGAATAGTGTAATTGTCACCTATACAAGCTCCGCTGTCATTTTTATTTGTTTTTCCATGCCTTTTATGCTCTCCTTCCAACTCGCTTCTTTTCACAAAAAAAAATTCAATTTTCGCTTTCACTCCTCCACCACCCGCACTCCACGAGCCATTGCCGGGGGCACACCAAACTTCGCTGTATGAAACGCAATGTAATACGGCGAAAGACACCGGTTGGAGGGGACGATGTAGGACTCACACGGGTAGCACCAGAAGGTCAGATCTATAAACCCTGCGACGATTGGGTGCGACGTCTCCAGGTGATGCATGAGCATGTGTTCCTGCACATGCCGTCCACAACGCACTGTGTTACAACCAAGGCACAGCATGTTTTCCCCTACATTCCCACAGTCAACACAAGGCGCCTTAAGGTTCACAGACAACTCATCAGATATCGTCACCTCTTCACAGTGTGGACAGTGCTCCTTCGGGGTCACCGCAAACCACGAAGAATAGTCTGTATCATCCACAATCGGTGCAGAGGTGGAGGGGGTGCTGCCAGACCCTGCCCCCCCTTTCCCTTGCTTTGCATCCTCAATGCGCGGGGCACTATGCCCTGCAGACCTTTGGTAGACAGTGGAGTCGGTGACGGTCCATTCTTTGTCGTCCTTTGTAGCTCCTTCGATGGGGTCGTACTGGATGGTGCGGTAGGAGACAAGGTCCTCTTTGGGGTGTTGGTCGTATCCTGTTGGAGTGAATGGGAGGGTCAAGGTAGGCTCGTCGTAGTGACCGTAGAAGGCGAGATGAATGTTGCCATCAACGTGCTCTGTGGATTTGAGAAGGGTAGTGGGGATGTTGTCTTCGTCGACAGCGGTCGCGCGAGGTTTGCCGTTTTCAATGAAGGTCGCGATTTTTCGGGTAATTTTGAATGCTGGAATGTCTATCCCCAAGGCCTTAGTGACAATCCGCATCACATCGTTCAACGGCGATCTGATCAGCAAATCTGCGTCATCATCGAGAGGTGTCTTCTGCAGGTTTACAATAACAAATTTATTGCCCGGTGCACCCCTTTTTGTGGCAAGGGGCATATGGCAGGCAGGAGAGACAGTCAAAGAAGAGCCAAGTACAATGTGAAGGTCGGCTTCTTCCGATTCACTGAAACCACGTTTGATTACCTCTTCCGGAAGGTTTTCTCCAAAGTGAATGATATTGTCTTCAAGCAACCCGGTACATCCAGGCACTTCGCAGGCACGGCCGGTTCTGTGGTCGAATCCTGTTGGCAGTTCGATGGAACGTCCTCCGGCACGTTGTCCTTGGGTAACATTGAAATCACGGAGATATTCCCGTCTGCAGCGGTTGCAGTACTCGATATGAGTGTTTCCGTGGAGCTCCGAAATGTCAGATTTGCGGACGCCACTCTTTCTGTGCAGGCCGTCTACGTTTTGGGAGATCAAATGTCTTACAGAACCTTGCTCCAAAAGCTTCACCAAGGCCATATGCGTCAGAGTGGGCACCGCCTTCATCATGTCGATGCTTTTGATCTTGTGTTGTTCTCCCTTAGCGGAGAGTGTCCACACGCCGTCTGGGCCTCGATAGTCGGCAATGCCAGCAGCGGTAGATACCCCTGCACCGGTGAAGACAACGACGCGTTTTGCGGAGGCGATCATTGCAGCGAGGTGCTCGCTTTTGGATTGAAGGTCTTCAGGGGTTTCGGAGAGTTGCTCCATCATCTTAGGGTCGCTGTGTGCGGTCCAGGCCATTGTGTTTGGATAGAGGGGTTGGAAAAGGAGGAAGAAGGAGGAAGGAAAGGAGGGAGGGCTGTTTAAGTGGAAGTGTGAAATGTAAAAGTCTAAAGTATGACAGAAAAATGATTTAAGATAAAGACGAAAAAGAAGAAAAAGAAGAGAAAAAAGAGAGAAAAAAAGTGTATGAGATAGACGAATCCTAAGCCTCTTGTCGTTGCTTGGGGTTCACCTTTTTTGATTGGAATAGTTATCGAGGAAGAGAGGGATGAAAGGGGGATATGAGAGGGAGCAAAAAAATTTAAAAAAAAACTGCAATTCTTTTTTTCAATACCGACGAATAATGACATCTGTCAGGGGGGAGGAGGCCTGACAGGGGCCACCGTTGTGTTGTCTTGCTTCCTTCCACCACCTCCTATTCTAGCTAACTGTTTGGAAGGGACCGCAAAAAAAAAAAAAAAAAAAAAAAAAGCCCCTCCCCTCCCTCCCACCCTGCCCCCTCCCCCTCCCCCGACCAACCGTCCCTCCGTTCACACATCCAGTCCTTTAGAGTGTGGTAGATTTTTTTTTGTCCTTTTTTCTTCTTCGTTGGGGAGGAAACTGTTTGTTTTTGAGTTTTTTTTTTTTTTGGGGGGGGGGAGAGGTGGGGTATAGTGTTGGCTGCCCTCTGTGAGTGCATGGCCCTTCACTTTGTTTTTTTTGGGGGGTTTTTTTCTGCAAAATAAAATAAAAAAAATGCGTTTTTTCCCCAATTAAAAAAAGAGCTTTTTGACACATTCAAGTGTCACAGACCAGGAGGAGTGGGATAGGGGGGTTTTTTTATGAGAGTAGAAGAAAATTTGAAAGATGCATCTGTCTCGCTGAATAGATGCATCTCAGCAAAAAGAAAAGGTTCGGGAGAAAAGGGTATGTTGCATTGTACAAAAGACAGTGACATATCTAAAAAGGGGGGAGGGAAGGTAAAAAAAAAAAGCAGAATCAAACAAGAAATAAATTTAAAAAAAAAAATATTAAGAAAACTTTGCACAGGTGTAGCCGTACAGACGCAGATCATATCAACGCGAAAAAGACAACAGGAAACCACAGTCCCTTTTTTTTGCAGAAACGCCGTATTTCTTTCTCGTTTTACTTTTTTTTGTATTTTTTTAAAAATATTGTTTGTTTGTGATTCTGGTTATTGTCCCGCTTTTTGTTTGATTCAAAATTTGGAATCTTTTTGTGAAATCTTGGCTATATTAGTGTAGATACCCGAGGATGAGTTCTACAAGAGAACGGAAACTTGAAAGATGATTGTGGATGAGCCTCGCATGCGCACAGATCTTTCAACACAGGTTACGAACGCGCGATCATAACTTATGTTTCAATTTCCAAAAACAAAAAAAAAAGAAAATCTGAATTGTGCTCTGAAGAAGATCACGCCTTTCCACGCGGGACATGCCACGTGGCTGAACAAAACAAAACACGGATATAATTACATTGCCGCTATGTAGAAGACAGAGATACCTTCAAGTTTAAAATAAAAAGGGATTCAATTTTTTTTTTCCGTGCAAAAACATGCTCAGACTCTAAAAATCTGGAGTGTTTTTTTCTTTTCCTTCAACGCAGAAAAAGCAATAGCAACAAGGAAATGGGGGGAAGAGAGAAAAATAAATACCCACTTTTTTTGAAGTCCTTAGTTTCTTCTCTCTTTTCAAAAGAATTTAGAAAAAAAATATCACAGGTCAAGATCGTCAAGGTCGACTTCGACGGTTTTCTTTGCAGGCGGTCCAAGGTCATCCAGGTCATCCAACGAAACTGTCGTTTTAAAGAAAATTTTAGACAAAAAAAAAAAAAAAATACTTCGTTTTGCAAAAAACCGATATTGAAACAATCATTCCCTCCTCTAATTTTTTTTGCAAAACTCTATGAACACAAACCATTCATATCACCATATACTTGCCTTGCTACAAGACACCACACTAATCCAAAAACAACAAACCCTCACACTCTTTTCTTTTTGCTCAAAAGACTACTTCAACGGGGAGAGGAAAAATGCAATACGATGGTAACTATTTAAAAAAAAAAAAAAAAAACGTTTTAATACATACTTCCCCCTCCAGCTGGCTTTGGTGCGGGCGCACCGAGGTCCAAATCATCCAGGTCCAAGCCAATACCACCACCACCACCTGCAGGACTAGGTCCCAAATCGAAATCATCAAGATCATCAAGCTTAATTCCGCCTGAAGGTGCCATTGGGCCAAAATCGTCCAGGTCCAGGTCAAAATCGTCGAGACCTCCGTTAAGGTCCATCTTGGGAGACGACACCCCTCCTGTCGGTGCAGGTCCTAAGTCCAGGTCCAGATCATCGTCATCCGCTGCCATCTTCGGCTTGAAGGCGAAGTCATCGTTTAATTGTTCCTTTACTGCCTTGGGAGGTTGGTAGCCCAAACCTGACGTCGCAGTTGCCCCTCCGGTCAGCCTCTCCACAAGGTTCTTGTCTTGCAGGCCTTCGATGATCTTAGCCCGGTCCGACGCGTTGTCAACCCCAAAGTGTTCCAAATCGCTGTCGTCAATGAGCCCGCTTACCATGAGGCTGAGCTCCATTTTGTTCTGGGAAAGCACCTTGAAGTACTTCGAGAGGGAGAGGATGACGAGGAACTTTCCGAGAGGCGACTCCTCAAGGCTTGTGTAGTCTGCCGACTCCTGTCTCCCAGTCTCCGCTGCCTTCGCTTCTGCCACCGAAGAGCTCCCTCCAAGCATTGCCGCACCACCAGAAGCTCCGCTAGCTCCACCCCCTCCACCTCCACCTCCACTCGCAGGCCCCTTCCCTTGCCCATCTTGCCAAGCATCAAGAAGCTTGGCAAGATGCTCTTTAAACATCGGCTGCCAGTAGGTGAGCACCCACTCTTTTGGACGTGCAAGACGCACTTCCTCCTCAAGCTGTCCTTTGTCTTTCACCTGTTCAAGGGGAAGGTTTTTCCCGCCGGTTTGATAGACGTAGACGGTGCGAAGGTATTTGACGAAAACCTGGATGTCATCGCAGTGGAACATAATGTCGTACTCTGCGCGGGAGGTGGGGGGGCCGCCGTTCTCGCCTTGCATTTCTATTGTCTCTGGCATGATGATGGTCACGTAGAGGTCCTTCGCGTCGTCCTGGGCGAGCAGAAGCTTCTTAATGTTGCTGATCATGACGCACCGTGTGATGTCCGCGTTTTTCTTGCAGAGGTACAGACAGCGGTCCCCCAGCACCGCAATCCGCTCCTCCACAGAGAACCCCGTGCCCAGCTTCTTGACCATCCCAAACCAATGCACCACAGCCATGTTGAGGTACCCAAAGTTGCTGACAAACTCCTGCGGGACAGAGATAAGGGGCAGCAGTGTGCGTGGGTCCTGCGGGGGGAGGCCGTAGTTGTAGGTTCCGCCTTTGCCGCTTTCGTCGACTGTGAAAAAAAAAGAAGGTAAAAAATAGTTGGTGAAGTATTTTAAAAAAAAAGTTTATAATAGTATGCCCCGTTGAGCCGGATGGAATATTTGAGAAGAGAGGAATAGGGGAAGGGGTGGGGTGTGGAGGAAGGGGGGATGGGGGAGGGGAGGGGAGGGAACGAACATACGTTGTTTTGACATCGCACCCACCCACTTGTCCAACTCCTCCCTGCTCCGCGCCCGGAGGGTCCATTTGTCTTTTTTTCTGGGGGTGAGTGGTTTTGTTTTTTTTTGTTGTCTCGACAAATCGCCTAAGAACCCATTTGGGGCAAATAGGATATTAGTGTAGACGGAGGATGCACTCCACTATTTTTTTTTTTTTTTTTTTTGTTGAAAAAACGGGAGATTGGTTGACAACCGTTGTGGCTGGTAGCAAGGAAAAAAAAATGGTCTATCATACCCCGAACAGGTACCGTGCACTTGGAACGCAAACTCATCGCCCTTTTGATTCGAGGAGAGGCGGTCGACGGCTTCAATCTCAATACTGTCTTTTGGCTTTCCCTGTTTGGGGTTGTTTGGGTAATGTTTGGTTCATCCTAGACCTCCCATGTCCACCTATGGACTCCGTAGAAGTGTCCTATGAGTCCATAGCCGAAGGAATTTTGTACTTTTGATCATCAGAAACTATGTACTGTACTCAATTTTTCCACAAATCTGACCTGTACTACCAGCACAGTAGTTAGCCAGCCATTGGGTTGAAACGGTGAAACCGCAAAACTGCAATTCATTTACTTCATCGTGAAGGGGGCCTTCAAAGGGAATGCAGAGAATGGAAAAATATTATTTCTTTTGTTTGAAAAAAGGGATGGGGCCACACACACACACCTTCTCAATGATGACAAGGGAGTTTATAGTTGCCAGTTGGCACTGCACTTCGGACCATTTCCGCCAGCCTCTCTTTTCCAGAATACCCTGCACCGCGGGTTCTGCCATTGTTGCTTTGTGGTGCCCTGGTGTTGATAGTGTAGTGTAGTGTGTTTGACAACGAATTTAGAGTGGGAAACGCCTGTACAGAGTATAGCCCACTTAGTGCAGTGTGTGGTGCGTTGATGTGGTCAAGGACAAAAAAAAAAAAAACGGTGTGGGTGGTTTTCGTTCGTTTCCCCTTTATGAGAGTGTCAGAGTTTTGCTTGTATCAAAGTTTTGTTTTTGCCAAAAACAAAAACAAAAACAAAAAAAGAGAGTGAGAAGAAGAAAACACACATGAATCAGAGAGTCCACACAAGACTCGCACAATAATGCTTGCAAAGAGTAGCAAAACAAAAGAGAGAGAAAAAAAAAAAACACACGCAGAGGGAATATGGAAAGAAAGCGGCAACAGTTTTTTTTTTTGTATTCTTCACTAAAACTAAAAAGACTAGGGGTTTTCCTGAAAACTTGGTTGGATTAGTGTACCCCCCGAGGATGAGCTCCACTGTTTTTTTTTCTGTTTTCTTCAAAAAATGGACGCTGTTTTTTTTTTTTTTAAATAACAGAGTCCATTTTTGCTAACGACACCAAACGACCTCAAATACAAGAGGATATGGCATAAATTAGAAAAGAAACTCCCGTTCTTTTTAAAGAATCGGAGGAATCACACAAAAGAGGGATTCCACGTTATTCTCAATGTTTCAAGGAAAACCAAAAAACGATAGCAACACGCCAACTGATCTCATCGCAATGTGATCTTTTGTTCTGTTTGTTTTGGTTATGTTCGCATAAATGTACCGACGTGAGAGTGAGAGAGGTGAAAAAAGGTTTATAAGATGAACCTAAGCCTCTCGTGCTTAATCACCTTTTAAAAGGGGACACAACATAATACAAAAGGGCAATCGACGGATGCACGTGGCATAACACAACGAAGGTAGGGTAAGGGAGAATATAGCAGACTCGACAGTGTTGAAAGGGTTCTCGAAGGACTCCGTCAACAGGAGCGTTGTTGAAAAAAATATATGGTATTGAACGGCAAAAAGTTCGCAAAAAAAATCTGTACCTTGGGGGGGACATCTTTACACGGGAAACCAAAATCCACATTTCTTACCATATTTTTTCAAGAAAATTCTGTTGATGAAGTCCTTGGCTGTGTTTTGTTGAGGCTTGAGCACAACAAAACAAAACAAAAAAAATAAAAAGAGACTCGAAAATGAACACAACAACACTAATGCTCACGTCATGATAGGGGAGAAAATTTATAGTAAGGCTGGTCATTAGAAACTCAGGGTGCTGATATAAAAGAAAAATAAAAGAGAAGTTGAAAGCCCAAACGTCTCACCGTTCATCGGCGGACGCAGGCACTCAATAAAATAAAATAAACGCTTGAAAGATGAACACACACATCTTTACAACAAAATGATACTTTGAACACAACACAAGAACACGCCTATTTAAGAAAAAATACAAAGGAAATCACTACACATGCAACGTACCGCACATTCAAGGGGCGTTTGAGGGGGGGAATAAACGTGTTCGTTGTACATCGAAGCAGTATCACTACAAAAATCAATTTCATATACTTTCCATTCGAAGAGAAATCACACAAAAGGACGTTCAAAAACACCGTATTTTTTTTCACAAAAAAAGAGAAAAAAAATGAACATCATCTACGACGAAAGCTTCTCTGTACTTGGTCACCTTTAAAGAAAGGTTGAGAGAAGAGAAGAAAGAATGAATTGTTTTCATATACCAACTATTCTACTGAATAGAAGGTACACTAGGGTGCACTAAATGTACCCTATTATGAGAAAGAAGAAAAGTTGGTAAACATACACTGGCCCCGGATGACGTAGTCGTCTCTTTTTGAAAGGCACGCTGACCCTTGAAACGCTTCGAGCGGGGACATGGTTAGCACCTCTCTCATCTGCTCAGTCAGCGAAGACGTATTTCAACATAATACTAATCAATAAATTGATAGCATAGGGGCAGGGATCAATAAAAATGTTCCCATCCAGCAAAGAAGAAGAAAAAAAAAAACTTGAGAGTATGTGCGCAATGCACACAGATCCACTGAGATATGCACACATTGCTGTCCACAGGTTGTGGTAGTGAAGGTTGTTTTCCCTTTCTTTTTGTTTTTTGAAAACTTGGTTGTATTAGTGTAGACACCCTAGAGTGTGCTCCACTATATTTTTTTGTAAAATTCAAGCATGCAAGACTCTTGCTCTCTACTCGATTCATGAGGAAAAAAAAAACACACCCTAAATGAATAAAATTTAATCAAAAGTAAAACAAAACAAAAATAAAAATGACTGATGAATCCACCTCACGGGGCACATCGCCTCTTTTCTTGTTTACGTTCGTTCTTGCTTGAGGGGGTTTTCCAAGAAAGAAAAGATCTTGGAAAAACCTTTTTTGAGAGGAAAGAAACGATTCCACGCCAGAGGAGCGCAACAAAACATCCTTCCTTGGACATGGGGACATTCAGTCAGACAAAAAAAAAATTCCAATTTCTTCACTCAATAGCGAAGACAAGAAGCGCCATTGTGTGAAATACCACCCCCTCTCCCTCCCCACCTTCCCCTTCGATGTCTACACCCTCTAAAAAGCTTTGATTAATTCTTTAAAAAGGGCTAAAATAGTAGCATCGGGGTAGGTAACATAAGTACCGTTGATTGCACAAATCTTCCTGTTTGAGGGAATGATTTGCCGTACACGGTAATTTATTGTACACCCCACACCTTTGGGTTGACTCTCACTCATAACCTCTGTAGAAGCGCAACTTCGAAACACACCGGGTAAGGGCCCACCTTGATTTGATCTTCCCAGTAACTAGCCAAATGCTGCCTGAGTAAAGACATCATTTTTTTCCTCAAATGTGGACTGTGTGGTTGCCGATTCTCCAGGGGAGGATTGCACTTACTGTTAGCAGTGCTGCACCGCCAGCTGATTTCCCATCAGAGGAAGTCAGTAGTGACCCTACTCCTGCGTTGTGGTGCGTTAGGGGCGCAAAATCATCCAAATTCAGGTCGCCTTCCACAGGCATGATGCGCTGCTTCACAGCACTCCCCCAGGTGTTGCCCAACAACCGCCGCATCATCTCCTCATCCCCCAAGCCATTAAGAATCGCCTCCTGCTCCCCCTCCACAACCACCCCATAAACCTCAAGGTCAGACCCCCGCATCGTCTCCTCCTGCAACCTTCTCAGTGTTACCCCTTTACCGGAAAACGCTTTGAAATGCTTTGAAAGAGATAAAAACACCAAAAACTTCCCCAACGGCGAGCTTTCCAACGTCGGAACTGATACCGGAGCGGAACGTGGTGAGAAAAAGGAGGAGTTTTTTGAGGCAAAGGAGGATTGGTGGAAGCTTCTGTTATCCGCAGCATCTGCAGACCGGCCTTCGAGGAGGGCTGCAAACTCATATTTCTGCCTTAGGGGAATAAACTCTGATGTTTCTGCTGCATGCATTGGGGAGAGATGCACTGTTTCTTCGATGTTTTTGCCGTGGGGGAGACGGTCCAATGGTAGGTCATTTCCTGTGGCGCAGAGGTGGAGGGTGCGGATGTAGCGGACCAGGTGGCGGACGTCGTTGCAGTGGAACATGATGTCCTTGTGTGTGCCTTCTGCCTGCAGGAGGGCGAGGTATGTGTCGCCGTCGTCGTCGCTGGCAACGATGAGGCGGTGCAGGTCGCATATGGCGACCCACGTCTCCACAACACCGTCGCGTGTGGAAAGGTACAGACACTGCTCCCCCAACACCGCAACCCGCCCCTGCGTGACAAGCCCCTCCCGCACGTCCTTCACCGTCCCCACCCAATGCACAATCCCCGTGCTCAAATACCCCCAGTTCATTTCCTCGGGGATCTTGCAGATCGGGAGTTGCGTTCTCGGGTCGATCGGAGGGATGCCCCAGTTGTGTGAATTTGCCTTGCCGTGCATGCGGACTGTGTGAAGGGGGTGGGATGAGGGGTGGGGCGGGAGGCTAAAATACAGGCCCTCCTGGTCTCGCTTTAAAAAATACCAAAAAAAAAATAGCGAAAAGTACCATAAAAAAAATCTGCAGATCGGTGTGTAGGATGTGCCATATCTCATGACAAACCCTTGGGAAGAGAAAATCAAAAGGCATGTGTATGTTGTGAGTGCTTCGTAGGCTGCGGTATTGGACGCCCATTGAACAACACTTATCTGCAGACTATGTTGAAGATTTGCAAAAATAAATAATATATAATAGGGGAATAGTCAGATTTACCCTACCCTATTTTGAAAAAGTTCAGACTTGCCCCAAATAAGTTCAGACTTGCCCTAAAAACACTTTTAGGGCAAGTCTGAACTTTTTTGGGGCAATTCTGAACTTATTTTTAGGGCAAACACTTTTTTTAGGGCAAGTCTGAACTTTTTTGGGGCAAGTCTGAACTTATTTTTAGGGCAAGTTGGGAGCTCTTGGGTCACAGAGCCCGGCGGTCGTCGTTTTTGCGTTTCAGAACTTTCTGCTGTGTCGATTCTTGTGATTCTGCTATTCGCGACTCGAGTCCTGGTAGTGAAATGAGCAACCTATGGTATGCAGCTTTTCGCGCCGCACTGCACTACACCGCGAACCGAGACCCGTACAGAAAACAGAAAACAGAAGAAAGACGTACCCAAACGCGACTCCTCCTGGTACACGACGTAGTAGTAACAAAAAAAATACCGATTAAGTACAAAGCCTTCGGGCGACATTGTGTACATCCTACCTCTGTAGGTGATCGATACAACCAAAGAAAGCATAGTGGTGCACCCTCGGGTGTCTACACTACTGCAACAACGATTTCTATAGCTACAGTTTCCCCACCTCTACCTTTAACTTTTTAAACGAGGACTGTAACCTCCAAAACCTGATTCTTTTCTTTCTAACAGTTGCTCTGAAAGGTTGCTACCTTCCGTAGTACAAAAGGCTTCGGCCAGACCCTAATTCTCTGGGATTACTCGGCGATTGTCGACACAACAAAAAATTCCAGAGGACTTTGTTGGTCGCCTTACTCATTTGGATCACAACGGTATGTATATGCTACTCATTACAATGTTAGCCACTTCTATTGCCAGACACCGGGGCAAATAGTAAGTGCAAGAAAACTGCTTTTTGGAAACCAGGAAAACATGATGGACACTCCACTCCACGTGCGGACATGTTTGGCACTTCTGCATGCGTGCAGTATCCAAATGTGTCCCCGTGGGACCAAAGTGATAAAGATGTGTCCACTGTGTACAGGGAAAAAACTTTGCGCTCCCCCGGACAGTGCACAATTCAACACCCCTTGTGGGTGGTCTTGTTGCCTTTTGGAACAACAACGATTTTTCCCACGTTGTTGCATTTTGGCCAGGCATGCTCTTGAAAGCATGACAATTTGATTGCGTATGGACAAAGCAAATAACCAAGTATGAATTCTGAGTTGAAGTGTGAGAGATGTTGTGGGAAGGGGAGTTCGCTCCTTTCAACGATGACCTCGTTGTTCTTCATAGGCTCGTCTTAACCGACCACATAAATAAAATTGTGCCGGCCTCGAAGGAATTCTAAGCACGCCCTCGTGGTAGCTAAACACTGACTCTCTCTCAATTCAACAAAGAAGGAATACTTGGTAATTTGTGGAGCACCCGTGCATGAAAATTGTAAAACTTTGCGCCCCACGTTGCCCCAGAACACGGCTTCCTTGTAACCGGTTCTGGCCCAACGTGGACTGCCTGCTCACCCTTTCCGGGTGGCTGGTGGTTTCTGGCATCATTTTTGGGCTCCGGCTCAGTTAGGCATTTTAGGGCAATATAACAAGTCATACCATGTGGGGCCCCAAGAGTGCCCCAGCCAAAGTGGCCTGACTTGTTGCCCTAAAATAAGTTCAGACTTACCCTAAAATAAGTTCAGACTTACCCGAAAATAAGTTCAGACTTGCCCTAAAAAAGTGTTTGCCCTAAAATAAGTTCAGACTTGCCCGAAAATAAGTTCAGACTTGCCCTAAAAAAGTTTTTAGGGCAAGTCTGAACTTATTTTCGGGCAAGTCTGAACTTTTTCATAGGGCAAGTCTGAACTTTTTCAAAATAGGGTAGGGTAAATCTGACTATTCCCCTATATAATAAATATATCATACATTCCATGGTTCTCCGTATAGAAAAGCCTGTTTCTGGAGCCACTTTAAAGTGATAAAAAATCCGCCAAAAAAATGTTGCGACCCCGGAATTTTTTCAGATCGATCCGGAAATTCACTGCCGCCCATTTTCGGGGGTCAACAATTCACGACTTAGGTCGTAAATGCAACTGTCCGTGGACACATGGATTTTATAAAATTTTTCCCCCGATTTTTTCCCCGATTTTTATTTATTTGGAAAGATCGGTTACGAAAACGTTCAATTCCGGGGTCGCACGATTTTTTTTATGCCTCTGTGGCTGGTTAGGTGATTTTTGGCTGTGGGACCCCCTTTGGGAACATTTCTATGCAGGTTTCTTAAGGACTTCCTTAAGAAAACCTCCTCTTTGGGTCGCCACACAGTGGCGTTTGTAAATTGATTTTTTTTTGGAGAAAGTTTTCGGTTTTTGTTTCCTTGGATTTATTTTGTACAAATCCTTCAATTTGGACATTTTTATTATCCCGGAAACACACTCCACGGTATGCAACTTTTTGTGGAGCCAACCCTTTTTTTCACGTTTCTATGCAGGTTTCTTAAGGAATTCCTTAAGAAAACCTCCTATTTGGGTAGCAACACAGTAGCGTCTCTAAATTGGATTTTCTTTGAAGAAAGTTTTCGATTTTTTTTTCTTTGGAATTATTTTTTACAAATCTTTCAATTCCGACCATTTTTTTATCCCGGAAACACACTCCACGGTATGCAACTTTTAGTGGAGCCGACCCCCTTTTCTGCACTGAAATCCCTATGCATTACTGTATACACACCCATGGAGCCACTTTAAATTGATTTCTACTCCACGAAAGTGGTCGATTTTTTTTATGGTGAAAAGCGGGGAGCTCGGAAATTCACTGCCGCTGGTTTTCAGGGGGGAAAAATTACATGCCACACACCCACCTCACCGAGAGCCAAAACAGAAATACGCTCACCTTGATATTTTTTTTTGGAAAAAATATTTTTTTTCTGGATTTTTATTTCTTTGGATCCGGCCGTTTCGAAACGTTCAATTGCGGGGTCGGACGATCAAAAATATGCATCTCACATTTCTGAGTGCAAAATATGAAAAAGTATACGGAGAACCATGGAATGTATGATATATAAATATATAATAAATAATATATTATGTCTAACCCTAAGACTCTTCAAAAAAACGATAATAAGGCAACCATACGTTGTGTTGTGAGTGCTTCAGACCATTTTGCAAGCTCATCCTCTGAGCTCGGACGGAGCTTCCAGACCTGGTTTGTGATGCTGTGAAGGTGTATGTTGGGTAAGACAAAAATTTTTATTTGATTAGAGACTACTATCACATCATTAGATAGCAGGCCATAATTTTTCTTCGCAAAATCCACGTCAGACGAAAACAAAACATTAGGGGGGAGAAGAAAAAAATGTTGGAAAATAACAATCCCAAGCCTCTCAGGCCAGATAATGTACAACAGAGTTGAAAATGCTTCCGCTGTTTGAAATAATTGAAAAGGGGGGGGGGGGGGGGATTATTTTTCCCTTCGGGATAGGGATACCTTCTGACAACAATGACCAACTCATCCCCTGTAGGGAATTCCACGCTTTTGATTCCGATTCTGCATTTCCACTTCAGCTCGCCCTCGGGGTACATCAACCCTGTGTTTCCATACTCCACACTCCAGTCCAATCGGGAGCGGTCAGAGAGCTTCAATTCGCCCTCTTCCCAGGCGTTATCTTCTTTGCTCCATTTTTTTAGTATACCGCATATGACGTAGCTCTCGTCCATCCCTGGGTTGATTGGAGTGGGGTTAGTGCTAAGGGGTCAGAAGGGGAAGGGGAAGGGGTGTGGTTTTCTAGGAAACCCCCCTTGCTGCCTAGTATTGGGGTATGCCTAATATTCATGTTTACGCCTATTATTCGTGCGTATTTTTGCTTCTTCGAATATCAGGTGAGAGGGGGTTTACTGCTGCATAAAAACAGAATATTTGAAAAAGATTTGTCTTCTTTCCATTTAAAACCTTTGTGTCGGAAACACAATTTAAACTTTTTTTTCCCCCCCTATTGAGAAGAGACCCAATTCTCCATTTTACCCCACGACTCTCCAACTGCCGCTGTAGCCACCAAAGGAACTGACAGTGGGACCACCTTTTCCATTGCACTTAAGAGCGCGGGCACTGACGTGGCAAGACTGTTCTTTGGCGCACTGAAGATGATCTCATCGTGGATCTGGGAGAGAAGCGTGGCGTGGTGTTCAGCGGCGACTACCGCTGTGTGGAGCATTGCGATCTTGATGATGTCCGCAGCACTGCCTTGGACGACTGTGTTCACTGCCTGTCTCTCGGAGTGGCTTTTATCCGCAAAATTCGTGCTATTTATATTGGGCAACCGCCTCATCCTGTTTGTGTACGTCCTGACAACTCCTGTTGCACGGCAGCCTCGTAGGACCTCCTCTGTCCACGCACCCACATCAGGAAAGCCACGTCGAAATCCGCTAATAAAGGTCGAAGCTTCGCCTAACGATACTCCCAAGGTCTGTGCAAGTGCCTTAGCGCCTTGCCCGTAGAGCACGCCAAACACAACCTTTTTGCCAACCTGGCGTTCCTGGTTAGAGATTTGCGCATCGCTCTTCCCAAAAATCCTTGCCGCGACGGAACGGTGTATGTCACCACCCGCAGACAGAGCGGAGCAGAGGAAGCGATCGCGGGAGACGTGAGCGAGAACACGGAGCTCGATCTGAGAGTAATCGAGGGCAACAATAACGTCACCCTGGCGGATGGGGACGAAGGCCCGCCGGATGTTGCCGTACAACACCAACGGAGAGTTCGCCTGCGCTGTGGGCTCCATCTGCGAATCGTCGTTGGACGCAAAGATTTCTGGATGATCGCTTCGTGGCTGGTTCTGCAGGTTCGGTGAAGCGCAGGAGAGCCGCCCCGTCTCTGTCCCTTCAAGGTTGAACACAGGGTGCACTCTGTGCTCGCTGACTGCTCCTGGGGTGTTCGCATATTCCTTCAACCCCCGTGCATGAGAGGTGAGGTTCAGAATGTAGGTGGAAACAACCTTTGAGATGGCGCGGTGCTTGAGAACCAACTGCGGGAGACTGTGCAGATGCACGATCGCAGTCAGGTTCGCCTTGTCCGTCGAGAACTGGTTGGTTTTTGTTGTCCGCGTCAGCACCCCCGCCGCCACCCGCTCATGCAAACGCAACGTGTCAAACAGATACACCCGAATCTCCTCGGGAGACTGAATATTAAAATCACCACGCCCCACCAACAGACCGGCCTCCTTTTCTATGCCGTGGAGAACTGTTTGGAGGCCTTCGACGTTTTCGTTGAGGATGGCAAGGTCGATGGGAAACCCTTCCACATGCATTTCTAACAGCAGCCACGCAACCGGCGACTCAATCCGAAGAAAGCACTGCGAAAGCTGCAGCTCCGTCAACATTGCGTTCAGCTTCTCATGCAAGGGGTGTGTCAGCTGCAGCCTCAACAACATATCACACAGATCCGCTTCCTCAAGCACAGTGAACTTCGGTTGCGGCAAGGGCCCCTTACCACGAACCAATATCTTAGCCCCAGTCTGTGCCATATTCCGTTCTTCTCTTCCCCCAAAAACGTCATTGAAAGCGAAGCACTCCTCAATCCCCTGCGCGGTTTCTGATTGCGCGGACATCCACGCCATGGTGCGCAAATCATGCACTTCAACCGGGGTGAATGCGTCACCTCTCCTGTGCATCTCACAACACACCCCTACCAGAACATTTTGCAAATTAAAGACCACCTTCTGCACCATATCCTCCAGCAGCACCTCACGTATTACGCCATAACATTCCGACAGCGGTTCGCAACAGACATACATCTGCGGCGGGAGACCTTCCTCGGTTGCCATATACGAGCTTGCCATGGTTATGTACTCAGCTCCAGGGAATTTATCGTATACATGCAACAATGTAGAAGATGCGCTCATTCCATCTGACAGCCATGTTCTCCCACTGAGAGAAACCCTGCAATGCATAGCAACCCGGCTAAACCCCCTTGACGTCCGTCTCACCACAGCCAGAAGCTCTGCGTACGGTATTACATGAAGATTTGCACACCTCGGAACCTCGTTTTCTTCATCAGAATCCCGCAGAATCGGTCCTCCCAAAGACACCTTCTCCTTCGCTTTCTCCGCCTTCTTTGCAGCAGGCTTCCTCCGTTTCTTCGTCGGTTCTCCTTCCCCTTTTTCTGACCCTCTCTTAACACCTCCTTCACGAGGCTGCAATACCAGAGTCGACTGTTTTGTGTGAACAGGCTGGGGTACCGGTTGTGGAGGAACGGTTGCAGCTTGCTTGAAAGGTACCGGCTTTTTTGAGCGGGGTTTTGCCTTGGGGGTTGCTGAAGGGGGGGGAGGGGAGGAGGAGAGCCCAGCCTGCCCTCCCTCTCTCACCGGCGATCCTGATCCTGATCCTAATCCTAATCCCCCTGGTGGATTTGGCGAACCCAACCCAGGAGGGGAGGATGTATTCGCAGAACCCTTCGTTTTTGCTCCTTTTCCCCCTTTCCCTCCTTTCCAAGATTTCCCCCATTTGCCACCTTTCGCAGAATCGTCCGATTTTCCCCCCCATCCTGGACTGCGTGAGGTTCTCGCAGAGAGATGATCCAATTCTACTGCGCGGGCTCGCTCTTTATGGAATTGTAGTACGGCAGCTAAGGGGTTGTGCGCGCAGGCAGTTTCGGGGGAGGGTGAGTGCGCGGCAGGTGGCGGAGAGGCAGAGACTTGGTGTGGTGGGGTTGTCTGGGCAGAGCTGGGGTTGTTGAGGTGCTGTTGTGCCTCTCCAGGGAGGGCTTGGAAGAGGGCGTCCTCGGGTAACGCAAAGGTAGGACGCAATTGAGGTTCTTCAAATAGCACGTCGTCATCGTCATAACCACGTACCTCCGCTTTCTTCGAACGGAATAAAGACATTAGGGCAGATTCCACCTCTGTGTGAAAAAAAAAAAAAAAGCTGAATAAAGAGGTGATGAAATGAGAGGCGTGATAGGGGGGGAAAAAAATCAGTCTTTATGGTGTGATCACCATAATCAGATTCTCCGTGGTTCTCCCGAAGGGTGCTCTGCAAATCTTAATATAGTCCAAAGCAGTTTTTCGTTGGTTGTCCGTACCCCCTGAATCACACCACTATACAGTATATTATGCAACCTTCAAGCACAACCAAAAAAGGAATAAATGAAAAATGAAAAATGAAAAATGAGGAGGGTAGAAAATGATGGGGTTGCATTCTTTGTTTCAAACATCTAATTCTATTGTGTTCGCTTAGGGAAAGCGGGTTTGTTTTTTTGTTTTTTTTTTTTTTGGGAAGAGGAAGAGGTACAGAAGGGGGAAAAAGAAAGAAAGTTTTGTCAGATGAAAGTCTCTCTGTACTTAGTCATCTTTAAAAGGAGAGGAATATTGATGAAAAGCTACGATTAACCGTGCTTGGTCATCTAAAGAAGGGAAATATGGTGACAATGTTGTCATGATAACAAAAGGCTTTTTTTTTGAAAAAAAATTCTGTATGAGTAGACACCCAAAAGGATGCACTACGCTATACTAAAACACTTCTACTTTCCCTGAGTGGCACCATGCTGTCATTTGCGATGATAGTGTTATGCGGACGGCTGCCAATCCGATGTTGGGCGGGCGGATTTTTTCTGAAAACTTGGTTGTTTTAGTGTAGACACCCGAAGATGAACTCCACTATACTACACGCTTCTAGGTAATGCCCGAATTTTTCTTTTCTCAAAAATTCGCAGGTTGTCGTCGGAGTTATTGTATAAGAGAAGTTAACAGATTAGAGAAGGTCCTCAATGCGCTTGCCCACACCGAGATGCCATTGCACTAAATTCTTTGCTTCGTCGGCAGACATAGGGACAGCTGCAGCTGCAGCTGCAGAGGTAGATGTAGATGCAGAGCGTGGTGGTGCTGTAGATCCTTCAGTAGGGAAGTGGGTCAGCCTTGCTGGAGACTTCGACCGCAACTCTTCAAGACACATAACGCTTTCGACCTGTTGTTTTGGGAATAGGTTGTTTTTCCTTCCACCCTCTAGTGTATAGTCTAGGAAGAATGAAAAAAAAAGGGGGGGCTATTGAAAAGAAAAAGTCCATACCAACGGGGATGAAAAGGTGATACCCTTTCCTCGCATCCTTGCAGGGGAGATTTGCCGTTGTGCGGTCAATGTTGGAAAGCTGTGGGTTCTTGCGGTTAAACGGGAGGGCGAAATGAGGGGACGGCTCATGTACACATCGTATTGCACTTCACTCGCAACCACAAGAACTGATAACACAGCGGCGACAGAGGCGGCTCCACAGTGCAGCACTTCACCTATATAAAAAAAAGAATACAAATCCCAAAAACCTAAAAAAAACCTTAAACAAAACCCCCATACCCGCAAAGAGCAACTGCTGGATATACTCTGTGTGCAGAAAGGCGCCACCCACCATCGGCTCCATCTGCTCCCTGCAGGACATATGCGACGGCACCTCTGCGAGCATCTGCTCCAACACACCCTCACGCACCACACCCACTCCCCCTCCTCCTCCCTCCCCTAGCTCTTCATCACCCAATTCAGAATCTACATAGGGTATTGCCGGAAACGCTCTTCGTCCACTTGACCTACTACTCCCCCTACGGGGACCTAATACACCCTGAATTGCTGCTGGAGGTGGAGGTGGTGGAGGAGGTGCAGAAGATTCCGACTTCCCTTCAGATTGACTTACCCCAGACCCTCTTCTCGACCCACGCCGTCTGGTCCGTGAAAAGCTTGCCCTCCGAGGTATAGTAGACGAAACTGTCGAAGTACACACCAACGGAGCCTCTGGTATTGGAGCAGCAGAAGCTACAGGGGTCACCGGAAGGGACGCCACTGCGCTCGACTTATGCGACGTTGCGCCTACCATTGGAGTGGTGATCACCTTTGCCTCTCTCTCCTCTACTGCGAAGGGCCCCTTTTTCATACAGAGTCGGTCCAATGCGTGCCGGGAAGGTGGGTGGCGCTCCACCATTACGTCGTTTCTAATCAGTGGAGGCTGCAGTTGAGTATCAGCAGGATGAAGCAGTGGTACCAAAGGTACCGGCAGCGCTTCATAAAGGCCACTCTGATATGCATCCTCCCTTTGCATAGGTATAGGAGAGGTCGCAATTTCTGCGTATTGTTTGTGGTGTATGGCGTCTCTGGTAGGCGAGAGGGTTCGGAGCTTGCGTTCAAAAAGGGGTGCAATGTGGTGGCCTATGTCAGGCGCCTTTAGTGGAGAAACCTGAGGAATTGGGTGGACATTGACATCGAGTTCTTGTAAAGGGGAAAAGACGCGTGGAGGTTGTGCGTGGGGTAGCATGACTGTTGGTGATGCAATGTCAGGAGGGAGCGCAACCTTATGAGAAAGAGAGTACGGATCGGGTGACACCAACCATATGTCGTAGACCTCGTCAGGGCAGACCCGGGGGTTGCTTACGGTAATCACCTTCTCGGATTGTGCTGGGCAGACCCTGCTTGTAAACACTACCTTACATTTTGTCGACACCTCACTAAACAGATCTGTCCCCGCAATCTCCGTAATCACCTCCTTCGAAACCCGCACCACAGATGGGACCACCACATAGCGTGATGTATCTGCCACTTTAGGTAATACGAACTCTATCCCTCCGACACCCGATGTAGCGACAGCACGGACTACACTAATCTTTTCGGTACCAGGTTGGAAGAGGGGGGTGACAGCAAGACCGCTGCTCGGTGCCGTGCCGTAGGAGAGAGGGGTCTGCTCTCTGTGTGGTGTGGCTTGGTGTGAAGGGGTGCGGCTTGCAGAGGCCGGGTAGTGGTGGTGGTCGAATGCGTATCGTGGCGACTGTCGTGCTGTACTGTGCTGTCCACGCTCCTGCAACGCAGCCATCCATGCAGGACCCACACCACCTACCCCACCCCCTACACCCCCTGCCAGCCTCTCAAACAACCCACCCCGCTGTGGTGTCGGCACCGTATCCATGTGCTGTACACTCAACCCTGACATGCTGTTCTCATCCCATTGGTCTGCTCCATAAGACTCTACTATCATAGGCGAAGGCATTATACTGTTACCATACAATGCTTGGTTGTGGCAAAAAAAAAGAAAAAATCACCCAAAAAGGATACCTTTTGTGTATTCTGGAAGAGAGAAAAAAATGGTAAGGGTTTGGAGAAGGGAGAAAGAGAAAGAGAGAAAGAGAGAGAAAAAACTTTTTTTTTTGGCCAAGACAAAAAAAAGGGGGAAAACATAAACAACAATGAAGTTGGAAGGGGGGGGAGATAAAAAATGATGAAATGCATTTAACCTCTGCATTGTTTCATATACTAACTATTCTACTGAATAGAAGGAAAAAAACCTCTGCATTGGAAAAAAAGGAAAAATCTCGCAGTCAAATTAAGCTGTGATGTACAAAAGAAGGGGAAAAAAGACTTCAAACTCTAAGCTTCTGTTTTGCTTAGTAAAAAAAATCACCCAAACAAAAAAAATCGGATATTTGTAAAAACATCCTATATCACATCACTGTCTCAATCAGCTGAAGGTGCGTCAACTTCGAACATTGGTGTCAGCATCATTGCCGGGTTATTGCCAACTACTGAAGCACGACCCAATGCCCGCATGCGGAACATGCCTGACACTGCGCGCACCTTGGGGAGCAGGGCCTGTCGGAAGGACGGTCTGTGCCGGGTAACAGGAGGATCGAGTTGTCGTCTTGTCCACTGTTCATCGAGACGGGCCTTTTGCTCCTTAAACCCGCGCTCCATCTCAAGCTGCAGCGACACACCTGCTTCAGCTCTCCTCGCCCGCTTCATATACGCTGTTTCCTCCGCTACGTCCATTTCATCATGAAGGAAGATATGCCTCTGTTTAAACAACGCTGCAAACTGCGTTTCTGATACGTCAAAAGCATCAATGGCGTGGCGTAAGGTAAACTGGATGTCATTCACCCCAAGCACCGAGGCAGGGAGGGAGGCCACGATGTGCGCGAAGCTTGCTTTAGAGACCTTTTCGTTTTCGACGTAATACTGAAAGATTGCAAGGATGTTTTCTACTCGCGCATCTATGAGTGTGCTGACACGGTGCTTATCAAGGATGAGGTGTCGGTAGTTTTCTAACCATCCGGAAAGAGTGAACACATCCTTCTTTCGCGAGCGGGATCGATGCTCAGCGTTGAGTGTCTGTTTTGCCTGTAGTAGAGGCCTAACAGGGCTTCTATGCGCGCTATAATCTGTATTAAGCAAACACTTCTGCAACCGTTCTGCCCCTGTCCTCCTCCTGCTCTCAAGCCGATTCAACTCCCCCTGGACGCGTCCCTGAAACTCGCAATGCTCCTCTCGCAATGAATGCATAAACACCTTGAAATTCGTTGCCGGATCTCGCGTATTAATACTGTGCACAGAGATATGGCTCGGTTTAATCTGCGAACAATATCTGGAGGTTTCCTTTACACCGGTCCTTGCCTGTTGTGGGAGGGGTGGTGGAACCCAGGGAACCGTGTTGAGACCTCTTTGTCTTTCAGTGCGGGTTTCTTCGCCTGGAGAAAATGAGTCCGATCGTTTCCCCAATAAATTGGCGAGAGTAGCCTGACGAGAGACACCTTCATTGTCGCACTTCTGGCGGTAGCTTGGGGGTGAGATCAAACCTTTTTGCGACCCACTTTGCCATCTCTTTTCTCGCAACCATTCTCCAGCACGCACTGGCTTTTGCCCTTGGGGGGGGATCGGGATTTTTTCGTAGTGTGGACTTGCATTGCGTGGGGACACAACCGGTGAGGAATGGCATGACGAGTAGGCGTCCAAATGCAATGGAGGTTCTGGGACCAGATGTGTCCCCACCTTCGCCTCCATCTCGCGGATGTGGTGTTTATACAACTCAGCCTCTGCTTCACATCCAGTGTAGGTGTCGCTGTCACTCAGCTTAGGTTTTTTTGCAAAGGTGTTTGTGGTACGCCTGCCCAAATCCTTCGACAGAACAAACGAATTGCGAGGAATCAGAGGCAACTGATCACGCCTCGAACCGCTCGCCATCCGCGCCGTATGCAAAGTACTCCCCGAAACAAGAGTCTCCTTCTTTAACAACCCTGCCGTCTTCTCCTCTGCCCTCCGCTTTACCCTTTGTGTCGCAGAATAGTGCTGTGGGGTGTTTGTAACTGTCGTAAAAATCTTCATCTGCTTGGTACGCTTCTTCCTTACAATCGATTTAAATTTGACGTACGCCAGGACCAACCACCACAGAACCCAAAACCGTTTTTTTCCTCCTGCCGGAATCTCCTTGGTACTCTGCTGTCTTCCGGTATCCGGCGCGTTGATCAGCGTTGGGCGAGGTAGTGATGGGGCTGGGGGTGGAAGTACCGCAAACCTGACTTCATTATCACGCTGCCTCAGCAAGGTGCGTATCGTGAGCAGGGCACGTTCCCGCATACTCCCCTCTCCTTCATCAGAATCGTTGCCTTCCCCGCCCTGAACACCTTCCTCCGCAGATGCAACCGGGTGTGCCTCCTCAATGCTTGTCTCCTCCTGTACAACATCCTCTCCTTCTGAATCTGACTCGAACACACAAAGCATGATGCATGCGGAGGAGGAGAAGAAGAAGAAGAAGAGTTTTTTGTTTAAGTATAGACTACTTGGTGTGGCCGACAACCCCAAAATAGCAGAAAAATAGCACCTCCCTTCAGCCGCACCAACTACTATCACTAAACTTTAGACAGCAGATTTTTTTTTTACAGAATCCTTAAAAGAGAGCAAAATAGAAGAGAGTAACAGAGAGTAAGAAGAAGAAAAGAAAAAAAAGTTTATAAGATGACCCCAAGCCTCTGCTTTTAAAAAAAGGGGGAAAGTTCAGAATTGAACTGTGAAAAAAAAAGGGAGAAAGCAAAGAGGCAAAGAAAGAAGAAGTCTGGGGGAGTGAAAAATAGTGGATGGTTTTATTTTTTCAGGTCGTTTATACTGTTTGAGGTGTGAAAATAGTGATGTGGATATGGAGTAGGGAAGGGGGGTGGTTTAAAAAAAAAAGAATAAAATATGGCCTTTTTTTTTCCTTTCAAAAAGCGATATTTTGCTCTTTGCGAATGACAATGGCTCCTGTCTTCTTTTTTATTATCGCTATCCCCTCCGTTCGTTCTGTTGATTAACTACTGATCAAAAGCATCCCCCCCGCCCCCACCCCCGCCGACCACCCAATGACACTATTTCTTGACCCTCTTTTTCTTCGGCTGAGTACTTCTCTTCTTCTCCTCCTTCTGCTCATTTGCGTCTCCGTTTTCCTCCCCTTTCTCCCCCTCTTCTTCCTCTGTACGTTCCCTTTTGGAAGGTTTGGCAGGTTTTGCGTCTTGCTCCCCTAATGTATCCTGAAAGACTGCTGCTGTGTTGGGTCCTGCTTCAACGATTGCACCTCTCACTGAGGTGATGAATTTTTGCGAACCTAAGGAAAGCACATGCCGGATGCAGGCAATGAGAAGCGCTCTGTCAGTTTTGAGGAGTGTTGCGGTGATCTGCGTTTTGTCAGGGATGGCTTCGTTAAGCGCAACGAAGGAGGGCGGTGCGTCCTCCTGGGCTAGAAGCTCTTTGATGATAGAGGGGACTTGGGGTGCTGCAGAAGCGTAGGAGACTTTGCTGCCACAGAGCGCACGCACGCTCACCTCGTTGAGGTATGCAAGAACGTTTGCGTATTCGTCCCGTCCAGTTGTGGTAGTTCCAATACAGCGTGCACTCAGCCGTGTTACTACCTGAAGAATGTCGGCCGTAGGTGTTGTCGCAAACTGCAGCCCCCCCAAGACCTCGCCCATCAACGCCTTTGCCTCGCCCCACATCGCAAAGGGCAGCTCAAGGGGCCACACCTCCCGCTCCTCCACCCCTCCCTTTGCGAGGCAGCGTTGCAAGTACTGCACCATAGCGTCATGCAGCTGTACACGGTTGCCTGTAACCCACTGCACCCACCAGCACCGTGGGGAAGCTTCCTCACTTTCTTTACGTGAAATCCATCGTAATGAATCCATTTTTTTTGTGTATTTTTTTTTCTGGAAAAAAATGGGGGAAGAATTTAGAAACGTTGGTTTTAAGAAAAATATAGCATGTGGTGCTTCCCGGGGGGTATGCATTTCACAAATTTTCAATTCAATTCACAACTTTTCACAACTATTCACAACTATTCACAACTTTTCACAACTTTTCACTGCCCTTTTTTCTCTCGTTGGTGAAGCTTTTAAACGCCGGCATTTGCATTTCCGGAATCCGTCCGGCCAGTGGTGGGGTCAATTTGCCGAAATGGACAAGTTCTCGTCATTTCCGCACATCACACAGTACACAGGTACACTGGTACACCGCATCACGTTCTATCTTGTGAATCCCAGCGTGCCCCTCAATGGGTGGGTCACCACCCGCCCAAAAAAAAAGCCCTCACAAAAAAAATCAATTCACAACTATTCACAACTTTTCACATTTTTTCACAATTTTTCACCACTTTTCGCCAGCCTTCACAATTTTGTAGCAGTTTTCGTGTTGTGAAAATTTGTGAAAACTTGTCACATTTTGTGAAAATTTGTGAAATGCACACCCCCCGGGAAGCACCAGCATGTATCGTTCTAGAGGGGGTCGTTGTTGTTGGTGCATTCAATCCATTATTTGGAAGGTTTTCTTTTGTTGCGTTGTGGGTAATATGTCATGAAGGGGGGGGATTGGGGGATGGGGAAAGGGCATGCACCCAATGAGGGAAAGGCTGCGCTGAACAAAAGAGCAATACTTCTGATACCGGTGGAGTAAAAACAAACACGCGTGGGGGGAAGGGGGGGAAAGGGGGTCCTCAGGGGCGGGAGGGTGATCGAATCGAAGATGGGGCAGGAAAGAGATGTGGGGTAATCGTTAAAACGCCACCAAAAACCAGAGAGACGAAAAAAGCAAATTTGTAATAAAAAATAATAGAAAAAACGACTTCAGGATATGACAGTGAAGCATAAAGCATAAATGAAAAGAAAAAGGGAGAAAAAAAAAAGGCACTTCGTTTATCAACCTCACCTCCCATTGTTTCTCAGTGCACCTTGGTACATGAACGCTCCTGTGGTTTCTATTTCCTATAAGATTAAGATGCACGAAAAACAATACAAACTGACTTGAAATACAAAGCCCCTTCGTGAACAGTGTACCTTGAGACAATGACCGGCTGTACCGGGGGGGGTGGACACCCAAATAAAATTATCGTTTAGGGGTGTAAAGCATCCTTTGAAATATTAGGTGTATTGCTTCTGACAGAGCAAGGAGAGGGTGACGTTTGTATCGTGCACACAGTCTCCCTCACGCCTTGGTTTGTGTGCAGAACCTAATACCAAAGATGACGACTGACACTTATCGACACAACCAGGCATCAAATGGTCGTGGTGATCTGACAGTGGGAGAAAGAAATTTACGAGGGCTACGTATCAACAACACTATGGTATCGCCCTGAAGATGCAACATTGCCTGTACAGACAACCTGGTACGTTTTTTTTTATTTCCTCCGCGAGTGATGTTCCTGAAACCCCGCCAAGGATATGTCAAAATAGGCCTCCTCGGCACACCAACGAGATAAACCCAGAACACCCACCCTCCACCCCAGACCCCCAGACTATATTGAAAAAATGAAAATTAAGCTATCACACCATTCGGCAAGCTCAGAAGAAAGTTGGATTTTTTTTTTTTTTTTGACCTTGCAGTGAATCACAAAGTGTTTTCATTATTATGCAATAAATTGATAGCATAGGGATCAACAAAAAATGTTCCCATATTTAAAAAAAAAATTGTATGGCTTGCGGAACACAACTCCAAGAAAGATGCTCCCGGAAGCCATAAGGTGGAGCCAAAGGAATTGCAGTGTTGACCACTGTTGTGTATATAAAGTGCATTTTGGGGGGGGGGGAATTAAATCCCCAAAGAAAATCTCCCCAGAAAATGGAGAGGTGTATTTGTAAGAAAAGGGTATAAGATACACCTAAGCCCCCTCATGCTTAAGCACCTTATAACTAAATGGTTCCAACGTCCACTGGACTGTGCTGTTTCAAGGGAGAGAGAGCGGAGGGGTGGGGATGGGGAGAGGGAAGACGGTGAACGTGATGGGGAACGGTAAGAGCAGTTTATACAGTCCACTCGCAGTTAAGGGGGCAGATAAATAATTCACCGTTTTTTTTTTTTGAGGGGGGTTTGAAGAAGGATTTAACTGAACACATTTTCCTCCCCCCCCCCCCCCCCCCCTAGGGGATACGACTCCAGCCATTTTGGCTGGGACCAAACGCACGGAAAATTCATTTGGCATTATCTGGCCATCTCCAAGGCAACTGCGGGTGAAAAACACCCTCAGAGTGGGTCACAGGGGGCCTGTGGGTCGAAAAACGACCCAGAAGCCACCCCAGAATACAAAAAAATGGAAAAAAATAGTGAAAAAACGGCTTTTTTCACGTTTTGGCCACTTTGGGCAAAATAGCGATTTTTCGAGAAAAAAATCAAAAACCGGGATATTTTTTGACATCACAAAGCCTCCTTTGGCACAAATATACCCCAAAAGTGGCCTGTGAGTCCATTCCAACCTGTTTTGGACATATTTGACACTTTTGGAAGTGTTTTTTTGGTGTTTTTAGGTCAAAAAAATGCCCAAGACGTCCCCAAGACATCCCCAAGACACTTTGCACACCCCCTGTTACGGTCATATTTTTTTCGTTTTTTTGCCTGAAACCCCCAAAATACCCCTCCCGGACCCCACATAGTCCCGAATATCCATCACACACCCACTCAGAGTGAGTAGAAGCACCCCAAAAAAAATATTTTTTAAAGCCCTTCAACTTCAACATGGATGCTGCCGAAACTGAAGCACAATTTTAGGGCTTTAAAAAATATTTTTTTTGGGGTGCTTCTACTCACTCTGAGTGGGTGTGTGATGGATATTCGGGACTATGTGGGGTCCGGGAGGGGTATTTTGGGGGTTTCAGGCAAAAAAACGAAAAAAATATGACCGTAACAGGGGGTGTGCAAAGTGTCTTGGGGATGTCTTGGGGACGTCTTGGGCATTTTTTTGACCTAAAAACACCAAAAAAACACTTCCAAAAGTGTCAAATATGTCCAAAACAGGTTGGAATGGACTCACAGGCCACTTTTGGGGTATATTTGTGCCAAAGGAGGCTTTGTGATGTCAAAAAATATCCCGGTTTTTGATTTTTTTCTCGAAAAATCGCTATTTTGCCCAAAGTGGCCAAAACGTGAAAAAAGCCGTTTTTTCACTATTTTTTTCCATTTTTTTGTATTCTGGGGTGGCTTCTGGGTCGTTTTTCGACCCACAGGCCCCCTGTGACCCACTCTGAGGGTGTTTTTCACCCGCAGTTGCCTTGGAGATGACCAGATAATGCCAAATGAATTTTCCGTGCGCAAAAAATGGCTGGAGTCGTACCCCCTACCCCCCCCCCCCCCCCCCCACCAGGCATGAGAATAAGGCCCGGACCCCGGACCCCGGACCCGGCCCCCCGGAACCCCACACCCCCCTACCCTACTCTTGCTCCCTTCCCACCCTCTAAGAACTTGTCCATTTTGGAAAAGTGACCCCACCACTGGCCGCACGGATTCCGAAAATGCAAATGCCGGTGTTTTTTGGTATTTTCATTTTGCACTCTGCCCGGCACCTTGCCCGGCACCTTGCCCGGCACCTTGCCCGGCACCTTGCCCGGCACCTTGCCCGGCACCTTGCCCGGCACCTTGCCCGGCACCTTGCCCGGCACCTTGCCCGGCACCTTGCCCGGCACCTTGCCCGGCACCTTGCCCGGCACCTTGCCCGGCACCCTGTCCGGCACCCTGTTAAACCCCGACACCCCCACCCATTCCCAGCACCAACACATCCACAACAGAAATTTTACTATGTCATCACCCCAGGCAGCTGTACATGACAGCCTGTCCGGCACCCCCGCTGTCAAGAGGGGGTCCCGAGAAAGCCCCATTTGTGAATCTTTACATAGATTAGAGTCAGCTTAGAGATCCCCTCACCCCACCCCACACCCAACGTGTCGTTCAGCACTCCAAAAAACCGAGACCCCCTCACCCCCACCCCACCCCTTGTGAGAATAGCCCGGACCCCGGACCCCGGACCCGCACCCCCCTAACCTTATTCTCATGCCTGCCCCCCACTCTGCTTTGGATCTTTCAATTTCAAAAGAAAAATAAAGAGAGAGAGAGAGAGAGAGAGGGGGGGAAAAGGGTGCAGTTTGATAGTACAAATGCACTGCGGACGCAGGTTTTGTTTTGTGCGTAAAGTGTGTAATAAATATTCTGTGTTGATATTTTTTTTTTCATTACTGCAATACACTCCCACTTACCTGGACCGTGAAGAGGAAACCTCTTTGAGGCCGAAAACAAGGTGCGTGGGGAGGAGGGGAGACAAGAAGAAAAAAAAGCTGCTGGTAAGAACGAATTGAAATGATGAATCAAGCCTTGTGGGGGGCATCCATCTGTTCTTTTTTTAAAAAAATGAGAAAGGCCTCTCGTGCTTGGTCACCTAAAGTAAAACATTATTTAACAATGTGTAACCTTTTGTGATCTCCATAGTTTAGAGACCCTTTTTTTCTTTCTTTTTTGTGAAAAAAGAGAAGAGGGAGGGGGGAATCTGGTCTACGTTTGTATTTGCAGTGCAATAATATTTTTTTTTATTGTGTTTTACCCACTGCTCCCTTTGTAGTATGGTTCCCGAATCATTTAGTAAACAAAACTGCACAACAAGGTGCACACAAAAAAACTCAACTACGATACATGCCCATGCAGGAAATACCCATAATTCATTTCAAAAACATACACAGCAATGTGTAACTGCTCCACTCTTAACAATAAATTGCCCACAACTGCTTTTACACACACAACACACATAGGAGCCATATTCTGCAAGAATTACCCCCATTAGTGATCAAACACACAACAACAAAAAAAACTCGCTACGGGAATGAAGAGACCCGGGTTCTCCATCGCCTACAAACCTCGGGGCAACTACACTCAGAGGGGAGCTATCGACACAGTCACCTTGCACGTTCAAGGCACACAGCCTAGAGGGAGGAAGAGGGGATGTTGGAAGGATGGTGATGTGGAATAATCGTTCGGTTGTTTTTTTTGTTCCTTTCTTGTCACGGATACTCTCAGACCTGGGAGGAAAATGAAAAAGCCAGATTCACAACTTATTCCCAGATCAGGCAGTATCCGTGGTCTTTTCTTTCTTTTTTTTTGTTTTTTGCACATTTGTTCAAGGGGTTAGTCAGCTTTTTGTTACGTTGGGTCACTGATTTTGACGCATGTTTGCCGGTGTTTGCCAGCCGTTTAACACAAACATGGGTCAAAACCAGGTGGTCAATTCAAAAAAATAAGCTTTGTCGCTCCATTTTTATGATTTGTCCTCCATAACAATTACGTTTTGCAGTTGTTGTTGTAGCTTTTTTGAAACCTTTTTTTTACCATTCCTTTTTAGGGAACGGAGCATGTACGGTCCAAGAAAATAGAGTAGGTAGAGGTAGGGCTAAAGAGGAAGTTGCCTTTCCTAAACGTGCACAACAACTGGCAAAAAAAAAGGGGGGGGGGGAGAGGTGTCGTCACTCACCTTTTTCATCATTGAAATAAACATTGTTTACCAATGGTACACTCCAATACTGTTGCCCCTCTTTTTTCGTTCTATTTTTCTTCAGGTAAAGCGAACATTATTGCGGGAGAAAGAAAAAAAATATAGTAAAGCTGATAACATACACCTTGTTGTGCAAGGAAGGCTGTTATTACCTCACCATTTGCAATGGTTCTGCACGCACACAAAAAAAAATTCACTGTTGAGGCTAGGATGATTACAGACGTTGTTGCATCTGGTCAAGCCTTCCCGTACACTAACATTTTAAACACACTCGTTTTGACTGTTTAAAAAAAAACGCAGTCATGAAAACAAAGGATGGACAAAAAGCAGTTCTAATGAGGGGTGAATATTATCTTTGGAAAAGAGAACAAAACGTTTTTTTTTTTTTTTTTGTCGCTGTTGAAAGTAAGATGATAGTAACGGTGCGGCGCTATGTTGAAAATATTGATACAAAGATCCGACCTTTTTTGATGGATTTAAAAAAAAAATTAGTGTAGACACCCGAGGATGTGATCCAAGGATGTGATGTACCATAATTTTTTTCCCTTCTTTCCATTGAAAGTTGTAAGAACAAGATTGCAACAAGCTGGCAGTGGTTTTTCTTTTATTTTATTTTATTTCAATTAAAAAAGGGGATGAAAAAAAACCCCCCGATCTCGCTTCCAATAAGGGAAGTGATGCCTTGAGGGGTACAATGGCTCCGCTCTTCTCAGAAAATAAAAAACTGTGGTTGATACAAGCACCTCCGACTGACCCACGATGCCAGCCATCCTGATGAAAGCAACAAGCACTCTGCAGTCTACAACAGTAGATGTAAAAAAGAAGCCTGATGACTTTCCCGTACCGTAAGAGTACTAAACCGTAAGAGAACTAAAAAATAAACTTTGTAAGATGAAACCTGATTGGTGCTCCGGGAGGGGTCGATATTGACAGGTCGCTGACACAGGGACTCTATACACACACCCCCTGATATTGACAGGTCGCCGACAGGTTACCGACAAGTCGTGACACGTCGCTGACAGGTCGTTGACCGACTTCCGAAAGCACCACTGACGGGTTTTTTTTCCATTGAAGGGGGGTGAGCTCTATATTCTATTGAAAACCCTCTTTGTATTAGAAAACTTGGTTGCATTAGTGTACACTCATTCAGGGTTCCCTAATGGGGGGGTTTTTTTCCCTTGAAAACTTGGTTGTTTTAGTGTAGACACCCGAAGATGAACTCCACTATACTACACGGATCTAAGTGCTGCCGGAAATTTCCTTTTTTTATTATTGTGCGCAGAACACTGTTGTACCCAATATGGTGTCAGTATTAGTGTAGGCCCGAGGATGAGCTCCACTATACCGATACTGTGTCACCCACAGTAGTCCCTCGATGATGTCCGATGGGAGCCATGCAAGGATTCAAGCAGATTCGAGAGATGTTCTGTTTTGTAGGTCTTTTCAATTACTGTTCTCAGAATGGTGTTCTCTGACCTAGAATGGGAGATCCGAGTTTAAAAAAAGGAAACAAAAAAAAAAATTGACAGATGAATGTGCCTTTCATGCATACACACATTTGAATCACAACTAAAAATTGGCTCGAAACACGAAGTCTCTTCTCGTGACAGTGTACCTTGATATAGTGCACCGTGGGTGGAATTGAATGATGCAAGAAATCTACATTGGGGGGGAAAATGGGATTTAAAAAAAAGAGAAGTTGAAAGTCAGCGGAAAGATGCTGACTTCAAAAATATTGAAAAAGGCATCCCAGAAAGGGGCTAAAAAAACTGCTATTAAAAAAAGCGGTACCCGGCACCCCCCCTTCGGTTCTGGAAAAACACCGAAGGTGTTATTGAATCTGCATCATTCACCAAAAAAAAAAAAAAAAAAAAAAAAACTACACTGGATTTGGTATCACTGAGCAGCTTTGCCATCGCTTCGTTGCGGAAAAGATTGGGGAAATGAAGAAAATGTGGTTGATAAGACATTGTTTGTAATATTTTGAAGAAACAAATCAAACGGGTGGAGGGGTAAGTAACGAATGAGAACACAGGAAAAACAAACTAACGCATTTAACATAAGTAAGAACTAAACAACGTATGAGGTATACTTCTAATCGTATTTAACCTCAAAAGAGACGTCGCGCCGTGCCTGCGCAGACATGTAACTCCCCCACACGCTCGATACAAGTACAAGAGTGATGCCAATGATATATCTGTAGGTAAGTGGTAAGTGGTCGTCATTGATACCAGAGGGTATGTAATATATTGTTTGAAAATTTGGCTGAAAAGACCAGTGAAGACTCTGAGGATGTCAGAACAAATCAAAACTGCCAGACATTTTTAAAAAAAAAGTAAAGTTGATAGTGCAGAGGCCTCTGGGACGCGGCCCTGACACTCCCGTGGGCTATCGAATACCCAGAGTGCTGAGGGCCTGGGACCTCCTCTGTAGTTGGATGGTGTCGGCGGAGCAGCAAGGTCAGTGGTGGAACTGCCCGAGGCAGGTGGAGTTGGGGAACTCCCTCTGGACTGCGTTTCTCACAAAACAAATGTTCGCCCCCAAGGGCCTGACCGCGGCGTACGTGAAGGCGCACACTCTGAAACACAGGGAGAACGTGCACCCATGCTTCAAAGCAGGGGCCACCCACGACCAGCAGGCGGCGACGGCGGCGAAGGCGAAGCACGCAGCCGCCGTTGCGAGTGGCAAGGGAACAAGGGGGGGGCGGCCGGAGCAACAGCAGGGGCAGAAAATACCCCAGCGACAACAACGACAACAAGAAGGGGGGGCCGAAGGGCCGCGACCACAGCTCGGGAAACGGCAGGGAAGCAGTGACTGGCTTCTCCCTGCCCCCCTTCTGCCAGTACCCCCCCGTTCCCTCCCTCCAAAAACCCGTTGTAAGGTTTTAACAGGGCATGCGCCGCCCGTAGGATTCGACACCAGCAACCTCATCGCCGTGAGGATGCGCGAGTACATGAACGCGATGTACAAACCCCCACAACGGAGCCACAGAACGCACGAGTTGCATTTAAAAAAAGGTACAAAAATGCTAGCAAAAAAATGGCATACCCTGGACTGAGAAGACTAGAGTTGTCCTCAACAAAGGAAATCACAAACACCAGCTGTGCACTAATCGCAAGCGCAACAGTGAGGGGGTGCAGGAACGAGAGCACATGGATCAACAGCGAGTTCCCCACGGTCAAAGCGGCCACAGCTGTGAAATACCGCCACTCTGAGTAATCAGACAGCTCGTTGAAGATATCCGGTACGGATGCACCCCAGACAAGAGCCAGAGGGAGGTGGACCAGCGACGAGAACAGTTGCGACATAAAGAGCAAGAGGATCAACGAGATGGAGTTGCGCAGCTTGTGTGCCAACATCAACTCCACGGCGGAGAAGACAGACGACGTCATCCCTATGCAGATGCCAGCCCCGAAGTGTGCAGGGTTGTCGACACCCTTCATCAAAGCGTTGCTCACCATCAACCCCATGCCCACCATCGCCGCAAACGCTGACGTAAACTCCGATGCGAAGAGCTGCTGCCGTGTGAGCAGCCTGAAGACCAGAAGCATAAAGGTCTCCTGTGTGATCGCGATGTGCACAGGCACGTCACCACCCTGATTCCCCGTGGTGTAGTCCAACGCCACCTGCCCCGACGCACGCTCCAACGCCATCACAAGCCCAAGAAGCGCCAACATCCCCAGGCCCTTCTTCGATGCGAGGAATGCCTTATCCTCAGGGGTAGGGTTCCACATACACGGAAACAGAAAGCCCAGCAGCACAGCCTGCCCAATACTTGTCCACCATGCAAGCACAGGGGGCGCCACATTGTCCGAGAGCGTCGACTCCTTCTCCATCTTCTGCAGGTCGTATGCTGCGTAGGCTAGCAGTGCGTTCACAACGATGAGACACATCCACGCCCAGCGAGGACGCTTGAAGCTCACATCCAGGACAATGGCGCACTGGTCCGTTGCCTCGTACACATACACACTCTCAATGGGCTTGCCATCGAAGGTGAGGAATCCTACACGCTTCTTCACCGGCACCTCCGCAACAAGCGGACGCGACGCACGCGACTGCACCTCCGACATGAGGGCCTCGTCATCCGAGAGCGGCAAGCCTGGTGTCGTGCGCCCCCGCTCTGTGCACTTATCCAGCGCACACTCGCTGTCGGCACGGCCGCTGTCATAACACCCCTCATCCACGGGCGACAGTGTAGTGCGTATGGAAATAGCAGCAGTGTGCGGGTCGTAGTTGAGGGCCGCAAGCCTCCCTGTGGGGGAGTGCCCGTAGACGGCGTTGTTGTAGGCCAGCGAGGCTGCCTTGGAGCTGGCAGAGGGCACGCAGGAGGGCACGCTGATGGCGTGCGAGCGCCCGCCACGTGGCGAGGGTGGCTGTGGTGCTGGAGAGGCGCGGGACACTGGTGTGCGGTCGAGAAGGGACGTCCGTTCGTGCGACAGCTTTGGCGTCGACAGGATGGAGTGGTGGTATGAATCGGGCCGTTCAGAGATGCTGATCGGTACGGAGTAGGCACTGCCGCAGTCGCTTCCTGCTGCGCCTGGGGGAAGGGGTGCGAGGCCTGCACCGTCCACATTCCCAACAGGAGGCTGTGACGCATCATGTGTCGGTGTCAACGACCCTGTCGCAAGCATCCCGTCCACAAGGTGGCTTACCTGCACATTCAGCCGCTCGCTCACCTCCCGCAAATCAAGCCGCCACTCCCGCGAACCACCCGCATGAGCATCACGTTCCCTAGCCGACCCGTACCCCTCCCTCGAACAAAAACTCCCACCCAACGCTGCGTCAAAGGCATCACCAGACACACTACTATGGTAAGACATGCAAACCCTTTTGCCTTCACTGGTAGAGTTATGAAGTTTGAGAGGAAAATGTTGGGAAATTGGAGAAAAGAAAAGCGGGGCAGCGGGAGGGGAGAGGGAGGGGGGAGGTGTTTAGTGTCTTAACTTAATTTGAACGGATGAATGTGACAAAAAAAAAAGGGTTGACTTGAAATATAACAGCCCCTTATGAACAGTGTACCGTGGTACAATGACCGGGTGTACCGAGGTAAACTGCAGCCCTACACCTATTTTGAGGTTTGCAAAATAAAATGTATGGAAAAAAGATCGGGTCTTTTGTTTGTGCGCTCAAAGCCGGGAAAACAAAAAGGTGAAAAAATGTGTTAAACTGAAGTACGGTTGTTGTGGTTAATTGAGTACTCAAAGAAACAAGCAAGCTTCTGTTTTTTTCAATCCGTTTTGTTTGCCCTGCAGCGCTGCCTCCAATCTTTTTAGAATTGACAACAAGTTGTTTTATCAAAAAAAAAGGGGGCACAAAAAGCTATTCTGGTGTGGCTGACCCGAAAATTTAGACCCTTTTGGGCCATTCTTGGCCATCCAACAACGATGAATTTGCCACACCGTATTCTCTAGCAATAGTTAGCAATTATTATTGCAAACACTGCGTTTTAGTTTTTTTTTTCTTTTTTCCTTTTTTTTGAAAACTTGGTTGTATTAGTGTAGCCACCCTCCAGAGTGTGCTCCACTATACTAAACACTGTTACCTCACCGCAGACGAGCGCGATGATCTCTCTTGTGTCATTGTTATGTACCAACCAAAATCTGCTTAGGCATCTAAAAAGGCCTGTTTTTGCCACTTTAAAATGAATATTTTCACGCCAAAAAAAGATGTACAGGTGGATAGGTGGATTTTATGGACACTGAGATCTTTTTTTCTTTCTTTTCTATTTTTTTTTTTTTTTTTAATTTGCAAGCCATGGAAAGTACACAGGCAGCATCTTTCATCCCCCTGTGAGTGTGGTAAAGCATAGGTAACCCCCTGTTGTCTGACTCCAAAAAGGACATCACTGCAGACCGGCTAGCTACACTGAACAGGCCGAAACAATGATTCTACCCCTACCACACCCCCCCTTTTCTTCTCTGGATTGGCTAGAATAAATATCCTCCTATATACCTCTAATTTATAGATTCGGCAAAAAATTGAGTCTATTCAAAGTCTCACCCTGACCCATAAATTAGGGATTAGGGTGTTTACAACCTTTAGTGGGAGACAAGGACGTTCTCGTCGCAGAGCGGGCAGCTCTCTTTGTTTGACATTCGGAGGTCGAAGGGTGTGTATGGGAGGAATGCGGAGAGCACGTCGTATGTGTCGCAGGGCTCTGCTGGGAGGTTGAGCGCTTCGAGTAGGACTGGGAGGGGGAAGGAGGGGAGGCGTTCCCCTGCTGTGCCGTCTTCGGATTCTGAGGCAAGCGAGGTGAACTCACCGCCGCAGCGGACAGCCCTGCGTGCCAAGACCTTGAGCAGATCCTTGGGTGCGTAGCGTGTGGCAACGTTCAAGCAGTCTGCCACCCGTCGAATGCGTTCCAGAGAGATTGTAGTGCTGTCGCCACACCACGCCCGCTTCTGCCCCGCCGCCTCCCCCACCACCCGAAACCCCACCACCGCGTCCGCATGCTTCACATCAAACAACATCGTCGCAGTCGTCATCTCCTTCCCGGAACGGTACCACTCCTCCCGCAAAGTCCGCAGCCGTGCGCCTGCTTCTGCACCAGAGAGCTCCCCAGAGAGCAGGCGTGTCTCAAGTCTCTCCAAGTCCTTCGTGTACAGAGAGGTGACGGGGAATTCATTTGCAGGAGCAAGGCGAGTGCTACGCCGCATTGTATTGCCGTTTGCAAGTGGTAAGGAGGGGGAATCGGGTGTGCCACATCCAGAAGCCTGTCGGGCAACAAGAGGTAGCGTTTCGTCGTCCGTCAGCGTATGTGCGATGCAGCCTAAAATCAGATGAGTGTAGTCCCAAACCTGCCTGAAGTCTTGACTCACCGGGATCAAGGAGGAGATGCGCATCAGTGGGATGGTTGGGTGGGTGCAAAGGACTCTGTGGTTAGAAGTTTGCAGTGCAGATGCTGCGGCGTAGAATGTTTGCGGCTTTCGCACGACCCTGTCGTTGCACACCTCTCTGACGAGGAGGTCAGGCGAGTACTCATGCCCGCAGTAGACAAACGCCTCAGGCCTGCAGCGCTCGAGGATGGCTGCGTGGTTCTGTGTCATCTGCGTTTCGTTGCCCTCGAAGACAGCACCTGCGCCGCCATGGAAGACAGTGTCGCCAGAGAACACAACAGAGTCACGCCCATCCACGCAGCTCCCTTCCAAAGAATAAGCAACAGACCCCTCGGTGTGGCAAGGAAGGGCGATGACCTCAAACCTTAAAAGGCCCGGCCCAACCTGGATAACCTCACCATCCGAGCACAGCGACGTGCAGTGTGGGACTCGCTCCGAGGCAAACACCCTCCACGAAGCCGGTGGTGTAGGCTCTGTGTCGGGGCTGATGTCCATGTATTTTTGATACAGCAGCTGTGGGAGCTCTGCATTGCCAGCCATGTGGTCCCAGTGGTGGTGTGTAGTCAGGATGGCGACCACATCAACAGTTTCCCCGCAAAACACGTCGCGTGATATGTCGATGATGCAGTCGGCTATCTTGTCGGCTTCACCAGGGTCGACAACAGCTGCGCACACAGTGCCCGTCTCCCCCTCCTCCTCCACGATCAGGTACGAGTAATTGTCATTGAAGTTCATCATCGCAAACACCCGAGCTTTCCTGTCTCGCCCAATGTTCGCCCCAGGGATTTCACACCATTTCAAACTCAACGGTGAGCCGCGACTCTTCAGAGCGTAGACATGAATCCACTTGCAATATGGGAGATATATGTGGAAGTACACAGGATACCAAAATACCTTCCAAATGCCAAGGACCAAGAGCGACAAAACGAGGCACGGGACAGATGTGACCGTCGCGGCAAGAGTGAGTGCAACTATTAAGAGGAGGCCCGCCACGCCAGAAAGAACGGCTGTGCAGTGCACAAATGCTTCCCAAACAGTCATTCTCGGGACATCAGTGCCTGCAATGGGAGTATGTGACTGGAGAGACTCACTTGATTGAAACGAACTGTTCATGTCTGGTGTGCTGCATTCCCTGTCAGTTTAGTTTGTTTGGGAGGCCTGGGTGGGAGTGGTGTGAGTGTTGAAGAAGAAAAAAATGATGGCTGGTGTTGTGTCGGGATCATGGGTCGGGACTCCGATCTCGTTGTTTTTTGTTTTGTTTTCTTTTTTTGTTGTTTCGACAATCGCCTACCGAGGTAGGTTCTGCAATGTCACCCGAAGCTATTGTACTTAAAAGAGATGGACGCAGGTCGTCCTCAACCCTAGAAAGTAACTTTTATTTATTTGTTTTTTTTTGCATTCAAGTGCCACAAAAGTTGCATCATCAAAGTTTGGGACTGGGGTGGGTAAAAGTCTAGCAATCTGCAGAGAAATTAAAGTAGTTGGCAAAAAAGGTTGCATGCACCTTGTTTCAGTCCTCATTGCACACATGAGTAGCAACAGAGGGGGGCATCGTCAGTGCAAGACCCTCCGTGATGCAAAGAGTTTTGAACCACAGTTGCTATTACCAAACAGTTTTTCACAATCTACTTGTCATCTCAAAAACCAAAACCTTGACCAGTCGATATAACCTCGGCGACTTGGCTTCTGTCAGCTCGCAAGGGAGGTGTCGCTAAGCACCTGTCCAGGTGGACTTGCTGCCCTTAAAACTTTTTTTTTTTTTTTTTTTTGCTTTTTTTTGAAAAATAATGCGTCAGTGCAGTGGTCGTCTCACACAGCGATCTCCACTCACTAAGAAGCCGAGACCACTGCAAGCAGTGGCCTCGGAGGGCCGCTCGTTTCATTGCTCAGTTGCGTAACATGATTTCTCTTATTATTGGATGGGGCGACATCATCATCGGATGAAGGCTGATCACGTTGACATTGACTGTTGACATTGCCGCAATGGGGGACACGAGGGGTGGGTGTTTCCTTTTCTGGCGCTTCTCACGTGGGGTGGGGTACCTCAGGGGGGAGGTCTCTCTGTTTCTTTTTCCGCGGGCACGAACACGCTGACGTGGGGTGGGGGAGGAGGAGGAAACACTGTCACAATCACACTCACACACGGATGTTTTTTTTTTTTTTTTTTTTTTTTTTGTATTGACGTCACTATCTTTTTTGTGAGAACCTTGATAATGCGATTGGGTCGGTCATCAGGTCGAATCCCCACAGATGGTGCAGTCATCTTCGTCGTGGGCACGGAGTTCCACTCTTGCCCTGTGCAGGTCCAGCTCCTTCAGGGTGGTCTTCATGTCCATGGGAGAGAAGTAGTGCATGGCCGCCCCCTTCCTTGTGCTGAGGTGGAAGTGAGGCACTACGCAGTCCCTTTTGCCCATCTCCAACTGCACCTGTCTCGTCAGGTCGCGCAGAGTCGCTCCGCTCTCGAAACTCGTATCATACTCATGGACTGTGTCGATGTGGTCCACAACCCTCACCCGCACATCTTTGTCACCCTCCACACCATCCACGGGAACATCTGCAACGTCTGCAAACCAGAAGAAAGGCTGCGGCCCTGTCCTGCTCGTGGTGAAGCCTCTTCCGTACCAATAATGGGCTGCGGGGCGACGTGGCCGTTTAACGGTGTAGCCGTGAAAGCCGGAGTCGCACACGTCTTCTTCTTCATAGAACGGGTACGACGACAGAAAACTCCGCCTGTTTATCGCATGGAGAACGTGCTGGGTGCTCAAATGCGGATAGAAACTGCTCATGAACGGGTGGTAGCCTCTTCGAAAACCGGCGCCCTTGCGTGCACCTCCGTTCCCCTTTTTCCAACCTTTTGCCCCTTTGCCTGTTTTATGGTGCTGAACGAACTGCTTGCATGAGTAGTGCGCAGTGGGAATCACGTCCGAAAGTGTCTCACAAAAGGGCATTTTTGTCCATACAAACGCACCCGGTCCAAAGCGTTCCGTGTATTTTTCACCTTGCTTCCTTATCGAGCTCAGCACGTCCTGGTGCGAAAGGGATGGAATCACCAGCATGTTCTTTGCGTCCATCCAGTTCACCTCCACACCGTCGAGAACCACCGGCGGGTTGAACATGAAGTCCGGTACGCAAGCATTCTGCTGCGTTAACAGTTCATTCTCCTTCCGCTGAGATTCGGTGGTGAAGCACACCTTTGCCTTTTCGAGCAGTTCCTTCAAGAGCTCTTCCCCATGCTCGCCAGACTTATTGCGTGCCAGAACGGTGTCGTCAATATCATAATCATCGGAGCTCAGCTTATGATAGGTGTGCCTGTCGTACGACCCGGCCTGTATGGCGCACATCGCCCATCTCAACTCGGGCGTCTCCGCATTTTTGTCGGCGAAGTTTTCCTTAAAGTTCTGAACTGCAGACTTGATAAACTTGCGCCCCTTGCACATGAAAATGACGAGCTCCGTAGTTGTGGTGTTGTACTCCTTCGCAAGTGCAAAAAGTCCGGGTGGCGTGCAGGAATCTTCATCCGACAGCAACTTCTCCCGCAGCGCATCAGCGTCAGGGTTCTCCCACAGCGCTGTGGTGGCACGATCCAACTCCGCCTTCTGTTTGACTCTGATGATATAGCTCCTGTGGTTCTTTTCGGTCAGCTCCGTGAAGAGGAGTGCGTGCAGCTTTGGTGAAGTATCCTTCCAGCCACTAAGCACCGCTGCAGGATGTGCGTTTACCTCAATTTTGGGGAGTTCTGTGATTGCTGCGATGACTTTGCTGCTCAGAGTTGCCTTGCCTTCAAGGTGCTTCATAAGCGGGTGACTTGCTGGCTTCGGTGCTGGCGATTTTTTCCCCTTCTGTTTTTTGCTCTCATTCTTTGGCGGGGGTGGAACTGCCGCCTCAGCATTGGTTGGGCTGTTGCTGGTGTCGTCCTCCGCTGTCTCCTTGCTCGCTTTCTCCTGCCCATTCTTGTTCTTCTTCTTTTTCTTCTTCTTTGAGGTGGCTGTGGTGTCTGCAGGGGGGGTAACGGTAGGTGCATCAGGGGTTGTGACCGGCGTGACTACATGTTCCTCTAAGTTGACGTTCCTGGCAAAAGTTACTTTGCTTTTTGGCACCATTTCGCTCGACATAACAAAATGAAAAAAAAAAATAATCCTGTAAGTTAGTATATGGTGATGCTGTTGATGTGTGGGAGGAGAGTATACATTCGTCGGCAGACAAAAAGTATTTGGTGGGTCAGAACATATCTCTTGCAAACTAAATATGGGGAATTTTCATGGGGATTCACTCTTGCATTGTCCCCAGGTGACGTTACAGACGGAAAATACGCCTCCTCGTACACACGGTAAGAACAGAGCGGATGGACATCCAAAGAGCTCGCGTGAGGCGCATAACGACAAAGAACATGACAATAAATCTTTCCTTCCTGTCGTGCAAAGGCATGTTACCTAACAAACGCCCAATAATAATATCACAACAACTCATCAAACACTTTTCCTCTCACAAAACCAGCACACACAACAGATGAAAACTGGAGACGTGGGGATTCAGGGGATGCAGTCGATGTAGAGACGATTGTCAGTGGGGAGTGAGGGTTGCACTAACCTAGTAAACCAAAACACAGATAGTTCAGGAAGAGAAAAACGAAAAACATAAGGCACACCATTCACGCACATCCAAACACAACAGTCACTTCAACAACACACCTAAAACCCAAATGCTACCATAACAAATGTCCTCGCAAATAACCTCGTCTAATACACAACAGGCACCAACGCGTCCACAGCAACACGACGAAAGCAACTCAGCTAGAATAGAATAATCCCCGAGGAGAGGAAAACACGTCACGTGGAAACCTTCGCATTCAAAGGGACGCCCTATGCGTTAGAACCGATGCGCGAGAACGGAGTCGTTAGAAGCGATGTGTTAGAACGGACGCGTTAGAACCGACGCGTTAGAACCGACGCCTTACATCGGACGCGTTGGAACCGACGCGTTAGAACCGACGCGTTAGAACCGACGCGTTAGAACGGACGCGTTACATCAGACGCGTTAGAACCGACGCGTTACATCGGACGCGTTGGAACCGACGCGTTAGAACGGACGCGTTAGAACGGACGCGTTAGAACCGACGCGTTAGAACCGACGCGTTAGAACCGACGCGTTACATCAGACGCGTTAGAACCGATGCGTTAGAACCGACGCGTTAGAACCTACTCGTTACATCGGACGCGTTGGAACCACCGCGTCAGAACCGACGCGTTAGAACCGACACGATAGAACGGACGCGTTACATCAGACGCGTTATAACCGACGCGTTAGAACGGACGCGTTGGAACCGACGCGTTACATCAGACGCGTTAGAACCGACGCGTTAGAACCGACGCGTTACATCAGACGCGTTAGAACCGATGCGTTGGAACCGACGCGTTAGAACCGACGCGTTACATCGGACGCGTTAGAACCGACGCGTTAGAACCGACGCGTTAGAACCGACGCGTTAGAACCGACGCGTTAGAACCGACGCGTTACATCGGACGCGTTGGAACCACCGCGTCAGAACCGACGCGTTAGAACCGACACGATAGAGCGGACGCGTTACATCAGACGCGTTATAACCGACGCGTTAGAACGGACGCGTTGGAACCGACGCGTTACATCAGACGCGTTACAACCGACGCGTTAGAACCGACGCGTTAGAACCGACGCGTTAGAACCGATGCGTTAGAACCGACGCGTTACATCAGACGCGTTAGAACCGACTCGTTGGAACCGACGCGTTAGAACCGACGCGTTAGAACCGACGCGTTAGAACCGACGCGTTAGAACCGATGCGTTAGAACCGACGCGTTAGAACCGACGCGTTAGAACCGACGCGTTAGAACCGACGCGTTAGAACCGACGCGTTAGAACCGATGCGTTAGAACCGACGCGTTACATCAGACGCGTTAGAACCGATGCGTTGGAACCGACGCGTTAGAACCGACTCGTTACATCGGACGCGTTAGAACCGACGCGTTAGAACCGACGCGTTAGAACCGACGCGTTAGAACCGACGCGTTAGAACCGACGCGTTACATCAGACGCGTTAGAACCGACTCGTTGGAACCGACGCGTTAGAACCGATGCGTTAGAACCGACGCGTTAGAACCGACTCGTTACATCGGACGCGTTAGAACCGACGCGTTAGAACCGACGCGTTAGAACCGACGCGTTAGAACCGACGCGTTAGAACCGACGCGTTACATCAGACGCGTTAGAACCGACTCGTTGGAACCGACGCGTTAGAACGGACGCGTTGGAACCGACGCGTTAGAACCGATGCGTTAGAACCGACGCGTTAGAACCGACGCGTTACATCGGACGCGTTAGAACCGACGCGTTAGAACCGATGCGTTAGAACGGACGCGTTACATCAGACGCGTTAGAACCGACGCGTTAGAACCGATGCGTTAGAACGGACCCGTTACATCGGACGCGTTAGAACCGACGCGTTAGAACCGATGCGTTAGAACGGACGCGTTACATCAGACGCGTCAGAACCGACGCGTTAGAACCGATGCGTTAGAACGGACGCGTTAGAACGGACGCGTTGGAACCGACGCGTTAGAACCGATGCGTTAGAACCGACGCGTTAGAACCGACGCGTTACATCGGACGCGTTAGAACCGACGCGTTAGAACCGATGCGTTAGAACGGACGCGTTACATCAGACGCGTTAGAACCGACGCGTTAGAACCGATGCGTTAGAACGGACCCGTTACATCGGACGCGTTAGAACCGACGCGTTACATCGGACGCGTTGGAACCGACGCGTTAGAACCGACGCGTTAGAACCGACGCGTTAGAACCGATGCGTTAGAACCGACGCGTTACATCGGACGCGTTAGAACCGACGCGTTAGAACCGACGCGTTAGAACCGACGCGTTAGAACCGATGCGTTAGAACCGACGCGTTACATCAGACGCGTTAGAACCGACTCGTTGGAACCGACGCGTTAGAACCGATGCGTTAGAACCGACGCGTTACATCAGACGCGTTAGAACCGACTCGTTGGAACCGACGCGTTAGAACCGATGCGTTAGAACCGACGCGTTAGAACCGACGCGTTACATCGGACGCGTTAGAACCGACGCGTTACATCGGACGCGTTAGAACCGACGCGTTAGAACCGACGCGTTACATCGGACGCGTTAGAACCGACGCGTTAGAACCGACGCGTTAGAACCGACTCGTTGGAACCGACTCGTTAGAACGGACGCGTTGGAACCGACGCGTTAGAACCGATGCGTTAGAACCGACGCGTTAGAACCGACGCGTTAGAACCGACGCGTTAGAACGGACCCGTTACATCAGACGCGTTAGAACCGACGCGTTACATCAGACGCGTTAGAACCGACGCGTTAGAACCGATGCGTTAGAACGGACCCGTTACATCGGACGCGTTAGAACCGACGCGTTAGAACCGATGCGTTAGAACGGACGCGTTACATCAGACGCGTTAGAACCGACGCGTTAGAACCGACGCGTTAGAACGGACCCGTTACATCGGACGCGTTAGAACCGACGCGTTACATCGGACGCGTTAGAACCGACGCGTTAGAACCGACGCGTTACATCAGACGCGTTAGAACTGATGCGTTAGAACCGACGCGTTAGAACCGACGCGTTAGAACCGATGCGTTACATCAGACGCGTTAGAACCGACTCGTTGGAACCTACGCGTTACATCAGACGCGTTAGAACTGATGCGTTAGAACCGATGCGTTAGAACCGACGCGTTAGAACCGACGCGTTAGAACCGACGCGTTACATCGGACGCGTTAGAACCGATGCGTTAGAACCGACGCGTTAGAACCGACGCGTTAGAACCGACGCGTTAGAACCGACGCGTTAGAACCGACGCGTTACATCAGACGCGTTAGAACCGACGCCTGAGAACGGACGCGTTAGAACCGATGCGTTAGAACCGACGCGTTAGAACCGACGCGTTAGAACCGACGCGTTAGAACCGACGCGTTACATCAGACGCGTTAGAACCGATGCGTTAGAACCGACGCGTTAGAACCGACGCGTTACATCGGACGCGTTAGAACCGACGCGTTAGAACGGACGCGTTACATCAGACGCGTTAGAACCGACGCGTTAGAACCGATGCGTTAGAACGGACGCGTTAGAACCGACGCGTTACATCGGACGCGTTAGAACCGACGCGTTACATCAGACGCGTTAGAACCGACGCCTGAGAACGGACGCGTTAGAACCGATGCGTTAGAACCGACGCGTTAGAACCGACGCGTTAGAACCGACGCGTTAGAACCGACGCGTTACATCAGACGCGTTAGAACCGATGCGTTAGAACCTACGCGTTAGAACCGACGCGTTACATCGGACGCGTTAGAACCGACGCGTTAGAACGGACGCGTTACATCAGACGCGTTAGAACCGACGCGTTAGAACCGATGCGTTAGAACGGACGCGTTACATCGGACGCGTTGGAACCGACGCGTTGGAACCGACGCGTTAGAACCGATGCGTTACATCGGACGCGTTAGAACCGACGCGTTACATCGGACGCGTTAGAACCGACGCCTGAGAACGGACGCGTTAGAACCGACGCGTTAGAACCGACGCGTTAGAACCGACGCGTTAGAACCGACGCCTGAGAACGGACGCGTTAGAACCGACGCGTTAGAACCGATGCGTTAGATACGACGCGTTAGAACCGACGCGTTAGAACCGACGCGTTGGAACCGACGCGTTAGAACCGACGCGTTACATCGGACGCGTTAGAACCGACGCGTTAGAACCGATGCGTTAGAACGGACGCGTTACATCCGCCGCGTTAGAACCGACGCGTTACATCGGACGCGTTAGAACCGACGCGTTAGAACCGATGCGTTAGAACGGACGCGTTACATCAGACGCGTTAGAACCGACGCGTTAGAACCGATGCGTTAGAACGGACGCGTTACATCGGACGCGTTGGAACCGATGCGTTAGATACGACGCGTTAGAACCGACGCGTTAGAACCGACGCGTTAGAACGGACGCGTTAGAACCGACGCGTTGGAACCGATGCGTTAGAACCGACGCGTTACATCGGACGCGTTAGAACCGACGCGTTAGAACCGATGCGTTAGAACGGACCCGTTACATCGGACGCGTTAGAACCGACGCGTTACATCGGACGAGTTAGAACCGACGCGTTAGAACCGATGCGTTAGAACGGACCCGTTACATCGGACGCGTTAGAACCGACGCGTTAGAACCGATGCGTTAGAACCGATGCGTTAGAACCGACGCGTTACATCGGACGCGTTAGAACCGACGCGTTAGAACCGACGCGTTAGAACCGATGCGTTAGAACGGACCCGTTACATCGGACGCGTTAGAACCGACGCGTTAGAACCGATGCGTTAGAACGGACCCGTTACATCGGACGAGTTAGAACCGACGCGTTAGAACCGATGCGTTAGAACGGACCCGTTACATCGGACGCGTTAGAACCGACGCGTTAGAACCGATGCGTTAGAACCGACGCGTTAGAACCGACGCGTTACATCGGACGAGTTAGAACCGACGCGTTAGAACCGATGCGTTAGAACCGATGCGTTAGAACCGACGCGTTACATCGGACGAGTTAGAACCGACGCGTTAGAACCGATGCGTTAGAACCGATGCGTTAGAACCGACGCGTTAGAACCGACGCGTTAGAACCGATGCGTTAGAACGGACCCGTTACATCGGACGCGTTAGAACCGACGCGTTAGAACCGATGCGTTAGAACGGACCCGTTACATCGGACGAGTTAGAACCGACGCGTTAGAACCGATGCGTTAGAACGGACCCGTTACATCGGACGCGTTAGAACCGACGCGTTAGAACCGATGCGTTAGAACCGACGCGTTACATCGGACGCGTTAGAACCGATGCGTTAGAACCGATGCGTTAGAACGGACCCGTTACATCGGACGCGTTAGAACCGACGCGTTAGAACCGATGCGTTAGAACCGACGCGTTACATCGGACGCGTTAGAACCGACGCGTTAGAACCGATGCGTTAGAACGGACCCGTTACATCGGACGCGTTAGAACCGACGCGTTAGAACCGATGCGTTAGAACCGACGCGTTACATCGGACGCGTTAGAACCGATGCGTTAGAACGGACCCGTTACATCGGACGAGTTAGAACCGACGCGTTAGAACCGATGCGTTAGAACGGACCCGTTACATCGGACGCGTTAGAACCGACGCGTTAGAACCGATGCGTTAGAACCGACGCGTTACATCGGACGCGTTAGAACCGATGCGTTAGAACGGACCCGTTACATCGGACGCGTTAGAACCGACGCGTTACATCGGACGCGTTAGAACCGACGCGTTAGAACCGATGCGTTAGAACGGACCCGTTACATCGGACGCGTTAGAACCGACGCGTTACATCGGACGCGTTAGAACCGACGCGTTACATCGGACGCGTTAGAACCGATGCGTTAGAACGGACCCGTTACATCGGACGCGTTGGAACCGACGCGTTAGAACCGACGCGTTAGAACCGACGCGTTAGAACCGACGCGTTAGAACCGACGCGTTAGAACCGACGCGTTAGAACCGATGCGTTAGAACCGACGCGTTACATCGGACGCGTTAGAACCGACGCGTTAGAACCGACGCGTTAGAACCGATGCGTTAGAACCGACGCGTTACATCAGACGCGTTAGAACCGACTCGTTGGAACCGACGCGTTAGAACCGATGCGTTAGAACCGACGCGTTACATCAGACGCGTTAGAACCGACTCGTTGGAACCGACGCGTTAGAACCGATGCGTTAGAACCGACGCGTTAGAACCGACGCGTTACATCGGACGCGTTAGAACCGACTCGTTAGAACCGACGCGTTAGAACCGATGCGTTAGAACCGACGCGTTACATCAGACGCGTTAGAACCGACTCGTTGGAACCGACGCGTTAGAACCGATGCGTTAGAACCGACGCGTTACATCGGACGCGTTAGAACCGACGCGTTAGAACCGACGCGTTAGAACCGATGCGTTAGAACCGACGCGTTACATCAGACGCGTTAGAACCGACTCGTTGGAACCGACGCGTTAGAACCGATGCGTTAGAACCGACGCGTTAGAACCGACGCGTTACATCAGACGCGTTAGAACCGATGCGTTAGAACCGACGCGTTAGAACCGACGCGTTAGAACCGACGCGTTACATCAGACGCGTTAGAACCGATGCGTTAGAACCGACGCGTTAGAACCGACGCGTTAGAACCGATGCGTTACATCAGACGTGTTAGAACCGATGCGTTAGAACCGACGCGTTAGAACCGACGCGTTAGAACCGATGCGTTAGAACCGACGCGTTGGAACCGACGCCTGAGAACGGACGCGTTAGAACCGACGCGTTAGAACCGATGCGTTAGAACCGACGCGTTACATCAGACGCGTTAGAACCGACGCGTTACATCGGACGCGTTAGAACCGATGCGTTAGAACCGACGCGTTACATCAGACGCGTTAGAACCGATGCGTTAGAACCGACGCGTTGGAACCGACGCCTGAGAACGGACGCGTTAGAACCGACGCGTTAGAACCGATGCGTTAGAACCGACGCGTTACATCAGACGCGTTAGAACCGATGCGTTAGAACCGACGCGTTAGAACCGACGCGTTACATCGGACGCGTTAGAACCGATGCGTTAGAACCTACGCGTTAGAACCGACGCGTTACATCGGACGCGTTAGAACCGACGCGTTAGAACGGACGCGTTACATCAGACGCGTTAGAACCGACGCGTTAGAACCGATGCGTTAGAACGGACGCGTTACATCAGACGCGTTAGAACCGATGCGTTACATCGGACGCGTTACATCAGACGCGTTGGAACCGACGCGTTAGAACCGATGCGTTAGAACGGACGCGTTACATCAGACGCGTCAGAACCGACGCGTTAGAACCGATGCGTTAGAACGGACCCGTTACATCGGACGCGTTAGAACGGACGCGTTACATCGGACGCGTTAGAACCGACGCGTTACATCGGACGCGTTGGAACCGACGCGTTAGAACGGACGCGTTAGAACCGACGCGTTAGAACCGACGCGTTAGAACCGATGCGTTAGAACCGACGCGTTACATCAGACGCGTTAGAACCGACTCGTTGGAACCGACGCGTTAGAACCGATGCGTTAGAACCGACGCGTTAGAACCGACGCGTTACATCGGACGCGTTAGAACCGACGCGTTAGAACCGACGCGTTAGAACCGACGCGTTAGAACCGACGCGTTACATCGGACGCGTTAGAACCGACGCGTTAGAACCGACGCGTTACATCGGACGCGTTAGAACCGACGCGTTAGAACCGACGCGTTAGAACCGACGCGTTAGAACCGACGCGTTACATCAGACGCGTTAGAACCGACTCGTTGGAACCGATGCGTTAGAACCGACGCGTTAGAACCGACGCGTTACATCGGACGCGTTAGAACCGATGCGTTAGATACGACGCGTTAGAACCGACGCGTTAGAACCGACGCGTTAGAACCGATGCGTTAGAACGGACCCGTTACATCGGACGCGTTAGAACCGACGCGTTACATCGGACGCGTTAGAACCGACGCGTTACATCGGACGCGTTAGAACCGATGCGTTAGAACGGACCCGTTACATCGGACGCGTTGGAACCGACGCGTTAGAACCGACGCGTTAGAACCGACGCGTTAGAACCGACGCGTTAGAACCGACGCGTTAGAACCGACGCGTTAGAACCGACGCGTTAGAACCGATGCGTTAGAACCGACGCGTTACATCGGACGCGTTAGAACCGACGCGTTAGAACCGACGCGTTAGAACCGATGCGTTAGAACCGACGCGTTACATCAGACGCGTTAGAACCGACTCGTTGGAACCGACGCGTTAGAACCGATGCGTTAGAACCGACGCGTTACATCAGACGCGTTAGAACCGACTCGTTGGAACCGACGCGTTAGAACCGATGCGTTAGAACCGACGCGTTAGAACCGACGCGTTACATCGGACGCGTTAGAACCGACTCGTTAGAACCGACGCGTTAGAACCGATGCGTTAGAACCGACGCGTTACATCAGACGCGTTAGAACCGACTCGTTGGAACCGACGCGTTAGAACCGATGCGTTAGAACCGACGCGTTACATCGGACGCGTTAGAACCGACGCGTTAGAACCGACGCGTTAGAACCGATGCGTTAGAACCGACGCGTTACATCAGACGCGTTAGAACCGACTCGTTGGAACCGACGCGTTAGAACCGATGCGTTAGAACCGACGCGTTAGAACCGACGCGTTACATCAGACGCGTTAGAACCGACGCGTTACATCAGACGCGTTAGAACCGATGCGTTAGAACCGACGCGTTAGAACCGACGCGTTAGAACCGACGCGTTACATCAGACGCGTTAGAACCGATGCGTTAGAACCGACGCGTTAGAACCGACGCGTTAGAACCGATGCGTTACATCAGACGTGTTAGAACCGATGCGTTAGAACCGACGCGTTAGAACCGACGCGTTAGAACCGACGCGTTACATCAGACGCGTTAGAACCGACGCGTTAGAACCGACGCGTTAGAACCGACGCGTTACATCGGACGCGTTAGAACCGATGCGTTAGAACCGACGCGTTACATCAGACGCGTTAGAACCGATGCGTTAGAACCGACGCGTTGGAACCGACGCCTGAGAACGGACGCGTTAGAACCGACGCGTTAGAACCGATGCGTTAGAACCGACGCGTTACATCAGACGCGTTAGAACCGATGCGTTAGAACCGACGCGTTAGAACCGACGCGTTACATCGGACGCGTTAGAACCGACGCGTTAGAACCGACGCGTTACATCAGACGCGTTAGAACCGATGCGTTAGAACCTACGCGTTAGAACCGACGCGTTACATCGGACGCGTTAGAACCGACGCGTTAGAACGGACGCGTTACATCAGACGCGTTAGAACCGATGCGTTACATCGGACGCGTTACATCAGACGCGTTGGAACCGACGCGTTAGAACCGATGCGTTAGAACGGACGCGTTACATCAGACGCGTCAGAACCGACGCGTTAGAACCGATGCGTTAGAACGGACCCGTTACATCGGACGCGTTAGAACGGACGCGTTACATCGGACGCGTTAGAACCGACGCGTTACATCGGACGCGTTGGAACCGACGCGTTAGAACGGACGCGTTAGAACCGACGCGTTAGAACCGACGCGTTAGAACCGATGCGTTAGAACCGACGCGTTACATCAGACGCGTTAGAACCGACTCGTTGGAACCGACGCGTTAGAACCGATGCGTTAGAACCGACGCGTTAGAACCGACGCGTTAGAACGGACGCGTTAGAACCGACGCGTTACATCGGACGCGTTAGAACCGACGCGTTAGAACCGACGCGTTACATCGGACGCGTTAGAACCGACGCGTTAGAACCGACGCGTTAGAACCGACGCGTTAGAACCGACGCGTTACATCAGACGCGTTAGAACCGACTCGTTGGAACCGATGCGTTAGAACCGACGCGTTAGAACCGACGCGTTACATCGGACGCGTTAGAACCGATGCGTTAGAACCGATGCGTTAGAACCGACGCGTTAGAACCGACGCGTTAGAACCGACGCGTTAGAACCGACGCGTTACATCGGACGCGTTAGAACCGACGCGTTAGAACCGATGCGTTAGAACCGACGCGTTACATCGGACGCGTTAGAACCGACGCGTTAGAACCGATGCGTTAGAACCGACGCGTTACATCAGACGCGTTAGAACCGACTCGTTGGAACCGACGCGTTAGAACGGACGCGTTGGAACCGACGCGTTAGAACCGATGCGTTAGAACCGACGCGTTAGAACCGACGCGTTACATCAGACGCGTTAGAACCGACGCCTGAGAACGGACGCGTTAGAACCGATGCGTTAGAACCGACGCGTTAGAACCGACGCGTTAGAACCGACGCGTTAGAACCGACGCGTTACATCAGACGCGTTAGAACCGATGCGTTAGAACCTACGCGTTAGAACCGACGCGTTACATCGGACGCGTTAGAACCGACGCGTTAGAACGGACGCGTTACATCAGACGCGTTAGAACCGACGCGTTAGAACCGATGCGTTAGAACGGACGCGTTACATCAGACGCGTTAGAACCGACGCGTTGGAACCGACGCGTTAGAACCGATGCGTTACATCGGACGCGTTAGAACCGACGCGTTACATCGGACGCGTTAGAACCGACGTATGAGAACGGACGCGTTAGAACCGATGCGTTAGAACCGACGCGTTAGAACCGACGCGTTAGAACCGACGCGTTAGAACCGACGCGTTAGAACCGACGCCTGAGAACGGACGCGTTAGAACCGACGCGTTAGAACCGATGCGTTAGAACCGACGCGTTAGAACCGATGCGTTAGAACCGACGCGTTACATCGGACGCGTTAGAACCGACGCGTTAGAACGGACGCGTTACATCAGACGCGTTGGAACCTACGCGTTAGAACCGACGCGTTACATCGGACGCGTTAGAACCGACGCGTTACATCGGACGCGTTAGAACCGACGCGTTAGAACGGACGCGTTACATCGGACGCGTTGGAACCTACGCGTTAGAACCGACGCGTTACATCGGACGCGTTAGAACCGACGCGTTAGAACGGACGCGTTACATCAGACGCGTTAGAACCGACGCGTTAGAACCGATGCGTTAGAACGGACGCGTTACATCAGACGCGTTAGAACCGACGCGTTACATCGGACGCGTTAGAACCGACGCGTTAGAACCGACGCGTTAGAACGGACGCGTTAGAACCGACGCGTTAGAACCGATGCGTTAGAACGGACGCGTTACATCAGACGCGTTAGAACCGACGCGTTACATCGGACGCGTTAGAACCGACGCGTTAGAACCGACGCCTGAGAACGGACGCGTTAGAACCGACGCGTTAGAACCGATGCGTTAGAACCGACGCGTTAGAACCGATGCGTTAGAACGGACCCGTTACATCGGACGCGTTAGAACCGACGAGTTAGAACGGACGCGTTACATCGGACGCGTTAGAACCGACGCGTTAGAACCGACGCGTTAGAACCGATGCGTTAGAACGGACGCGTTACATCAGACGCGTTAGAACCGATGCGTTAGAACCGACGCGTTACATCGGACGCGTTGGAACCGATGCGTTAGATACGACGCGTTAGAACCGACGCGTTAGAACCGACGCGTTGGAACCGACGCGTTAGAACCGACGCGTTACATCGGACGCGTTAGAACCGACGCGTTAGAACCGATGCGTTAGAACGGACGCGTTACATCCGCCGCGTTAGAACCGACGCGTTACATCGGACGCGTTAGAACCGACGCGTTAGAACCGATGCGTTAGAACGGACGCGTTACATCAGACGCGTTAGAACCGACGCGTTAGAACCGATGCGTTAGAACGGACGCGTTACATCAGACGCGTTAGAACCGATGCGTTAGAACCGACGCGTTACATCGGACGCGTTGGAACCGATGCGTTAGATACGACGCGTTAGAACCGACGCGTTAGAACCGACGCGTTAGAACGGACGCGTTAGAACCGACGCGTTGGAACCGACGCGTTAGAACCGACGCGTTACATCGGACGCGTTAGAACCGACGCGTTAGAACCGATGCGTTAGAACGGACGCGTTACATCAGACGCGTTAGAACCGACGCGTTAGAACCGATGCGTTAGAACGGACCCGTTACATCGGACGCGTTAGAACCGACGCGTTAGAACCGATGCGTTAGAACCGATGCGTTAGAACCGACGCGTTACATCGGACGCGTTAGAACCGACGCGTTAGAACCGATGCGTTAGAACCGACGCGTTACATCGGACGCGTTAGAACCGATGCGTTAGAACCGATGCGTTAGAACGGACCCGTTACATCGGACGCGTTAGAACCGACGCGTTACATCGGACGCGTTAGAACCGACGCGTTAGAACCGATGCGTTAGAACCGACGCGTTACATCGGACGCGTTAGAACCGACGCGTTAGAACCGATGCGTTAGAACGGACCCGTTACATCGGACCCGTTAGAACCGACGCGTTAGAACCGATGCGTTAGAACGGACGCGTTACATCAGACGCGTTAGAACCGACGCGTTAGAACCGATGCGTTAGAACGGACCCGTTACATCGGACGCGTTAGAACCGACGCGTTACATCGGACGCGTTAGAACCGATGCGTTAGCCCCGACGCGTTACATCGGACGCGTTGGAACCGACGCGTTAGAACCGACGCGTTAGAACCGACGCGTTAGAACCGACGCGTTAGAACCGACGCGTTAGAACCGACGCGTTAGAACCGACGCGTTAGAACCGATGCGTTAGAACCGACGCGTTACATCGGACGCGTTAGAACCGACGCGTTAGAACCGACGCGTTAGAACCGACGCGTTAGAACCGATGCGTTAGAACCGACGCGTTACATCAGACGCGTTAGAACCGACTCGTTGGAACCGACGCGTTAGAACCGATGCGTTAGAACCGACGCGTTACATCAGACGCGTTAGAACCGACTCGTTGGAACCGACGCGTTAGAACCGATGCGTTAGAACCGACGCGTTAGAACCGACGCGTTACATCGGACGCGTTAGAACCGACGCGTTACATCGGACGCGTTAGAACCGACGCGTTAGAACCGACGCGTTACATCGGACGCGTTAGAACCGACGCGTTAGAACCGACGCGTTAGAACCGACGCGTTAGAACCGACTCGTTGGAACCGACGCGTTAGAACGGACGCGTTGGAACCGACGCGTTAGAACCGATGCGTTAGAACCGACGCGTTAGAACCGACGCGTTAGAACCGATGCGTTAGAACGGACGCGTTACATCAGACGCGTTAGAACCGACGCGTTAGAACCGATGCGTTAGAACGGACCCGTTACATCGGACGCGTTAGAACCGACGCGTTAGAACCGATGCGTTAGAACGGACGCGTTACATCAGACGCGTTAGAACCGACGCGTTAGAACCGATGCGTTAGAACGGACCCGTTACATCGGACGCGTTAGAACCGACGCGTTACATCGGACGAGTTAGAACCGACGCGTTAGAACCGACGCGTTAGAACCGACGCGTTAGAACCGACGCGTTACATCAGACGCGTTAGAACCGATGCGTTAGAACCGACGCGTTAGAACCGACGCGTTACATCAGACGCGTTAGAACCGACGCGTTAGAACCGACGCGTTAGAACCGACGCCTGAGAACGGACGCGTTAGAACCGACGCGTTAGAACCGATGCGTTAGAACCGACGCGTTACATCAGACGCGTTAGAACCGATGCGTTAGAACCGACGCGTTAGAACCGACGCGTTAGAACCGATGCGTTACATCAGACGCGTTAGAACCGATGCGTTAGAACCGACGCGTTAGAACCGATGCGTTAGAACCGATGCGTTACATCAGACGCGTTAGAACCGACGCGTTACATCAGACGCGTTAGAACCGACGCGTTACATCAGACGCGTTAGAACCGATGCGTTAGAACCGACGCGTTAGAACCGACGCGTTAGAACCGACGCGTTACATCAGACGCGTTAGAACCGATGCGTTAGAACCGACGCGTTAGAACCGACGCGTTAGAACCGATGCGTTACATCAGACGCGTTAGAACCGATGCGTTAGAACCGACGCGTTAGAACCGACGCGTTAGAACCGACGCGTTACATCGGACGCGTTAGAACCGATGCGTTAGAACCGACGCGTTACATCAGACGCGTTAGAACCGATGCGTTAGAACCGACGCGTTAGAACCGACGCCTGAGAACGGACGCGTTAGAACCGACGCGTTAGAACCGATGCGTTAGAACCGACGCGTTACATCAGACGCGTTAGAACCGATGCGTTAGAACCGACGCGTTACATCGGACGCGTTAGAACCGACGCGTTAGAACCGACGCGTTACATCAGACGCGTTAGAACCGACGCGTTAGAACCGACGCGTTACATCGGACGCGTTAGAACCGACGCGTTAGAACCGACGCGTTACATCAGACGCGTTAGAACCGATGCGTTAGAACCTACGCGTTAGAACCGACGCGTTACATCGGACGCGTTAGAACCGACGCGTTAGAACGGACGCGTTACATCAGACGCGTTAGAACCGACGCGTTAGAACCGATGCGTTAGAACGGACGCGTTACATCAGACGCGTTAGAACCGATGCGTTACATCGGACGCGTTACATCAGACGCGTTGGAACCGACGCGTTAGAACCGATGCGTTACATCGGACGCGTTAGAACCGACGCGTTACATCGGACGCGTTAGAACCGACGCCTGAGAACGGACGCGTTAGAACCGATGCGTTAGAACCGACGCGTTAGAACCGACGCGTTAGAACCGACGCGTTAGAACCGACGCGTTAGAACCGACGCCTGAGAACGGACGCGTTAGAACCGACGCGTTAGAACCGATGCGTTAGAACCGACGCGTTAGAACCGATGCGTTAGAACCGACGCGTTAGAACGGACGCGTTACATCAGACGCGTTAGAACCGACGCGTTAGAACCGATGCGTTAGAACGGACGCGTTACATCAGACGCGTTAGAACCGACGCGTTACATCGGACGCGTTAGAACCGACGCGTTAGAACCGACGCGTTAGAACCGACGCGTTAGAACCGACGCGTTAGAACGGACGCGTTAGAACCGACGCGTTAGAACCGATGCGTTAGAACGGACGCGTTACATCAGACGCGTTAGAACCGACGCGTTACATCGGACGCGTTAGAACCGACGCGTTAGAACCGACGCGTTAGAACCGACGCGTTAGAACCGACGCCTGAGAACGGACGCGTTAGAACCGACGCGTTAGAACCGATGCGTTAGAACCGACGCGTTAGAACCGATGCGTTAGAACCGACGCGTTAGAACGGACGCGTTACATCGGACGCGTTGGAACCTACGCGTTAGAACCGACGCGTTACATCGGACGCGTTAGAACCGACGCGTTAGAACGGACGCGTTACATCAGACGCGTTAGAACCGACGCGTTAGAACCGATGCGTTAGAACGGACCCGTTACATCGGACGCGTTAGAACCGACGCGTTACATCGGACGCGTTAGAACCGACGCGTTAGAACCGACGCGTTAGAACCGACGCGTTACATCGGACGCGTTAGAACCGACGCGTTAGAACCGACGCGTTAGAACCGATGCGTTACATCAGACGCGTTAGAACCGACTCGTTGGAACCTACGCGTTACATCAGACGCGTTAGAACCGATGCGTTAGAACCGACGCGTTAGAACAGACGCGTTAGAACCGACGCGTTACATCGGACGCGTTAGAACCGATGCGTTAGAACCGACGCGTTAGAACCGACGCGTTAGAACCGACGCGTTACATCGGACGCGTTAGAACCGATGCGTTAGAACCGACGCGTTAGAACCGACGCGTTAGAACCGACGCGTTACATCGGACGCGTTAGAACCGATGCGTTAGAACCGATGCGTTAGAACGGACGCGTTAGTACCGACGCGTTACATCAGACGCGTTGGAACCGACGCGTTAAAACCGACGCGTTAGAACCGACGCGTTAGAACCGACGCGTTAGAACCGACGCGTTACATCGGACGCGTTGGAACCGACGCGTTAGAACCGACGTGTTAAAACAGACGCGTTAGAATCGACGCGTTAGAACGGACGCGTTAGAACCGATGCGTTAGAACCGATGCGTTAGAACCGACGCGTTAAAACTGTCTGAACAAGGTAAGGACTCAGAATACGGTTTGTGCCTAACTAGGGGAACGCGACTCGAAATCGACCCTGTTCCACTCGACAAGTGCAAAAAAGGTGTGGATCCATCGATACTCTCCCGCGATTTATATACATGGTGTGAAGGGGCCAAATCATGAAGAAGAGAAAGAGATAATCAAAGAAGTGAAGCAGAAGTTCGGGATGAACGCCAAGGCCAGGTCTGTTTGATTGTTGATTTGCGTGCGGTAGGAATTGTGTATAAATTTTGTGATAGTTTTTTATTTTCATTTGTCTCTGGAGGGTAGTAACAACAATGGGTCTTACGGGGGAATAAACTTATTGCTTGCTTAATGTGTGGGGGAAAAAGCCGTTCTATGAGTTGAGTGTATATCTCTGGTACTTTGAGTCAGAACGAGGGATTTTTGGTGTTATTTTTGTGTTTTTCCTTTCCCAAACGATACAATGTAAAACCAAAAAACAGACCCCTTTATGAGTATTTTCTTTTATTTCTCTTGACAAAGTGTGGCTGATATGAACACGTGGTGTAGGCCTACAAGGGAACGCCACGTAAAATAAAGACTAACGCGCCATGTGCACTACCTCTTGGGTGGTTGTTGAAACGTTCTTGGATGCGTTGCGTTCGTTGTAGATCGCTACGTACAGAGCGGTTGCGTTGCGTTGTGTTCGGTTGCGTTCATCTACCACACCAGTGATGAGTGTTAAGGATTGCCAAGGAAAACCATATTTGGACAGTACGTTGTGGGTGGTTTCTTGTGTTGCTCTCTACTCCTGGTAGACTCAACAGTGTGGTGCACAATCCGATATGTCCACAGCTGCCTTGAGGAGGCTCCGTAATGATTCTTCATGACTTCTTGACGTCTCCCCCCGCCCCCTCCCCTTCCCTGCATACCAATCCCTGCCCGTCCACTTCACCTGTGAAACCACACCCATACCCACACAACAGAACTTGAGACTAATATATATTTTTGTAAAACGATGCGTGTCTTGTGCCTTGCAGTGCTCGCAGCACTCTCATCGGCAGAGTTGGTGAAGGTGCACACCACGATCAACACCCCGCTCGGGTGGAGCAAGGTGGACGCTGACATGGACACGAACCAGGTCTACGACAACGTTGTGATTGGGATGAAGCGTGCGAACCCCAAGGCTCTGCAGCAGCTTGTGGACGACATCTCGAACCCGAAGAGCGCGAACTACCTGAACTACCCGTCGTACGAGGAGGTCGGGGATATGGTGCGCCCGTCGGCACAGAACACGGCTGTGGTGAAGAAGTGGCTGGCCGAGCACGGCATCCGCACTGTGGTGGAGCACCCGCACGGCGACCACATCAGGATTGAGGCGACGCAGGAGCAGCTGTCGCACATGTCTCAGTCTGCGTTTGCGACCTTTGAGCACACAACTGGGCAGAGGATTGCGCGCGCAACCGGCGGAGTGCGCCTGCCCGCAGAGGTCGCTGCCGTTGTCGAGACCTTCTCCGGATTCCACGGTTTCCCCCTCGACCCCGTGTCTGCACCGCTTGTGAAGGAGAACGTGCAGGCTGCCGGAGACGTGACACCCCCGTTCCTGCGCAACACCTACAACATCTCTGCTGTGCCTGCCAGCGGCAAGTCGAACATCCAGGCGATTGCGCAGTTCCAGGGCCAGTACGTGAGCGATGCGGACCTTGCGAACTTCTGCAAGAAGTACGACGGCGGTGCCGACTGCAAGATCGCAAAGTACATCGGGAAGGACAAGCAGATCCTGCCCGGTGTGGAGTCGATGCTTGACACCGAGTACATGGTGCCGATTGGCGGTGCCCCGACGTGGGTGTACTCGTACCCCGGAACCGACTTCTGCGCAGACCTGATTGAGTTTGCCGGGAACGTGTCCTCGGAGGCCGAGCACCCGTCTGTGATCAGCATCAGCTACGGATCCCAGAAGATCGACTTCTGCGAGACATCGCTGATTGCGCGTTTCAGCGTGGACGTGCAGAAGCTGGCCGCCCTTGGTATCACTGTGATGATCTCCAGCGGCGACGACGGCAGTGGCCACTCGACCCGCCAGGGCATCAACGCAGGCAAGCTGAGCCCGTCGTACCCCGCATCGATCCCGTACTGCGTGGCTGTTGGGTCGACCTGGTTCCAGCACGGCACGTCTGGCGCTGAGGAGGCCACCACACAGTTCGGATCGGGCGGAGGGTTCTCCTACGACTTTGACGCCCCGTCATACCAGACGGCCGACATTGCGACCTACCTGAACACCGTGTCGCTCCCGAAGCTGTCCTACGCCACCAGCGGCCGTGGCTCCCCTGACGTGTCGACCCTTGGCCAGTCCTTCACAGTCATGTGGCACGGGCTTCTCGAGGCTGTCGGCGGCACCTCTGCGTCGTCCCCAACCTTCGGAGGCATTGTGACCCTGCTGAACGAGGTCTGCCTTGCTGAGTCCGGGAAGACCCTCGGGTTTGCCAACCCCCTCTTCTACCAGAACCCGCAGATCTTCCGTGACGTGACCAAGGGCACCAACGCCATTGGCAAGAACACCGAGGGATGGGAGGCCATCAAGGGATGGGATGCGTCCACAGGACTCGGAACACCAGACTTCCCGCTCATGGTTTCAGCCGTGAAGCAGGCCTGCGCCAACGCCAGGAACTGAACTAAGTGATCGGGTCCAAATTGAGTGAACTGAACTGAGTCGAAGTGACGGCGACAGCCCACGGCTTTGCGTGCTTGTGTTCGTGTTCAGTTTTGCTCAGATTCTGACTACTATTAATTTCATTTTTTTCCTCTTCGCAGCTATTGTTTTGTTTTCTCCGTTTGCTTTACTTTTCTTCGAGTGTGTTTTCTTCTTTTTGTTTTCCTATTTGTTCAGTACCTGCATCCCAGAGGTGTTGTGCACTGTCAACTTCAATTTCAATTTGATTGTTATTTCTTCGTTTCCCCCTCCCACCACCCGTATCGTATCGTGTTGTAGTTGCTGTCTGGCAATATGTCTGTTGTGTGTCGGTAGACCATCACAGCCACAGGATGACAATACAACACGCATCCATTTGTGAAGCTAATGTGTGGCGTGTTTTTTTATCCTCCCGTTTGTCTTTGCTATTTTCCACTGCTTCTCCGCTTTGGTGAAGTGTCAGTGTGCTGTCTATATCATTCCTCATGTGTCGAGCTAACTTCACCTCCACAACTTTGTCTCATTTCCCCATCCCCTTTGAGCCCCCCGACTAAGGAGATCTAAGTTCTCAGATCTTCAATAAAAAACAATTTTTCCGCCCCACAACTTTTCTCTTTTTGTATCACTCAGCTGTGCGAACCCACCACAACCACAACTATCACACCCACTGTGTAGGTTTTATTCTTGTACACATATTATTGTCATAGGAAAAGAGTGCGTGGCGAACGTTGAAGAGCTGTTCTAAGCAAAGAACCTTACAAAAAAGAAGCAGCGTCGCAAATGATGTTGCGTGCTCTGCTCGCAGCAGCGTTGCTGCTCCCCTCGGTGTCTGCCGACTACCAAGACTTCTATGAGGGCACGTGCACAGAGCTTTCTGTGTCGTCCAAGGAAAAGGCATTGCAGTGCGTATGCAAGCCGCAGGCAGACCAGCTCTACGCGTCTGTTGCGGACACGGTGTACACCCACCAGCACTGCCTGGACGGGCGCATCCGTGGTGGGCTTGGTGCGAAGACACTCTTCTCCCTCTACCCGGAGAACATCTGCGACGGGCAGCCGATGCCGATGAACTCCTTCCCCGACTGGAGCAGCCCAGACACCATGTATGTCTACTGGGCGGAGGACTCAGACGACTGGACGACTGCGGGCACACACATTGAGAAGGTGCGCTTCACGGACAGCGGGGCAGAGATTGTTGCACACATCAAGCTGCCGAAGTGCGTGCACGGAGGTGGCCTGGCCCGTGGTAAGGGTGACACCCTTGCTGTGATGTGTGCTGAGGTTGCGGGGTGGACGGAGTGGCTGCACCTGAAGATTGTTGAGGTGTCTCCAGACCTGTCCAAGGAGGTGCGCCGCTTCAGCGTGCTCCAGGAGGAATGCCGTGCAACAGGCGAGTGCAAGGGAGGATACCCGATGATGAAGGGTGCCGACTTCCGTCTTGTGCAATACATCCCGTCGCGCAACTGGTACGTGGCCTTCCACAACGGTGAGTGGGGTGGGCACGTGGCCGACGCGATCACCTTCTGGGACGGCGACACGGAGGAGCAGGTGTCTGGCTACGGGGACAGCTGGGCGTGCACGGGTGGGCACACGGAGACAGCACGCATGGCGTACAACGCGGAGGTGGACGAGCTTGCCGTGCTCTGCTGTTCGGACCTGGGTGGTACCTGCAACGACCCCGCTAAGGACAACTGCGACGTCGACAACAAATGGAAGAACGGGCTTGTCTTCCGGTCGCACATTGAGAAGGTGGGTCCCATTACCGTCGCACCCTTCCAGTGCGTTAACAACCAGGCGATCTCTGGTTGGCTTGGCGACCTCCTGCCATGTGGCGACGGGTACGTGCAGGCGTGGCAGGGTCCTGACGGAGGGAAGGATGTCTTCGAGGCGCAGACGAACGACGTGGGCTTCATGCGTCTCTCGAAGAGCGGCGAGGTGCTGCTGAAGAAGTGGGTCATCAAGACAACGGGCACACGCGAGCGCAGTGTGAAGCTTGCGAAGCTTGGGTCTGGTAACTGCGACCGCTTCCTGCTTGGGTGGGGTGAGATGGCGGCGGACGCGTACTACCCTGCGAAATACTTCCTGAAGGAGATTGACGGTGACGGGAACGACCTGACTGAGGCGATTGAGGTGACGCACGCGACGATGTGGGGTGAGGACTCGCAGTGGGCAACACTTGGCAACGGTGACGTCGCCTGGGCACACACATGGAAGCGTAACGATGACGGCACACCGAACAAGGTTGGCGAGATGACTGACGGCAGCGAAGGCGGCAAGTCCTGCACATGGAACGGCAACGGCTACGGCTACACATGGGGCACGCTTGACGACCGTCCAGGAGGCCGCTTCCACACGAACGAGGCCTTCACCACACGCTACTACTCGAAAGAAGTCACAGAGCCGACACCGGCCCCGCCAACAGATGTGCCCGCAGCAGATGTGGACGAGTGCGCAGTCATGATGCCCTGTGGTGATGGACAGACATGCACGGAAGTGGACATGCAGGTGACAGGCGACTTCACATGTGTGTGTGACAGCGACGCTACAGTGACAGCGACAGGCATGCCGGCAGACTGTCCCCTTGATGAGTGTGAGGCAAAGCCGTGTGGCGACGACCAGACCTGTGCGGATCCAGACACATCTGCGTCTGTGCTCAACGACTACACCTGCACCTGCACTGCTGATGCCTCGATCAAGGCAACTGGAGCTGCGGCAACTTGTACAATTGACGAGTGTGAGGCAAAGCCGTGTGGAGATGACCAGACCTGTTCCGACCCAGACACAAGCTACGGCAGCCAGCACGACTTCGTGTGCACCTGTGACATTGACACAAGCATCACACAGAAGGACGGCCCCGCAACATGCTCGAAGGACGAATGTGAGTCGAACCCTTGTGGCGACGACCAGACCTGCGAGGACCCTGTGAAGACTCTCCAGAGCCTGAAGGACTACACCTGCACATGTGACAACGGAGTGAAGGCAACAGGTGGGAAAGCCACATGCACGATCGATGAGTGCGAGGCAGCACCCTGTGGAGATGACCAGACCTGCTCCGACCCAGACACAAGTTACCTCGTGCAGCATGATTTCGTGTGCACCTGCGATGTTGACACAAGCATCACACAGAAGGACGGACCTGCAACGTGCTCGAAGGATGAGTGTGAGTCTAGCCCTTGTGATGATGACCAGACATGCGAGGACCCTATGAAGACACTCCAGAGCCTGAAGGACTACATCTGCACATGTGACAACGGAGTGAAGGCAACCGGCGGATCAGCAACTTGTACAATTGACGAATGTGAGGCAAAGCCGTGTGGGGATGGCCAGACCTGTTCCGACCCAGACACCAGCTACCTTGTGCAGCACGACTTCGTGTGCACGTGTGATGTCGACGCAAGCATCACACAGAAGGATGGACCTGCAACATGCTCGAAGGACGAGTGTGAGTCAAACCCTTGTGGTGATGACCAGACCTGCGAGGACCCTCTGAAGACCCTCAAGAGCTTGAAAGACTACACCTGCACATGTGACAACGGAGTGAAGGCAACAGGTGGGAAAGCCACATGCACCCTTGACGAATGTGAGGCAAAGCCGTGTGGAGATGGCCAGACCTGTTCCGACCCAGACACCAGCTACCTCGTGCAGCACGACTTCGTGTGCACGTGTGATGTCGACGCAAGCATCACGAAGACTGACGGCCCCGCAACATGCTCGAAGGACGAGTGTGAGTCAAACCCTTGTGATGCTGACCAAACATGCGAGGACCCTGTGAAGACTCTTCAGAGCCTGAAGGACTACACCTGCACATGTGACAACGGAGTGAAGGCAACAGGTGGGAAAGCCACATGCACGATCGATGAGTGCGAGGCAGCACCCTGTGGAGATGACCAGACCTGCTTCGACCCAGACACCAGCTACCTCGTGCAGCACGACTTCGTGTGCACCTGCGATGTTGACACAAGCATCACACAGAAGGACGGACCTGCAACGTGCTCGAAGGACGAGTGTGAGTCGAACCCATGTGGTGATGACCAGACATGCGAGGACCCTGTGAAGGCGCTCAAGAGCCTGAAAGACTACACCTGCACCTGCAGTGCTGATGCCTCGATCAAGGCAACTGGAGCTGCAGCAACCTGCACAATTGACGAATGCGAGGCAAAGCCGTGTGGAGATGGCCAGACCTGTGAGGACCCAGACACCAGCTACGGCAGCCAGCACGATTTCGTGTGCACCTGTGACATTGACACAAGCATCACACAGAAGGACGGCCCCGCAACATGCTCGAAGGATGAGTGTGAGTCGAACCCTTGTGGCGATGACCAGACCTGCGAGGACCCTGTGCAGACGCTCAAGAGCCTGAAGGACTACACCTGCACATGCGACAACGACATGAGTGTGCAGGCTACAGGAGCTAAGGTGGTGGCATGCTCCCTCGACGAATGTGTCCCTAACCCGTGTGGTGATGCACAGACGTGCTCTGACCCCGTGCAGACGTTGGGGTCGAGGTTTGACTTCACGTGCACCTGCGATGTGGACAAGATGACTGTGAAGACAGGTGCAGCAGCAGTGTGCGAGGTGGACGAGTGCGAGTCGATGCCCTGTGGTGACGGACAGACGTGCACAGACATGGACAAGTCGCCCAGTGCGACAGGTAGCTTTGAGTGCGTGTGTGCGAACGGGGAGAAGCAGACAGGTGCGCCTGCTGTGTGCATGAAGGGCGACACTGACGAGTGCGCAGGCAACCCTTGTGCAGGACAGGACTGTGTAGACCCCGATACGACAAGCACCAGCACACTCGACTTTGTGTGCACGTGCACGACGGGCATGGGATCTGCGACCGGATCGGCTGCTGTGTGTGAGGTAGACGAGTGTGAGGCGAACCCGTGTGGGAGCAGCCAGGACTGTATTGATGCAGACAAGGCTGTGTTGAGCACAGACGACTACACGTGCAGCTGCAAGGGAGGTGCCACAGGGTCGATGGTGGGTGGTGTTGCGACGTGTGAATTGGACGAGTGTCTTGCGAAGCCATGTGGCGATGTCCAGACCTGTGCAGACAAGAGCAAGGACCTATCTGTGACTCTCGACTACACCTGCACATGTGCAAACGGTGTCACATCGACTGGTGGTCCAGCGACGTGTGAACTTGACGAATGCACAGCAGCCACACCACCCTGTGGGGATGGACAAACATGCGAAGACAAGGACACAAGCTACCTTGTGCAGCACGATTTCATATGCACCTGCGACAACGATGCGACTCTTACAAACATTGATGGACCTGCAACATGCTTCAATGACGAATGCAAGAACAACCCTTGTGGCGACGACCAGACATGTGAGGACCCTGAGCAATCGCGCACTAGCCTAAAGGACTACACCTGCACGTGTGACAACGGAGTGAAGGCAACAGGTGGGAAAGCCACATGCACCCTTGACGAGTGTGAGGCAAAGCCGTGTGGAGATGGCCAGACCTGTTCCGACCCAGACACAAGCTACCTCGTGCAGCACGACTTCGTGTGCACCTGTGACATTGACACCAGCATCACACAGAAGGACGGCCCCGCAACATGCTCGAAGGACGAGTGTAAGTCGAACCCGTGTGGCGATGACCAGACCTGCGAGGACCCTGTGAAGACTCTCCAGAGCCTGAAAGACTACACCTGCACCTGCAGTGCTGATGCCTCGATCAAGGCAACTGGAGCTGCAGCAACCTGCACAATTGACGAATGCGAGGCAAAGCCGTGTGGAGATGACCAGACCTGTTCCGACCCAGACACAAGCTACGGCAGCCAGCACGACTTCGTGTGCACCTGTGACATTGACACAAGCATCACGCAAAAGGACGGCCCCGCAACATGCTCGAAGGACGAATGTGAGTCGAACCCTTGTGGTGATGACCAAACATGCGAAGACCCTATGAAGACGCTCAAGAGCCTGAAGGACTACACCTGCACCTGCAGTGCTGATGCCTCGATCAAGGCAACTGGAGCTGCAGCAACCTGCACAATTGACGAATGCGAGGCAAAGCCGTGTGGAGATGGCCAGACCTGTGAGGACCCAGACACCAGCTACGGCAGCCAGCACGACTTCGTGTGCACGTGTGTTGTCGACGCAACTCTGAGAAAGACTGACGGACCCGCAACGTGCTCGAAGGACGAATGTGAGTCGAACCCTTGTGATGCTGACCAGACATGCGAGGACCCTGTGAAGACTCTTCAGAGCCTGAAGGACTACACCTGCACATGTGACAACGGAGTGAAGGCAACAGGTGGGAAAGCCACATGCACGATCGATGAGTGCGAGGCAGCACCCTGTGGAGATGACCAGACCTGCTCCGACCCAGACACCAGCTACCTCGTGCAGCATGATTTCGTGTGCACCTGCGATGTTGACGCAAGCATCACACAGAAGGACGGACCTGCAACGTGCTCGAAGGATGAGTGTGAGTCTAGCCCTTGTGGTGATGACCAGACATGCGAGGACCCCGTGCAGACGCTCAAGAGCCTGAAGGACTACACCTGCACCTGCAGTGCTGATGCCTCGATCAAGGCAACTGGAGCTGCGGCAACCTGCACAATTGACGAGTGTGATGCAGGACCCTGTGGAGATGACCAGACCTGTTCCGACCCAGACACCAGCTACGGCAGCCAGCACGATTTCGTGTGCACGTGTGTTGTCGACGCAACTCTGAGAAAGACTGACGGACCCGCAACATGCTCGAAGGACGAATGTGAGGCGAACCCGTGTGATGATGACCAGATGTGTGTGGACCCTGTGAAGACGCTCACAAGCCTGAAGGACTTCACTTGCACATGTGGGAATGGGGTCAAGGCAACCGGCGGGGCTGCCGACTGCAGTGCCACTAAGACAAAGACCACAGCAGCGCCTGCAGGAAGCACGCCAGCACCGCCAGTTGACACACCCCTGCCGAGTGGAGAGACGTTTGCACCGCAGGTCACAACACCGCTGCCAAGCGGTGAGACACTCGCGCCAGTTGACGTTGACGGAACACCCCTGCCAAGTGGCCAGACCCGTGCCCCAGTTGACATCACCTCCCTGCCAAGCGGCGAGACATACACACCAGAGACCCGCTCCCCAGGCCCCAGGCCTGTGACCGGGAAGGTGACCTCCCGCACACTGCGCCCGTTTGACAAGGAGGAGTACAAGAAGCGTGTGGCACGTCGCACGGGTGAGCCTGTTGATACGATTGAGGTGACGGCAACGGATGTGGGCGACGGGGAGGACATGCTGGTGACGACCTTCACGGGTGCTGAGGGGGCGGCAGCAGCGGCGCTGTTGGAAGAGCTTCTTGGAACGGGTGAGTTCTCGGACCTGCGTGGGTCTGCCGGGACACCTGACACCCCTGAGCCTGCCACGGACGACAGCAGCACGGCTTGGTGGGTGTGGCTCGTTGCTGCCCTGGGTGGTGTTGTGTGCCTGGGGGCCATGGCAGCAGCCCTTGCGGTGAAGCGGAATGCTGGCGACGGCATCTCGCTTGCGGAGTTCTGCGAGGTCAATGCCGAGCATGAAGAGATGGACCACTCGCAGCACGAGTTTGCCTCTGTGTAGTGTGCCTATGTGTGGGTGGCCTTGTTTCATAAGAAAGAGGCAACCCTGAGTGGAGGCACGCATAAGACAAGAATGCACGTATCCAGCGAAGAGTTTTTCAATAGCACATAGTGCATAACCCAGACTGCAGAACACAGTTCCAAGAAAACAAAGTTTTGCAGCCTTCTAACCAGCACATATCATATCATACCATACCAGGCAGCCGTTAGTGCTTTGCAAAGAAACGTCGGATGTTTTATTCTGACAAAAAAACACAAGAATTCTTATACTTTTGTTTCTCGTTTTTACCGATTTTTTTCGATTTTTTCCGATTTCCCCCCGATTTTCCGACTTCTTTCCCCCCCCAAGAAATATGTCTCGCTTCAGTTTATTGAAACTAGGCTTCCAAAGGTGACACACGTAACATGAACAAGCATGTGTCCCATGAGGTCTATTCATCAAGAGTAGTTTCTTCCTTTTAGCTGCACACTTCCTCTCCATCCGTTGCGACTTCAGCCTCATTAGATGTACAACCCGTATGGACGTGACGGGGTTGTGTGACGTGGCATGCTGTTTTGGCAGGCCCATGTCAGCGACATATATCCTACTCGGCTGTTGTCCTGCGATACGTGGCAGTGTTTTTCAACTTTTTTTTTTTTTGCAAAAGATTACTTTGTGCTTTGTGTGATTTGTGTCATTAATTTTTCTTTGCAAAACAACAACAAAAACGAAGTGTTGCCCTCTTCACTGACACTTCAGACACAACTCTCACCGGTGTTTTCAGTCCAAAAACAAAACTAAAGGAGGACATGAAAAGGACACAATATCACACCTGAGATTGTTGCTGTCGTAGTTGGTACAAGCAGCGGCACAACCCCTCCCCCTCCCCCTTCCCCCTTGCGACTTGTTATAAACTGTTTTCACCATCTCCCAATACAATGTTCTTTAGGACTACCCGATTTGTTTTCCAATGTATATTGTGTTCTCACGAGATACAATTATCTCTTGAGTTTTTTTTTACTCACAGTTTTCTTTTTACTCTCACGACAGTGTACCAAAGTACACTGCCATGAGAGTGCTTTTGTAATTTTTCAAGCTTTTTTTCTTCTTTGAGTAAGGTTCGTTCGAAGTCTCTCCCCTTTTAAAGGAATTCTCTTCGCGAAGCGATCTTTTCGTTCAACACAAATTGTTTTCAAGAAAGGTGACTAAGCACGAGGGGCTTGTCATCATCTTACTAAAACCCCCTCTCCCCATCCACCCTCTCCTTACCCCCTTTTTGCATCTTTTCTATTTTCTGTAAATAGAAAGTATGCAAACGAATCTGAATTATGGATTTAATTTTTTTTTGCATGTTCCAACATCTTTTGCTTTTGGGAAAGCCAAAGCAAAGCAGCGAAACTCGATACATTTATATTTCTATAACTTTCCTTCCCGACCCCCACACCACACTACAAAGGGGTTTTTACGCGGAAGTGTGGTAGGCTAGTACACTGGTCTGCTCCTTTTGCGTTTTTGCTTGCAGCACAACGTCCGGTATTCACACCCCACTTAGAACCGATGTGGGGAGTGAGGACATTGTGTGTTCACTCTTTTAGGCTCTCTGTGCACAGAGAGTGCTCTTTGTCTTTCAAATGCTCTTTTAGGTCATAGGTGACTAAGCAGACGAGAGGCTTAGGTTCATCGTTACAAACTTGTCTTCTTTTTATGCAGCCTTCGGCGTATGTGTTGTTTTAGTCAAATATCACATACTTTTTCCACTGCCCATGAATACCCACCACCACCCCACCCATCTTTCTTTTTAAAGGTGACCAAGCATGATGGGGCTGAGGGTCATCTTGTGAACTTATCTTTGTCTTCATTTTGTCGTATTTGTCCACAAGGTGGATTTTTTTTATAGCTCTCGTGTTAAGTGTTGCATGTTGTGCAGGCCATTGATAGTGTGTGGTTATTCTACATTTGACGGAACAGCAGCGAAATGAGACTCACTAATGCCAAGTTTCAAGAGGGGGAAGAAAAAAAAACGAAAAGAAAAGACAGTACCGCACTTTTATTGAATGTGTGATAAATGCGTCACATCAGCGGTGCTGCCCTTTTGTTTGTTTTCCTGTTCTCTTGATGTTGGTTGGACTTTCGCTGTTGGCTGCTAAGTGTTATGTTTTTGACGACTGGTTTGCACAACACTGCACTGTAGGGAACACATGTAAAACGATGACACAAACGAAGTCAAAGTCTATGGTGGTAAAACACCACATCCCCGTGTTGCCCACAGCCCTCCAAGCCCCACTCTCTCTCCCTCTTTCTCTCCGACTGAGGATATCTTCAATAAAAACCAATGTGCCCACCTCACTGCTTTTCTTCTATTGTCTCCTCAGCGGTGTGTCCCCACCACCACCATGCCACCATGCCACCATACGTCCAAACGGCCTCCTTCCATGGTGAGAGAGCAATGGACCGGCAGGCGTAACACTTCGAGGAGTTGTGTTTTCCTTACACAACACAACAGCCCACCATGAAGAGGTAGCCTGTGTGGAGCGTCCTCTCTCAACACAACACAACACCTGCAATCAGACACAAAACACCACACCACAACATGTCGAACACGTACCTGAACACCGTTGCAGGAGTGACTGGGTTTCTCGGACTGAAGCTTGCCGTGACACACCTTCTCACGATCCGCACCCGCCTGCTGACGACGTCGTTCAAGACTGCTGAGGACAGCACAGACATCCCTGCCCCTCTGGTGGCGCTGTTCAAGGTGCTGCTTGGTGCCTACGGACCCCCGCAGGACATGGCAAGGCTGCAGGGGTGTGTGTCGAACTCGCTTGAGAACGAGCCGCAGCTGCTTGCCATGGCACTGATGCTTGGCCTCTCCGGGAAGGCGAACGACACAGACGTGCTTCTGCTGAAGGTCTTCGCAGCCATGCGTTTCATCCACTTTGTCACGTACCTGCTTGCGGTCCAGCCGTTCCGCGCACTGTCCTTCGTGTCGGGGCTGACTGTGAACCTGTTCTTCGGTGCAAGGCTGACTGCACTCCTTCTCTGATGTGCTGGAGCGGAGGTAGGCTGGGATGTTTCAAACCTTTGTTCGTTTCCTTGCAAGGAAGTGTTGTGGGTTGAGAAACGGAACAAATAATGCCACACGTTTAATCTTCTGATGTCAAGTCTTCTCTTTCCTTGTCCTTGGTATAGAGTTGGCAGAGCTCAGTTTGATTCTGATCCAGATTTTCATTTTTCCCTTTTCTATCTCCTTATTTGGACCTTGTTGTATTTGCTCTCTAACTTGGCAACGCAACTACTCTCCATGGTCCATGGGTTGGGGTTCGGGTTGAGACTTCAGAGGACGGGCAAGAGCGGCTCTCAGGGTTATCTCGAGCTATAGTTCCTGCATTTGCTAATGTTCTTTAGTCTTAGTGTTTTATTGTTTGTAAGAGAAGAGTGAACACAACAGTATAGACACCATACATCCTGCAAGCATTTGTCATGCCACCACATACCTCTCCTCACACACAGTACACCCAACACAACACGGGAGAAACTATTTTCTGATTTTTACACATAAAGTTCTACACTTACACAAAAACAAGTAAACGAGAGAGAGGCCGTGAGAGCGTGTGGCTGAACGGGAAGGGAAACCTGAGACCGCAAGAGAGCTCGGGTTCTCGAAAGAGAATGGGAAGAACAGGGCCTAGCGCCCTTGTGGGGGTGGCCCTGCTCGGGGTTGCCCTTGTTGGGCATGTTGGAGAAGCTGCAAACACAAAGACGGTGACGTACACAATGTCGAAGTCGAAGTCGCGCAGTCTGTCAACCTCGAAGTCAGCGTCTGTGTCGCTGTCGCTGCCGACGGGGTCGATGTCGTACTCGCTGCCGTCTGGGACAGCGTCGTCGTCACTGTCGCTGCCGACAGGATCAATGTCGTTCTCACTGCCGTCTGGAACAGCGTCCTTCTCAGGGTCGCTGTCGAAGTCGAAGTCGGCGTCCGTGTCGCTGTCGCTGCCAACGGGGACGGCGTCGGCGTCTGGGTCGCTGTCGAAGTCTCTGTCGCTGTCGACGTCGCTGACGCAGTCGCTGTCGAAGACAGTGTCGCTGACACACTCGCTCGGGTCGTACAACAACTACACGATGGGGATGTACCACGGTGCCACACTGCGGGAGGGTGACGAGTTCCGTGTGCGTGTGCAGACGGTGCTGCAGACACCGGACGGGACGAAGCGTGTGGAGTACGCACTGAACTCGACGGCTGCGGCGCAGTTTGACGTGCGCATGTACACGTGGGACTCGACGAAGGACATCCGGTGCGAGTACACAAGCGCAACGCCGCTGGCACAGACGACGGAGTACGGGATGTCTATGGCGGACAGTGCGGCAGGGGACCGGTTTGTGTCGTCTGCTCACGCAACGTTTGTGGCACCGCCGTCGACAACGACGTTTGTTGTGTGCTTCAAGCACGTGCTGGACTCGCGTTTGTTTGACAAGGAGACGCAGGCTGAGTTCGGGCAGTGGAAGATGCTTGTGCTCGGGAACGGGGAGTACAAGTTCACACCGCAGGCAGCGAAGCTGTGGTACTACCTGCCCGACGCGACGCTGGGGCAGTACGCAGTGGTGCAGCTGCTGTCGGCGCAGGCGAACTTCAACTTCACGTACGCGCCGAGTGGGTGTGCGACAGCAGAGTTCAAGTGTGCGGACGGGGACAACCTGAAGATTGTGAAGCAGGGGGACCCGTGCACGTACGAGTACCAGACGTTTGGGCTGCCGTACTACGGGACGAACTACGTGGACGCGGCAGGGACGTGGCAGGGCGAGGGGACGCGTGGGCTGCTGGAGGGTGCGACTGCGGGCGGTGTGGGTGTGTTTGGGACGCCGTACGCAAACCCGCTGGTGGACTCGTGGTCGTCGAGCGGGACGTACTACGCACAGAACTCGACGGTGACGCCGATGTGGTCGGAGGCGATGGTGTACGTGCGTCTGCCGCAGACGGCGGCGAAGTACGACATCTGCTACTCGTCGCGGCAGGAGCGTGCGGAGGTGTCGAACCTGAACAGCACGAACGCAACTGCGCCCGTGTGGCGGAAGCTGTACCGCTGCACGTCGCCGTCGGCGTGTGCGTCGAACTCGGCGAACCTGTACTTCACGGCCGTGGTGGAGCCTGTCGGGTGGTCGATGGTGGACATGACGCCCGGGACGTGGGGGGAGATTGTGTTTGACGACAGCGGTGCCGGGGCGCTGAACAACCTGCCGGCGTCGAGCACAGTGGCGGTGAGTGCACCGCAGGCGTCTGGGGCGGACCCGATGGTGATGACGACGAGTGCGAACTACTGGGCGCCGTCTGGGGGCGACTACTTCCGTATTGTGGCGGCTGCGTCGCTGGCAGAGGCACAGACGGACGGACGTGCGCACCCGTGGCCGACAGCGGCGAAGACAGGGTCGCAGCCGCTGGCAGGGTGCTGGTCGCGTGCGCTGGACACAGCGTCGTCGTCGTCGCAGGGGGGCTTCGTGGAGGAGGAGACGCCGTACCCGATTGGGTCGCGCAATCTTGTTGGGGACCCGACGGCGTCTGGGGTGGCGGACGCGACGGGCGGTGTGGCGGTGACGGTGTCGACGCTGTACGTGCCGGCGACGCGGTACTCGCAGTGGTATGTGTGCTACCGGAAGACGTGCACGTACAGCGGGGCGACGTGCACGAAGAACTCGGGGATGCGCGTGCTGCCGTTCCACAAGGGCGGGACCGGGTCGCTGCCCGTGCGCTGGACACACCTGAACGACTCGTACCTGCCGGGGACGACGTCGACGGCAGCACACCCGCTTGTGCCGGACTACATTGTGAATCAGGACGCGGCGGGCGCACCGGCGTACCCTGCGTGGGCGACGTGGTACATGAACGACACGCGCACAGGGACGTGGGGCCCGCTTGTGGTTGAGACAGTGAACGCGACGGCACCGATGGGAGTGGACACGCGTGCGTGGAACTTCGGGCGCACGTACGCGACAGGCGACCGCGTGGGGCAGACTGTGGGGAGTGTGCTGCGCCTGGTGCAGGCGGGCAAGCCGTGTGACTACGCGTCGTTCCGCCCGATCCCCTCTGTGGGGGCGGAGAACAAAGACGGTGGTATGGTGGAGTGCAACAACGCCGGGGCCGAGACGGACAAGACGGCGTGCGCAGGGTCGATGTCGGACGTGGCGGCGTCGTCGAACGCGGCGTACTACATCACCGTCCCGGACATCACAAACTACATTGTGTGCCACAGAAACCGCTTCTTCAACTGGGTTGCGCTGTCGCCGTCGGGCACGACAGGGGCGTGGAACGACAAGACGAAGCCGATGCCGGACAGCGTGCTGGAGCGTGGGGCGTGGGTGTCGCCGTCGTCGTACTTCACACCGACGACGTCTGCCCTGACGTCGCTGTCGCTGTCTGCGGTGGAGATGCGGGCAGGGATGGAGGCGCTGTTCCTTGTCACAGACGCAACGGTGTCGCTGCAGGTGGGCCCGCGGAAGGCGTGTGCCGGGGGCTGCCCGGCGTCCGGGGACGTGCTGCGCCTTGTGGCGGCGGACAAGAACTGCGACATCAACCCGTACAACTGGAACATGGGGAAGCTGGCAGACGCACACCTGTCGCTGATCTGCAACGTGACTGGTGCGGGGTCGATTGCGCAGTCTGGGCTGTACTACGACTCGGCGTCGGTGCGCGCCTGTGCGCTGGCGGGGCCGACACAGACGATGTGCCAGAACGCAACGTGCAACTCGACAGAACCTCACCTGGCGGAGCTGGCGGCGAAGACGCCCGACATTTATGACGACATTGTGCCACACGACCACACGTACACGGGTGGGCACGCGACGGTGGCGGCTGTGGTGGTGATGCCGCCGCACATCACGACGTCGAACGGGCCGAACTTCTACAAGGTGTGCTACAAGCAGGCGGGGATGGACAACTGGGCCGTGTTCAACGAGACCTGGGAGGTGAAGCCTGCGCCGGCAATGAAGGTGTCACCGGCACGCATCAGCGAGGTGCTGCTGGGCGGGGAGCTGAAGCGGTTCCGCGTGCAGCTGACGACGGGTACGCTGGCTGTGACGGACAACAACGGGACGATTACGGCGGACTTCTCGCTGTACGCGAAGCTGGTGCCCTTCAGCACGATGGAGCAGAACCGCTACTGCCAGAACCAGGCCGGGAGCTCGGAGGGGGAGATCTACTCTGCGGCAACGTCGAAGTTCAACCTGCTGACGGACGGGGCCAACAACACCGTCGACTTCTACCTGACGGTGCCGCACACGCCGGGGAACTACTCGCTGTGCGTACAGCTGCGTCAGTCGTCTGAGGACTGGATGTCGTGGTGGCGCCCGGGGTCTGCGGACGCGAACGCGTACGACTACAAGGTGATTGACAACGGGGTGCGTTGGTACGTGACGCCCGGGAACCAGCCGACGAACCAGGGGCTGTCGAAGGTGCAGTTCCTGCGGTGCGCACCGACGGTAAACCACACGTGCTCGCCGGCAGCAAGCCAGGACGTGTTTGACACGAACCCCGGAAAGGACGCAGCGAAGATTGTGGCCGTGGGGTCTGCGTGCCACGACGGGTCGACAAACCTGACGCAGTGGGGAACGTCTGTGCACGTGTGGACGGAGCCCGGGGCAACGGCGTCGGCGCTCGGGATGACGGACCTGGGGCCGGCGGACGGGCCGAGCGACGTGGCAGAGCTGCGTACGGTGCTGCCTGCGGCGACGAACGACGCGCGCACGCAGTACAAGGTGTGCATTCGCACGGTGTTCCTGCAGGGCGGGCTGGGCGGGACGGCACTGAAGGCACGCTGGGTGGAGGTGCAGGAGGCTCAGGGGCTCAGCGGGCAGCACCTGGTGCAGGCGGCGACGGGGCGTGCCGGGTTCCGCACAGAGATGGGGCTTGTGAAGTCGTGGACGCTGAACGCGGCACTGCGGCCTGCGGTGAGCCTGTACTCGTCGGAGGCGAAGGCGGACGCGACTGCGCTTGCGGGTGTGTCGACACAGTATGTGGCGGACGTGACGGCAGCAACGGCGACTGCGACGGACGGGTTTGTCTTCAACACGTACAGCAGCACGGCGTCGAACACAGAGCTGCAGGCACAGAACATCTTCAAGCTTGTGCTTTCGAAGACCCCTGTCGGGCGTCTCCCGAAGGACCCGAGCACAGAGGCGACGTGGGGGACGCTGTCGAACTGGGCCGGGTCCGGTGTCGGGGTGGACTGCATGTCGCCGGCCGCGGTGTCGAACGTGGGGACGTGCACGGACAACGACACGACGAGCGGGACGCCGTTCTGCCCGTACCTCGCGTCGACGACGTCGGGGACGTCGATTGGGGCGTACTTCCACATCCCGCTGAACCCGGGGAGCTACCAGGTGTGCTACAAGGTGAACCACACAAGCCTGACGGTGGCAAACCCGTGGCTGCGTCTGGCGTCGAGCAGCGAGGGGGACTACCTGCTGCACTCGCACCCGGCGTTCCTGGAGATGATTGTAGGGTCTGCGCAGGCGAACATGTCTGTGTTCGACCTGCGGACGATGGAGAGCACGTGGGACACGACTGGGGAGCAGGTGTCTGTGTCGTCGTGGTGCGGGACTTCGAGCGGAGTGAACTGCACGGCGCTGAACGGGGCCTCCGGGTTCACAACCGACCTGGTGACGATTGCGAACGACACGCAGGTGTGCCCGACGCCGTCGACTGTGGCGGGGAGCGCGACCGGGGCGCCGGAGTGGTTCCAGCTGGTGCGGACAACAAACGCGTCGGCAATGGTGGCGGACACGTGGGGCACGACGACGGCATCGGCGTTTGCGCTGCCGCCCGCGCTGTACCCGGCCACGTCTGGGCAGTACAAGATCTGTGTGTTCAAGGCTGGGGAGGCGACGGCGACGGCAATGGGGAACGCGTCGGCGAAGCAGGTGACGAAGAAGGGTGTGGTGTACCAGCTGTACAACCGCGGGCTGAAGAAGTACGGAGGCGGGAGCGGGTACTGGCGCGACTCGAACATCCCGCCGTCGCAGCTGACGGTGACGTCGACGCTGGCGTTCAACTCTTCGCTGCGCTTCATGCAGTTCACAACGGCGACGACGCTCGAGACGCTGTACGGGGCGTCGGCGGTGAGTGCGGCGTCTGTGACGGACGCGACAACGGGGATGGTGTCGCGCACGCCGCTGCTGACGTCTGGGGCGGTGGTTGTGTACGACGTGCAGGTGGCGACGAAGGACAAGCTGCCTGTGCCGTTTGGGTCGTTCCCGCTGGTGGTGAAGCGGTGTGCGCAGGCGACAGCGTTCGCAGGGCTCGAGTGTGTGGCGGCATCGCAGGTGGATCCGAGTGTGTCGCCGGGCCCGTTCACGGTGTGGGCGATTGGGGGCGCGTGCAAGCAGGCGAACGCCACACAGTATGGGTGGGAGCGGAACGGTCTGCGTCAGTTCACCCAGTCTGGGCAGGTGCGTCTGTCGCTGCAGTACCGGTCTGCGTGCCCGGCGGGGGAGTTCGGGTGCGGGGTGCGGTTTGAGGCAACGACGCAGAGCGGGGTGCAGCTGCTGTCGCCTGCGCAGTGGGTGAACGTGGCGGCCAAGGCACCGAACGGTGTGGCGCTGGACGGGAACGAGCCGAACACCGCGTTCAAGGGGACGGCGATGAAGACGACCGGGTGTGCCACGACGGGGGTGACGACGTGCTACCTGAAGAAGTGCGTGCACGGACTGCCGTGCACGCTGAGCCTGCAGGCACGCCGGGACGGGCCAAGCGAGTTTGCGGCGAACGGGACGGTGCAGGTGCTGTACGCGCAGGACGACTACGGCGCGAACTACTCTGCGTCTGCTGCACCGCCGCAGGTGGCAACAGCCCTCGGGTCGACGGTGGGGTCGCAGCCGCTGCTCCCGGCGGAGGTGTGGGGGCTTGGCGGGACGGCGTCGTACACCTTCACGCCGAAGCTGAAGGACGGAGCACTGGCGTCGACCACGGTGTACCTGAACGTGACGTACCAGGGGGTGACGACGGGCGGGGCGGTGCACCTGTCGTGGACGCGCTTTGTGGTCGAGGTGTCGCGTGCGGTGCTGGCGGCAGTGGACCCTGTGCGTGTGGACCCGTGGGACGTGGCGGGCGGGCTTGCGGCGACGCGCTCGCCGTCGCCTGCGTTTATCGGGACCATGATGGCGGCGACGGCGTCTGTGGCGGGGAGCATTACTGCCGTATCCGGATCGTACCTGGAGGCCCTTGTGCCGTACCAGCTGACGTACGTGCCGCGTGACGCGTCGCTGAAGGCACTGCCAAAGGTGTGGGGTGCGCTGTCCGGATGGAAGGTGACGGCGACGGTCGGGACGGCAACGACAGACAACATGGTGCTGTACAGCAGGTACCCGGACGAGACCTTTGTGACGGCCCCGCAGATCCTGTCGAAGGCGGCGCTTATGGAGACCATCGGGAACGCGTTCTCGTTTGCCTTCGTGTTCCGTGTGTACGTTGTGGACAACGCGTGCTCGCGGTTCTCGTCGGCGGGCGGGTGCACGCTTGTCTTCACCTTCTCGGACGGAACGAACACTGTGAAGGCGAACGTGGTGACACCTGTGCGCGTGCCCGCAAGCACCGTCGAGGTGACGCCTGCAGCGGCCTCCGGGACTGTGCGCGAGGGGATCTCGGTGGCGGTGCGGCCCGGGTCGTACATTGCGGCGCCGAGCACAGGGGCACAGACCTTCGTGTACGACGACTTCCACTACGGGGAGGTGTTTGCGCTGCTGGACGGGCCTGGTCCGACTGACGGGGCGTCGAACCGGGACAAGCTGCGCATGACACCGGACGCAACGAACTGGGTGGCAGGGCAGTGTGCGTACAGCAGCCCGAGCGGGAAGGGGTGTCTTGTGGAGAAGTACCCGACGAAGACGCTTGCAGCGGCTGCGTCTGTGGCCGGGGCGACGGGGTCGTGGGGCGCACAGTGGACGATGCGCCCGCATGTGCCGTGCAACCGGTGTGCGTTCACGTTCCACACAACCTGGGGCGCAGGGCCGGACTCGTCTGAGTACGCGGCGGACGGGACGCAGCGCGGGACAACGACGCTGACGTGGACGGAGGAGGCTGTGACACTTGAGTGCTCGTCGGCGGCGGTGCAGATCACGACCGGGGCGGTGATGTCGGACGAGTTTGCGCTGACGGTGTCGGCGGGGGTGACCGGGATGACTGGGACGAACGCAGTGTACCCGCGCTGGTGGGTGATGACGAACTCGAACACGTCTGTGACGCCTGCGGGGGTGTACCCGCTGTACAAGGTCGGGGAGACGAAGACGGCGTGGTGGTCGCAGATGGGTGCCCGCGCGAACATGGGGACGGCAGTCGCGAACTTCAGCCGCCTGTACTTCGACAACACGACGGTGCCTGCACTCGGGGCGACGGCGGACGTGAAGGTTGTGTTCAGCGCAGTCGGGATCCGGTACGCGAGCGGGGCGCAGGCGGCGGCTGGGTCGCGCCCGACGGGGACGTCGGCGTACACGTGCACGTCTGCGGTGACGCTGTCGCAGCGTGAGGCGGCGGTGGCGGCGGCAGTGACAACAACGACGTCGATCCAGCTTGTGTCTGTCGGGGGCGGGGTGACGTCGCTGTGCGCGTCGTCTGCGTCGGGTGTGTGCACGGAATACACGGCCACTGTGAGCGAGTTCGGAGCGGGGATCACTGTGGACGTGAAGTTTGTGAACACGTCCTCGACGGGGACGGTTGTGGACGACACGTCGTCGCGCAACGTGACGGTGGCGCAGGCTGGTGGGGCCGGGTCGAGCCCGTCGGGGGCACCTGCGTGGACGTACGGTACGGAGGTGTGGACGAGTGGGACGATTGTGCTCGACTCTGCGTACAACCCGTCGTCGCTGGAGACGATTGGGACGAACACGTACACGTACGGGAACCTGACGGTGGTGGCGACGCGGACGCAGCCGGACGCAGCGGTGCTGGCAGTGGCGCCGCAGGGTGCCGGGTCGGTGACGCTCAAGTACTCCGGGACCGGGGCGCCTGCACGCAAGGCGATGTTCAAGGTGTGCGAGGCGGCGTGGGACGGGTCTGCGGAGGTGATGTCGACGGTGGCGAACCGGTGTGTGACAATCAGCCTGTGGATCACGCCGACGACGCAGACACGCGCCACGGTGTACGCGGTGGAGCCGGCGTCGCAGAGCTTCGTGCACGGGACGACGTCGGCGTGCGGGGCGGCGACGACAGCGACGTTCACGGTGGCGTCGTACTTCACCGTAGGGACAAGCACGACGCTGCGGTACTGGGCGTACGACAGCCAGCTCGGGTACACGCTCACGGCAGGGACGCAGTACCTGCTTGAGTCTGGGGCAACGACGGCAGCGGCGTCGCTGATGAAGAACAACTCGGTGACACGCGGGGCGGCCATCACGCACACAGTCGCGACGACTGGCCTGAAGGTGTCCTTCACGTTCTACGGGCGCGACAAGGTGACGACAAACACAACAGCGAGTGTGGCGGGGGCGGTGCAGTCGGACGTCGGGGGGACGATCACCGCAGTCGCGACAACGGCGCAGTACATGTGGGTGTCGGCGACGGAGACGCTGTCGAAGTGGGAGGTGAACACAACAGTGAGCGTGGACGACGAGTGCCCGACGAAGCGCCGCCTGCAGACGTCGACGAGCAACTACAGGACGTACGGAACAGGTGTGCCCGGGGCGGGGTGGAGCTACGCGTCCGGGGGTGCTGTGGCGGGGCTGCCGTTCCCGATCCAGACGGTGGTGCGGACGACGAGCGGGGCGCGTGCGTGGTCGTTCACAAAGGACATCCTGGTGCGTGTGGCGAAGCGGAGCTGGACCGGCTGCAACGACGGAGGGACACTGAAGGTGTACGACCTGGCAGGTTCGCTTGCGAGTGAGACGACGCGCCTGGTGGAGGGGACGGTGAAGACGACGACGTGGGTTGAGTCTGCGACGGCCGCCGTGTCGACACGCGGGGGTGTGGCGGTGCCGTGGAGCGTGCTGTCGACGGAGTGCGAGGCGTGCACGCTGCAGCTCGACCTGTGCTACGGGGGGAAGACTGCGGCGACGTGTCTGGACGGGCTTGGTGTGGGGTCGACGGACCCGTCGGACGCACTCCCGATCTTTGCGGACCGGAGCAAGCTGTCGAAGCCGTTCTCGGTCAAGGCGCCGCGCATGGACGTCATGGAGGTGTACGACCAGACGCTGCCGGACTCGACGTCGGCGATCCGTGTGGGCGACATGTTTGCCGTCAAGGTGGAGAACGTGCAGCGCTTTGCCGGGGTGTGGGCGATGAACGAGCCTTCCACCTCGGGGTGGACGCGCGAGGTGTGGGTGCGGTCTGTGTGGATGGGTGAGAGCGGGGCGACGCTGGCACAGATGCGCTACGGAAACGGCGGGTTCGTGCACGACGGTGCTGCGCGTGCTGCGGCTGCTGGGGGGTCTGCGCCGCCGTCGGGCTGCAACGCAGCAGTGTCGGCAGCGGAGTTTGCGGCCGCTGCGGACCGTGTGACGCTGTCGGGGGCGTCGAGCGGGAGTCTGAACTTCTTCTTCGCACGTCCGTGCGGACGTTGCCAGGTGTGGCTTGACTACAGGCTCACGCCACCAGCAGCGCTGGTCGGACGCCACATGGCTGTGCGCAGCTCGTTCCCACTGCGGGCGTACACGGCGGCAGTGGCGGTGCCGGGGTCAGCGCTTGTGTACACGGTGCAGACATGCGGGATGGCGTGGCTGCTCGGGGGCGTGCCGCTGACGGCCGTGCGCAGGCGCAAGCCGTTCTCTGTGGGCGCGGTGCGTGTGGACGCGCACAACATCCCTGCGTGGGAGGGGACAACGTCGGCAGCGTTTGCTCGCCAGGGTGGGGCCGGGAACGGTGCTGGTGTGGCGGCGGTTGTGACCTCGCCTGTGTCGAGCCCTGGGGGCAGCAGCGTGAACGCTGTGGGCGGGAGTGCGACGGTGCGTGCATTCTTCCTGCGTGCCTGCTACCAGTGCAGCGTGTCCTTTGCCGGGAAGGCGTCGCCGCTGACGGTGCTGACGGACGCGACACAGATCATTGCGGTGCCGGCGTTCCACTACGAGAAGTACATGCTGCGCAAGATGACGGCTGCGGGGGCGAAGGCGTCGTGGATGTTCGACGTGTACGCTGCGGACGACCTTGGGGACAGGGCGTACGCTGTGGGCGGGCCGCCGACGGAGTACGCGCTGCAGCGCATGTACCAGACACGTGCGGCGAACCACCGTGCGGCGGCGTCGATGTCTGCGTCCGGGAAGCTGCCGTCGGACCCGACTGCGCTGCTGAACGGGAGTGCGGTGACGGTGACGTACGGGAGTACAAGCGGGCTGCGCCTGACGGAGGGTACGAAGGTGTACAACGGGATCCCGATGCCTGTGGTCGAGAAGACGACGCCCGTCGGGGCTGCCGGGCAGGCGACTGTCGAGGTGTCCAAGGCGGCGATGCAGCTGTCGCTGTCGTTTGTGGTGACGGGTGCGGCCGGGGTGCCGACAGGGTTCTTCGGGGAGAAGAAGGCGCCGATGGTGCACTTCTCTGTGGAGGCGGGGGCGATGGCGGTGGACACCCTCCCGTCGGCGTCGTCGTCGTCGCGCTCGTCGGCAGGCGGGGCTGCGTGCACGGCGGACCGCGTTGTGGGTGAGGGCTACTGCACGTTCAATGCGTACGCAATTGGGCAGGCACCGGGGGCACAGACGGCCTCGGACAAGTGGTACGTGTCGGCCGTTCGCGGTGTGTCGACGGCAACGGTGACGTGCGGCTCGTGCGGGACGGCATGGGTGTCGCCGAACGCGACCTACATGGGCGGTGTGGCGACCTTCAAGCTTGGGCTGACCGGGCTCACGGCAGGGACGACGGCTGCGTGCTCATGCGACGTGGTGGTGACGTCGCCTGCATCGCTTGTGAACGGGACGAGCCAGACCTTCAAGGTTGCGTACACGGACACGTCGCTTGCGGACTGGAAGTGGGCGTCGTCGCAGACGCTCGAAGTCCCGGCCACGACAACGGGCAAGGCGTACAGTGTGTACAACCGCACCGTGCACGTCGGGCTTGCTGCATGGGACACGACTGGGAAGTTCCGCGGGATTGGCGGCGTGTCCTGGGCGGCGGGTGCGTCTGTGACGGCAGTGCCGACGGAGATGGTGCCCGAGGGGTGCTTCGCGTGTGCGAGCGGGACAACAACATGTGCGATTGCGAACACGAAGGACCCGAAGACTGGGGCTGCCGGCACCGGCGACGCGATTGAGATTGCAGGTGTGTTTGCGGCTGTCGGTACGTGCCAGCTCAAGGCGGGTGCCTTCACCGGGTTCCCGACAGGGACCACAGCGCCGACGACGGCAGTGACGTTCACGGTCGAGGCGCCGGTCGGGCTGATGATTGCGGGTGCGCCGAACGAGGGGAGCGTGCTGTCGCGACCGAACTTCACGCGCCTGTGGGGACGCACGCTCTCGGGTGCGCCTGCGGCAGTGACCGGGGTTGGGAGCAGCCTGTCGTTCCAGGTGGTGGACGCGAAGGGGATGCCTGTTGTGGGGGACAACCACATGCAGTTCACGCTGACCGGGACGCAGAAGTCGAACACGTCGACCACGACGGTGACGTGGACGGGCGTCGCACGCCGCGGTGTGGGCACGTTCCAGATCCGGTCGAACCAGACGACGCGCACGGCTGCGTGTGAGGCCTGGCGGCCGCAGATTGCTGCAGACCACGAGGCGACAGCACAGCAGGTGGCTGTATCGGGGATGCCGGCGTGCGAGCACGTGCCGTGGTTCTTCACCGTGCAGGCTGTGGCGCCGATGACAACGTCGGGCCCGACGCCGTTTGCCGCGATTGCGGATGTGGGCCCGCTGCACTTTGTGAGGCGTGCTGTGCGTCTTGCGGCGTTTGCGCGCATTGGTGTGCCGTGTGTGCCTCCGATGGACATGACGGGTGTGAACAGCTCGAACGCGAACAGCAACAGCACAAACAGCTCGAAGGTGTGGAAGCCGATGAAGCCGATCTGCCCCACACCGCCGGCAGGACTGCCCACAGCCCACCTGATGCTTGTGAAGCAGGTGATGAAGGGATGGGTGCCGCTCGGCCTTGGTGGGATGGGGGCAAAGAACGGGCGGGACAGCCACATGGGCCGGCCGTGGAGCAAGCCGCACCCTGCGACGTGGGGCCGCGGCTACAACTTCACGATGAAGGTGGTGGCACTTGGGCTGGACGGGATCCAGGTGAAGCACCCCGAGGACAAGGGGAGTGCAGCACCCGTGCAGCTGCGCCCGCTGGCCGTGCCCTGCAGCAACGTGGACAAGTCGAAGTCAGGGAAGTGGGTGCTTGACACGTGCGTGGACGGGAAGGGGACGTCGGGGGCGTGTGGCTGGGGGAAGAAGATTGCGTCGTTGCCAAAGTGCATGCCGAAGGAGTCGTCTGGGTGGAACGTGCCGGCGTTCTCGTTCAAGCTGAAGGGCGGGGAGGCGACCTTCAAGGACATCTCGTACGGGAAGATGGCGGGGTGGAAGCAGTCTGGGCTGACGCGGTTCTACCTGTCGACAACGCAGCTGAACTACAAGTACGGGAAGGGGGACGTGAGCACGAACCCTGCGGCCACGTTTGCGAAGCCCGACGACACCTTCCTGTTTGAGGTCAACATGCAGGATGCGGCGGCACTGCGCCCGGGCGGGAACCACTGGATGTGCTCTGGGACGGCGTGCAAGTCGACGACGTACTACCCCGAGCCTGGTAAGCCGTTTGCGCTGATGCTGAGTGTGGTGGACGTGATGGGGGACGCAGTGCGCTCGGACTCGAACTCGAGTGTCAAGGTGAGCGGGGTGTGCCTCGACAAGGTGCACAACTCGTACTTTGCGCACGCGAAGCCGAATGCGCTGGACTTCATCAACAAGCCGACGTACTCGTTCCAGGGTGGGTGGACGCAGCTGACACAGCTGTACGTGACGGAGCCGTGTGCACAGATGCAGCTTACCGTTGTGTGCACAAGCGGGGTGTCGGACCAGATGAAGCTGTGCACCGGGAACATGGTGACGCTGGAGTTCCCGGTCGACTACCCTGCGTCGTCAGGCAACGTGACACGCGCACCGACGCCGCCGCCGGAGGTGATCACGCTGTCCGGGCTGTCGCTTGCGGCGTTCGACACCGAGGCGCTGGCGATGCCGTTTGTGAACAACGTGCGCAAGGGGGACGCCGAGATCCAGATGCTGAAGCTGCTGAAGAAGGGGAACCCCGTCATCAAGGCAGCCTTCCTGAAGTGGGTGTGTGCGAAGCTTGGCGGCGGCGGCATCACCGCTGCTGACAAGATCTCGGGCAGGTGCGTCGACAAGACGATCACAGCTGCGCCGCCGACACTCCCGCCAACAGCGGCGCCGTGCAACATTACGGCAGACCCGAACTGCACCGGCATTGCGACTGTTGCGGGTGGGGCAGGCGCGGCTGCGTACCGCTCCTTCTTTGCGCTTGCGACCACAGTCGACGTTGTCACGGAGTTTGAGATTGAGACGGCTGTCACGGTCGACGCGGCTGCAGTCTCCACTGCAGTCAAGGACGCCATTGTTGCCGACTTGGCCGACCCGAACAGTATCCTGAAGCAGTCGCCCACACCGGGCGTCACCTCCCCCTTCGCCACTGCGTCCACATCGAACATGCAGGTTGGTGTGGCGAACACACCCGTGCCGCCACCCCCACCAACACCTGCACCGCCAACAAACGTCCCACCCACAACATCGCAGCCCACAAGCATGTCACCACCGACACCGCAGCCACCGGTTGTGCCAACTGCACCCCCGACAGCCGCACCACCAACAAGCGTCCCGCCAGTCACCTTCGACCCCAACATTATCCCCATCCCTACTTCGGGCGGTGTCTTGGTGCCCACCCTGTGGGCCACACTGTGTGTGGCTGTGCTGGCGCTGTTTGCACTGTAGAGAGACAATGGTTGGCAATGAAATCACAAAACAAAGACAGAGGTGAAATAATATAAACCCAAAACAAAAGAGAAATATGAAAAAAAGGAGCAGTGGGAAGGGAACAAGGAGAGATACAAAGTATAGCAAAGGTAAAGAAAACAAAAAAGCAAAAGAAAAAAAACAAAAGATCTTTTTAAAAACAAGTTTGTGTAGAACAATGCATGGAACCTGCCCCCACAGGTCTAAAATAAAGTGAGAAACTGTAAAAAAGTGTGTGGCTTCTGCCACCTCTCTCTCTCTCTCTCTTGTCCCCGGTGTTCCTCCTCCTCCACATTCTTTATTTCTTAAAATTAAGGATGGGTCCATCCCCAACCGACCCACTTTCCACTTCCACCCCCTATTTGTTGTTCCTCCTCCTCTTCCTCTCCCTCCCTCCCCTCCATCTCTTCTTCCCTGCTTCTACGTACATGGTGTTGTTTTGAGAAGGACACAAGTGTGCTGCTGTTGAGAAGTGTGTGTCTGCTTGCAGTCACCCCTCCCAACAGCACAAACCAAGTGTCCAGGTTGATTGAGGGTCTTCACTACACTGAATGTGCAAAAGCGTCGTTTGAGTGTGCTGTTGGGTCACACCAACACGCAACCAAATGCAATCGTTTCCACATCACATTTTTTTTTGTATTTTTCTTTCGAAATTGCAGTCTTTTTTTGTATATTGTGCCTTTTGCGGATACGCGAGAAGTGAAAAAACGAATAAAAGAGCACAGGGGAGGGAGGACAACGGCGCAGCTGTGCTGTGCCAAGGTGTGTTCCTATGTGCGGCGTCCATCAAGGACAGCCATCCACATCCCACACCAGCAGCCTGCTGTGTCCCTTTGTCGTTCCTTTCTTCTGTGTTTGCTTTTTTGTTAGCGTGTGTGTGTCTGCAGATGGCGCCGTTCTGACTGACTGTACATTCGACTGAGGGTGACAGAACAAGACAACATGATGCGTGGCCACACCCATCCTAGTTGTTTGCTGTGTGAGGGTATTTGTTGCGTTTCCAGAAGCTACGCTGGACATGTGTGCATGGGTATGGGTGTGCCTCAGTCTCGAGCCAACACCACCCACGCACCACAAAGGCGTCAGCACGAAACGCTAGTTGAGAGAGCACCTGTGTCAACACACCAACCCCTTTGCTGAGAAGCAGAAGGGCTTCTGTTGTGCAACGTCGCTGTGTGCTTTGTGAGGGTTATCTTCTGCATCTGTAGTGGCCAAAGCTTTGGGGTCGCCTCTGCCCCCTTTGCATGCAGCCATGCTTATGAGATGCGTCAAACATGTGTCCTTTTTGTGCATAAATGCTTTTTTCTCTTGGAGGTGCCGCACACCCCTTCCCAGTATTCTAGTTGTTGTTTCCCCTGCCCCTTTTACACCAAAATATAATATGTAACCCCAGATGCGGTACCGTCCTCCCCAGTGGTCTTGTCTTTGCATCAACAGTACGTTTGTTTTCGTTTTTACTTTTTACAGTTTTGTGGCACGTTCTGTGCTGCAAGGTGCTGTTGTTGCTGTTTCCTATTGTTTTCTCCCGTTCTCTGTTGTGAGTGTGCATACATGCACATTAGGGCGTTTGCCTTCGCAACGTCGTTTTTTTTTTGTTGCTGTTCTTCCTCTTTTCCTTTGTGAGGGTATTCACGACACCACTCTTCAGGCACTACAGGAACAGCCCATCCGTTTACCGTGTGTGGGTTTGTCTGTTTTTGTGCCGGATGTCGTACTTTTGCGCCTTTTGTGCTGTTGTGTTGTGCTTTTATGTGAATATCTAAAAGGGAAAAAAGTAAAAAAAGTCTAAAGGCAGGTCCTCTTCTTCTGATGAGACTGCAAATGCCAAAACAGAAAACAAACCTAAAACAGGTTGTTACAGAAAAGAAGTCATGTCGTAGAAGCCCTCCCATCCCATCCCCTCCCCTATCCCGCCTCAATACACAAAAAACAAAAGTTGGATATAAAGTCGCAAAAAAAAAGAAAAATCATTTCAAAATACAATTCATTTCTTCCCTTCCGAGACTCGTTCTCTCCCATGCGTATGACCAAACCTGCGGCACTACACCGTCAACCCCACCACACAGATTCCCCTTGATTTTCCCCGTTTTCCGTCAACAATGCTGTCGCGTCTGTCGCTCGTTGCAAGCATGGGGTTCGTGGCCTCGGCACAGATCCCACCGCACTCAGCAGGCTGTGCGGCGACGACGTGTCCGATGTACTACTCGTGTGTGGAGGACAGTGAGGGTGTGGCGTCGTGTGTGCCTCCACCGCCGCCGGCTGGTCCTTGCGCAGGTGTGCACTGTGCGCCCGGGACAGAGTGTGTTGCTATTGGGAGCCAAGCGTGGTGCAAGCCGCTGCCGGTGGGATGTGCTGCGACACAGTGCAGGTATGGGACGACGTGCTATGAGATTGCCGGACATGCACTGTGTCTGCCGTCGTGGTGGTTCCCCTCACCGACGCCACCGACGCCGCCAGTTGTTGGCTGCGACCAGTTGAAGTGCGTGAACTGCGAGAACGACCCCAAGACAGGGGAGGGTGTCTGCCTTCCGCCACCTATTGGATGTGGGAGTCTGGAATGTGCGCACTGCGTCGAAGATGACAAGGGCAATGGGAAGTGCGTGCCTCCTCCTACCCCGCCCACGAACCCGTGCGACCTTCTCAAGTGCGTGCAGTGTGAGGTGCAGGCAGACGGAACTGCAAAGTGTGTGTCTCCGGATGCGTTCCCACCCACACCTATTGTTGGCTGTGAGGCGATGACCTGCCTTGTTGGGACAGCGTGCACAAACGACGCGACTGGACAGGGTCACTGCTCCAACCCATGTGACCTTCTGAAGTGCGCGCAGTGTGAGGTGCAGGCAGACGGAACTGCGAAATGTGTGTCTCCGGACGCTTGAAAGCAGCGGTAGTGTAGCTACCTGTTCCTGTGCCTGGTCCTTTTTAAATTTTTGCTGTGTGCGATCTGAGACAGAAGGCTTCTGCGCACACCTGGTATAATCGGGAGCATTTTATGTTCACTGAATAGTCCGAAGTGCTTTGCCCTCTCTGTCTCTGATGTGCTGTATCTCTTTGTGAAGCTCTTCTTGTTCTTCTTTTGCGCTTTCCGTTTTGTTGTTTTTTCTTGGTTTTTGTTGTATCCCAGTGTGCAATCACTCTGTGCTTGGGAAAATTATGACAAGCTCTGTGCCGCGAGGGTCATCTTGAGAAAAGGAAAACGAGTAGTTTTTTCTGTTACTTTTATACTGCATTTTATCAAAATCCCATTAAATCCCACATCCATAAACAGATATTAGAATTACCCCCTCTACGCGCGACTCTCGACACTACACCACACTACAGGTATTTTTATTACTAAACACAAAACAGAAGCAGCAACACAAGCAAACCCCCGTGTGCACCCTTTCTTCTCCCTGCCTGTGGTTTGATGCGGCAGAGCATGGCACTGCTGGCTCTGTGTGTGGGGTTGGTGCAGGGAAGCATCTACTCGCAGTACACCCTGGACGGCCCTGAGGTGACGGACACGTTTGGGAGGACGAGCACAACGAAGAAGCTTGCGCTTGGGTCTGGCAGCAACGCAGTGTGTGGGAAGTCGTACCACATGCGGAGCGGGGACTTTATCAGCCTGAAGGAGGGGAACGGGGCACCCACTGGGAACGTCGACTTTTCAATTGCGGGCTACGTGAAGCCTGTGACGATGACGAGAAGGGGACGTACGCTGTTCACGCTTGGTGGGACGGACAGGGCGCAGGACGGAACACGTGGGAACTGGGGTGCGTGGGTGATGGTGGACCGTTACGGACGTCTGAGTGTGCGCACGCCTCTCTTCGGGAAGCGGACGAGCGCGAAGCTGGCGGTGGGTGTGTGGCACCAGGTTGTGTTGACGTACACAGCTGCAGAGACGATGCTGCGGCTGTGGGTCGACGGCGAGCTTGTGCTGTCGAAGCGTGCGACGATGGACCTGCAGCAGAGTTCGAGGTACGGCGGGATGGCGATTGGGGAGTTCCACCTGGGGGGCACAAGAAGGTCGCGTGACGGGGAGTTCTTCGTCGACCACGTGAGCTTTGCGGACCACGCGATGACGCCACAGGAGGCACGTGCGCCGTGCCTGGGGGAGACGGAGACGGGTGCTCCAGCGACCAATGCTCCCCGCACATCAGCGCCTGCAACAGCGGCACCACGCACCAGTGCACCACCAACACAGGCTCCTCGCACATCAGCGCCTGAAACGCAGGCTCCTGCGACATCTGCGCCTGCCACACGTGCACCACGCACCCAGGCACCTCACACATCAGCACCACGCACAAGCACACCTGCGACACGCACGCCGTCTCCGTCAGCGCCGTCGTCCTCGGCTGCAGTGTGTGCCCAACGCGGTGCTGTGTGCGGTGTGGTGCGTGCGCAGGACGGGACAACTGTGCAGTGCGGCAATTGTGCGGCGGGGATGGTGTGTTCGTTCAACCGCTGCGAGGCACGCTGTGCGTTGGCAGACATCGGACAGGGACCCTTTGACGCAAGCCTGTTCGCGTACGTGCCGCTGGAGTTTTCCTACGAAGACCTGTCTGCACACGCCCACGCAGTGTCGGCGGAGCTGTTCCCCACGGACAGGCGCGAGCAGGAGTTCCCGTACGAAAGTGTGACGGACATGACGTCGCGCACGGTGCGTATGGACTTCGGTGCTCTGTCTGCTGGGCCGGGCGGTGTGACGCTGTCGCTGAAGGTGCAGCCATACACAGCGGGGCAGACGGGTGTGCTGCTGCAGTCTGAGGCGGTGACAGTTGCCGAGGACGCAGGGCGTGTGTCGGTGGCAGTGCGGGCTGCAGGTGGGGCGGTGGTGCACACAACAGCGCTCTCGCACCGCCACTGCAACCATGTGGCAGTGGTGGTTGCTGCTGACGGTGCTGTGGCTGTGTACGTGAACGGTGTGGCTGCGGGCGGTGCGCCTGTGTCTGTGTCGGGGACGATGCAGCTGGGGGGCGTGCTCTCTGTGCCACAGCACCCTGGGAAGGTGTGGGACGTGCGTGTGTACTCGCGTGCCCTGGGTGCTGCGGAGGTGGAGGCGCTGGGGAACAGGTGCGGGGCTGTTGGGGCGTCGTCGCTGGTGGTGCCCGACGCAACGATGCCGAACTTCCTGTGCGGTGTGTACGAGTGCATCTACTGGCCTGAGGGGGTGACGGACACAACGCAGGACAGCTTCGAGTACCAGCTCTCGGGACACGACATGACCTGGGAGCACAACGTGATGGAGACAGGGATGTATGTGCACGGGGCGCTGTGTGCCGAGTACGCAAAGCCACGCCAGGTGCTGCTGACGGACGGGTACCGCCGGTCGTGGGTGAGCAAGTTCAACTTTGGGAAGGCGTGGAACCAGTACGTGCTGCACGAGAACTTCCACGCGTACCAGAAGCGTGCACAGGGGTCGACGAAGTTCCTTGCAGAGTCGACTGCGTCGTGGGGTGCGTTCTCACAGAAGCCGACTGCGTACGACACGATTCTCGGGATGTACACCCTGCAGCCGCAGCTGGCGCTGTGGACGACACAGAGCTCGACCTTCGCAGACGGGATTGTGGACATTGGGAAGGGCGGACACCAGTACGGGGCGGCAATCTGGGAGTGGTTCGTGACACACCACGTGCTTGGGGACGACTTCTGGGTGGGGAAGGTGTACAACCGTGCGCGCCTTGGGTTGGCACCGCTGAGTGGTGCACCTGCGGAGGGGATGTACAACGCCCTTGCGGAGGCTGGGTACGACATGCGTGAGGTCTTCAGCGACTTTGCGGCACGTGTGACGACGTGGGACGTCGACTACGAAGAGACCTTCCGTGCGTCTGAGGAAGGGTCGTTCCGCCGTCTGAACGGAAACAACAAGAACAACAAGGAGGACCCTGTGGCCGACGAGGAGGTTGACAACAAGGTGGCTGTCTTCTACGGTGCTGGCGGCACGGACGGGGCGTGGGTGTCTGTGCCTGGGCGGTACATGATCGGGGACTGGGCATTCAACGCGTACGAGGTGTCGGGTGTGGCGACAGAGACACAGTACACAGTGGGTGTGGTGCCGTCTGCTGCGAACCCTGCCTACTCTGAGTTCCGTGCACAGGCTGTTGTGCACAACACGGCGACTGGGGAGCGGCGCTACGTGCGGCTCCCTGCAGCAGTGGCAGGGACGGGCGGCAAGGCTGTGACGGCAACGTTGCGTGTGGGTGCCGGGGAGACGCTGTACTTGGTGGTGGCAAACACGCCTGCAACGCAGTTCAGAGACTTCCTCGCGTACTCTTACGACTACCTCATCCAGGCCGGGGGTGCGCCTCCCGTGCCGGTGCCAGTGACAGCAGCACCAACTCCGCTGCCGACACCAATCCCCAGCACCACTGCACCAGCGACACGTGCGCCTGCAACACAGCCGCCCGCAACCGAGGCACCGCGCACAGCTGTGCCGTCGACGGGTGCGCCTGTTGTTACGACAAGTGTGCCGGCCACGGAAACACCGCCAACAAGAAGCCCACCACGCGTCTTCCTGATGGCAGGCCAGTCGAACATGGTTGGCCATGGGAAGACGGCGGACCTGAAGAACTACTTGTCCCTGCGCACGGAGCTGCTTGAGACACGCAGCGACGTGTTTGCAAAGTCGATCATTGAGCGCTCACGCGGGACAGGCGGGCTTGGGCCCTTCTATGGTGCGTCGTTCGGGCCGGAGCTGGGCTTCGGGCACGTGCTGGGGGACGCACTGACGGAGGACGTGTACCTGTTCAAGGCGTCGAAGGGGGGTACGCAGATTGCACGGGCAGACCACTGGTCGCCAACAGGAGACGCAGACAACCTGTACGCGCAGATGGTGGCCGGGTTTGCGGCGTTCCGTGCGACGCTGCCTGCTGACCACGTTGTGTCTGGGTTTGTGTGGTCGCAGGGCTACAACGACGCCTTCTCGGACGCAGACGCGAACGGCTACGAGGCTGCACTCACAAAGCTGATTGCTGCTGTGCGGGCGGAGGTGGGTGTGCCTGCCCTCCCTGTGGTGGTGGTGCAGGGGAACGACAACCAGGGGGTGCGTGGGGGCGTGATCCGCCGTGCGCAGGCGGGAGTGGCGACGGCGGACGCACACGCGGACTGGGTTCCCTCGGACGACCTGTACCACTACTACCACTACGACGGGGGGTCGATGGTCGCGATCGGGGAGCGTGCGGGGCGTGCGATGCTGCCCCTCCTGGGTGTGTCTGCGGCGGGGGCGTTCCCAGACGTGTACGTGGCTGTGTCGGGTGCGGTGCTGCAGGTGGGCGCTGCGGAGGGTGTGCTTGCAAACGACCGTGGCGTGGCGGCACAGGGCGCGCAGGCTGTTGTGACTGCCGCCCCGGCACACGGGACACTGCGCCTTGGCGCCAGCGGGGGCTTTGTGTACACACCGGCGCCTGCGTTTGTTGGGCGCGACACGTTCTCGTACACAGTTATGCAGAACGGCATGGCCGGGGGCGCTGCGGAGGTGGAGGTGTGGGTCGAGACACAGGACGCGGCTGCAGAGCACCTCATCCTGCACTACGCGTTTGAGTCTGCAGGTGTGCCTGTGTCGCCGTCGGCGTCAGCGTCAGCACCGTCGGTTGTGCATGACACCACGAAGCACGTGCAGGCGTACGTGGACCCCACAGGCGTGTCTGTGGGTGTGCCCGGCGGTGTGTCTGGGAACTGTGCAGAGCTGTCGGGCACTAAGGGTGCGTGGAACAACGGCCACATGAAGGTGCAGATGTCCCCGATGCCGGCCTTCCTGCTGCTGCGCGAGGACGACGTCACCGTTAGCACGTGGGTCAAGATCGCTGCAGGAGGGGACGTAGGCGACATGCCCATTTTCTCCAACGCAGGGCGCCCGACCTCGCCTGGGCTCACGCTCCTGACGGCAGGGGCTGGGAAGTCGTTCAAGACTGTTGTGTACGCACGCGACGGGAAGAAGGTGACGGTTGCGGGGAATGCTGCACACCCGATCGACGACGGCGAGTGGCACCACGTGGCTGCTGTGGTGTCGCGTGCGACGGACACGGCAACGAACTACGTGGACGGGGTGGCAGTGGCAACAGCAAGCATCGCAGGTGTGGTGGGGCTGTTCGAGGAGGGCTACTACACGCGCTTTGGGGGTGTTGCCTGGCTTGGGAAGTACAACAAGTTTGTGGGGCACATGGACGAGATGCGGGTGTACCGTGCTGCACTGTCTGCGTCGCAGGTTGCCCAGTTGTATGCAGACCGGATGTGAGAGAGGAGGAATGACTCTGTGTGGAAAGGAAAGAGGGTTTTGAGGTAAAGACAAAGATAGGCAAAGAGAATCACCAATTTTATAGCAACATACACCCCCACCGCCTATCGATGTCTTTACCTTTGCCCTTTTCCTTCCTTTTTCCTTTTTCCTTTTCTTCTATCTATATTCAGTCCGATTTCAACCTTAATCAATCATCAAGAAAAATATGGGAAACTTAACAGCTTTTATTTCACTCTCGTCTTCATCGCATTTTTAATATTGCAAAGCGTTCGTCACACACATACTTCTTTTCCAGTCCTGCGTCCCCTGTTGTCCGGTGAGGCGTTTGCACATTCAACTTATCACTGTGTGTGTTTTATTATTATTGTTCTCTTTTGTGAAAGCAGAGAACGCTTGTTTCGATTTTTAATTCATGAGCAACAGTCGTGAAACACACGAGGCATCACAGCGCATACACAGGGATCCCACCTGATCTCTGGTGCTGCAATGGCAGTGTGGCGAGGTGCACTCCCCGGCACGCTTCGTCTTCGTGTGTGTCTCGACGTGTTGCAACAGGTCTACCGGTTGTTTGCTTCAATAGGTCGATCTTCACCCTTTGTTTTATCCCCTGTTCTTCAAATAGATTTATGTGCCTTTGAGGTGCATTCATATTTCAAGCGTTTTTTATTCCCTTTCCATTTCCCCTTTCCACTAATATACTCATACATACGTACTTTCAAGCGCAAAAAACGGTTGCTTTTTTTGCTTTCGACTTCACGTTTGTTTGGGACGTTCTTGTGCAGAACCGTATGCACCGTGCGGAGTCCAGGTAGTCCCTCCCTTTTTCTTTTTCTCTTCTCTTCTCAAAGCTTTTTCATCCCACTCCACTGTTTTCATGTTTTGCTGTTTTGTCAGCTGTTTTGTTGGCTCGATCCCTTCAATGGGAGTACGTTGCTGTTTTCTTCTGCTTTGGTTTTGTTCTTTTTGTCCCAATAATTATGTAGGGAATCGTATTCACTGCATGTAATGCGGAACAAAATAAAGCACAACAAACAGCAGCGTGCTTGTCTTTTTGTACGTACCACCTTGCCTTGTGCACAGGGCGCGTTTATTTTTATAGAAAACACAGAACCTTCTTTGTGGGCAGCACAACATTTGCTCAGTTCTGACCTTCTCTTCCGTTGAGAGGAGAGTGTCGACCACGTTGTGCCACAGAAGGTCGCAGGAAGCGTCGGTGCCGCCTGACACACAACGCTTTCTGACTGTTCACCTTTCTCCACCTTTCCCCTTTCTCTCCATTCCATCATTGATTATCCAAAAGGAATAAAAGAATACGCACTGTCAGGTTGCTGGGTTTTTTGTACACTGTTTCCCCCACCACCCAGTTATTAAGCACATTTTGCACTCCCAAACAGATTATTTACAGTTGGACAAGTAATATTGGCGACCAAAAAAGTCGCCAATTGCAAGAAAACCCCCAAAATCCGCCAATATTTTTTGGTCGCCAAGTTATTTGGTGGGAAAGCGGTTCTTATTGATACAATAGTCACAAGTACAAAAAGGTGCCCCTTCAGTGCACCAGGTGCACCGTATCTTTCGAACATTAGCCCCGCGCCACGCACTCACGCACGCCACCCAAAAATACACATGGTGAGTCGAAGGGAGGCACAAAAACTAGACCAAAAATTGCGAAAAAAGCTACTTCCCAACCAATGTGACTAAGAACCTCCATCCTACCAAGTAATATTGGCGACCAAAAAAGTCGCCAATTACAAGAAAACCCCCAAAATCCGCCAATATTATTTGGCCGCCAAGTTATTTGGTCGCCAATTTTTTTGGTCGCCAAGTTTCTTTTCCAACTGTATACACTTAAAAGCAAAGTTTTGTAAGAACTGAGCCAAGGCAAGTCAACCCACAGCTCCACAGCTCCACAGCTCCACAGCTCCACAGCTCCACAGCTCCACAGCTCCACAGCTCCACAGCTCCACAGCTCCACAGCTCCACAGCTCCACAGCTCCACAGCTCCACAGCTCCACAGCTCCACAGCTCCACAGCTCCACAGCTCCACAGCTCCACAGCTCCACAGCTCCACAGCTCCACAGCTCCACAGCTCCACAGCTCCACAGCTCCACAGCTCCACAGCTCCACAGCTCCACAGCTCCACAGCTCCACAGCTCCACAGCTCCACAGCTCCACAGCTCCACAGCTCCACAGCTCCACAGCTCCACAGCTCCACAGCTCCACAGCTCCACAGCTCCACAGCTCCACAGCTCCACAGCTCCACAGCTCCACAGCTCCACAGCTCCACAGCTCCACAGCTCCACAGCTCCACAGCTCCACAGCTCCACAGCTCCACAGCTCCACAGCTCCACAGCTCCACAGCTCCACAGCTCCACAGCTCCACAGCTCCACAGCTCCACAGCTCCACAGCTCCACAGCTCCACAGCTCCACAGCTCCACAGCTCCACAGCTCCACAGCTCCACAGCTCCACAGCTCCACAGCTCCACAGCTCCACAGCTCCACAGCTCCACAGCTCCACAGCTCCACAGCTCCACAGCTCCACAGCTCCACAGCTCCACAGCTCCACAGCTCCACAGCTCCACAGCTCCACAGCTCCACAGCTCCACAGCTCCACAGCTCCACAGCTCCACAGCTCCACAGCTCCACAGCTCCACAGCTCCACAGCTCCACAGCTCCACAGCTCCACAGCTCCACAGCTCCACAGCTCCACAGCTCCACAGCTCCACAGCTCCACAGCTCCACAGCTCCACAGCTCCACAGCTCCACAGCTCCACAGCTCCACAGCTCCACAGCTCCACAGCTCCACAGCTCCACAGCTCCACAGCTCCACAGCTCCACAGCTCCACAGCTCCACAGCTCCACAGCTCCACAGCTCCACAGCTCCACAGCTCCACAGCTCCACAGCTCCACAGCTCCACAGCTCCACAGCTCCACAGCTCCACAGCTCCACAGCTCCACAGCTCCACAGCTCCACAGCTCCACAGCTCCACAGCTCCACAGCTCCACAGCTCCACAGCTCCACAGCTCCACAGCTCCACAGCTCCACAGCTCCACAGCTCCACAGCTCCACAGCTCCACAGCTCCACAGCTCCACAGCTCCACAGCTCCACAGCTCCACAGCTCCACAGCTCCACAGCTCCACAGCTCCACAGCTCCACAGCTCCACAGCTCCACAGCTCCACAGCTCCACAGCTCCACAGCTCCACAGCTCCACAGCTCCACAGCTCCACAGCTCCACAGCTCCACATGTATCTGCTCTGGGAAGCCTGCCAACAGTGTCAAAAACCCACCTGTTTTATGAGAAAACGGTCCTGTGCTTTCCAATTCTAAAAAACCTTAGTTTTTTAGTTTTTACTACCACACCCACACACACTACCCACACCCTCACCAGGGACAGGATTTGACCAAAAAATCGAAAATTTTAAAAAATTGTGTGGTGCTCCAAAAAAATATCTGACCAGAAAATCCTAAATGTTTGAGGGGACCATTTTTTACAGGGGACCATTTTTTACACATTACAACACACTTGTCCTTTCTTTTTACCCTCCCTCGCTCCCCCTTTCCTTTGTTTTATTGTGAGCCTTGTACGCCTCCACGGGGTGGTCCCTGGGCAACGGTTGAGGAGTGCAGGCCGGCGAAGCGCAAGGCGTAGTGTGTTTTGTCCTTCTTTGTTTTCGTTTTTTGGTTTTTGCTTTTTTAAAAATGAGGAGGAAGGCCCTTTTGGGGGCGTTGTGGGTGGTGCTGCATGTCTGCATCAGCAGCAGCAGCAGGAGCTACACCAGCAGCAACAACAAGAGCAGCAACAGCAGCAACAGCAGCAACAGCAGCAACAGCAGCAACAGCAGCAACAGCAGCAACAGCAGCAACAGCAGCAACAGCAGCAACAGCAGCAACAGCAGCAACAGCAGCAACAGCAGCAACAGCAGCAACAGCAGCAACAGCAGCATATACTACACCAGCTGCAACTGCAGCAGCAGCAACAACGGCAGCAACAGCAGCAACAGCAGCAACAGCAGCAACAGCAGCAACAGCAGCAACAGCAGCAACAGCAGCAACAGCAGCAACAGCAGCAACAGCAGCAACAGCAGCAACAGCAGCAACAGCAGCAACAGCAGCAACAGCAGCAACAGCAGCAACAGCAGCAACAGCAGCAACAGCAGCAACAGCAGCAACAGCAGCAACAGCAGCAACAGCAGCAACAGCAGCAACAGCAGCAACAGCAGCAGCAGCAACAGCAGCAACAAAAGCAGCAACAGCAGCAACAGCAGCAACAGCAGCAACAACATATGCTACACCAGCTGCAACTGCAGCAGCAGCAACAGCAGCAACAAGAGCAGCAGCAACAACAGCAGCAGCAACATCAGCAACAGGAGCAACAACTTAAGCTGCATCAACAGCAGTAGCAGGAGCCCCCTTCCCCCCCTTTTTTACCCCAAAAAGAGGCCTCTTGAGCCCAACAACCCAAGCAGCTGCAGCTTTGATAGCAGCAACAAAAACGTGTGTGGAGGCAACAAAGCAAAGAACTGTTGTCATAACAACCCACACCCCCCTTCCCCCCATGATATCCCCAAAAAGAGGCAATGTATGCCCAACCACATCAGTGGCTGCAACTGTGATAGCAGCAAAAACGAAATCTTCGGAGTCCTGGGTGGGGTCCCAGTATCACCCCTGGTGTGCAGCAGCAGCAGTTCCAAAGGCCTTTACAGCAGCAGTTCCAACAGCAGGCTCTACAGCTTTTTCACCAGCAGTTCCAAAGGCTTCTGCAGCAGCGGTTCCAACAGCAGGTCCAACAGCAGTTTAAACAGCAGTTCCAACGGCTTCTGCAGCAGCAGTTCCACGAGCTTTTCCAAAAGCAGTTCCAGCAGCAGTTCCAACAGCAGGCACAACAGCAGTTTCAACTGCAGTTCCAAAGACTTCTGCAGCAGCAGCTCCAACGGCAGGTCCATCAGCAGTTCCAACAGCAGGCTCAACAACAGCAGTTTCAACAGCAAGGACTTCTGCGGCAGCAGCTCTAACGGCAGTTCCAACAGTAGGCTTAACAGCAGTTTCAACAGCAGTTCCACAGACTTCTGCAGCAGCGGTTCCAACAGCAGGTCCAGCAGCAGTTCCAACAGCAGGCACAACAACAGCAGTTTCAACAGCAGTTCCAATGGCTTCTGCAGCAGCAGTTCCAACAGCGTTTCCAAAAGCAGTTCCAGCAACAGGCACAACAGCAGTTTCATCAGCAAGGACTTCTGCGGCAGCAGCTCCAACGGCAGGTCCATCAGCAGTTCCAACAGCAGGCTCAACAACAGCAGTTTCAACAGCAGTTCCAATGGCTTCTGCAGCAGCAGTTCCAACAGCGTTTCCAAAAGCAGTTCCAGCAACAGGCACAACAGCAGGCACAACAGCAGTTTCATCAGCAAGGACTTCTGCGGCAGCAGCTCTAACGGCAGGTCCAACAGCAGTTCCAACAGTAGGCTTAACAGCAGTTTCAACAGCAGTTCCACAGACTTCTGCAGCAGCGGTTCCAACAGCGTCTCCAAAAGCAGTTCCAGCAGCAGTTCCAACAGCAGGCACAACAGCAGTTTCAACTGCAGTTCCAAAGACTTCTGCAGCAGCAGTTCCAACAGCAGGTCCAACAGCAGCACCAACATCAACAGCAGACGCAGCAACAACATCAGCGACAACAACCTAGGGGGTGGTGAGCGAGGTATGCTGGTGTTCGGGGTCAGCCTTGCGGGGCGAGAAGGACAGAGTGGCTGTGTGATGATGCGGGTGTGGCAAAAGGGGTGTGTACAGATAGAGTTTTGGTTCGACTGGTGGTGCAACCTCTGGGAGGTCTTCACCTCCTTGCGTCAGCCTGACCCCTGCTGGGTAGCCGAGGCACCTGAGTGGGGAGTGTTTGTGTCGTTCGCGGTCCTGGATCTGTGGAAGGACAGACGCGCCCCTACCCTCAGTCATCTCATTTTGTGGCTGGTGGGCAGGAGGACCAGGAGGACGCGACGAGGACACCGGTCCTTGAACTGGACCAAGTCACAGGCGGGCAGGCTCCGTCGGCGCAAGGCGCCCTGCAATCGTCCGCCCTCCCCGGCAGCGCACCCAGTTTTCCGCAGGATCAGGGTCGCCGATGCGTTGAGAGGTGCTTTGCAGTGTGTGGCCATCTGGGTTCTGGTTTTTGTGGGGTCTGAGCTTGGGAGGTCAGCGCCACATGCTTTGGGTTGTGCGCTGTTTCGGGACGCGGAGGTGCTGGGGGTGGGTCTGCTGCGGGGACTGTGCCGCGCACGCAGGGGGTGGCGGTGGCTGGAAGGGGCGAGCGAGCGAGTGCACCGATGGACCGGAGGGATCCGAGTGGCTGCCAGCTTGGTGAGAGCCAGTGTGATGGGGGTGGGTCAGTTGTCGGTGCGTGCAGCCGAGTGGGTGTGGGTTGCATGGTCCGCAGGTGGTTGTTTGGCGGGTTTTGTGGCACTGGTCGGCGTCGCGCGCCCACTTGGCTGGGTTCTTCTCTTGGAGGTGCACCGTGTGGCAGCACGCAGGTGGACTCGTAGGATCGGGATGGCATTTGGCATGCTGGCGGTGTCCCTACTGGTCTTGCTGTCGTTGTTGTGGCGAGCGGTGACGCCCTGGGACCTGCGCCCTGCCCCTGCTGATCCGGAGCACCCGGTAAGCTTGTCCCCGTTTGCGTTGACCGGTGGGTGCGCAAACGTGAACGCTCCTGCGTATACAGAGCAGGCGGTGTCTGTGGACGCGACTCTGGCGAAGTTTGGAGCTAAACGCATCCCCAACGTGTCTACTAATGATTGTGGTTATGTGGCACTACACCTCTGGGACCACGACACGCAGCCGGACGTGAGGGCAATGCGCAAGCAGCTGTATGACACAGCAGTGGAGGTGTCGAACCGCCTGGTGCAGGTGCTGGGGTCGCAGGAGGCCATGACGGAGTTTGCCAATGGTGTGACCGGCGAGGCCCACCTCAACCACTTGGGGCTTCAGCTCACCGCGACAGCATCCCGCATCAACATCGTGGTGGTGCAGGCGTCGGAAGAGAACCCCCTCGTGCGCATCACCCCTGGTAGCAAAAGAGTCGCCAAGTCGTACGCGGAGAGCTTCCAAGCGAAACTTCCCACGGTCGTCATCGCTCTCTGTGACTCTCACTTTGAGGCAGTGGAGCTTGTCCCGGAGGTGGGGAAGACCAAGGAGGGGATGGCAGAGAAGATGAGGAAGGAGGCTCGGCAGGCAGTGCTGGACACAGCGCATTTGGATGGCATCATCCCCACCAACACCACCACCACCGCCCCCCTGGCTACCAAGCTGGGACATATCAATGCGGATCGGGTGTTCTGCCCCTTTGATGGATGCAGAGCGGGAATTTTGTCTTCGAGTGATGCGGTCGGGGGCCTGTCTCGTAAGGGCTTGCTGCAGCACATGCGTCGCCACCAGGCGGATGGGGCGTACATCCCCGACGAACTGTTGGGCCACTTGGGCATGTCGCGCTGTGCGAACGATCAGTGCGACATGCTATTGCCGCAGAGCAAGGAGGTCTGCAACACCTGTACGGTGCACTTTGGCGAAGAAGGCTTCACCGCTCCGTCTCCCTCCAGTCGAGGAATGCTGACAGATCAGGATGACCTCCCCTCCTTTGAAGTCATGGGGACCACCAGGATCCAGCTGAAGGGCGGGTGCCCAGACAAACACCTGCAGCTGTACAGCGAGCTCTTCCTGAGGGTTCTTATGGACATCCTTGAGTACCAAGACGAGGTGGCATGGAAGCGCCTTGCACTGTTCTTCACTGTGTTGCACCGGACACGGACAGAACGAGGGGGCAAGGACCAGGAGCGACGTTTGACGAGCACCTGGGGGAAGGACTTGGAGGCTTGGAAGGCTGGCCAGTATGTCGCCCTGTGGGAGCAAACGGTAGAGGAGCGGAAGCCAAGGCCCTCTGGGTGGTCGGATGAGGACACTGACGAAGGGAGACGGAAGCGCACCATCGCCAAAGCGAGAGCAGGACTCCCGAGCCAGGCCATGTCTTGCGCTACCAGCGACGGCCTCGCCCCACAGACACCGGCGACGCTGGAAAAGCTTCAGACGAAGCACCCAGCCGCTGCCGACTCCAAGGCCCTGGAGCAGGCGGATTGGCCCCAGCCTCAGGAGGTCCCACCGGTGACAGTGGTGGAGGTGATGAAGGCCCTGCGGAGCATGCCGAAGTCATCGGCGGCGGGTCCCTCGAACGTGACGGGCGCGCACCTTCGTACACTTTGCCTACAGAGGCGGGCTAAGGGCACTTTGGCAGCGCTGGCCGCAGTGTTGACGTCTTTGGCACGAGGAAATGCTCCAGTGGAGGTGGCTGAGTTCTTCGCCGGCGCTAACTTGGTGGCTCTCCGGAAGCCTGCAAAGGGGCCGGGCCTGGAGGAGGACGTGCGACCGATTGCGGTTGGGGACACTCTCCGCAGACTGGTGGGAAAGATTCTGTCGGCGCGAGTGCGGGTGCCTGCTAGGACGCTTCTTCTTCGAGGGAACCAGGTGGGGGTGGCAACGGCAAGGGGGGCGGCAGTGGCGACTGATGTTATCTCGCAGTACGCCGTGCGCAACCGCGGAAAAGGTAAAGTCATTTTGAAAATTGACTACCGTAACGCGTTCAACTGCGTAGACCGCCTGTCGATGCTAAGAGCGGTCGACGCCAACCTCCCCGAGCTGGCCCCATGGGTGCGATGGTGTTACCTGGAGCACTCTAGCCTGTTCTATGGTGGGGATACCATAAAGTCTCAGCGCGGAGCTCAACAAGGAGATCCCTTGGGCCCGCTTCTCTTCTCCCTGACCATCCACCAGATGGCGCTAGAGCTGAAGGGGCACCCAGGCCTGGATGGGACTTTGTGGTACCTCGATGACGGCTCTCTGCGGGGGTCCCCTAAGGCGGTTTTTGAGGCGTACCAGGTTCTGTGCACTCGTAGCTCCGAACTGGGGTTGGAGGTGAACGCGAACAAGTGTGAGCTCATCTCCACTGGTGGCGTCTCCAAGGAGGATCTCGAGGCCGTGGGGTTCACGTTGAACGAGGGACAGGACGCCATGGGTGAAGGCGGGTTCCGGCTGTTGGATGTGGATGGGTTCGACTTCTTGGGCATCCCCATTGGGTCTGCGGCTTTCTGCGAGGAGTACATGGCCCAGAAGGTGGACGATTCCCGCCCTGGAAGCCCTTGTGGACCTCGGGGACTCCCAGGCAGCCTTCTACGTACTGAGATACTGCGAAGGCTACTGCCGCATGGTGTTCTACATGCGGGGGATCCCACAGTGCGCGGAGTACCTGACGGCCTTTGACGACCTGATCGACAGGTGCCTGGCTGCGCTTCTGCATGACCCGGATGGGGCGCTGCCGGAGTTGGCAAGGGCGCAGGCGGCGCTTCCTGTGGCGCTTGGGGGGCTGGGTATCCGTCGCACCGTGGACCATCGGACAGCTGCGTCCCTCGCCTCTCAGTCAGGGAACCTGCAACTGTCGCAGGCCTTGGACCCTGCCTTCACCTGGGATGAGGAGAGATGGAACAGCGCGGCTGAGGAGTACAACTCCAGGGTACCGGTGGCGTTTCACGTGGACAGGGCCCAGCCGAAGAAGATCCTGGAGCAGCAGAGTCTGTCATCTGCGGTGATTGACGCCCAGGCAGACAAGTTGATGCAACAGCTCTGCATGCGAGACCGAGCACGGATGAAGTCCCTTCTCCTGCCGCTTTCCGGGACGTACCTCACGGCGACACCCTCAGCAAGGAACCAGATGTCTTCAGCGGATTTTGCGGTTGTGACCCGTTTCCGACTAGGGGTGGCCATCCATGCGGAGGGAACGACTTGCTCGGCATGTCAGGGGGGGCAGAAAAGGGTTGTCATGGACTCCTTTGGCGACCACACCTTTGGCTGCCCCTACTCCAAACACCGCGTCGCCCGCCACAACGCCTTGCGGGATTCGGTGTACCGAGCTGCTCAAGGGGCGGGCTTGGACCCTGCTTTGGAGGAGACCGTGCGAGTGGAGTTGGAGTCGAAGAAGCGGCCAGGCGACGTCTACCTCCCAGTAGGAGTGGCGGAAAATGGACCTCGTTGTTTGGACATCACCCACGTGTGCCCCACCTTGCCTTCCTACAGAACAGGGGCCTCGAAGTTTGTGGGCTGGTCGGCGAAGAACCAGGGCCAGGTCAAACGGGAGAAGCACGAGCGGGATTTGAACAAGATCAATACCAAGTTCTCCCCTATTGTGTTTGAAGCCTTCGGGGGTGCAGGCGACGAGGCGAACCTCTTGATTGCGCAGCTTGGAGGCCTGACGACGGGACAGACGTCGCACCTGACAGGGTCGGCAGAGTTGCGCATCCGGGAGAGCATTGCGGTGGCGTACCAGAAAAAGGTCGCATCTTCCTTTCTGGAGCGGGGTGCTATGTGTGTAGGGATTGCCACCCTGAAGCGGGAGCCGTGTGTGGAGGTAGATGTGGCACCGTCTGCAGAGGACATGGACCGGTTTGGACGCCGCAGTGCAGGGGCCGTGGAACCTCTCTGTGACGATGCGAACCCTGACGACGATATGAGTCGTCCTGCAGACCGAACGGAGGAGCAGCAGGGGAAGCGCAAGAGGGACGTGAAGCCGGACCACGTGGAGCCACCGAGGAAGCGGACCGGGAGGTTCGATTCGGCCACCGTGATTCCGGAAGGGCCTGGTCTCGATGTGGTGCGTGAGTGGGAGTTTTTGCGTGAGTGCCCGGCAGCGCAGAGGCCTCGGGCGACGGAGCAGGCGGCCAAGCTGGGAGCCTCGAAGGTGACTTGGTCGTTTGTGGCGGGGGACTGTGCTTTTGAGGCTTTGCTCTTCGCCACCGGGCGCACGGATTTGACGGTGGAGGGTCTGCGCCAGGCGGCAGTGAAGAAGGTCCAGGGCCGCGCTGATCTGTCGAGTGCGGCTGTCCCTAATTTTGGGGTCTGGCAGCGGCTGATGACGAGTGGGGACAGAGGAGACGAGCGTACGTGGGCGGATGCCATTGCAGTGGCGGGGGCAGGGGAGGCTCTTGAGGTATCTGTGGTCATCCATCTCTGCCGCGAACTTGACTTGGAGAACCTTGCATCACCGTGCCCTTCCAGTACTTGCTCTAGCAGTGAATCCTATGCGGACACCTGGCAGGGTGGCAGCACGTCAAGCAGCAGCAAATCCAGTGTCGATACCCTATCCCCTTCTTCAGCATCTGAAGGAACTTTCATGGCACTGAGCAGGTTTGCTGCACACTGGGTTTAATAAAACAAAAAAGAAAAACAAAAACAAAAAAGAAAGCATATATGTTCCCCGCCGAGCCCCCACGTCCTGGGCTGGACGTTAAATTGCATCCGGGGGCCCTTTTGTGGCACTCCTCCTGAAACTCTATGAAGGTCTGACCTGAGGGTAAAAGGTGCTGGGTATGCTACCCTGGGTGCTGAAGGCAGGCACACAACATGTGTGGAGGGACCTGCAGAGCCCTAGCCAGTGAAGCCAAGGAGGCCCCCCTAGGAAACTAGGGAACGGATTGGAAGAGACCTCGCCGGCAGCCGGGAACCCTCCCTGGGCTAGTACAATGATGAAACTTCAATCTTAAGTCCACACCCATGTGGCGGCCGCTTTGGCATGCGTCTGTAAGGACAGCCTTGACTGATACTTTCTGTATTAGCACACGATTGCCTCCCTGAAGGCTACGTAGCTACCTGAGTACAAAGAAAGCATATATGCAAAATGAGATACTATTGCAACAGAAAATGCCACCCACCCACCCCTGCTTTTTATTTTCTTCTGATTCTTCTCCAGTTGCTGCCTTCCTCCACGAACACACCAACACAAAACACAGGGCACTAATATATACATTACTAATACTATCACACAACAAACACATTTGTAGCAATGAGCTCGGTAGATTCTGTTCGGCAGTATTCTGTCACATCAACAACAGGAGGCAGCATAGGAAACACAGACTCAGACTTTGAGCCCAGTGGTTGCTGCTTTAGCATCACTGACATTGCAGGACCCACAAATCCAGTGGAGCGAGGGTACGCATCAGTTTTGCTGAATGGCTTACAACTCATACGCTGCAACCTCCCGCTCCCAGGGAAAGAAGAAACACTCACAGTGTCGGCCGATGAAGACATGAACATCACTGGGGAAAAGGGCGGGCTTGGCATTGACGCTCTCTTTATCACAACGCATGATCCGTTTCCTGGGAGTGCGTGGACTGCAACCCTGGAATGTACCTGTGAAGGCCGTGAGGATGTTGAAGTTGATCTTGGGAACCTCATGCAGTCCCAGGATGCGTCACACTCTGGCCACTACATTGCATACCACCCAACTACATTCACAGTGAAGGTTCAACACATGCCAATTGACAATGTGAAGCAAGGGTCCGCAGAGAGGCAACTTGTTAAAGAGGTCAGAGCTATTTTGGAAAACCCACGGCTGAATGTGTGCAGAGGATCTCTGGGGTCTATTGTGCTGAGCAACAAAGCGAAGGAGAGTCCACTCTACGACAACGTTGTGGGGAAATGCTACGGTGGTGCCTGGCAGGAATTTCTCAGGGCCCATCCTGGGGACTTCTCTCTGTTCCACTATTCTGATGAGGATATTGTTGAAAATTGTCTTGCGCCACAGATAAAAAAGTCTGATGCACGTGTCTGCCTCTTTGGAACACCGCTCTCTTCAGTGCGCGAAATAGACAAGTCGAGAAGCAAGGTCCAACGTGAAGATGAGGAAAATCTTAAAAAGGCCCTGCTCGGAATGCTCTCTGAAGGCCCCATGTCCCAGAAGGAGCTGTTGCAGAAGTTGAATGGATTTGAAGTGTTCACAAACTCTCTATTCCCAAGCCACTCTCTGCTCATGCGGTTTCTCTCCAGACACGATAAAACATTTGTGTGGACAGCAGGGCCCGACCAGCCTACGCGTATTGGCCTGGCCTCTTCTGATAGAATTCTCTGCCACGACAGTCAGCACATAAAACCTAGCACAAGTAGCACAGCTCAGAAGCACAGCCTACCTCGTTTTCTCAATCAGCACATAGGGTTCAACATGAAGCCAACTTCTCAACAGCAGCCAGTGTACCGACATGATCCATACAGCACCGTGCCATTCTACTATTCCCAATAATATGTAACTACGCCTGTTCCAAAGATGACCAGTCACCCATATGTGAATCCCTCTACCTACCCTCACATAAAACAAAAAGAAAAACAAAAAAAAGAAAGAAAGAAAGAAAGCAAATAAAGAAGGATGCAAAGAGAGAAAGAAAGAAATAAAGATCTTGCACTGTTTCACAAATATGAAGGAAAAAAAGAAAAAAGTGACATCTCCCCCACTCCCTCTGCTTAGACATAGTTTTACCTTCCCCCAGCCAAGAAACAACAACACACCACACCACAGCTCCAGAGAACCACAACTTCATGTGTGCAAGGGCAGTATGCATGCACACACCTCTCTCGGTTTATAGGCTTCTAGGGAAAGGTTCTAGGCACTCCAGTATTGTTACTCCACAAACCCACAACCCGCAAACCGCAAACCCAAAAGGCATGAGGCAATGTCCTCAGAATCCTCCACTGACCCCCCAGTCCTCTCAGTTGCAAGTCTCCACACCTCTCATCACAGGAACACCTAAGACAACATACAGGGGGGTTGTAATTTATGGACAGATTTTACGGATATTCTGTCCATAAATTTAGTTCTGTCCATAAAAGCTCAACTTTTTGCGTGTATAAATATTTTTTCAGGATTTTTGGTGCACATGGTGTTTTCTCTTTGGTTTTCTGGTTTCTTGCTGGGTTTGGAGGTCCCTGCTGTGTGTGTGTGTGGGTTGTGGCCCTGACAGTGAACCACCCACCCCACGTGGCTGACCCCCCCAAACCCCCCCACCACAAGTACCCACAGACTCAAACCACAGAACAACACATACCCTTAAACACATACAAACTTCAACATGGATGACGACCAGCAAGCAATCGTCTGTGACAATGGGTCTGGGATGGTGAAGGCAGGTTTCGCAGGAGACGATGCCCCAAGGTCTGTGTTTCCGTCCATTGTTGGAAGGCCAAAGACCGCTGCAGCAATGATGGGAACGGCAAAGAAGGAAGCCTACATTGGTGACGACGCACAGTCCAAGCGTGGTATTCTGCTGATCAAGTATCCGATTGAGCATGGTATCATCACAAACTGGGATGACATGGAAAAGATCTGGCACCACACCTTCTTCAACGAGCTCCGTGTTGCACCTGAGGATCACCCCGTGCTTCTCACAGAAGCGCCCATGAACCCAAAGGCCAACCGTGAAAAGATGACACAGATCATGTTTGAGACGTTCAACAGCCCTGCAATGTACGTTGGGATCCAGGCGGTGCTGTCCCTGTACTCATCAGGACGCACAACAGGAATTGTTCTTGACTCAGGAGATGGTGTGACCCACACAGTTCCCATCTACGAGGGGTACTCTCTGCCGCACGCCGTGCTTCGTATTGACATGGCTGGAAGAGACATGACAGACTGGATGATCAAGCTTCTGACAGAACGTGGTAACAGCTTTGTCACCTCTGCAGAACGCGAGATTGTGCGTGATGTGAAAGAAAAGCTCGCCTATGTTGCCTTGGTATGCATATTTTGTACAGGAAAAAGAAAACCCCAAAAACCCTACAGGACTTTGACGAGGAGATGTCCCTGGCCTCATCGTCGTCGTCGTTGGAAAAGGACTACGAGCTTCCCGATGGACAGGTGATCACAGTGGGCTCGGAGAGATTCCGTTGCCCTGAGGCACTCTTCAAGCCACAGTTCATTGGGCTTGAGGCAAACGGAATCCATGAGACGGTGTACAACTCCATCATGAAGTGTGACATCGATGTGCGTAAGGACTTGTACGCCAACATTGTTCTCTCAGGAGGAACTACGATGTACGAGGGGCTTGCAGACCGTCTTTCCAAGGAAGTCACAAACCTGGCACCAAACAGCATGAAGATCAAGGTTGTTGCCCCACCGGAGAGAAAGTACTCTGTGTGGATTGGAGGGTCCATCCTCTCTTCCCTTTCTACCTTTGCGTCCATGTGGGTCAAGAAGGAGGAGTATGATGAGAGCGGCCCGGGTATTGTCCACAAGAAGTGCTTCTAGTCTTCAGAAACTACCGATGGAGACTAACCAAAAGCAACAGCGATACAAGACAAAAGCAAACACGAACTGTCGGGGTATTGGGGTGATAGGGTTTTGGGGAGAACTTGCCTGTGGTGTGCATATTATTTTTTTTGTTTTCTTATATTATGTGTGTGAGAAGAATGACAAACGATGCAAACAAACAAAAAAGCAGATGTGAATACAAAACAAAAGCAAAGCATACAAAACAAACAAACAAAAAAGAAACATGATTTTCCCTCAGTTCTCCTTTGAAACACCCCAGCACCACACAGCATTCAACTACACATATTCCCAACACAACCCAACATTCACAGGTACTCATATACATAGCATCTCCACAAGCCTCTATTATCATTTCCAAAAACCCTTTCCTACCCTCTTTCTTCTTTATAGAAGGAGCGTCACCCATGCCATCCCTGAGTCATACCAACCCTATCTAATGGTTGCAGCCTTCTCCTACATATCATAAAAAGCCATGCACAAACCATCAGCTCATACTTCCTCTCATTTACTTACACTCACCCATTATTCTTGCACGCGTCACTTCGTATATTCTCCATTCTTCATTCTCCATTCACTGTGGCACCCCACCCACACACACACCCAGACCCACCCACACTACAGGGAGACCAAAACTCTCTGTATTTTCCTTAAGGGGAAAGTACAGAGAGTTTTGGTTAGCAGGGTTAACACATATATTAAGAACTGAGTTTATGGACAGATATTCTGACATTTCTGTCCATAAAGTATGAAACCCCATTTCTGTCCATAACATCCGAAACCAGGTACACAGGTACACAGGTACACAGGTACACAGGTACACAGGTACACAGGTACACAGGTACACAGGTACACAGGTACACAGGTACACAGGTACACAGGTACACAGGTACACAGGTACACAGGTACACAGGTACACAGGTACACAGGTACACAGGTACACAGGTACACAGGTACACAGGTACACAGGTACACAGGTACACAGGTACACAGGTACACAGGTACACAGGTACACAGGTACACAGGTACACAGGTACACAGGTACACAGGTACACAGGTACACAGGTACACAGGTACACAGGTACACAGGTGCACACACGGTTCCCCATTGTGTAGGAGTACCGTCACCATAGGAATAGTAGTCCTGAAGATATGTCACCCAGTGGGTTAACAGCACACACACACTTGGCACCACAGACACACCTGGGTTTTGAAGCTTAAGAGAAAGAAGCTGTTCCTGTGGTGTGGACAGGGGTGTGAATGGGTAGACTAGGGTTTATTCAGGACATTTGAAGACTCATGATTATGTTTTGTAGGAAGCAGATAGAAGCTGATGTAGGAGGCGTGGCTGTGGGTTGAAAGGCAGGGAATGAAGAAATGAAATGGACACATAGCAATAGAAAATATGGGTTGGGTTTGATTTAGCTTTTCACTTTTGTATTTTGTTGCAGTATTTGTATTTCACATCTCTTTGTTTGAAAAAGGCATCACAAGACAGGCTAAATATGTCTTGTCTTCCCTACCCCAGTCCCAGCCTCCGTCCCAATCCCTATTGTTACCCCCCCCCCCCTGTCCCCAAACCCATGTGCTACAACACTAAAACCCCACGGCCCTAGTTTCTTGACTTCATTGATGATGACAGCCAGTCAAGCCCTTCATACAAACCCTCTCCAGTTGCAGCGCAGCTTCCCTGGATGTACCACTCACGGAGTCGGAGAGAGTGCAGCCCAAGCTTGTCGGTCATTTCAGCTGGTGTCATCGCCTTTGGAAGATCCTGCTTGTTTGCAAGCACAAGAAGTGTTGCATCACGGAGGGCATCATCTGTTGCCAGCTTGTGCAGCTCATCACGCGCAAGAGAAATTCTGTCCCTGTCGTTGCTGTCAACAACAAAGATGATGCCGTCAGTCCCCTCAAAGTAGTGGCGCCACAGTGGCCTCAGCTTGTCCTGGCCACCAACGTCCCACATGGTGAACTTGAGGTTCTTGTACTCCACTGTCTCCACATTGAACCCGATTGTTGGTATGGATGTGATCAAATCACCCAGCTTCAGCTTGTACAGCACAGTGGTCTTGCCAGAAGCATCAAGCCCCACCATCAGCATCTTCACGTTCTTCTTCCCTGCAAAGAGGGTTGTCAGTGCAGAAGCAATGTTGCCCATGGTGAAATGTATGTGTGAGTTTTGTGTGAATGTCTGTGTTGTTGTTGTGTTTGTTGCACTGGGGCTGGGACGGAGTGGGGTGGGGTGGGGTGGAATGGTGGGGTTTGGGTTTGGGTTTGGGTTCAGTGAGGTTGGCATTTTCTCCCACTCCTGTCGGACAAGGGCACCCCAACTGCTCAGGGGGTGTACACCAGCTCATGGGTGCACACACAAGTTGCTGTACACCAGCCAACCAGCCAACCCAACTTAGTGCCTCTTATGGTCGGTTCGCCATTGTGTAGGAGTGCCGTCACCATAGGAATAGTAGTCCTGAACATATATTAGCAAGATTGTAGGTAGCTGTAATATGGAGGTTTATGTGGGGCCACCCTTGGGTTCACAGCACACAGACTTGGCCCCACAGAATAGACTGGCCAAGGACAGAGGGGCTCACCTCTTCCACACACCCGTCTTTCTTTGTTTTCACCCACCTACCCACCCACTCGCCCACCCAGGCACCCACCCCCCCCCCCCCCCCCCCCCCCTTCATGCCCCACACCCACACACTGCACAGACAAAACAAACACACATTTTTTGAACATAACATGAACACAATGTCGGAAGTCAAAGTGATCGAGGCAAGAGACCCTGGAAACCGCGCCCAGCGTGTTGCATTCCATTTTTCAGAAACATATGAAACGAAAGGACGAACAGCATATCTTCAAGGGACCCTTGGAAGTAGACCACTGAATGTGTGCATACTATTTCATAGAGGGAAGTGCAAGTCACAGAAGACATGCCGTCAACTACATGTGAGTCCAGATGCTGTGGACAGACTTCGCGATGAAATGGCCGGCCAGTGCTGTGCGCTTCATTCCGGAAAATGGGCCAGCGAAAAATGCGTCATGTTGAAGGGCAAGGACAACATAGCATTGCTCTCTGTGAGCAATTTTAGCAGTACAAGGGGTTTGGAGGAGCTTTTGCGCAGGGGGGACAGAATTATTGTACAAAAGAACAGGATTTGTGGGCTGAACAAGTTGAAGAGATGCAAATGGGGCGAGCGCTGTATCAACATCCATCTCTGCCGCGAACTTGACTTGGAGAACCTTGCATCACCGTGCCCTTCCAGTACTTGCTCTAGCAGTGAATCCTATGCGGACACCTGGCAGGGTGGCAGCACGTCAAGCAGCAGCAAATCCAGTGTCGATACCCTATCCCCTTCTTCAGCATCTGAAGGAACTTTCATGGCACTGAGCAGGTTTGCTGCACACTGGGTTTAATAAAACAAAAAAGAAAAACAAAAACAAAAAAGAAAGCATATATGCAAAATGAGATACTATTGCAACAGAAAATGCCACCCACCCACCCCTGCTTTTTATTTTCTTCTGATTCTTCTCCAGTTGCTGCCTTCCTCCACGAACACACCAACACAAAACACAGGGCACTAATATATACATTACTAATACTATCACACAACAAACACATTTGTAGCAATGAGCTCGGTAGATTCTGTTCGGCAGTATTCTGTCACATCAACAACAGGAGGCAGCATAGGAAACACAGACTCAGACTTTGAGCCCAGTGGTTGCTGCTTTAGCATCACTGACATTGCAGGACCCACAAATCCAGTGGAGCGAGGGTACGCATCAGTTTTGCTGAATGGCTTACAACTCATACGCTGCAACCTCCCGCTCCCAGGGAAAGAAGAAACACTCACAGTGTCGGCCGATGAAGACATGAACATCACTGGGGAAAAGGGCGGGCTTGGCATTGACGCTCTCTTTATCACAACGCATGATCCGTTTCCTGGGAGTGCGTGGACTGCAACCCTGGAATGTACCTGTGAAGGCCGTGAGGATGTTGAAGTTGATCTTGGGAACCTCATGCAGTCCCAGGATGCGTCACACTCTGGCCACTACATTGCATACCACCCAACTACATTCACAGTGAAGGTTCAACACATGCCAATTGACAATGTGAAGCAAGGGTCCGCAGAGAGGCAACTTGTTAAAGAGGTCAGAGCTATTTTGGAAAACCCACGGCTGAATGTGTGCAGAGGATCTCTGGGGTCTATTGTGCTGAGCAACAAAGCGAAGGAGAGTCCACTCTACGACAACGTTGTGGGGAAATGCTACGGTGGTGCCTGGCAGGAATTTCTCAGGGCCCATCCTGGGGACTTCTCTCTGTTCCACTATTCTGATGAGGATATTGTTGAAAATTGTCTTGCGCCACAGATAAAAAAGTCTGATGCACGTGTCTGCCTCTTTGGAACACCGCTCTCTTCAGTGCGCGAAATAGACAAGTCGAGAAGCAAGGTCCAACGTGAAGATGAGGAAAATCTTAAAAAGGCCCTGCTCGGAATGCTCTCTGAAGGCCCCATGTCCCAGAAGGAGCTGTTGCAGAAGTTGAATGGATTTGAAGTGTTCACAAACTCTCTATTCCCAAGCCACTCTCTGCTCATGCGGTTTCTCTCCAGACACGATAAAACATTTGTGTGGACAGCAGGGCCCGACCAGCCTACGCGTATTGGCCTGGCCTCTTCTGATAGAATTCTCTGCCACGACAGTCAGCACATAAAACCTAGCACAAGTAGCACAGCTCAGAAGCACAGCCTACCTCGTTTTCTCAATCAGCACATAGGGTTCAACATGAAGCCAACTTCTCAACAGCAGCCAGTGTACCGACATGATCCATACAGCACCGTGCCATTCTACTATTCCCAATAATATGTAACTACGCCTGTTCCAAAGATGACCAGTCACCCATATGTGAATCCCTCTACCTACCCTCACATAAAACAAAAAGAAAAACAAAAAAAAGAAAGAAAGAAAGAAAGCAAATAAAGAAGGATGCAAAGAGAGAAAGAAAGAAATAAAGATCTTGCACTGTTTCACAAATATGAAGGAAAAAAAGAAAAAAGTGACATCTCCCCCACTCCCTCTGCTTAGACATAGTTTTACCTTCCCCCAGCCAAGAAACAACAACACACCACACCACAGCTCCAGAGAACCACAACTTCATGTGTGCAAGGGCAGTATGCATGCACACACCTCTCTCGGTTTATAGGCTTCTAGGGAAAGGTTCTAGGCACTCCAGTATTGTTACTCCACAAACCCACAACCCGCAAACCGCAAACCCAAAAGGCATGAGGCAATGTCCTCAGAATCCTCCACTGACCCCCCAGTCCTCTCAGTTGCAAGTCTCCACACCTCTCATCACAGGAACACCTAAGACAACATACAGGGGGGTTGTAATTTATGGACAGATTTTACGGATATTCTGTCCATAAATTTAGTTCTGTCCATAAAAGCTCAACTTTTTGCGTGTATAAATATTTTTTCAGGATTTTTGGTGCACATGGTGTTTTCTCTTTGGTTTTCTGGTTTCTTGCTGGGTTTGGAGGTCCCTGCTGTGTGTGTGTGTGGGTTGTGGCCCTGACAGTGAACCACCCACCCCACGTGGCTGACCCCCCCAAACCCCCCCACCACAAGTACCCACAGACTCAAACCACAGAACAACACATACCCTTAAACACATACAAACTTCAACATGGATGACGACCAGCAAGCAATCGTCTGTGACAATGGGTCTGGGATGGTGAAGGCAGGTTTCGCAGGAGACGATGCCCCAAGGTCTGTGTTTCCGTCCATTGTTGGAAGGCCAAAGACCGCTGCAGCAATGATGGGAACGGCAAAGAAGGAAGCCTACATTGGTGACGACGCACAGTCCAAGCGTGGTATTCTGCTGATCAAGTATCCGATTGAGCATGGTATCATCACAAACTGGGATGACATGGAAAAGATCTGGCACCACACCTTCTTCAACGAGCTCCGTGTTGCACCTGAGGATCACCCCGTGCTTCTCACAGAAGCGCCCATGAACCCAAAGGCCAACCGTGAAAAGATGACACAGATCATGTTTGAGACGTTCAACAGCCCTGCAATGTACGTTGGGATCCAGGCGGTGCTGTCCCTGTACTCATCAGGACGCACAACAGGAATTGTTCTTGACTCAGGAGATGGTGTGACCCACACAGTTCCCATCTACGAGGGGTACTCTCTGCCGCACGCCGTGCTTCGTATTGACATGGCTGGAAGAGACATGACAGACTGGATGATCAAGCTTCTGACAGAACGTGGTAACAGCTTTGTCACCTCTGCAGAACGCGAGATTGTGCGTGATGTGAAAGAAAAGCTCGCCTATGTTGCCTTGGTATGCATATTTTGTACAGGAAAAAGAAAACCCCAAAAACCCTACAGGACTTTGACGAGGAGATGTCCCTGGCCTCATCGTCGTCGTCGTTGGAAAAGGACTACGAGCTTCCCGATGGACAGGTGATCACAGTGGGCTCGGAGAGATTCCGTTGCCCTGAGGCACTCTTCAAGCCACAGTTCATTGGGCTTGAGGCAAACGGAATCCATGAGACGGTGTACAACTCCATCATGAAGTGTGACATCGATGTGCGTAAGGACTTGTACGCCAACATTGTTCTCTCAGGAGGAACTACGATGTACGAGGGGCTTGCAGACCGTCTTTCCAAGGAAGTCACAAACCTGGCACCAAACAGCATGAAGATCAAGGTTGTTGCCCCACCGGAGAGAAAGTACTCTGTGTGGATTGGAGGGTCCATCCTCTCTTCCCTTTCTACCTTTGCGTCCATGTGGGTCAAGAAGGAGGAGTATGATGAGAGCGGCCCGGGTATTGTCCACAAGAAGTGCTTCTAGTCTTCAGAAACTACCGATGGAGACTAACCAAAAGCAACAGCGATACAAGACAAAAGCAAACACGAACTGTCGGGGTATTGGGGTGATAGGGTTTTGGGGAGAACTTGCCTGTGGTGTGCATATTATTTTTTTTGTTTTCTTATATTATGTGTGTGAGAAGAATGACAAACGATGCAAACAAACAAAAAAGCAGATGTGAATACAAAACAAAAGCAAAGCATACAAAACAAACAAACAAAAAAGAAACATGATTTTCCCTCAGTTCTCCTTTGAAACACCCCAGCACCACACAGCATTCAACTACACATATTCCCAACACAACCCAACATTCACAGGTACTCATATACATAGCATCTCCACAAGCCTCTATTATCATTTCCAAAAACCCTTTCCTACCCTCTTTCTTCTTTATAGAAGGAGCGTCACCCATGCCATCCCTGAGTCATACCAACCCTATCTAATGGTTGCAGCCTTCTCCTACATATCATAAAAAGCCATGCACAAACCATCAGCTCATACTTCCTCTCATTTACTTACACTCACCCATTATTCTTGCACGCGTCACTTCGTATATTCTCCATTCTTCATTCTCCATTCACTGTGGCACCCCACCCACACACACACCCAGACCCACCCACACTACAGGGAGACCAAAACTCTCTGTATTTTCCTTAAGGGGAAAGTACAGAGAGTTTTGGTTAGCAGGGTTAACACATATATTAAGAACTGAGTTTATGGACAGATATTCTGACATTTCTGTCCATAAAGTATGAAACCCCATTTCTGTCCATAACATCCGAAACCAGGTACACAGGTACACAGGTACACAGGTACACAGGTACACAGGTACACAGGTACACAGGTACACAGGTACACAGGTACACAGGTACACAGGTACACAGGTACACAGGTACACAGGTACACAGGTACACAGGTACACAGGTACACAGGTACACAGGTACACAGGTACACAGGTACACAGGTACACAGGTACACAGGTACACAGGTACACAGGTACACAGGTACACAGGTACACAGGTACACAGGTACACAGGTACACAGGTACACAGGTACACAGGTACACAGGTACACAGGTACACAGGTACACAGGTACACAGGTACACAGGTACACAGGTACACAGGTACACAGGTACACAGGTACACAGGTACACAGGTACACAGGTACACAGGTACACAGGTACACAGGTACACAGGTACACAGGTACACAGGTACACAGGTACACAGGTACACAGGTACACAGGTACACAGGTACACAGGTACACAGGTACACAGGTACACAGGTACACAGGTACACAGGTACACAGGTACACAGGTACACAGGTACACAGGTACACAGGTACACAGGTACACAGGTACACAGGTACACAGGTACACAGGTACACAGGTACACAGGTACACAGGTACACAGGTACACAGGTACACAGGTACACAGGTACACAGGTACACAGGTACACAGGTACACAGGTGCACACACGGTTCCCCATTGTGTAGGAGTACCGTCACCATAGGAATAGTAGTCCTGAAGATATGTCACCCAGTGGGTTAACAGCACACACACACTTGGCACCACAGACACACCTGGGTTTTGAAGCTTAAGAGAAAGAAGCTGTTCCTGTGGTGTGGACAGGGGTGTGAATGGGTAGACTAGGGTTTATTCAGGACATTTGAAGACTCATGATTATGTTTTGTAGGAAGCAGATAGAAGCTGATGTAGGAGGCGTGGCTGTGGGTTGAAAGGCAGGGAATGAAGAAATGAAATGGACACATAGCAATAGAAAATATGGGTTGGGTTTGATTTAGCTTTTCACTTTTGTATTTTGTTGCAGTATTTGTATTTCACATCTCTTTGTTTGAAAAAGGCATCACAAGACAGGCTAAATATGTCTTGTCTTCCCTACCCCAGTCCCAGCCTCCGTCCCAATCCCTATTGTTACCCCCCCCCCCCTGTCCCCAAACCCATGTGCTACAACACTAAAACCCCACGGCCCTAGTTTCTTGACTTCATTGATGATGACAGCCAGTCAAGCCCTTCATACAAACCCTCTCCAGTTGCAGCGCAGCTTCCCTGGATGTACCACTCACGGAGTCGGAGAGAGTGCAGCCCAAGCTTGTCGGTCATTTCAGCTGGTGTCATCGCCTTTGGAAGATCCTGCTTGTTTGCAAGCACAAGAAGTGTTGCATCACGGAGGGCATCATCTGTTGCCAGCTTGTGCAGCTCATCACGCGCAAGAGAAATTCTGTCCCTGTCGTTGCTGTCAACAACAAAGATGATGCCGTCAGTCCCCTCAAAGTAGTGGCGCCACAGTGGCCTCAGCTTGTCCTGGCCACCAACGTCCCACATGGTGAACTTGAGGTTCTTGTACTCCACTGTCTCCACATTGAACCCGATTGTTGGTATGGATGTGATCAAATCACCCAGCTTCAGCTTGTACAGCACAGTGGTCTTGCCAGAAGCATCAAGCCCCACCATCAGCATCTTCACGTTCTTCTTCCCTGCAAAGAGGGTTGTCAGTGCAGAAGCAATGTTGCCCATGGTGAAATGTATGTGTGAGTTTTGTGTGAATGTCTGTGTTGTTGTTGTGTTTGTTGCACTGGGGCTGGGACGGAGTGGGGTGGGGTGGGGTGGAATGGTGGGGTTTGGGTTTGGGTTTGGGTTCAGTGAGGTTGGCATTTTCTCCCACTCCTGTCGGACAAGGGCACCCCAACTGCTCAGGGGGTGTACACCAGCTCATGGGTGCACACACAAGTTGCTGTACACCAGCCAACCAGCCAACCCAACTTAGTGCCTCTTATGGTCGGTTCGCCATTGTGTAGGAGTGCCGTCACCATAGGAATAGTAGTCCTGAACATATATTAGCAAGATTGTAGGTAGCTGTAATATGGAGGTTTATGTGGGGCCACCCTTGGGTTCACAGCACACAGACTTGGCCCCACAGAATAGACTGGCCAAGGACAGAGGGGCTCACCTCTTCCACACACCCGTCTTTCTTTGTTTTCACCCACCTACCCACCCACTCGCCCACCCAGGCACCCACCCCCCCCCCCCCCCCCCCCCCCTTCATGCCCCACACCCACACACTGCACAGACAAAACAAACACACATTTTTTGAACATAACATGAACACAATGTCGGAAGTCAAAGTGATCGAGGCAAGAGACCCTGGAAACCGCGCCCAGCGTGTTGCATTCCATTTTTCAGAAACATATGAAACGAAAGGACGAACAGCATATCTTCAAGGGACCCTTGGAAGTAGACCACTGAATGTGTGCATACTATTTCATAGAGGGAAGTGCAAGTCACAGAAGACATGCCGTCAACTACATGTGAGTCCAGATGCTGTGGACAGACTTCGCGATGAAATGGCCGGCCAGTGCTGTGCGCTTCATTCCGGAAAATGGGCCAGCGAAAAATGCGTCATGTTGAAGGGCAAGGACAACATAGCATTGCTCTCTGTGAGCAATTTTAGCAGTACAAGGGGTTTGGAGGAGCTTTTGCGCAGGGGGGACAGAATTATTGTACAAAAGAACAGGATTTGTGGGCTGAACAAGTTGAAGAGATGCAAATGGGGCGAGCGCTGTATCAACATCCATCTCTGCCGCGAACTTGACTTGGAGAACCTTGCATCACCGTGCCCTTCCAGTACTTGCTCTAGCAGTGAATCCTATGCGGACACCTGGCAGGGTGGCAGCACGTCAAGCAGCAGCAAATCCAGTGTCGATACCCTATCCCCTTCTTCAGCATCTGAAGGAACTTTCATGGCACTGAGCAGGTTTGCTGCACACTGGGTTTAATAAAACAAAAAAGAAAAACAAAAACAAAAAAGAAAGCATATATGCAAAATGAGATACTATTGCAACAGAAAATGCCACCCACCCACCCCTGCTTTTTATTTTCTTCTGATTCTTCTCCAGTTGCTGCCTTCCTCCACGAACACACCAACACAAAACACAGGGCACTAATATATACATTACTAATACTATCACACAACAAACACATTTGTAGCAATGAGCTCGGTAGATTCTGTTCGGCAGTATTCTGTCACATCAACAACAGGAGGCAGCATAGGAAACACAGACTCAGACTTTGAGCCCAGTGGTTGCTGCTTTAGCATCACTGACATTGCAGGACCCACAAATCCAGTGGAGCGAGGGTACGCATCAGTTTTGCTGAATGGCTTACAACTCATACGCTGCAACCTCCCGCTCCCAGGGAAAGAAGAAACACTCACAGTGTCGGCCGATGAAGACATGAACATCACTGGGGAAAAGGGCGGGCTTGGCATTGACGCTCTCTTTATCACAACGCATGATCCGTTTCCTGGGAGTGCGTGGACTGCAACCCTGGAATGTACCTGTGAAGGCCGTGAGGATGTTGAAGTTGATCTTGGGAACCTCATGCAGTCCCAGGATGCGTCACACTCTGGCCACTACATTGCATACCACCCAACTACATTCACAGTGAAGGTTCAACACATGCCAATTGACAATGTGAAGCAAGGGTCCGCAGAGAGGCAACTTGTTAAAGAGGTCAGAGCTATTTTGGAAAACCCACGGCTGAATGTGTGCAGAGGATCTCTGGGGTCTATTGTGCTGAGCAACAAAGCGAAGGAGAGTCCACTCTACGACAACGTTGTGGGGAAATGCTACGGTGGTGCCTGGCAGGAATTTCTCAGGGCCCATCCTGGGGACTTCTCTCTGTTCCACTATTCTGATGAGGATATTGTTGAAAATTGTCTTGCGCCACAGATAAAAAAGTCTGATGCACGTGTCTGCCTCTTTGGAACACCGCTCTCTTCAGTGCGCGAAATAGACAAGTCGAGAAGCAAGGTCCAACGTGAAGATGAGGAAAATCTTAAAAAGGCCCTGCTCGGAATGCTCTCTGAAGGCCCCATGTCCCAGAAGGAGCTGTTGCAGAAGTTGAATGGATTTGAAGTGTTCACAAACTCTCTATTCCCAAGCCACTCTCTGCTCATGCGGTTTCTCTCCAGACACGATAAAACATTTGTGTGGACAGCAGGGCCCGACCAGCCTACGCGTATTGGCCTGGCCTCTTCTGATAGAATTCTCTGCCACGACAGTCAGCACATAAAACCTAGCACAAGTAGCACAGCTCAGAAGCACAGCCTACCTCGTTTTCTCAATCAGCACATAGGGTTCAACATGAAGCCAACTTCTCAACAGCAGCCAGTGTACCGACATGATCCATACAGCACCGTGCCATTCTACTATTCCCAATAATATGTAACTACGCCTGTTCCAAAGATGACCAGTCACCCATATGTGAATCCCTCTACCTACCCTCACATAAAACAAAAAGAAAAACAAAAAAAAGAAAGAAAGAAAGAAAGCAAATAAAGAAGGATGCAAAGAGAGAAAGAAAGAAATAAAGATCTTGCACTGTTTCACAAATATGAAGGAAAAAAAGAAAAAAGTGACATCTCCCCCACTCCCTCTGCTTAGACATAGTTTTACCTTCCCCCAGCCAAGAAACAACAACACACCACACCACAGCTCCAGAGAACCACAACTTCATGTGTGCAAGGGCAGTATGCATGCACACACCTCTCTCGGTTTATAGGCTTCTAGGGAAAGGTTCTAGGCACTCCAGTATTGTTACTCCACAAACCCACAACCCGCAAACCGCAAACCCAAAAGGCATGAGGCAATGTCCTCAGAATCCTCCACTGACCCCCCAGTCCTCTCAGTTGCAAGTCTCCACACCTCTCATCACAGGAACACCTAAGACAACATACAGGGGGGTTGTAATTTATGGACAGATTTTACGGATATTCTGTCCATAAATTTAGTTCTGTCCATAAAAGCTCAACTTTTTGCGTGTATAAATATTTTTTCAGGATTTTTGGTGCACATGGTGTTTTCTCTTTGGTTTTCTGGTTTCTTGCTGGGTTTGGAGGTCCCTGCTGTGTGTGTGTGTGGGTTGTGGCCCTGACAGTGAACCACCCACCCCACGTGGCTGACCCCCCCAAACCCCCCCACCACAAGTACCCACAGACTCAAACCACAGAACAACACATACCCTTAAACACATACAAACTTCAACATGGATGACGACCAGCAAGCAATCGTCTGTGACAATGGGTCTGGGATGGTGAAGGCAGGTTTCGCAGGAGACGATGCCCCAAGGTCTGTGTTTCCGTCCATTGTTGGAAGGCCAAAGACCGCTGCAGCAATGATGGGAACGGCAAAGAAGGAAGCCTACATTGGTGACGACGCACAGTCCAAGCGTGGTATTCTGCTGATCAAGTATCCGATTGAGCATGGTATCATCACAAACTGGGATGACATGGAAAAGATCTGGCACCACACCTTCTTCAACGAGCTCCGTGTTGCACCTGAGGATCACCCCGTGCTTCTCACAGAAGCGCCCATGAACCCAAAGGCCAACCGTGAAAAGATGACACAGATCATGTTTGAGACGTTCAACAGCCCTGCAATGTACGTTGGGATCCAGGCGGTGCTGTCCCTGTACTCATCAGGACGCACAACAGGAATTGTTCTTGACTCAGGAGATGGTGTGACCCACACAGTTCCCATCTACGAGGGGTACTCTCTGCCGCACGCCGTGCTTCGTATTGACATGGCTGGAAGAGACATGACAGACTGGATGATCAAGCTTCTGACAGAACGTGGTAACAGCTTTGTCACCTCTGCAGAACGCGAGATTGTGCGTGATGTGAAAGAAAAGCTCGCCTATGTTGCCTTGGTATGCATATTTTGTACAGGAAAAAGAAAACCCCAAAAACCCTACAGGACTTTGACGAGGAGATGTCCCTGGCCTCATCGTCGTCGTCGTTGGAAAAGGACTACGAGCTTCCCGATGGACAGGTGATCACAGTGGGCTCGGAGAGATTCCGTTGCCCTGAGGCACTCTTCAAGCCACAGTTCATTGGGCTTGAGGCAAACGGAATCCATGAGACGGTGTACAACTCCATCATGAAGTGTGACATCGATGTGCGTAAGGACTTGTACGCCAACATTGTTCTCTCAGGAGGAACTACGATGTACGAGGGGCTTGCAGACCGTCTTTCCAAGGAAGTCACAAACCTGGCACCAAACAGCATGAAGATCAAGGTTGTTGCCCCACCGGAGAGAAAGTACTCTGTGTGGATTGGAGGGTCCATCCTCTCTTCCCTTTCTACCTTTGCGTCCATGTGGGTCAAGAAGGAGGAGTATGATGAGAGCGGCCCGGGTATTGTCCACAAGAAGTGCTTCTAGTCTTCAGAAACTACCGATGGAGACTAACCAAAAGCAACAGCGATACAAGACAAAAGCAAACACGAACTGTCGGGGTATTGGGGTGATAGGGTTTTGGGGAGAACTTGCCTGTGGTGTGCATATTATTTTTTTTGTTTTCTTATATTATGTGTGTGAGAAGAATGACAAACGATGCAAACAAACAAAAAAGCAGATGTGAATACAAAACAAAAGCAAAGCATACAAAACAAACAAACAAAAAAGAAACATGATTTTCCCTCAGTTCTCCTTTGAAACACCCCAGCACCACACAGCATTCAACTACACATATTCCCAACACAACCCAACATTCACAGGTACTCATATACATAGCATCTCCACAAGCCTCTATTATCATTTCCAAAAACCCTTTCCTACCCTCTTTCTTCTTTATAGAAGGAGCGTCACCCATGCCATCCCTGAGTCATACCAACCCTATCTAATGGTTGCAGCCTTCTCCTACATATCATAAAAAGCCATGCACAAACCATCAGCTCATACTTCCTCTCATTTACTTACACTCACCCATTATTCTTGCACGCGTCACTTCGTATATTCTCCATTCTTCATTCTCCATTCACTGTGGCACCCCACCCACACACACACCCAGACCCACCCACACTACAGGGAGACCAAAACTCTCTGTATTTTCCTTAAGGGGAAAGTACAGAGAGTTTTGGTTAGCAGGGTTAACACATATATTAAGAACTGAGTTTATGGACAGATATTCTGACATTTCTGTCCATAAAGTATGAAACCCCATTTCTGTCCATAACATCCGAAACCAGGTACACAGGTACACAGGTACACAGGTACACAGGTACACAGGTACACAGGTACACAGGTACACAGGTACACAGGTACACAGGTACACAGGTACACAGGTACACAGGTACACAGGTACACAGGTACACAGGTACACAGGTACACAGGTACACAGGTACACAGGTACACAGGTACACAGGTACACAGGTACACAGGTACACAGGTACACAGGTACACAGGTACACAGGTACACAGGTACACAGGTACACAGGTACACAGGTACACAGGTACACAGGTACACAGGTACACAGGTACACAGGTACACAGGTACACAGGTACACAGGTACACAGGTACACAGGTACACAGGTACACAGGTACACAGGTACACAGGTACACAGGTACACAGGTACACAGGTACACAGGTACACAGGTACACAGGTACACAGGTACACAGGTACACAGGTACACAGGTACACAGGTACACAGGTACACAGGTACACAGGTACACAGGTACACAGGTACACAGGTACACAGGTACACAGGTACACAGGTACACAGGTACACAGGTACACAGGTACACAGGTACACAGGTACACAGGTACACAGGTACACAGGTACACAGGTACACAGGTACACAGGTACACAGGTACACAGGTACACAGGTACACAGGTACACAGGTGCACACACGGTTCCCCATTGTGTAGGAGTACCGTCACCATAGGAATAGTAGTCCTGAAGATATGTCACCCAGTGGGTTAACAGCACACACACACTTGGCACCACAGACACACCTGGGTTTTGAAGCTTAAGAGAAAGAAGCTGTTCCTGTGGTGTGGACAGGGGTGTGAATGGGTAGACTAGGGTTTATTCAGGACATTTGAAGACTCATGATTATGTTTTGTAGGAAGCAGATAGAAGCTGATGTAGGAGGCGTGGCTGTGGGTTGAAAGGCAGGGAATGAAGAAATGAAATGGACACATAGCAATAGAAAATATGGGTTGGGTTTGATTTAGCTTTTCACTTTTGTATTTTGTTGCAGTATTTGTATTTCACATCTCTTTGTTTGAAAAAGGCATCACAAGACAGGCTAAATATGTCTTGTCTTCCCTACCCCAGTCCCAGCCTCCGTCCCAATCCCTATTGTTACCCCCCCCCCCCTGTCCCCAAACCCATGTGCTACAACACTAAAACCCCACGGCCCTAGTTTCTTGACTTCATTGATGATGACAGCCAGTCAAGCCCTTCATACAAACCCTCTCCAGTTGCAGCGCAGCTTCCCTGGATGTACCACTCACGGAGTCGGAGAGAGTGCAGCCCAAGCTTGTCGGTCATTTCAGCTGGTGTCATCGCCTTTGGAAGATCCTGCTTGTTTGCAAGCACAAGAAGTGTTGCATCACGGAGGGCATCATCTGTTGCCAGCTTGTGCAGCTCATCACGCGCAAGAGAAATTCTGTCCCTGTCGTTGCTGTCAACAACAAAGATGATGCCGTCAGTCCCCTCAAAGTAGTGGCGCCACAGTGGCCTCAGCTTGTCCTGGCCACCAACGTCCCACATGGTGAACTTGAGGTTCTTGTACTCCACTGTCTCCACATTGAACCCGATTGTTGGTATGGATGTGATCAAATCACCCAGCTTCAGCTTGTACAGCACAGTGGTCTTGCCAGAAGCATCAAGCCCCACCATCAGCATCTTCACGTTCTTCTTCCCTGCAAAGAGGGTTGTCAGTGCAGAAGCAATGTTGCCCATGGTGAAATGTATGTGTGAGTTTTGTGTGAATGTCTGTGTTGTTGTTGTGTTTGTTGCACTGGGGCTGGGACGGAGTGGGGTGGGGTGGGGTGGAATGGTGGGGTTTGGGTTTGGGTTTGGGTTCAGTGAGGTTGGCATTTTCTCCCACTCCTGTCGGACAAGGGCACCCCAACTGCTCAGGGGGTGTACACCAGCTCATGGGTGCACACACAAGTTGCTGTACACCAGCCAACCAGCCAACCCAACTTAGTGCCTCTTATGGTCGGTTCGCCATTGTGTAGGAGTGCCGTCACCATAGGAATAGTAGTCCTGAACATATATTAGCAAGATTGTAGGTAGCTGTAATATGGAGGTTTATGTGGGGCCACCCTTGGGTTCACAGCACACAGACTTGGCCCCACAGAATAGACTGGCCAAGGACAGAGGGGCTCACCTCTTCCACACACCCGTCTTTCTTTGTTTTCACCCACCTACCCACCCACTCGCCCACCCAGGCACCCACCCCCCCCCCCCCCCCCCCCCCCTTCATGCCCCACACCCACACACTGCACAGACAAAACAAACACACATTTTTTGAACATAACATGAACACAATGTCGGAAGTCAAAGTGATCGAGGCAAGAGACCCTGGAAACCGCGCCCAGCGTGTTGCATTCCATTTTTCAGAAACATATGAAACGAAAGGACGAACAGCATATCTTCAAGGGACCCTTGGAAGTAGACCACTGAATGTGTGCATACTATTTCATAGAGGGAAGTGCAAGTCACAGAAGACATGCCGTCAACTACATGTGAGTCCAGATGCTGTGGACAGACTTCGCGATGAAATGGCCGGCCAGTGCTGTGCGCTTCATTCCGGAAAATGGGCCAGCGAAAAATGCGTCATGTTGAAGGGCAAGGACAACATAGCATTGCTCTCTGTGAGCAATTTTAGCAGTACAAGGGGTTTGGAGGAGCTTTTGCGCAGGGGGGACAGAATTATTGTACAAAAGAACAGGATTTGTGGGCTGAACAAGTTGAAGAGATGCAAATGGGGCGAGCGCTGTATCAACATCCATCTCTGCCGCGAACTTGACTTGGAGAACCTTGCATCACCGTGCCCTTCCAGTACTTGCTCTAGCAGTGAATCCTATGCGGACACCTGGCAGGGTGGCAGCACGTCAAGCAGCAGCAAATCCAGTGTCGATACCCTATCCCCTTCTTCAGCATCTGAAGGAACTTTCATGGCACTGAGCAGGTTTGCTGCACACTGGGTTTAATAAAACAAAAAAGAAAAACAAAAACAAAAAAGAAAGCATATATGCAAAATGAGATACTATTGCAACAGAAAATGCCACCCACCCACCCCTGCTTTTTATTTTCTTCTGATTCTTCTCCAGTTGCTGCCTTCCTCCACGAACACACCAACACAAAACACAGGGCACTAATATATACATTACTAATACTATCACACAACAAACACATTTGTAGCAATGAGCTCGGTAGATTCTGTTCGGCAGTATTCTGTCACATCAACAACAGGAGGCAGCATAGGAAACACAGACTCAGACTTTGAGCCCAGTGGTTGCTGCTTTAGCATCACTGACATTGCAGGACCCACAAATCCAGTGGAGCGAGGGTACGCATCAGTTTTGCTGAATGGCTTACAACTCATACGCTGCAACCTCCCGCTCCCAGGGAAAGAAGAAACACTCACAGTGTCGGCCGATGAAGACATGAACATCACTGGGGAAAAGGGCGGGCTTGGCATTGACGCTCTCTTTATCACAACGCATGATCCGTTTCCTGGGAGTGCGTGGACTGCAACCCTGGAATGTACCTGTGAAGGCCGTGAGGATGTTGAAGTTGATCTTGGGAACCTCATGCAGTCCCAGGATGCGTCACACTCTGGCCACTACATTGCATACCACCCAACTACATTCACAGTGAAGGTTCAACACATGCCAATTGACAATGTGAAGCAAGGGTCCGCAGAGAGGCAACTTGTTAAAGAGGTCAGAGCTATTTTGGAAAACCCACGGCTGAATGTGTGCAGAGGATCTCTGGGGTCTATTGTGCTGAGCAACAAAGCGAAGGAGAGTCCACTCTACGACAACGTTGTGGGGAAATGCTACGGTGGTGCCTGGCAGGAATTTCTCAGGGCCCATCCTGGGGACTTCTCTCTGTTCCACTATTCTGATGAGGATATTGTTGAAAATTGTCTTGCGCCACAGATAAAAAAGTCTGATGCACGTGTCTGCCTCTTTGGAACACCGCTCTCTTCAGTGCGCGAAATAGACAAGTCGAGAAGCAAGGTCCAACGTGAAGATGAGGAAAATCTTAAAAAGGCCCTGCTCGGAATGCTCTCTGAAGGCCCCATGTCCCAGAAGGAGCTGTTGCAGAAGTTGAATGGATTTGAAGTGTTCACAAACTCTCTATTCCCAAGCCACTCTCTGCTCATGCGGTTTCTCTCCAGACACGATAAAACATTTGTGTGGACAGCAGGGCCCGACCAGCCTACGCGTATTGGCCTGGCCTCTTCTGATAGAATTCTCTGCCACGACAGTCAGCACATAAAACCTAGCACAAGTAGCACAGCTCAGAAGCACAGCCTACCTCGTTTTCTCAATCAGCACATAGGGTTCAACATGAAGCCAACTTCTCAACAGCAGCCAGTGTACCGACATGATCCATACAGCACCGTGCCATTCTACTATTCCCAATAATATGTAACTACGCCTGTTCCAAAGATGACCAGTCACCCATATGTGAATCCCTCTACCTACCCTCACATAAAACAAAAAGAAAAACAAAAAAAAGAAAGAAAGAAAGAAAGCAAATAAAGAAGGATGCAAAGAGAGAAAGAAAGAAATAAAGATCTTGCACTGTTTCACAAATATGAAGGAAAAAAAGAAAAAAGTGACATCTCCCCCACTCCCTCTGCTTAGACATAGTTTTACCTTCCCCCAGCCAAGAAACAACAACACACCACACCACAGCTCCAGAGAACCACAACTTCATGTGTGCAAGGGCAGTATGCATGCACACACCTCTCTCGGTTTATAGGCTTCTAGGGAAAGGTTCTAGGCACTCCAGTATTGTTACTCCACAAACCCACAACCCGCAAACCGCAAACCCAAAAGGCATGAGGCAATGTCCTCAGAATCCTCCACTGACCCCCCAGTCCTCTCAGTTGCAAGTCTCCACACCTCTCATCACAGGAACACCTAAGACAACATACAGGGGGGTTGTAATTTATGGACAGATTTTACGGATATTCTGTCCATAAATTTAGTTCTGTCCATAAAAGCTCAACTTTTTGCGTGTATAAATATTTTTTCAGGATTTTTGGTGCACATGGTGTTTTCTCTTTGGTTTTCTGGTTTCTTGCTGGGTTTGGAGGTCCCTGCTGTGTGTGTGTGTGGGTTGTGGCCCTGACAGTGAACCACCCACCCCACGTGGCTGACCCCCCCAAACCCCCCCACCACAAGTACCCACAGACTCAAACCACAGAACAACACATACCCTTAAACACATACAAACTTCAACATGGATGACGACCAGCAAGCAATCGTCTGTGACAATGGGTCTGGGATGGTGAAGGCAGGTTTCGCAGGAGACGATGCCCCAAGGTCTGTGTTTCCGTCCATTGTTGGAAGGCCAAAGACCGCTGCAGCAATGATGGGAACGGCAAAGAAGGAAGCCTACATTGGTGACGACGCACAGTCCAAGCGTGGTATTCTGCTGATCAAGTATCCGATTGAGCATGGTATCATCACAAACTGGGATGACATGGAAAAGATCTGGCACCACACCTTCTTCAACGAGCTCCGTGTTGCACCTGAGGATCACCCCGTGCTTCTCACAGAAGCGCCCATGAACCCAAAGGCCAACCGTGAAAAGATGACACAGATCATGTTTGAGACGTTCAACAGCCCTGCAATGTACGTTGGGATCCAGGCGGTGCTGTCCCTGTACTCATCAGGACGCACAACAGGAATTGTTCTTGACTCAGGAGATGGTGTGACCCACACAGTTCCCATCTACGAGGGGTACTCTCTGCCGCACGCCGTGCTTCGTATTGACATGGCTGGAAGAGACATGACAGACTGGATGATCAAGCTTCTGACAGAACGTGGTAACAGCTTTGTCACCTCTGCAGAACGCGAGATTGTGCGTGATGTGAAAGAAAAGCTCGCCTATGTTGCCTTGGTATGCATATTTTGTACAGGAAAAAGAAAACCCCAAAAACCCTACAGGACTTTGACGAGGAGATGTCCCTGGCCTCATCGTCGTCGTCGTTGGAAAAGGACTACGAGCTTCCCGATGGACAGGTGATCACAGTGGGCTCGGAGAGATTCCGTTGCCCTGAGGCACTCTTCAAGCCACAGTTCATTGGGCTTGAGGCAAACGGAATCCATGAGACGGTGTACAACTCCATCATGAAGTGTGACATCGATGTGCGTAAGGACTTGTACGCCAACATTGTTCTCTCAGGAGGAACTACGATGTACGAGGGGCTTGCAGACCGTCTTTCCAAGGAAGTCACAAACCTGGCACCAAACAGCATGAAGATCAAGGTTGTTGCCCCACCGGAGAGAAAGTACTCTGTGTGGATTGGAGGGTCCATCCTCTCTTCCCTTTCTACCTTTGCGTCCATGTGGGTCAAGAAGGAGGAGTATGATGAGAGCGGCCCGGGTATTGTCCACAAGAAGTGCTTCTAGTCTTCAGAAACTACCGATGGAGACTAACCAAAAGCAACAGCGATACAAGACAAAAGCAAACACGAACTGTCGGGGTATTGGGGTGATAGGGTTTTGGGGAGAACTTGCCTGTGGTGTGCATATTATTTTTTTTGTTTTCTTATATTATGTGTGTGAGAAGAATGACAAACGATGCAAACAAACAAAAAAGCAGATGTGAATACAAAACAAAAGCAAAGCATACAAAACAAACAAACAAAAAAGAAACATGATTTTCCCTCAGTTCTCCTTTGAAACACCCCAGCACCACACAGCATTCAACTACACATATTCCCAACACAACCCAACATTCACAGGTACTCATATACATAGCATCTCCACAAGCCTCTATTATCATTTCCAAAAACCCTTTCCTACCCTCTTTCTTCTTTATAGAAGGAGCGTCACCCATGCCATCCCTGAGTCATACCAACCCTATCTAATGGTTGCAGCCTTCTCCTACATATCATAAAAAGCCATGCACAAACCATCAGCTCATACTTCCTCTCATTTACTTACACTCACCCATTATTCTTGCACGCGTCACTTCGTATATTCTCCATTCTTCATTCTCCATTCACTGTGGCACCCCACCCACACACACACCCAGACCCACCCACACTACAGGGAGACCAAAACTCTCTGTATTTTCCTTAAGGGGAAAGTACAGAGAGTTTTGGTTAGCAGGGTTAACACATATATTAAGAACTGAGTTTATGGACAGATATTCTGACATTTCTGTCCATAAAGTATGAAACCCCATTTCTGTCCATAACATCCGAAACCAGGTACACAGGTACACAGGTACACAGGTACACAGGTACACAGGTACACAGGTACACAGGTACACAGGTACACAGGTACACAGGTACACAGGTACACAGGTACACAGGTACACAGGTACACAGGTACACAGGTACACAGGTACACAGGTACACAGGTACACAGGTACACAGGTACACAGGTACACAGGTACACAGGTACACAGGTACACAGGTACACAGGTACACAGGTACACAGGTACACAGGTACACAGGTGCACACACGGTTCCCCATTGTGTAGGAGTACCGTCACCATAGGAATAGTAGTCCTGAAGATATGTCACCCAGTGGGTTAACAGCACACACACACTTGGCACCACAGACACACCTGGGTTTTGAAGCTTAAGAGAAAGAAGCTGTTCCTGTGGTGTGGACAGGGGTGTGAATGGGTAGACTAGGGTTTATTCAGGACATTTGAAGACTCATGATTATGTTTTGTAGGAAGCAGATAGAAGCTGATGTAGGAGGCGTGGCTGTGGGTTGAAAGGCAGGGAATGAAGAAATGAAATGGACACATAGCAATAGAAAATATGGGTTGGGTTTGATTTAGCTTTTCACTTTTGTATTTTGTTGCAGTATTTGTATTTCACATCTCTTTGTTTGAAAAAGGCATCACAAGACAGGCTAAATATGTCTTGTCTTCCCTACCCCAGTCCCAGCCTCCGTCCCAATCCCTATTGTTACCCCCCCCCCCCTGTCCCCAAACCCATGTGCTACAACACTAAAACCCCACGGCCCTAGTTTCTTGACTTCATTGATGATGACAGCCAGTCAAGCCCTTCATACAAACCCTCTCCAGTTGCAGCGCAGCTTCCCTGGATGTACCACTCACGGAGTCGGAGAGAGTGCAGCCCAAGCTTGTCGGTCATTTCAGCTGGTGTCATCGCCTTTGGAAGATCCTGCTTGTTTGCAAGCACAAGAAGTGTTGCATCACGGAGGGCATCATCTGTTGCCAGCTTGTGCAGCTCATCACGCGCAAGAGAAATTCTGTCCCTGTCGTTGCTGTCAACAACAAAGATGATGCCGTCAGTCCCCTCAAAGTAGTGGCGCCACAGTGGCCTCAGCTTGTCCTGGCCACCAACGTCCCACATGGTGAACTTGAGGTTCTTGTACTCCACTGTCTCCACATTGAACCCGATTGTTGGTATGGATGTGATCAAATCACCCAGCTTCAGCTTGTACAGCACAGTGGTCTTGCCAGAAGCATCAAGCCCCACCATCAGCATCTTCACGTTCTTCTTCCCTGCAAAGAGGGTTGTCAGTGCAGAAGCAATGTTGCCCATGGTGAAATGTATGTGTGAGTTTTGTGTGAATGTCTGTGTTGTTGTTGTGTTTGTTGCACTGGGGCTGGGACGGAGTGGGGTGGGGTGGGGTGGAATGGTGGGGTTTGGGTTTGGGTTTGGGTTCAGTGAGGTTGGCATTTTCTCCCACTCCTGTCGGACAAGGGCACCCCAACTGCTCAGGGGGTGTACACCAGCTCATGGGTGCACACACAAGTTGCTGTACACCAGCCAACCAGCCAACCCAACTTAGTGCCTCTTATGGTCGGTTCGCCATTGTGTAGGAGTGCCGTCACCATAGGAATAGTAGTCCTGAACATATATTAGCAAGATTGTAGGTAGCTGTAATATGGAGGTTTATGTGGGGCCACCCTTGGGTTCACAGCACACAGACTTGGCCCCACAGAATAGACTGGCCAAGGACAGAGGGGCTCACCTCTTCCACACACCCGTCTTTCTTTGTTTTCACCCACCTACCCACCCACTCGCCCACCCAGGCACCCACCCCCCCCCCCCCCCCCCCCCCCTTCATGCCCCACACCCACACACTGCACAGACAAAACAAACACACATTTTTTGAACATAACATGAACACAATGTCGGAAGTCAAAGTGATCGAGGCAAGAGACCCTGGAAACCGCGCCCAGCGTGTTGCATTCCATTTTTCAGAAACATATGAAACGAAAGGACGAACAGCATATCTTCAAGGGACCCTTGGAAGTAGACCACTGAATGTGTGCATACTATTTCATAGAGGGAAGTGCAAGTCACAGAAGACATGCCGTCAACTACATGTGAGTCCAGATGCTGTGGACAGACTTCGCGATGAAATGGCCGGCCAGTGCTGTGCGCTTCATTCCGGAAAATGGGCCAGCGAAAAATGCGTCATGTTGAAGGGCAAGGACAACATAGCATTGCTCTCTGTGAGCAATTTTAGCAGTACAAGGGGTTTGGAGGAGCTTTTGCGCAGGGGGGACAGAATTATTGTACAAAAGAACAGGATTTGTGGGCTGAACAAGTTGAAGAGATGCAAATGGGGCGAGCGCTGTATCAACATCCATCTCTGCCGCGAACTTGACTTGGAGAACCTTGCATCACCGTGCCCTTCCAGTACTTGCTCTAGCAGTGAATCCTATGCGGACACCTGGCAGGGTGGCAGCACGTCAAGCAGCAGCAAATCCAGTGTCGATACCCTATCCCCTTCTTCAGCATCTGAAGGAACTTTCATGGCACTGAGCAGGTTTGCTGCACACTGGGTTTAATAAAACAAAAAAGAAAAACAAAAACAAAAAAGAAAGCATATATGCAAAATGAGATACTATTGCAACAGAAAATGCCACCCACCCACCCCTGCTTTTTATTTTCTTCTGATTCTTCTCCAGTTGCTGCCTTCCTCCACGAACACACCAACACAAAACACAGGGCACTAATATATACATTACTAATACTATCACACAACAAACACATTTGTAGCAATGAGCTCGGTAGATTCTGTTCGGCAGTATTCTGTCACATCAACAACAGGAGGCAGCATAGGAAACACAGACTCAGACTTTGAGCCCAGTGGTTGCTGCTTTAGCATCACTGACATTGCAGGACCCACAAATCCAGTGGAGCGAGGGTACGCATCAGTTTTGCTGAATGGCTTACAACTCATACGCTGCAACCTCCCGCTCCCAGGGAAAGAAGAAACACTCACAGTGTCGGCCGATGAAGACATGAACATCACTGGGGAAAAGGGCGGGCTTGGCATTGACGCTCTCTTTATCACAACGCATGATCCGTTTCCTGGGAGTGCGTGGACTGCAACCCTGGAATGTACCTGTGAAGGCCGTGAGGATGTTGAAGTTGATCTTGGGAACCTCATGCAGTCCCAGGATGCGTCACACTCTGGCCACTACATTGCATACCACCCAACTACATTCACAGTGAAGGTTCAACACATGCCAATTGACAATGTGAAGCAAGGGTCCGCAGAGAGGCAACTTGTTAAAGAGGTCAGAGCTATTTTGGAAAACCCACGGCTGAATGTGTGCAGAGGATCTCTGGGGTCTATTGTGCTGAGCAACAAAGCGAAGGAGAGTCCACTCTACGACAACGTTGTGGGGAAATGCTACGGTGGTGCCTGGCAGGAATTTCTCAGGGCCCATCCTGGGGACTTCTCTCTGTTCCACTATTCTGATGAGGATATTGTTGAAAATTGTCTTGCGCCACAGATAAAAAAGTCTGATGCACGTGTCTGCCTCTTTGGAACACCGCTCTCTTCAGTGCGCGAAATAGACAAGTCGGGTCCAACGTGAAGATGAGGAAAATCTTAAAAAGGCCCTGCTCGGAATGCTCTCTGAAGGCCCCATGTCCCAGAAGGAGCTGTTGCAGAAGTTGAATGGATTTGAAGTGTTCACAAACTCTCTATTCCCAAGCCACTCTCTGCTCATGCGGTTTCTCTCCAGACACGATAAAACATTTGTGTGGACAGCAGGGCCCGACCAGCCTACGCGTATTGGCCTGGCCTCTTCTGATAGAATTCTCTGCCACGACAGTCAGCACATAAAACCTAGCACAAGTAGCACAGCTCAGAAGCACAGCCTACCTCGTTTTCTCAATCAGCACATAGGGTTCAACATGAAGCCAACTTCTCAACAGCAGCCAGTGTACCGACATGATCCATACAGCACCGTGCCATTCTACTATTCCCAATAATATGTAACTACGCCTGTTCCAAAGATGACCAGTCACCCATATGTGAATCCCTCTACCTACCCTCACATAAAACAAAAAGAAAAACAAAAAAAAGAAAGAAAGAAAGAAAGCAAATAAAGAAGGATGCAAAGAGAGAAAGAAAGAAATAAAGATCTTGCACTGTTTCACAAATATGAAGGAAAAAAAGAAAAAAGTGACATCTCCCCCACTCCCTCTGCTTAGACATAGTTTTACCTTCCCCCAGCCAAGAAACAACAACACACCACACCACAGCTCCAGAGAACCACAACTTCATGTGTGCAAGGGCAGTATGCATGCACACACCTCTCTCGGTTTATAGGCTTCTAGGGAAAGGTTCTCGGCACTCCAGTATTGTTACTCCACAAACCCACAACCCGCAAACCGCAAACCCAAAAGGCATGAGGCAATGTCCTCAGAATCCTCCACTGACCCCCCAGTCCTCTCAGTTGCAAGTCTCCACACCTCTCATCACAGGAACACCTAAGACAACATACAGGGGGGTTGTAATTTATGGACAGATTTTACGGATATTCTGTCCATAAATTTAGTTCTGTCCATAAAAGCTCAACTTTTTGCGTGTATAAATATTTTTTCAGGATTTTTGGTGCACATGGTGTTTTCTCTTTGGTTTTCTGGTTTCTTGCTGGGTTTGGAGGTCCCTGCTGTGTGTGTGTGTGGGTTGTGGCCCTGACAGTGAACCACCCACCCCACGTGGCTGACCCCCCCAAACCCCCCCACCACAAGTACCCACAGACTCAAACCACAGAACAACACATACCCTTAAACACATACAAACTTCAACATGGATGACGACCAGCAAGCAATCGTCTGTGACAATGGGTCTGGGATGGTGAAGGCAGGTTTCGCAGGAGACGATGCCCCAAGGTCTGTGTTTCCGTCCATTGTTGGAAGGCCAAAGACCGCTGCAGCAATGATGGGAACGGCAAAGAAGGAAGCCTACATTGGTGACGACGCACAGTCCAAGCGTGGTATTCTGCTGATCAAGTATCCGATTGAGCATGGTATCATCACAAACTGGGATGACATGGAAAAGATCTGGCACCACACCTTCTTCAACGAGCTCCGTGTTGCACCTGAGGATCACCCCGTGCTTCTCACAGAAGCGCCCATGAACCCAAAGGCCAACCGTGAAAAGATGACACAGATCATGTTTGAGACGTTCAACAGCCCTGCAATGTACGTTGGGATCCAGGCGGTGCTGTCCCTGTACTCATCAGGACGCACAACAGGAATTGTTCTTGACTCAGGAGATGGTGTGACCCACACAGTTCCCATCTACGAGGGGTACTCTCTGCCGCACGCCGTGCTTCGTATTGACATGGCTGGAAGAGACATGACAGACTGGATGATCAAGCTTCTGACAGAACGTGGTAACAGCTTTGTCACCTCTGCAGAACGCGAGATTGTGCGTGATGTGAAAGAAAAGCTCGCCTATGTTGCCTTGGTATGCATATTTTGTACAGGAAAAAGAAAACCCCAAAAACCCTACAGGACTTTGACGAGGAGATGTCCCTGGCCTCATCGTCGTCGTCGTTGGAAAAGGACTACGAGCTTCCCGATGGACAGGTGATCACAGTGGGCTCGGAGAGATTCCGTTGCCCTGAGGCACTCTTCAAGCCACAGTTCATTGGGCTTGAGGCAAACGGAATCCATGAGACGGTGTACAACTCCATCATGAAGTGTGACATCGATGTGCGTAAGGACTTGTACGCCAACATTGTTCTCTCAGGAGGAACTACGATGTACGAGGGGCTTGCAGACCGTCTTTCCAAGGAAGTCACAAACCTGGCACCAAACAGCATGAAGATCAAGGTTGTTGCCCCACCGGAGAGAAAGTACTCTGTGTGGATTGGAGGGTCCATCCTCTCTTCCCTTTCTACCTTTGCGTCCATGTGGGTCAAGAAGGAGGAGTATGATGAGAGCGGCCCGGGTATTGTCCACAAGAAGTGCTTCTAGTCTTCAGAAACTACCGATGGAGACTAACCAAAAGCAACAGCGATACAAGACAAAAGCAAACACGAACTGTCGGGGTATTGGGGTGATAGGGTTTTGGGGAGAACTTGCCTGTGGCGTGCATATTATTTTTTTTGTTTTCTTATATTATGTGTGTGAGAAGAATGACAAACGATGCAAACAAACAAAAAAGCAGATGTGAATACAAAACAAAAGCAAAGCATACAAAACAAACAAACAAAAAAGAAACATGATTTTCCCTCAGTTCTCCTTTGAAACACCCCAGCACCACACAGCATTCAACTACACATATTCCCAACACAACCCAACATTCACAGGTACTCATATACATAGCATCTCCACAAGCCTCTATTATCATTTCCAAAAACCCTTTCCTACCCTCTTTCTTCTTTATAGAAGGAGCGTCACCCATGCCATCCCTGAGTCATACCAACCCTATCTAATGGTTGCAGCCTTCTCCTACATATCATAAAAAGCCATGCACAAACCATCAGCTCATACTTCCTCTCATTTACTTACACTCACCCATTATTCTTGCACGCGTCACTTCGTATATTCTCCATTCTTCATTCTCCATTCACTGTGGCACCCCACCCACACACACACCCAGACCCACCCACACTACAGGGAGACCAAAACTCTCTGTATTTTCCTTAAGGGGAAAGGACAGAGAGTTTTGGTTAGCAGGGTTAACACATATATTAAGAACTGAGTTTATGGACAGATATTCTGACATTTCTGTCCATAAAGTATGAAACCCCATTTCTGTCCATAACATCCGAAACCAGGTACACAGGTACACAGGTACACAGGTACACAGGTACACAGGTACACAGGTACACAGGTACACAGGTACACAGGTACACAGGTACACAGGTACACAGGTACACAGGTACACAGGTACACAGGTACACAGGTACACAGGTACACAGGTACACAGGTACACAGGTACACAGGTACACAGGTACACAGGTACACAGGTACACAGGTACACAGGTACACAGGTACACAGGTACACAGGTACACAGGTACACAGGTACACAGGTACACAGGTACACAGGTACACAGGTACACAGGTACACAGGTACACAGGTACACAGGTGCACACACGGTTCCCCATTGTGTAGGAGTACCGTCACCATAGGAATAGTAGTCCTGAAGATATGTCACCCAGTGGGTTAACAGCACACACACACTTGGCACCACAGACACACCTGGGTTTTGAAGCTTAAGAGAAAGAAGCTGTTCCTGTGGTGTGGACAGGGGTGTGAATGGGTAGACTAGGGTTTATTCAGGACATTTGAAGACTCATGATTATGTTTTGTAGGAAGCAGATAGAAGCTGATGTAGGAGGCGTGGCTGTGGGTTGAAAGGCAGGGAATGAAGAAATGAAATGGACACATAGCAATAGAAAATATGGGTTGGGTTTGATTTAGCTTTTCACTTTTGTATTTTGTTGCAGTATTTGTATTTCACATCTCTTTGTTTGAAAAAGGCATCACAAGACAGGCTAGATATGTCTTGTCTTCCCTACCCCAGTCCCAGCCTCCGTCCCAATCCCTATTGTTACCCCCCCCCCTGTCCCCAAACCCATGTGCTACAACACTAAAACCCCACGGCCCTAGTTTCTTGACTTCATTGATGATGACAGCCAGTCAAGCCCTTCATACAAACCCTCTCCAGTTGCAGCGCAGCTTCCCTGGATGTACCACTCACGGAGTCGGAGAGAGTGCAGCCCAAGCTTGTCGGTCATTTCAGCTGGTGTCATCGCCTTTGGAAGATCCTGCTTGTTTGCAAGCACAAGAAGTGTTGCATCACGGAGGGCATCATCTGTTGCCAGCTTGTGCAGCTCATCACGCGCAAGAGAAATTCTGTCCCTGTCGTTGCTGTCAACAACAAAGATGATGCCGTCAGTCCCCTCAAAGTAGTGGCGCCACAGTGGCCTCAGCTTGTCCTGGCCACCAACGTCCCACATGGTGAACTTGAGGTTCTTGTACTCCACTGTCTCCACATTGAACCCGATTGTTGGTATGGATGTGATCAAATCACCCAGCTTCAGCTTGTACAGCACAGTGGTCTTGCCAGAAGCATCAAGCCCCACCATCAGCATCTTCACGTTCTTCTTCCCTGCAAAGAGGGTTGTCAGTGCAGAAGCAATGTTGCCCATGGTGAAATGTATGTGTGAGTTTTGTGTGAATGTCTGTGTTGTTGTTGTGTTTGTTGCACTGGGGCTGGGACGGAGTGGGGTGGGGTGGGGTGGAATGGTGGGGTTTGGGTTTGGGTTTGGGTTCAGTGAGGTTGGCATTTTCTCCCACTCCTGTCGGACAAGGGCACCCCAACTGCTCAGGGGGTGTACACCAGCTCATGGGTGCACACACAAGTTGCTGTACACCAGCCAACCAGCCAACCCAACTTAGTGCCTCTTATGGTCGGTTCGCCATTGTGTAGGAGTGCCGTCACCATAGGAATAGTAGTCCTGAACATATATTAGCAAGATTGTAGGTAGCTGTAATATGGAGGTTTATGTGGGGCCACCCTTGGGTTCACAGCACACAGACTTGGCCCCACAGAATAGACTGGCCAAGGACAGAGGGGCTCACCTCTTCCACACACCCGTCTTTCTTTGTTTTCACCCACCTACCCACCCACTCGCCCACCCAGGCACCCACCCCCCCCCCCCCCCCCCCCCCTTCATGCCCCACACGCACACACTGCACAGACAAAACAAACACACATTTTTTGAACATAACATGAACACAATGTCGGAAGTCAAAGTGATCGAGGCAAGAGACCCTGGAAACCGCGCCCAGCGTGTTGCATTCCATTTTTCAGAAACATATGAAACGAAAGGACGAACAGCATATCTTCAAGGGACCCTTGGAAGTAGACCACTGAATGTGTGCATACTATTTCATAGAGGGAAGTGCAAGTCACAGAAGACATGCCGTCAACTACATGTGAGTCCAGATGCTGTGGACAGACTTCGCGATGAAATGGCCGGCCAGTGCTGTGCGCTTCATTCCGGAAAATGGGCCAGCGAAAAATGCGTCATGTTGAAGGGCAAGGACAACATAGCATTGCTCTCTGTGAGCAATTTTAGCAGTACAAGGGGTTTGGAGGAGCTTTTGCGCAGGGGGGACAGAATTATTGTACAAAAGAACAGGATTTGTGGGCTGAACAAGTTGAAGAGATGCAAATGGGGCGAGCGCTGTATCAACATCCATCTCTGCCGCGAACTTGACTTGGAGAACCTTGCATCACCGTGCCCTTCCAGTACTTGCTCTAGCAGTGAATCCTATGCGGACACCTGGCAGGGTGGCAGCACGTCAAGCAGCAGCAAATCCAGTGTCGATACCCTATCCCCTTCTTCAGCATCTGAAGGAACTTTCATGGCACTGAGCAGGTTTGCTGCACACTGGGTTTAATAAAACAAAAAAGAAAAACAAAAACAAAAAAGAAAGCATATATGCAAAATGAGATACTATTGCAACAGAAAATGCCACCCACCCACCCCTGCTTTTTATTTTCTTCTGATTCTTCTCCAGTTGCTGCCTTCCTCCACGAACACACCAACACAAAACACAGGGCACTAATATATACATTACTAATACTATCACACAACAAACACATTTGTAGCAATGAGCTCGGTAGATTCTGTTCGGCAGTATTCTGTCACATCAACAACAGGAGGCAGCATAGGAAACACAGACTCAGACTTTGAGCCCAGTGGTTGCTGCTTTAGCATCACTGACATTGCAGGACCCACAAATCCAGTGGAGCGAGGGTACGCATCAGTTTTGCTGAATGGCTTACAACTCATACGCTGCAACCTCCCGCTCCCAGGGAAAGAAGAAACACTCACAGTGTCGGCCGATGAAGACATGAACATCACTGGGGAAAAGGGCGGGCTTGGCATTGACGCTCTCTTTATCACAACGCATGATCCGTTTCCTGGGAGTGCGTGGACTGCAACCCTGGAATGTACCTGTGAAGGCCGTGAGGATGTTGAAGTTGATCTTGGGAACCTCATGCAGTCCCAGGATGCGTCACACTCTGGCCACTACATTGCATACCACCCAACTACATTCACAGTGAAGGTTCAACACATGCCAATTGACAATGTGAAGCAAGGGTCCGCAGAGAGGCAACTTGTTAAAGAGGTCAGAGCTATTTTGGAAAACCCACGGCTGAATGTGTGCAGAGGATCTCTGGGGTCTATTGTGCTGAGCAACAAAGCGAAGGAGAGTCCACTCTACGACAACGTTGTGGGGAAATGCTACGGTGGTGCCTGGCAGGAATTTCTCAGGGCCCATCCTGGGGACTTCTCTCTGTTCCACTATTCTGATGAGGATATTGTTGAAAATTGTCTTGCGCCACAGATAAAAAAGTCTGATGCACGTGTCTGCCTCTTTGGAACACCGCTCTCTTCAGTGCGCGAAATAGACAAGTCGAGAAGCAAGGTCCAACGTGAAGATGAGGAAAATCTTAAAAAGGCCCTGCTCGGAATGCTCTCTGAAGGCCCCATGTCCCAGAAGGAGCTGTTGCAGAAGTTGAATGGATTTGAAGTGTTCACAAACTCTCTATTCCCAAGCCACTCTCTGCTCATGCGGTTTCTCTCCAGACACGATAAAACATTTGTGTGGACAGCAGGGCCCGACCAGCCTACGCGTATTGGCCTGGCCTCTTCTGATAGAATTCTCTGCCACGACAGTCAGCACATAAAACCTAGCACAAGTAGCACAGCTCAGAAGCACAGCCTACCTCGTTTTCTCAATCAGCACATAGGGTTCAACATGAAGCCAACTTCTCAACAGCAGCCAGTGTACCGACATGATCCATACAGCACCGTGCCATTCTACTATTCCCAATAATATGTAACTACGCCTGTTCCAAAGATGACCAGTCACCCATATGTGAATCCCTCTACCTACCCTCACATAAAACAAAAAGAAAAACAAAAAAAAGAAAGAAAGAAAGAAAGCAAATAAAGAAGGATGCAAAGAGAGAAAGAAAGAAATAAAGATCTTGCACTGTTTCACAAATATGAAGGAAAAAAAGAAAAAAGTGACATCTCCCCCACTCCCTCTGCTTAGACATAGTTTTACCTTCCCCCAGCCAAGAAACAACAACACACCACACCACAGCTCCAGAGAACCACAACTTCATGTGTGCAAGGGCAGTATGCATGCACACACCTCTCTCGGTTTATAGGCTTCTAGGGAAAGGTTCTCGGCACTCCAGTATTGTTACTCCACAAACCCACAACCCGCAAACCGCAAACCCAAAAGGCATGAGGCAATGTCCTCAGAATCCTCCACTGACCCCCCAGTCCTCTCAGTTGCAAGTCTCCACACCTCTCATCACAGGAACACCTAAGACAACATACAGGGGGGTTGTAATTTATGGACAGATTTTACGGATATTCTGTCCATAAATTTAGTTCTGTCCATAAAAGCTCAACTTTTTGCGTGTATAAATATTTTTTCAGGATTTTTGGTGCACATGGTGTTTTCTCTTTGGTTTTCTGGTTTCTTGCTGGGTTTGGAGGTCCCTGCTGTGTGTGTGTGTGGGTTGTGGCCCTGACAGTGAACCACCCACCCCACGTGGCTGACCCCCCCAAACCCCCCCACCACAAGTACCCACAGACTCAAACCACAGAACAACACATACCCTTAAACACATACAAACTTCAACATGGATGACGACCAGCAAGCAATCGTCTGTGACAATGGGTCTGGGATGGTGAAGGCAGGTTTCGCAGGAGACGATGCCCCAAGGTCTGTGTTTCCGTCCATTGTTGGAAGGCCAAAGACCGCTGCAGCAATGATGGGAACGGCAAAGAAGGAAGCCTACATTGGTGACGACGCACAGTCCAAGCGTGGTATTCTGCTGATCAAGTATCCGATTGAGCATGGTATCATCACAAACTGGGATGACATGGAAAAGATCTGGCACCACACCTTCTTCAACGAGCTCCGTGTTGCACCTGAGGATCACCCCGTGCTTCTCACAGAAGCGCCCATGAACCCAAAGGCCAACCGTGAAAAGATGACACAGATCATGTTTGAGACGTTCAACAGCCCTGCAATGTACGTTGGGATCCAGGCGGTGCTGTCCCTGTACTCATCAGGACGCACAACAGGAATTGTTCTTGACTCAGGAGATGGTGTGACCCACACAGTTCCCATCTACGAGGGGTACTCTCTGCCGCACGCCGTGCTTCGTATTGACATGGCTGGAAGAGACATGACAGACTGGATGATCAAGCTTCTGACAGAACGTGGTAACAGCTTTGTCACCTCTGCAGAACGCGAGATTGTGCGTGATGTGAAAGAAAAGCTCGCCTATGTTGCCTTGGTATGCATATTTTGTACAGGAAAAAGAAAACCCCAAAAACCCTACAGGACTTTGACGAGGAGATGTCCCTGGCCTCATCGTCGTCGTCGTTGGAAAAGCACTACGAGCTTCCCGATGGACAGGTGATCACAGTGGGCTCGGAGAGATTCCGTTGCCCTGAGGCACTCTTCAAGCCACAGTTCATTGGGCTTGAGGCAAACGGAATCCATGAGACGGTGTACAACTCCATCATGAAGTGTGACATCGATGTGCGTAAGGACTTGTACGCCAACATTGTTCTCTCAGGAGGAACTACGATGTACGAGGGGCTTGCAGACCGTCTTTCCAAGGAAGTCACAAACCTGGCACCAAACAGCATGAAGATCAAGGTTGTTGCCCCACCGGAGAGAAAGTACTCTGTGTGGATTGGAGGGTCCATCCTCTCTTCCCTTTCTACCTTTGCGTCCATGTGGGTCAAGAAGGAGGAGTATGATGAGAGCGGCCCGGGTATTGTCCACAAGAAGTGCTTCTAGTCTTCAGAAACTACCGATGGAGACTAACCAAAAGCAACAGCGATACAAGACAAAAGCAAACACGAACTGTCGGGGTATTGGGGTGATAGGGTTTTGGGGAGAACTTGCCTGTGGCGTGCATATTATTTTTTTTGTTTTCTTATATTATGTGTGTGAGAAGAATGACAAACGATGCAAACAAACAAAAAAGCAGATGTGAATACAAAACAAAAGCAAAGCATACAAAACAAACAAACAAAAAAGAAACATGATTTTCCCTCAGTTCTCCTTTGAAACACCCCAGCACCACACAGCATTCAACTACACATATTCCCAACACAACCCAACATTCACAGGTACTCATATACATAGCATCTCCACAAGCCTCTATTATCATTTCCAAAAACCCTTTCCTACCCTCTTTCTTCTTTATAGAAGGAGCGTCACCCATGCCATCCCTGAGTCATACCAACCCTATCTAATGGTTGCAGCCTTCTCCTACATATCATAAAAAGCCATGCACAAACCATCAGCTCATACTTCCTCTCATTTACTTACACTCACCCATTATTCTTGCACGCGTCACTTCGTATATTCTCCATTCTTCATTCTCCATTCACTGTGGCACCCCACCCACACACACACCCAGACCCACCCACACTACAGGGAGACCAAAACTCTCTGTATTTTCCTTAAGGGGAAAGGACAGAGAGTTTTGGTTAGCAGGGTTAACACATATATTAAGAACTGAGTTTATGGACAGATATTCTGACATTTCTGTCCATAAAGTATGAAACCCCATTTCTGTCCATAACATCCGAAACCAGGTACACAGGTACACAGGTACACAGGTACACAGGTACACAGGTACACAGGTACACAGGTACACAGGTACACAGGTACACAGGTACACAGGTACACAGGTACACAGGTACACAGGTACACAGGTACACAGGTACACAGGTACACAGGTACACAGGTACACAGGTACACAGGTACACAGGTACACAGGTACACAGGTACACAGGTACACAGGTACACAGGTACACAGGTACACAGGTACACAGGTACACAGGTACACAGGTACACAGGTACACAGGTACACAGGTACACAGGTACACAGGTACACAGGTACACAGGTACACAGGTACACAGGTACACAGGTACACAGGTACACAGGTACACAGGTGCACACACGGTTCCCCATTGTGTAGGAGTACCGTCACCATAGGAATAGTAGTCCTGAAGATATGTCACCCAGTGGGTTAACAGCACACACACACTTGGCACCACAGACACACCTGGGTTTTGAAGCTTAAGAGAAAGAAGTCCCTGCTGAGCCCCTCCGTCCTGGGCTGGACGTTAAATTGCATCCGGGGGCCCTTTTGTGGCACTCCTCCTGAAACTCTATGAAGGTCTGACCTGAGGGTAAAAGGTGCTGGGTATGCTACCCTGGGTGCTGAAGGCAGGCACACAACATGTGTGGAGGGACCTGCAGAGCCCTAGCCAGTGAAGCCAAGGAGGCCCCCCTAGGAAACTAGGGAACGGATTGGAAGAGACCTCGCCGGTAGCCGGGAACCCTCCCTGGGCTAGTACAATGATGAAACTTCAATCTTAAGTCCACACCCATGTGGCGGCCGCTTTGGCATGCGTCTGTAAGGACAGCCTTGACTGATACTTTCTGTATTAGCACACGATTGCCTCCCTGAAGGCTACGTAGCTACCTGAGTACAAAAAAAAAAAAAAAAAAAAAAGAAGCTGTTCCTGTGGTGTGGACAGGGGTGTGAATGGGTAGACTAGGGTTTATTCAGGACATTTGAAGACTCATGATTATGTTTTGTAGGAAGCAGATAGAAGCTGATGTAGGAGGCGTGGCTGTGGGTTGAAAGGCAGGGAATGAAGAAATGAAATGGCGGGTTTGCGGAATAAGTGGTCAAAAATGCGAAAACATTGGGAAAATGGGTTATTTGGGTGCTCCTGAATGCATTATGAGGTTAAACGATGTGATTAGAGCATCAGAAGTATCCTGATCGAGTTGGCGAAAATGACCCAGTAAACTGCCTATTGTACTGCCATTCCGCAATAGCAAAAATAGTCTAAAATGTGAAAACGTTGGGAAAATGGGTTATTTGGGTGCTCTTGAATCCATTATGAGGTCAGAACCGCAAATTGGAGCACCAGAAGTGCCCTGATCGAGTTGGCGAAAATGACCCACTAAAATGACTTTTGTGCCACCATTCCACGAATGGCAAAACGTTCAAAAATGTGAAAATATTGGGAAAACGGGTTATTCGGCTGCTCATGAAGCCATTATGAGGTCAGAATCGCCAATTGGAGCATCAGAAGTGTCCTGATAGAGTTGGTTAAAATGACCCAGTAAAATGCCTATTGTACCACTATTGCGTAATAGCAAAATGCTCAAAAATGTGAAAACGTTGGGAAAATGGGCCATTTGGATGTTCCTGAACGCATTATGAGGTCAGACTCGCCAATTGGACCATCACACACATCCTCATCGCAGGCACTGCACAATGATGTCAGTTCATATTTTTGTGTATTTGACTGGCCCAACCAAAAAATAATCAACAAAATATGGCAAAAAAATGGACATTGAGGGGTTCGAACCCTCGGCCTCCCGTATGCAGAACGGGCGCTCTACCACTGAGCTAAACGCCCCTGATAAATGTCCCTCAAGGAGAGGTACTTGGGGCACGTTCTGTTCGTCTTTTTGTCAGTTTTTTTCAAGAACGCAACAAGCCTTGAAATTGACTCTTTCCTTTAAAACGAATGCCCGCCTAGCTCAGCGGTAGAGCGTTGGACTTTTAATCCAATGGTCGTGGGTTCGATCCCCACGGCGGGTGCCTACTTTTTTGGATCGATTGGATTCTCTTTTTTGTGCCCATTTTCAGGATCTGGGGCGTTGTACTTCCTCAACTATGCTGACGTATCCAAGTGGTTACGGAGGTGGACTTGAAATCCACTGGGCTCTGCCCGCGCAGGTTCGAACCCTGCCGTCAGCGTTCTTTACCTTTTCGTTTGATTTCTGTGATTTATGTTTTTGTCATCAAATGCAAAGATTGAAGATGTGTGTGACAAAGCTCCAAAAAATATTGAAAACACTTGGAAAAAGAAAAGTTCTCCCACGCGGGTTTGAACCGCGGCTACTGGATTCAAAGTCCAGGGTGCTAACCACTACACCATAGGAGAGATAATCCGGATCCTTTTGTTCACACAACAACGATGGAAAATTTGGTGGTTGCAGGTACACACAAGTACCCCACGTTGATTCTTTGATTTAAGTTAATATGAGCCTCCCTAGCTCAGTCGGTAGAGCGCAAGGCCCTTAACCTTGTGGTCGCGGGTTCGAGCCCCGCGGGAGGTGCTTTTTGTATTGATACCTGAATTTTTCTGAATTTTTTTTATTTGTTGGAAAACATGGTGTGTTGGTCGTTGTGCAATGAGCCCGCCATCGTGCGAAATCGTGCCCAAAAAAAATTTTTGGTGGTCACAATTGCGATGATTTTTGGTGATCCCACCCAGACCAAATCGCACTAACTAAGTTGTTAAGCAAAGTACAAGCTTCGTCCTAAGTACTGACAGGTAATTAAGCGGACGTACCCAAGTGGTTACGGGGCTCGCCTGCTAAGCGAGTGTGCTCTGCATGCGCAAGTTCGAACCTTGCCGTTCGCGTTTTTTATACACTGCATTGATACCTTTTTTCATTCTTTTCTGAACTTTTTCAAACTCAAAAAAAAACCTGAAAAAATCTGTTTTATCTTCAGGTCAAGAATCTCCAAGTTAGGACAACATTCAAGATGTTTGGTTTTTTTGGTGAGACAACCTTGGAAATCCTGAACAATAGTTTCAACATCAAGATGACACACAACTTGGGTTTTTAGCTCAAAATCAAAAATAGAGTCAAAAACTCAAAAAAATGAAAAATCTCCTCCTGTTGGGTTCGAACCAACGACCTGCAGGTTAACAGCCTGACGCGCTACCGACTGCGCCAAGGAGGATCTGATTGTTAGCG